>JAOPFQ010000002.1:24040335-25290335 GCA_030064505.1 Chouioia cunea
CAAATTAATTTTTGAAATCGATGGAGTGGTGAGAGTCATTGAGACGTGTGCAGTGCTCGAGGATCTCGCCTACGAGATTAACTTGGGTACGGATTTTTATGACGGGTATGATTTGGTCATAGATTGTAGCAACCACGTTTGGCATATGGGCGACCGTGCCAATCGGCATGTGTTTACAGAGAGAAAACACGATAGTGTGTATTTCGCCTGTGAAACTCGCCACAAGCGGTCAACATTAACGGCAGTGATTGCTGGGCTATTATTATTGAAAAATAATGAGAAAGGCCAAATTAGCCGATTGGTGGAGAGGGTAATTCCAAAAAAGTCACCGTCTCTCACAAACTTAATAGAGCACGTGATAGAGGTTATAAATGAGCGCCCTAAGAAGGCAGCGTCTCGCCGATACTCTGAGCCCATACTTAGCTTCATGAGAGAGGAAGTTAAGGAATGGTGAAAGAAAAACTTGATTAAGCCCTCTAAGAGTAGTTGAAGTAGCGCGCCTGTGGTGGTCCGTAAACAAGACGAATCAAATAGGTTTTGTATCGATGTTCATGAATTGAATAAAGTCACGAGAGTCGACACGTATCCATCGCCGAGTGTAGACAGTATCCTCGACAAGCTGCGGGGGGCCGTGTAAATTTTGAAAATCGACTTACGTAGTGCCTACCTTCAAATCGGTATAGCAGAGTTGAGTAAGAAGTATACGGCTTTCCCTGCTCCTGGTTATGGATTATGGGAATTCGAGAGGATGCTGGACCAGAGTTGGAGCCGTACATTTTCAAGTACCTTGATGACTTCATTATAGTTAGCGGCACGTTTTCTAGTCATCTAATCTGACTTGAACTGGTGTTAAAGAGGCTAGTAGAGAAAAGCGAATTCGGTTACTCATTGGTAACATTTCTTGTCTACCTCCTCGATGCTGAAGGTTTAAGACTTGATCCAGATCTAGTTAAACCAGTCCTCGACTCCCCAATACCAGGAAACAACTCAGGCGTTTCTTAGACATGGTTGGATGGTACGCTAGATTTATTGAGCATGAGAGCGACATCAAGGTGCCTCTCACAAAGCTAATAAAAAAGGATATGGCTTCGGATTGGGGCCCGGAGCAACAGGAGGCCTTCGAGAAGCTACAAAATGCTTTAACTCAGGTCCCTGTGTTTGCGAGGCCAGATTTTGATAAAGAATTTTTCGTCCATTGTGGTGGGTTATCCTTTGCGCTGGCGACTTGCCTAGTGATGGTGGCTATGAGAATTCTTATCTGTTATGCTAGTAGAATGCTCAATGAGCATGAGTGCAATTATTCGGTATCGGAAATCGAATGTTTAGCGCTCTTGTTCGCCATCAAGAAGTTTCGACAATACATCGAGGGGATGAAATTCACGGCAGTAACCGACCACACCGCTTTGACTTGGCTCAGGAATAAAAAAGATCCTGCAGGCCGACTCGCGAGACTTCAAACGCACTGTCTCGTGAGTTTGAAATTGAAGCGAAAATTGCTGTGTTCGAAGGGGTAAAAGACCCTTGGTACTTGAAGCGAGTGACTGACGTCACAACGCGGCCGGAGAAATATCCTGATTGGAAGATTGAGGAGAAGATACGCTCGCTCAACATCGCGGAGATTGTTCCGCTGGAGGTTGACAGCCAACAGGCCCAGCGGGAGCTGATGGAGGTAGTGTCCGCTACAAGTGTTCCCTCCATCAGTCAAGAAGAGAGTGCGTTCTCTGCCTCGTCACTTGGGCAGGCTATTCGAGCCGCCTGGGACGAGCCAACGGCCCGAGTGTGGTGGTTGGGCCCCAATCCGGCGGTAATTCGGGCCAACGTCATCCGGGTGCTCCAGATGTATGGCATGGCAAGGGGAGCATAGATGCTGTGGACAAGGTATGGCGCCGAAGGCGCCAGATATACCAACGCCTATGCCGTCTCGCTCTCTTCTGGGTGGCTCGAATTATCTGCGGTGTGATCGTAATTCATAATTAGTTGAACCTTAGTGAAGTGAGTTCGCAGACAATTCGGGCTATCCGGAAGAGAGCGAGACGGCATAGAGCTCACTCTCTTCTTGAGCGACGGAGGGGACACTTGTCGCGGCCACTACCTCCATCAGCTCCCATTGGGCCTGTTGGCTGCCAACCTCCAGCGGAACACCTCCGCGATGTTGAGCGAGCGGATCTTCTCCTCGATCTTCCGCATAGCGGGGTCGAGAGAAAGGTCGGCTTCGGATGACAGTTGCCGGCCTACCGCCGTTTCGAAGTGCTTCGCGGAGGCCACAGGCTCCAACGCTGGCCTGATGAGCCGCTCCACAGCCGGCCCATTGGCCATTTCAGGCTCCGAAATGACGAGCGGCTCCTCCACCAAGAACCTGCCCGTCATATCAACTTCCTCTTCGAAGCTAGTTATCTTCAATCTAAACGGAGAAAATAACAAGCAAAAATAAAATTTAAATAATTTATCGGCACGGAGGGAGAGACAAGGTAATTCAATGCGGTACGCATTGGCTCAGTAGTCCACCACTTCATAAAAAGAACAAAAAAAACAAGCCACCCACACACTCGTCACCCATTTCCCAAAGAAAAATCAAAACCGAATAATAATCCGAGGCTGCGAGCGTTGACCGACTCCGACCAACGGCCAGGAGCTCCGCCACAAATATTTTAAACGTCAGCGATCAGTGCAAAGTGGTCGTTACGTCATTCTTTATAAGTTACTTGATAGGAAAATGCACCTACCTTACCTCAGTACGAGCCTATGAATTTAGGATAAATCACAACTCAAATATTAATCGACGTCTTTTAAATAACACCCACCTAGAATTGAAGTAAAAAATATGTAAAATATATCATTCTATAACGTCGATATCATAAGTACTTCGAATATCGTACTTTTTATAACGTAAAAATAGCACCGTTCTTATACTTCGTTGCATCTTCGTCAAAAATCCATAATATTCATTTGCTATTATAAGAAACAAATAACACGTAATCAATCAAATATCGAATGTGCATGGGTTATTGGCGCATTCACGGATTAGGTACGTAGTATTGTTGTTTTCTAAAATTTTGAAGCAAGTTCGCAACCACCTATTTTTAAAATTGACGAGACATTTCATTTCTGTAGTCGACGGTAAGGTAGATATGATTTACATTAACAAGAGAAAATCTTCACAAGTTCAGTCAGACAAAAAAAATTGATTTTCCTCTACCAGACAACATACAAATTAATTCATGATATGTGACTAAAAGTGGTACTGATCAAGCACCATCGCGCGACTCCTATACCGACGCTCAGCAGATTCCGTGCTTGTCCGCAACTAATTTGTTTTGTGTTTTTTATATTATCTGACAAATTAAGGTATTACACATCAGAATTAACGATGACCAATTGCATCGAAATTCAAGGTCTTAAACACAAGCTTTCGAGGTCAAGCAGTTTGTATACAACTATATAAGATGTCATACCCAATAGTGTTGTGGTTGAGTTCATTATAATATAACAACATTAATTGACTTTTGCAGCCACGAAACAAATATACGAGAAAATAATGTAGTATTTAATTAATGTCTTATAATATGTCTTAAATTCAATAATTGATCCGGAAAGCGTGTATTTAAGCCTTGTTATTGAGTTCTTGAATTGTCATGCAATTAATTTTCATTAATTCTGTATAATGCCCGGATTTATCAGATGCTACAAAACAGAGAACCAATTAATTATGGACAATAATGGAATTTGCTGAGCATGTATGTAGGAGTCGTGCGATGGTGGTTAATTAGCACCAATTTTAGTCATTTATCATCATTGAACTTGTATGTAGATTGGGAGAGAGGAAACATAATTCCCTTATCTGGATGAACTTTTGGATCATGTTAACGTGAGCCATATCTATTTTACTGTCGATTACAGAAACAAGATAACATCTATTGATATTACAAAATATCTAATAGCTAATACCTAATATTATTAAATACTAAAATTATATACTATGTTTCATTAATTTCAATAATAGACGGGCGAGAACTTCAAAATTTTAGAAAATACTTAGATCGTCATCACGCCATGCGCATTCCAAATTTGACTGATTACGTTTTATTTGTTTTCTTTTTTTCCAATAACAAATGAATATTAAGGATATCTGACGAAGATGCGATTGGGTTCGAGAAGGGGAGTTTTTTTGCGTTGCAGAAAGTTCGAAACTCCAAATATTTGGTGCCATATTATGATTACAAACAATGTTGGAAAGGACTCTTTCAAATACGTCGATTAGTATTTTTTCTTATTATTTTTCTGAAATTCGCAGACTGTGGTAGGGCTGCTGGAAAATTCGATTTTTTCCTATAGCCAGATATAATAAGTATTGTTATACTATAGTACTATTGAAGGCTAGCTTCAGCCCCGAAGCTAGAGCTGTTTGTTCTTTCCTTTTATCCATACTCTATACTCTATACGTACATTGGAGATAGTTTACGTACAAAGTTTTACGCCTTTAAATTTTATCACCCAATATACTGTCTTCTTATACTTTAATCTTGAAAAATACGTCTTGTACATATATAATTCGAGGAAACAGAAACAAGTAGGATATACACGATCGAAGTTGAGACTCTTACTCTCGCATTACGACATTGTGTTTTTATAAACAGATTTTTAAGCAGATAAAGTCAGAGTTTGGTCAGGTTACGTTTAAATAAATGCCGTATTATAAGCGCGCGATATTTCCATATAATATTATATACTCTGAATCTAAGTATGAAATTTTAGAAAAACTTTATATTAGCTTCGTCGATTGCTATTGTTTTAATGTATTTTCGTACTTTTTGCTAAATTTATGATTTACTTCGCCATAAACTGTAGACGTGGAAAGTATCAATCTTGATAATTTTTTGTTCGCAATAACACTTTTCTTCCACTATCACAATGTAATACAAATGTTGGGTCTAGAAATAGGGAAACGATTAAGTTGTTTAAATAAATTGTTGTTTGGCAACAAAAAACAATAAATTACATTTTGAAAAGTTGTAAGGACGATATTGAGAGGACGACCAGGAGTTTTTAAATATTTATCTCATACAAAGAATACAATTTATCAAAAAGACAGCCAACAATTTTCAACGTTGATGTTAATGAAATATAACAAGTATAGAGTTGAGAAAACAATAAGACACATCGATCGAAACATCAAACAACGTGCTGATTAAAACCAAGCAGCATCGCGGATACGAATTCTCCCTCGGCGAGCTCGGTCAGCTGGGTGCTTTTGCCAGGTAGCATCAGTAGAGCGTTCGCGTTCTTGCAGCTTAGCAATTTGCTGCTAATTTGATTGCCAGTGCTGTAGGCCTTTGGATGTGGCTCACCATCCGACCACTCCAGAATCACTCTCGCAAATTCTGGCCTTGGGTCCAGCACGTACTTTGACGTAAGCTATAATCGTTGATCAGACGCAATTGTGAGATTTTAAATACACAGCTATTCGTGCATTGATCAAACTATTTCGATAGTTCGACGACTGATATTTTACAATTCGCTATGATAGAGTTACTTTATGCGGCAAATTATAGCATTGTATGCGATTTTGCAGTTTATTATCTCCCATTTCAACGATTCGTAATGAAATCCTCTATAATATTGACAATTAATTGTGTATAAAAAGAAAGGAAACTTCAACTAACAAAATGAAAACTGTAAATTGATCTTTTAACCATACTGCCAACTGTGATTTGATGTTTTTGAACATTATATCCGCGTTTATTGCAATCTTTGGTGCATGTTTTAACCCATCGGCCAATTGAAATATTTATCATTCGGAGCAAGAGCTGCGATCAATTTATAATTGAACGAATGTTTAAAACATTTTATATGAAATAATTGATTACCTTGGCTTTCACAACAATTGGTTTCGAGTTGTTTTTAGTTAAGTAGTTAAGCAATGGAAATATGTATATATTCGCTGTTACCATCGCAGATACAGGGTTACCCGGTAAACACAACAAGTATTTCTTTGTTCCTTTGTATTCACAAGTGGCATAAGTTGTCGGTTTTCCTGGTTTTAAGTTAACACGGCCTGTTTTTATCAGTCAAAAAACAGTTTAATTAATTTATATCATCGAATAAACGCACTAATCGATTAAAGAACAAAAGGTTCTTCTGAACGTTATAGCAA
Organism: Chouioia cunea; assembly: GCA_030064505.1. Taxonomy (NCBI): domain Eukaryota; kingdom Metazoa; phylum Arthropoda; class Insecta; order Hymenoptera; family Eulophidae; genus Chouioia; species Chouioia cunea. Next base: position 24,046,487 of record JAOPFQ010000002.1, read on the forward strand.
TGCATACGTACCAAAGTGAATAGTAGCATTAAAAACTTCTTTTAGAATAGGTTTTAACATGTCTCTATCGCCCATCGACACCGACCCTGTCGTAATGATAATGTCAACTTGTTGCATAGCCTTTTCAATCGCACCAATCATTACATCCTCTCTAAAATATTTTCAATAGTTTTTGAGATTACAAACATCTTTCATAATTACAATTATAAATCATTTATATACTCACTTATCAGTGGCTATTCCCAAATCGACGGCACTGTATCCATTTTCTTTTAACATCATGATCAACGTGATTTTGTTGCTATCATAAATATGACCCGGTTTTGGAGCTTCGCCGGCATTTTGCAATTCATTACCAGTGGATAAAACGCCTATTTTGGGAACCTGAGTTACAGGAACTTTCGAAAATCCGCAAGCGGCTAAAATGCCGATTTCAACTGCTCCAATTTTTGTGCCTTCTTTTAAAACCGCACTACCTTTCGTTATGTCACTACCTATCGGTCTGAGAATCGTTCAATTATTAATATCGTTGACAGAATAGTATTCATAACAAGAAGACAAACTCTCTTTTTATACCTGATATCTTGGTTTTCTTTTGGCTCTGTAATAATTCTGATTAGTTTCTCTTCTTTTTCATCGGATCCTTTTTCCACTAGCTGTGTGTCCTCAACTTGCACAACAGCAGTAGCTTCTTCAATGGAAATCATGATTTTAGGTATTGTAATTTAACAGACTAAAAGTTATAAATGGTTCTGTAAGCTTTACATACCGTCTGGAACAGGAGCCCCTGTGTTAATTCTTACACAAGTTCCTGGCAAAATTCTCAATAATCCTGGCTAAGAATGTAAACAACTTTTTTAGACTTGGAAGTTATAAGGAAATTGTCAGAACCATATTCTTATAAATAGATGTTGCAATGAGCTACGTACTTCGTGACCTGCTTCCAAGCCACCTAACACTTCCTTTATTCCATGACCATCTTTTGCAATAACAGCATAACCATCCTTAATGGATGCTCTGAATGGTGGAAGATTATATGGAGCATATACAGTTTCAGCTAGAACCCTTCCAAGGGAATCCCAAATACTTATTTCTATTGTAGGTATTTTTTCAGGAATTGTTTCTTTTAAAATCTCCTGAGATTTTTCTATGCTAATCATTGGAAATGGTGACTCTCTAAGTCGACCAGCAACATTATTTAAATTTAAAGTTTTTATTTTTCCAGTGGTACAGTTGTGGTAAATTTCACTTTGTTGGATTTCATGATGAGTCTCTTTTACATTTTTTGTCTGGTTTAATAATAAATCTACAGCATGTTGAATTATTTTTGCAACTGCAGTGAAGCATTCAATTGCAGCTTTTGGTGATCCAGGTAAATTTATAATCAAAGTTTGACCACGAATGCCGCATACAGCTCTAATTGATTTTATAGACCATTATTTTTTCTCATGTATCATGTGTTTAGGAATATTTCAATACTACCTTGACAATGCTGCCATAGGTGTCATTTTTAAACTTTCCATCAGCATAGTAAAACTAATTCCAGGAGCTTCTTTGTGGATAACTTTCCTTGTTGCTTCAGGAGTAACATCTCTATTTGAAAAGCCAGTTCCACCAGTGGTTAAAATAACATTAACACCATCTTCATCAGCCCATTGGATTAAAGTTCTCTGAAATATGTTTAAAAATATAGGAAGTAGTTCAATTTATTTAGCAATTGGACCTACATAATTTATTGCATTTTATCTTATTCACCATGATGACATTTTCATTATCCGGCACAACACCGATACATTGTACTTGACTGTTGAAAATTTTGCTGATTTCAGAATTTTTATCTGTTAATAAGTTTTTTAAAGCTGGACCACTCTTGTCATTATGTTGATACTCAGAACAGCTGTCACTTACTAAAAGAATGATGGAAAATATTAAACTTAACCTCAATAAATCGAAATTTGTATTTTGTAGATGGAATGTAGAGTTAAATTTCAAACGGTTGATTGTGTAAATGTTAAAAGAAAAGTAATGCATTTATTTCTGTTGTCAAAATTAAAAAGGAATAATCTTACTTGTTAAAATACCAAATGTTATGGAAGACATTTCAATTGTCTGTCACCACTCTGATTATAAAGCTACGTTGATTGGAAATATTTTATCTCTCTCATGAAATCTTTAGTTCTTATAATAGATTAGATAAGATGAAGATAAAACAGGATTGTACTTATTATGTTACTGCATGCATATTTTGTAGCAAATTACTTTATGTACATATGTATATATTGTAAAAGATTTAAGATTGAAAGGAGTAAATAAACAGTACATAACAAGATTATAGTAATATGAAAACGATTTATTAATGTAGTCATCCAGTTTTAAAATAAAATAAAGTAAGTATTGACAATTTTGTAAAATTCACAGTATTCTGCTATAAATTAATTTCAATTATTGTAATCCTTATCACTTTACTCATCACTTAGTAATCAACCAATCCCCTGCAAAACAAAAATATGTGATACTTAAAGGTATACAAAATGTAATAAGATAAAAATAATAGTACACATTGATTCGTACCGATTAGCTTTCGGGCTAGAATGTCGAGACGGGGTACGATGACGTCTTCGGGAATCGTGCCTGCTACTCCTTTCTCTATCGGTACTTCTTCTCTCTCGCGTTCGTTCTCTGTCTCTATCATCGTCGTTCTTTCTGTGTTCACGATCTCGCCTATCTTTACGTGCAGATCCACGTGAGCTGTGATCAGGAGTTGGCGAACGAGATGCACTCGAGCGAGACTCAGAACTGCGACCTTCATAACGATGCCTTCGCTCCCTCTGCCTGTTGAGTTAATTTTATCGTTACTAATTAGGTGAACATTTTTTAATAAATTAAAAGCACAAATATATACTTTCTACGAAGTTTCAGTGACATTTCTCTTATTTCATCTTCTCTGTCTTGCCTCTGCTGTTCTATTTTTTCCATACGAGCTTGTTCAGCTTTCTTGTCTGCTTTATCTGAAATTATTAACAAATAAGTGTAAATATGAACACTAATATGAAACACTTAAAAATAATAATAACTTACATTGTCTATTCAAGAGGGCTTGCATTTTCTTCTTAAGCCGCTCCTGCGGTGTAATTTTTGCATTCTGGAAAATTAAAATCTTATAGATATATTTGGTAAGAATATAAATAAACAAGTTTCATTGTATGATTGCTTTTTTATACCATAAAATGTAAGCTCAAATAAAAATAAATGACGTCCACCAAAAAGTGCACTGTTAAATGGAGTGTAGACAAGCAGGCATTATTGAGTAGAAACTGAAGTCGAAGCATTGAGCATTGTATGAATGTAAAAGGAATTTGATTGTGGAAATGACGATGTCACATGCAAACTCTCACGATTAATGTAAATGAACGCGTATTTTTTTTAAACTAAAGATTAGTAGAAAGGGAAATATTTCATGGTTTTCTTTTGCATTGTGCATTAAGTGACTAATAAAGCGTTACGGTTCTTACTGACTTTGTGGCTGCCACCAGAATTTGTACTTAACCCTGCTTTTGGCTTGTTTCTGAAAAATAAGTATTCAATATTTTACCAATATATTTAGTTTTCTATCCTGACTGTTGATTTAATAAGAAATAACTTACGTAATCGAAGTAGACGATGTCTTTGAGACAAATTGGTTATTTTTTTCCTCATTGTCTGATAATTCCAGTTCCAAACTCGAGGACTTTCCACGTCTACCGTAATACCTGAAATCAAATTTAATAATGAATTAATGCTGTTAATGTGCATATCTACTTAACTATTACAACTAACATTTGTGTTTTTATTATCACCTTGGAACTGCTGGTGGTTTATTATCAAAACTGTTGGATCTTTTACTGTTAGATCGGCTTCTGGATCTGGTTCGACTGCGGCTTTGACTATGAGACCTTGATCTTGATCTAGACTCCGTCCTCGATTTACCTCTACCTCTGGATTTGGAGCTCGACTTTGACCTTGATGACTTTGATCTTGACCTCGAGCGTGATTTTGACACCGTTTTCGCTCTCGATTTCGATCTCGACTTTGATTTGGAAACGCGCCGTTTCTTGATGTCCCTAGACTTAGATCTCGATCTAGATCTGCTAGATGAAGAAGTTGTCGAGATCGAACGCGATCTCGATCTCTTTGCGTGAGAGCGCACACGTGATTTCGACCTCGACCGCAATCGCGACCTTGACTGTGATCGGGATCGAGATTTGCTGTAAGATCGCCTGCCTCGTGATCGTGACCTAGAATACGAACGAGACCACCGAGACTTCGGACTTCGCGTCCTTGACGTTCGGTATCTTCTACTTCGGGAAGCATTTCGGCGTGACCTACCAAATAATTTTATAGATATTACTACTTTTAATACAACTTGATTGAAATCGTATCTTTATTTAAAATCATTAAGTTTAACAACAGCAAATTAATTTATTAATTATTGTATTCCGTAATTTTTAGTAATTAAACAATGTTTATTGATTCACTCGAGAAAATTATCTCTAACAATGACATTTTAGAACTAAATATTGTAGTGCAATCAATTTGGAACGCCCAAGGTCTTTTAAATTAGTGAAATCTAATAGTTACCTAGAATAGGATGAACTTCTTCGAGAATCACGTCTGCGATATGATTTACTGCGTGATCGCGAACGGCTTCTTGGTTTGTGCTTTGTAGTTTTTCTGTTTGACGATCTGTTATTTAACGATAAACTTCGTGATCTTCGCTTTGTATGATTTAAAGAATTGACTTTTTTTGAAGCTGGTGTGGCATTGGAAGAACTACTTTGAGTCGCTGCTTCTTCTTCGCCTCCAAAGCTGGTAATATAAGTTATTTGGCCAGCATTAACAGGTGAAGCGGAACGCGAGCGTGATTTGGAAGATGACTTTCTATATGGGTTATACTCAGGACTCTCTCTAGCAGCATAGCTGAAACCATTTCAATAGTATACGATAATCTTTAGTAAATTAAACCAACATGTCAACATATTATACGAAATACATACCTTGGAGGACTCATGATTCTACCAATCATTTTTTTTTCTCTAAATGCTCGCCTTTCCCTTCTAGATCTTCTACCCTGTATTATGACGAATGAATTATTGACTCAAGATATCTTATTATTTTACGATTTATTTACAAAATACAAACCGAAAACATTGCTTTTTCTTCTTCTTGTTTCCTTGCTTGACGTAAATTTTCCGCTTCTTCAAAATCTTGAGTTAAAAAGCTAAAGTAATCAGCACCTAAAAGTCCATATTTTTGAGCCACTTGATTCATTTCATGTGCTTGTGCTGGCTCAATTTGGGAAACATCAACACATATATCTAAATCTATATCACTATCATCATCTTCTTTTTCTTCCTGTATATTAGGATCTGGTTTGGGAGCTTCTGGAATTGCTTCATCAGTTTCATAATTATAACCAATTGCAGCATTATTACTTGATTTTTTCTTATCTTTATTGATTTCTAATTTTGTTGAAGATCCATATTGTTCCTCTAAATGGATTTGATGCAGAAATTTTTCTTCAGGTACTATGCATAATTTTCATCTATTATTAACTTCAATCCAACCAATTTTATATTTAGATATTGAATCACTTGTCACCTACCACCAAGAAACTCATTTTGAACTATAATTCGGTATCTTTCATAATTAATATGTCTGTCCTCACTAGTTAATGGAATTTCAATATCATTTTTATTGCTAGCTTCTGGAATCCAATCAAGATGAGCTCTTACATCAAACCGATCAATCAGATTATCTTTGTGACCTTGCCAAGGCATCCTGACAGACAAAAAGTCATTTATTAGATGTGCAATAAAATATACATATAAAAAACTCATGGATGTATTTAACTAACATATTAGCAGGGCTATCTCCAGCTGCTGCAATTGCAGGATCTAAATGGATTTTGCATGGTCTACCATGAAGTTGGAGAAACTGTGTTGGATCTGATTTCTGTAAAATAATTGAATCATCATCATAGAATTGTTTTGGACATAAATTTATACATTTTAAAATTATGTATGTTACATCTGATTTGTTATCACCCAAAAAGTGTAAATTTGAGAAAAGTACAAAGACAGAGTAAATTTGAACAAAACTGTTTTATCTTGATTATAGGAGTGATACGTTATTGAGATGTTTGATGATCATTCTCAAGGATTTCATCCATAATTGAAACTAGTATTATTGAATACATTACATATTTATTAAGATCAAAAAAGCTATAATGAACTTACAATTTTCTCGTAGTAGTCTCGACGACGTTCAGCGCGTCGTCGATAATCCACGAGCATCCCGCGAATTTTTTTTTCCTGCTTCCTCGCCTCATGCCACATCCTTCCACTAGTTTTTTTCACCGAGTAACTCATATTTGTTCTTTTAGAGTCGAGTAACGTCGATGTTGCAAATAATTATGCATTTAAATTTTTAAATATCACCTAGTTTAATGAAATGGGAATAGAAAAAAAGACTCAAAAGCGGCGAGTCCAAGATGTATTATCCTCTGTAACATTCGCCATATTGGCTTTTTCTGAACGCACAGAGAACCAAACCAAAATCGTGAAACGACCAAACAATAGATTAGACCATGGATCGCGGACACTGGGTCGAATATTTAATCTCTTGTAGAATTCTGATACAAATAGGTTGAATTAGAGATCAGTAACGTTACTAATCTCTGATTAAATGTTGTATGGAGACTAATTATTAATTTGCTAACACTAATGCCGATTGAATGACGTTCGCTCAATTGTGTGCACGTAAAACTGCTTGTTACAAAGTTGTAAATGACAATTTTTATTAGAGGATATATACATGTTAACACACCAATGAAAACATTAATTTTTCATCTTAAATAAATAATCCCACTTATTGAAATCCACAAATATATTTTATGCTTTTATCCATCGATGCAGAGGTCTGAGGTAGAGCTTCTCATTTTTAATCGAGGAAGGTCAAATAAATATTGTCAAGAAATATACCGTTGAGGGCGCTGCGAAATAAATTTATTATGGCGTTGCTAAATCATAAATTCAAACAGTTTATTAATACATTTCAAAGTAGTTTTACGATTGCAATGGTTGAACGATACAAAATTTACCGCAATCGAGTAGCTTAACTAATTAATTGAAAAATGAAGCGTATGGCTTGAGAAATATATGTAGTTTTTTGGATTCCAACGAGTACTTATCGTTGTGTAATATTTCATGTGATTATATTAGATTTTTGATCATTTGTCATTTGCTATTTTCATACCATCTGGATTATTATCTTTTACTCAAATGCAACTATTATGCAAACCATCAAGCATATCATGCAATACCTTATGGTTATGCAGTTCCAACTGATCCATTGCCTTCTTCCTTCCAGTTTTTGTTTGGCTTGTGCGCAAGATATGAAGAACACTGCTAATAGAAATTCTAATTATACAGGCATATATGAACAAACTTATTAAACACAATGAATTATTAATAAACCTTACTACTCTTTTGATGGGTGTTTTAGTTAGCTCTGCTAAATTAACACAATCCTTTAGCGAATTTTCACTATGGAACTGCACTTTCCTTTAGTCTTCTTTTATCGGTAGAAATTGATCACAATAATATTTAAAAAATCGATCATTGACATATCGCAGGTGATGTTATACTGCTTACATATTTTTACAGTACAAAGTACTACTGTATACGTGTTAAGTGGTCATTTAATACTTACGCGGTATTCGGTAACAGTAAAAAATAGATGTTTGGTTTTTTAATTTTCAGACATCTGTGCCACTGGTAAGAAGCTTCTACGCGTTGCTCTATCCCTAACTGATCTGTTATGTTTAGGTAGTATTCTTTCCCCGTGAAAACGATAACAATTAAATAGCTCCGTCAAATGGGTAATTGAATGTTTTCACATGTCCAGTCAAGTATTTCACAATCAAAACCCCTAGAAGTTGTCAGTGTGCAGAGCATATGTCTCAAATCAACGCAAAACATACGCGCATTCACGAATAGAAAACAATTATTTACTAATAAATCAAACATCTAATCGCATAAATAATCATACAAAAAACTGAGTGGAAATTATGCTGACGATCGTGTAGTTTAGTATTACTATGAATGTACAGTAATCAAGTCTGGAGAACGGTTTCTAATTATAACAACAATTCTGGAAAGATTCCAATCCAATGCTTTAAGAAACATAGTGGACGATCCCTGGTTTATTCCTAATTACCTAATTAACAATTAGCTAGACATGCCAACAGTCAAAGAGGAAATTACAACGCGTAAAAGATATTCTACAATATATTACAAACTTAAGATTAAAAAAGTATAAACAATCACCATAGTTTAATTCTAACACACCTATTAATTAAGTATGAAAGTTTCGAAAGGGAAACAGATAGTTTCCATTTGTTCCATAGTTTCCACAGAAACGCACGCGCCTCAACTCGCTTGTTATTTCTCCATTATGATATCATCAAAACAACTAATTTGCTAAATGTATCTTCTACAGATTGTAAATATAACCGATGAAAAATCATAGCGTTCTTGCGCGATTGTAAATAAATCATTTTTTTACATTTTTAAAAAGTATCATGAACAAGATTAAATAAATCAAATAATGTCTGAAATTGGTAAAACATAAGAAAGACTGAAGCCTTAAAAATTTGAAAAATAATTAGCTTCATCGTAAATATTCATATTCTTTGCTCTGATCGTCAATGCAAAAAATTGCGACCCACTATATTAGTCTCTGCTATATTGTATACTATTTTGGTATCAATATTTGCATTCATTAGTATTGATAAATCTATGTACCTACTGATAGATTTTTTCATCGCGTAAACTTGAACTTTTTATAACAAAGAACCATCTTCCCGGATGCTTTAAATGTCGATCATAGTTTTGTTAATATCTCAAATTAATCCGATTTTGATCATTCGAAAACTTTAATTAATATGATTTCGACTACAAATAATAATTTATTATTGTATTTATAGTATTTATCAGGTAAAATTTCAAGCTCTCTCGATATTTTTTGCTTCCCTTATGACGGCCCGGTTCCTTCTCGTTCCACTTTCTGTCTCCTCCTTCGTGTTCTTCTTTATGAGCGCACAGCTTCCCCGTTTGTAAGGACACACTTTCCAACGCTGTCACTAGGAACGCCACCGTCGACTTCGCTTGAATTCTATAATTACCCAGCCTATATTTATATAAGCACAAAGCCAAACTCACCGGCCAACAAGTATCCGAAGCAGATGTTACCGGCGCCCAATCTCCATTTACGAGTTCAGTCGGTAAGACCACGATGAAACGCTCTCAATCTTTTTGTCTATATCAACTATCTACCCTACCTACAAAATCCCCAAAGCAAGTTTTGTGATACTTTCCCGCCTCTTTCGTCTCTGCTTTGGAAAGACAGATCGACTTGAGCTGCATGCTGTTTAACACAATAACTGGTTGATTTTGTCAAATTTTGAGTTCTATAATGTTCTCAAAGTGACCTAGTTTGTTAATACATACTGAAATATATACATGTCATTTTGAGCTATTTTACTTAAGTAATCTGTATCAAGATCTGGACAGTATTGCAATTGTAAAGTAGCTGATATATAATAAATAAAACCAAATAATGGATGAAACCAATTTCCCGGATCTACTTCGATTGTATTACAACAGATTATTTCCGTATACAGATTATTACAGATGGCTTAGTTATGGAGAATGTAAGATTTCTGTCAATTTATTGCATAACTTTATTTCTATAGTACTCCTTTGATGAAAATAATTATGTTTGATTTTAGCACTTACATTTGCTCGCAGAGAATTTTCTTTTACTCTTAGAGATGACATCTACATACGTTATCAATCGTTCAAAACAATTGATGATTTGAAAAGTGAAATCAAAAGACTTTGTCCTTACAAAATAGATATTGGAGCAGTTTATAATGTTCCGTAAGTATCCAGATAGTTTAAAAAGAAAGTAATCTATAGTGAATTTAAGTAATATTTATTAGGCCAGCAGCCAGAAGGAGAGAAATAAAATTTGAACCAATTCAAAGAGAACTTGTTTTTGATATTGATATGACAGATTATGATGAGGTGAGAACTTGTTGCAGTGGGGCAGATGTTTGTAACAAATGTTGGAAGTACATGGTCATAGCTGTTAAGATTTTAGACACAGCACTAAGAGGTATAGAATTTCGTTTTATGCCAACAAAACCTGGATTCAAATGAATAAAGCAACATTTGTGGAATTTTCAGATGACTTTGCTTTTGAGCATATATTATGGGTTTTCTCAGGAAGAAGAGGTATTCATGGTTGGGTATGTGACAAACAAGCTTGTTTTTTAAGTGTTAATGGGAGAAAAGCAATAGCGCATTATTTACAATTGATCATGGGAGGAGAATTCATTAAGAAAAAAGTAAAATTAACTAAAAAAATGCATCATTCTGTTAAGTATGTGCTTAATTGTGCATTTAAAAGCACTTAAATATATTACATAAATTGTTAATAAGTTTAGTAACACTAAAAAATCTAATTTTAGAAGAGCAGTTAGTATTATTGAACCAATGTTTATTAAAATGTGTGTGGAAGAACAAGGTATGCTGGACACAGAAGACAGAGAAAACAAATTTCTAGGGGTCATTCTTGAAGAAGATATGAGGAGAGAAGTCAAAGCAATATTCGATCAAAATTCAACAGGTGTTAAAAAATGGGAAGCTTTTGTTAATTTTTTTAAGGACCAAATCCAATCGGTAAATACTGATCTTCTGCAGTTTTAAATTAAATATAAATAAAACCTAGTACGTAAATGAATTTGTGATAATCACAGGGATCTAAAAAGTGGCGTAGAACACCGTTTCTTATTGAAGAGATAATGATACAGTATGCATATCCTAGATTGGACATAAATGTCACAAAAGGAATGAACCACTTGTTGAAATCACCTTTTTGTATTCATCCGAAAACTGGCAAAGTTTGTGTACCTATAAATCCTAAAGTTGTTGATCAGTTTGATGTAAATAATGTGCCAACAATAATGACTTTGATTGATGAAGTGAATGCATTTGACGCTAAAGAACTGAATGAACAAGGAGAATCAATAGATAACGTGAAAAGGATAAAAGATTATAAGAAAACTAGTTTGAACAAACCTTTCCATGCTTTCCAAGAATTTTTAAGAGGTTTGGAAAATTCTCAAAGAGGAGAAAAAATCATAAAGAGTGGTAAGACAGATAGATATAATTGATAAACAATATTTTCAGGAAGGTTTTAATTGTAAATTTGTTTTTTTTCAGATATGAAGATGGAGTTTTGAAAAGGGCCTAATTTGTATACTAGTATTAATATAAGTGGATGCAAATATACATACAAAAATATTCCAAATGAAATATTTTAGATTTGATTCAAGGGATTTCCACGAGTAAAAAATATTTCAATTAGAACATTAATATTTATTCCAGACAATTTGTTCTTGCATGCAAAGAACAACAGAATAAAAGAAAGTCAAATGTAAACATGACAATAAAACCAGAGGGAAATAAAATGCCTAAACATTATGGTTTACTCTTCAGTAATGATAACATCCTACCAATTTAGTTTTACACTACCAACTTAAGTTTTATAATAACTTTTGCAATAAATTTCTCCTTGTTGGATATGTATTATTTGAGCATTTGAAGTACAATTATCTGTCTTTACTGCAAGAATTCAAAAGATAGTCATCAGTAAAAGGAAAAATGTATATTTATAAATCTTAATTCCTTCTCTTTTTTTTATATTTGCCATTAGGTATTTCTTTTGCTTTGTTGGCTTGTTAATTTAATGACATGCAAAAATTGTTTTACTCATGGAAATTACTTGATACAAATTTGAAATCATTCAATTATAAATGAGTTATACATACATTTTTTTAATATACTTTAATATTTATTTAAAGTAATATATTTTAATGACGAATTGACATTTTGTATCTCAAATGAAACTGATTTGCCCGATATATTGCGATACAAGAGAGACTTACGTAGTGACGTTCGATTGCTGATCGGTACCTCGGGTACGATCATCCTGACATTAATATTCCTTTACATCAGGATCCATTGTACCGCCTCGTCACTGCACAAATTCTTATTTTGTTTTCACGCGAGTTCTTATCACTGGCAGGATTCAATTAACTTAACGACGGCACTCGACTGGTTTGGGCAGCGGTGTTTTATGCACTTTGCCGTCCCTCCCTAACGGACTATGCGTGCCAATCGAAAGTTGTCGCGTTCGATGATTAAGGGAAAACAAAGAAATTCACGTGCGTAATAGCCCTAATACATTTTCTTCTTTGCTCTCTTCTTTTAGATTTCCATGACGTTGATGCGTTCTTGCTTCACACTTCTGCCGATCCTTGCTGGAGCCTCGTGAAACAAACGAAAATCGAGCATTAGAGTGTGCTTGTAAATAAGCGCTTTCAGCTCAGCGACGTTGGCAAACCAGCGAAACGACACCTGAGAGGATATGGTCTTAACGGCTAGAACACTCGACACAACGTCCTACTGATCGAATTGAACTAGGACGCGCCGTACACTTGTACAAAGAGATAAATAAATTAATCATAACGCGGATCTTACTCTAGTATTCACAGTTTCGCTATTATTCATACGAGTGCCATCAAAATACTGTGGTCGTTCAAATGTACCCGACCTGATGTAGATGGTGATTGTTGTTTGAAAAGAATGACTATGATAGAAATTACCAACTTTATAAAGTTCAAGTTTAATGTTTCGCGATGCTACATTGTTTAGTATTGATTTGGCAGCTATCAACAGCGAACGCCTTGAGTAAATTCATAAAAATAAAAAAAATTGGTCATCATTATGTAATACAATACTTTCATTTGAAAGGTCTCAATTGAACCAATATCAAATCAGAGCACGATTCTACTTTGGGTAAGTTTGCTCCTCCATTTACAACGGTAAAATATTGAGTGACGGGGTTTAAACGTGGACGTACGAGCTGCCAAGACGAACATTGATATGATCGACTAAACGAGGTGACAACGCTAGAAATGGTGAAATAAAACACAAAATGGTACGGATGAACGTCGACTAAAAGTGCTCGAGTTAGTAGCAGACTCGGTAGGTATTTCATAAAGTTTTGCACGTGCACCGTATACTGACTGATAATTTCAGTTTGAAAAATATGTGCGCAAGATGGGTGCTGCCATTATTCACAATGGAACAGAATTTGCGTCGTTTTAGTCGAGTGCTTAACAAAATTTCACAATAATACAGCAGAGTTTTTACATCGATTCATAATCGCGGATGAAACGTGAGTCCAGTATTTTATACCTGAGGCGAAGTGCCAAACAATCGATTAGCTTGACGATTCTCAATATAAACAAGGTACCGAAACTATCGATCATTAGTTGGAAAAGTGTTTCGAGCTACAAGTAGACTATGTAGAGAATTAAATGTTTCCATTGTTAGGTCGGGTACCTCTAGGACTACTCTCGTATTTGTAAACCCGTCTTTTGGCACGTTCACACTTACTTTCACATTTATAATTATAAATATAATTTTAAACATTTTAAATTGTGAAAGTAGCATTTATAATTGGCGTAAGTGTGAACGTGCCAAAAGACGGGTTTACAAATACGAGAGTAGTCTAGAGGTACCCGACCTAACAGTGGAAACATTTAATTCTCCGATAATTATCGGACTTTGCAATACCGAGTGCATGTTAATAGTATCAGAAGACTTTGTTTACCATATTCAGATTTCTCATTTAAATTGGTTTTATTTTTAGTAGAATTTGTAATCATTTCGTTTATAAGAAAATGTGTATTATAAGGTGCGCTTCAACATTTTAAATTGTGCTTTTCATAAAAATACTACTTGTCGGAAAGTATCAAATAGATTTCAAATTCATTTGGCGGCACCTCACAAATCTGTGGTATATTCCATGTTTAGAGTATGATTTAATAAAATAATGCGAATTGAAATTACTGAAGCAAATTAAATGAAATTAACGTTCGTGTAATTTGCAATGAATGAAAATGATTATTCCGTACTAAGTAGCCCTTGGCATGGAAATTGTAAATCTAAAGACACGAGTACAAGTTCTCTTATTTTAGTATTATAAAAAATATAAAATAATTTCTATCTCGAACAGCATCAAATGTACAACAATTTTTTGTAACCTTATCGCAACGAGGCTTTATTGAAATCTTGACGTCAGGTTACTTTAATCAACCGTCATTGAAACATCTCTTGGATGGAAAGTATCATAATATGAAAAACATTACAAAAAGAACGTTGCTTAATTTCTGAATTGAATATATGTATACTTGTCCAACATGAATGTAAATTTATGAAATCGTGAAAAGGTAAAACTTGTAGTAAAAATATTTGTGAGAAATTAAAATGGTAAATGAAATTGAATGCATGATATAGGGAAACGATAAAAATAGATTAAAAGTGATTGTTAACGAGTCGATATTTAATATAAATACATGTATAAGTTATTAGATGAAGTTTATAAAAAGAAAGTATTATTAAATCAAACTGTAGAAATGGACTTTTGGCTGAGCTTATTAAATAAAATAAAAAGAATATATTTAACAATAATCTCAAAAGATATTACAATAATGATACCGCTACGAATGTTATTAATGACAACGATTGTGAATTTTCTTGAAGCCTCGTGAATGACTGATATAGTGACCGCATGTGGGAATATAAATTTAAAAAAATAATTAATATTTAGGAATTGTAGATTTTGGTGCTCCATTAACAAAAAATATATAGAAGGGTTCTTCGCCAGTTCCACTATTTTTAAATGATTTTTCTTTTACTTATCTATGGTGTTGATCGATCAAATGAAAATTATAAGTAACGAAAAAATAGGCTTGTTAACATCTTATTCAGACTAGAATACAATGCAATAGATATTATCGATTAAAAGTTAGTGTTATCAACTAGAGATTTATGCCAATATTCGTTATGTTGTTAGTTAAAATTCAGCTTCAAGGACTAATGAACGTCGCAAAGTAGATTGATAGTTAAATCTGTGACGCAACTTTCGGTCTTGGGTCAGAGCTCATCGGTCATCTTGTCGGCCTCAGGATCTGCGTGACAGCAGAGAGGTCGTTGAACTGTTGATTGCAGATGCGTGCGAGACGGAGAGGAGAGAGAGAGAGAGCAGGTAAGCAAGCGGGACCCGGCAGTGAAGAACCAGAACTAGTGTTGAAAGTTTCATTTTTGGTTTAGAGGAAAGTTAAGAGACTATTGATTTAAAATTGGCAAAGGTCCCGGATCTGTTTGGAGTTTTATATTCTTTGCTTTGTGGGGATAGCAGAGCGCTCCCGACGATGCAATTACCCTGAGACTTGCAGGCGAACTCCTGGCTGTTTAGCCGGAGCCAGCCCGATGGCCGCTCATGCCCCAACCATTTTCGCGCCGTAGTATTTATTTCTTCTGTTTTATTTATTTTTTTTTTATTGATATCTTTGTTCTTCCTTTTGTTTTCATTATCAAAGCCTCAGTGCGTTGTCTCACTTAATTTTTCTTTACTTTACTCCCTTCTGTTGGGTCGTTATAGCTCACCGGAGTTTAAACCGATTGAAACATTGTTCCTTTTTCTCGTTGTCTGTTTTCTTTTTTTTATAGCAACAGAACCTGAGCTTTGAGTCGCCGTCAGAATAAGCTACAGTCGCAACGACTAACGCCTTCGTTATACATTACTTTAAATAAAATATCTCGTCGTGGTGTTAAAGGAACCATATGATCTTGATATTTACACAAGAAATTCAGGAGTTGAAAAACGGAATCCTCTAGTTGCTGTTTGTTTAGGATCGAAAGTTATTTTCGCCTTTATTAGAAGTTACTAAACAAGATGATTTTGGTAAATACCATGTCTACTTTGACAATTTTGTTACCAGTCCGGATCTCATGATACATTTAAAAAAATAGGATTATCAGCGACTGGGACCGTTAGACAAAACCGTGTCGAGGAAAAAGTTGAGTTGTAAAAATGAATATTGTCAAGAAAAAATCAGATATGAACATTTTTTGTGTGCACCCACGTAAAAAATTTTCAAATTTTGGTAAACTTTTCCCAAACTTACCATTGCTAAGGTTTTCCAAAACATAAAAGATGAGATAATGCCAAACGTTGCATTTCTGTTGAGCTGGCGTCGCGATAGGCCAACATATCGCGTCTCTTATTCACTAGAATAACAATAAATAACAATCGCCAAAGCTGCAGATCACCGTCGCAATAATCGGCAAACGCAAAGTAAGAAACCTTGTTACATTCTAAACAAGTATTGAACACAAGGATATAGAATTCTATTTAATTATATAAACCCAGAAAACAAAAAGGAATTAATTGCAAAAAGAACACCATATTCTTCAGCGTTTACTATTAAAAACCTACAAAACTCATGTAAATAATATCTGAATGAACATTGGTGTAATTTATAATACCTAGTATTGTTAGTTCCTTTTAAAGACTCTAAGTTCATATTTATATAAGAATCATCGTTATTATGTCAATCATCATTGCAAGGAGGATTATCTGTTCTGTATTAATTATACCGTTGTATGTGCTTAAATATTAATAAGCTAAGATTATTTTATATAATTATTATAGCTAGAGATCGCTTGAATAACCATGCTATTTGGATTTACTTTCTGTTGACATAGTTGAACTGTAAATTTTGGATATAGTTACAAGTACCTTTTCTTCGACTCGAATTCTATTATCGACCTTATTCTTTTAATAGAAATGTACAGTCTATTTGGATTTTGGTTTCTTTTCATTCACGCGGCTTTAGTGTAGTATGGCACATATGTGCTTTTATCACGTCTAGGCGTCGAACGGAGTCTGCGTTTTTACGACAGCGGCTATTGAATTCGTTTTCTGTTGAAACTTGTTAAGTTTTCTGTTCTTTGCATGAGAGTTTGAGCCTAGAAGTACTGTTTTATCAGCCAGTTAGTTAGCTAAGAATTATCGACGAGCTTATACGGTCTTAGTTGCACACGCCTTTTTTCTTAGAATTAATTCGTTTATGTTCTGTGTAAATGAAGTTTGTAATAATTCACTTTGTATAAATTAGGATTTATTTGTAGATCACTAAATTAATAATATTGAAATGGATAATCATGTAATGTCAACTTGACATGTTGTATCATATCACTAATTATTTTCTACGAATATATTTCAACTAGACATTTTTTACTGTAATTAGACTAAAAACTCGATTTCTTGAAAGGCGGTTAAATTCTTAATATTCGGGTAAACAAGGCCTTGTTCATACAAACATTAATTCCTATTATAAAATATGTGGTAGTGAGCTTGATGAATCGGCGGGGTTACTTTGTGAGGAATAATCGACCCCTTTCCCCATCAGAAAAGTTTGCGATTCTCTGGATCACAAGCTTGACGGATTAAGCGCTAGCGATGTAACTGTTGTATAGGGGCGTATGCAGAATTGGCGTAGACGGGAGCATAGGCTGTATTACCGGATATGTACAATTTATGGAAATATTCGTGTATGACGCGCAAAGCCGTTTACAAAACCTTAAAATAAAATCTGTAAGATAATTGAATAAATGGAGCTTGTAAAGCATCGCGAGCAATTGAATACCAAAAGATGCATATCCTGCGTACTCTAATCGCTACCGGACCGGTATTGACGTTATCGTAAATATAATATTTCATCCAACCGCTCATAGGGACAGGTATAAACTGTTAACTATGTAAGAAGGTCCTGTTGCAATCGATGTATAAGTAACATACGTTAACTTATTTCATGAAAATATAATTTAAAAATTGCTGATAAATAAATACATAATATTTCAGCTCTAATGGGTATCTAAGCTCTCTATAGAGTAGATTCATTTTTATTGCTTTCGACACGTTTAGCAAGTTGATTGGGGTTGTAAGTTGCGGTAAAATAAGACCCGATTTGCCATTATGAATGGTATTAACAAGGATTAGAACTAAGTGCCCAAATTCTTCCATTCGAATTACCGTGGCAGTTATATTTTCTATAAGGGTCGAGTTAAACGTGTTAGTAAAACAAACTACTATTATTGTGTCTGCTTTATCAACTTAACATTAATCTCATCCAGCGATAAAAAGACTCTCACTGCAAAATAGATTTACAGTACTTTTTAGATCTATCAACAAGTAGTTGAAGTTGCGAATAGTGATCCAAATCTCCTAACCTGACCAGGAAGATGACTTAAAAGATGTAAATTACAAGTCTTATAAGTTAAACCGTACAAATGTTCACAATAAAAATCATATTGATTAAAAACTTCTTAAGCATCATCTATCGTGTCATTGCTAATACTTTTTAAACGCATTCAAGCCAATCCGCGTATTGGTAAATCATGGCGTTTGAAATATCCTTCGTCCATCACAATTTCAAAAAGAGGTAAACTTAAATCAAATATAAAGTAAATTTCATTTAAAATTCCTTTCAACGTGCACAGTTTATAACGCTTCGAGGTAGACGCTGGTCGTATGGTAGAGGGGCTACCTACCGATGATATCGAAAAAAAGTATCATCGATGCAAGATAAGTGCTGTACTCCACATCGAACCACAACCGTATCAATTTTGTTACTTCACGTTGAATAACCACATGCACTTCATACGTGTCAATAGATTCTATATAATCGAATACGAGTAAACCTGGTGTGGTTGGAAGTTTAATTCCTTCTATAGAAATGCCTCGTTCAAGAGATTGCTGAACAGTGGTTTTTAGCTTAACTTGTGTATACTTATCAAATCCGAGAGAAATGGTACGTCATATACTGCTCGACCTTCACGGAAAAAAGCTTTTAAAAGTCTCGACTGCGACATAGAGAAATAATTGGTGACCTATAGACGAAGACATCTTTGAAAACGTCGAGAGTAAAATTCATCTATACTTTATTGAAAGTACAAAAATAACTAATTATATTTGATACATTTTTATAGGTTTCGTTAATATGAACATGAAAAGGCCGTATCCATTTATTAACGATCAATATCGATCATGTATAACATCTATGTAAGCCACCTTGAGAAACTCGATGAATCGGATTAGAATTGGGTTTTATTTCTGATAAATCCTAGTGGATTAAATTATATAAAAATGTATTTACGAGTACATGTTAGTTTTTAATAATAAATACAATTGAATTTCAGCCTATACTTTATTGATTTCATAGCATCAATTAACTTTTAAAAGTAAACTTAAATTATTCGTATTATATTCTAAAAGTTTCATTTGGCTTTGTAATATAAATATAAAATTACGTATCACATGACGTTAATATTTCAATATCTTTGAAACTGCACGTATATGTTGGAAAACATTATAATGAGTGAAACGTTCACTCGTTATGTCTCTCTCCCCTTTTATCAATAATCACATATATGTGATTATGTTTGTCCATGCATTTGTTTGTAGTCATACCATATCATGTACCATGCATGTATATTTTCGTGCTCGATAGTCTCTTACGAAATTTGCGCAAGCGCCGGACAAAAAATGAGAGAGAAGAAAATCGAAAAGAGAGACGCACCGTGCCCGCCAACTGTACTAAACGCTACGCATGGGTCCGTCTTACCCTCTATAGACTCCCCTCGTCTATGGCAATGCTATAGACTTGGACTCACAGTAGTACCGTCTCAGCCGCGAGTCAGTACCGACATTTTTATGCTATTTTTACTGCGAAATAAAACCAATTATAAAGAAATGAAAAAATACGAGAGCAGAAGGAATGAAGATAAATTATTTTGTAAAGTTCAAATTTAAAAAATAGGAAGTATGTCCATTGTAGTTTGCGTTATTAAATTACACTCTTTTTCGGTATTTGTTATCTTTATATTTCACTATAAAAGAGTATCTACAATTGTTAAAATTAAACCGTTACCGTTTGCTTGCTAATAAAGTTACAACAACCGTTAAACAAAGAAGTCATTTTTTATTATGCAAGGAATCTACTGTTTTTTGCATATCGTAAAAATATTAATTCCATTGAAAGATATTTTTATTTAACAAAGATAATACACATCATTTCAATGAATCTAGTGTATGGGTTACCTTAATTACTTTTATTCGAATAATCTAATTTAAGAAATTGAATCCATAACTCGGGGATGTAATACGTCAACTAAAAAACTTCTATCGACTATACGTAGTAGTGGGAGAGCGATCCTTGTGACTGGTGATACTGTTGTCCGCTGTCGTAATAATTTTGCCACATTTTTTGTTCTAATTTTTTGTTTACATTAGCCAGGAACCAATTGATTGCTTATGGAACGAAGAATCGCATTATTACTTAACTACTTCTGTACTCTATTAGAAGAGGTAAAAGCAGTCTAAGGAATTGGATTCATTGAAAATACACGATTTTTTATTTTTAAACAAAATTTCCTCAAGGTTTGTCGAGGGCATTATCCACTGACTCATTTTCTAGACCTAATTAAATTTTTGTTGTCTCTGACTCTCGCACTGTGAGAAAATTTTTTGTTTATTTCGACTGGTCTATTGTGATTTATGATTATTTAAAGCTCTCAAACAAGCCGTTATTTTTTTAATGTAAAATTATTAATATGCATTAATGTGTTTTTTCTTATAAACAAATGTTATTCAATAAAGAATTATATTACTTTAAAATAAATAAAAATAATTTACTTTTATTGACACCTATATACTTGTTTCATACAGGTTTCGTACAGATGTATGGATTATCTATTTTTAAAAATTGAAAAAAAAAATGCGAAAAAAGTTCGTTACCATAAATATCAATAATTTTAAGCCACAATTACGTTTTCATCTACTTTTGATTCTACTCGATATTCTGAAAATCAGGATTTTGCACTGACATTAAAATGTTCGCTACACTCTCATCCATTGAAAAAGTGTTATTATCGTCGTTGTTTTCTTCATCCTTTTCATTCACAATCTTGCTCATCGTATCAAGCACCGTACTTAACATTCTTTTGAATAAGCTTTCTTTATCGCCGTCATCCAAGTTAATATTATCTCTATCGAGCACAGACTTTATAAATCCGCATGGTAACATATTTGACGTAATCTGATGATCAAAACCAGTACGATGTTACAATTCATACTGCGATCACGATGTTTTATCAATACCTTCATCACCTTTGAAAGTCGCTCAGGAACCTCTGAAAAAAATGAGCGAAGTAAATTAATGGATTTTTTTAAAAGATAACATTCAATGTTTTAATATATTTTATACTATTTCTATAGATCTTTACTTTGAACTAATAGTGAGTAACGGGAATAGTTTAGGTCAAAGCAATTTTACTCCTTTTCTTCTCTTTTCCTAAAATATTCATAAAGGAATCTTTGAGAGTACAGCAAAAGCTTTTGATATACAATAAGCTCGTCATCATCAAGCAGTACATCAACGATTCTCATATATTTGGATGGAAGATTTCTTATTATAATCATTGTTTACTAGGTCTTCTTTTGTACGCCTAAGCATCAAACTTTTATAAATCACTACATGTCTCTGGTTGTCAAGAGCATTTTTATTGTTAATAAATCGATTCCGTATTCTTAAGTCATCAGAAGGATGACATTCCAAGAACTTTTTACTCTCTCCTACTGTTACGACAAACATAGCGGGAAAAGCACTGAGGTATTATCGCCGTATTCTGAAAATATGAAGAAAATCCACATTTATCAATATTTTTTAATAATGTGACGTCATTATTTTCGTATACCGTATTTTCATAGTGGAGTAATGAATTACAAGCGAAATGTATTATTATATTATTGTAGTAACATAATGTTTTATAACTGTATATCATACTTATAAGTGGTTATAATAATGTAATCTAAGTAAGAAAATAAATTACATAAATATTACAAAACCGTTTCAACTTATTTTTGCGTATTTCAAGTGATCTCCAATCTTCACCATTATTATATTCATCTTCATCGAAGTAATTTAGTTTTTCTGCAAGAGCTCTTGCCTTTTTTCATTTTTGGCACCCAGAATGAGTGAAATTATTTGCAAAGTCTTACCAAGATTCACGTCATCAGCTATTTCAAAGAACACATTTTCTCCATTAAAAAATAATTCTATAAGTATTCGTATCACGACTTTGTTACAAAGAGAAATCGTAGTGTTTACTATTCATTAAGGTGGATTAATTTACTGAATTGGAATTTTCTAATAGCAGAGGTACAGTATCTAACAAACTTTAAGTTCCATTATCTTGGATTCTAATAATCGAGTCTTAACTTTTGTTTAAATACGTATCCTTAAAAATACTACGTACTGTGAATTCAAGTCCAGAGTTTAAATACATTTTTCGTATTTAATTTAAATAAAACGAAAAAAAATGTTTTTGTTTAAGTATTAAAAAGTTATGAAAAATAGATGTAGAAAGTTTTTTTCTTTTTCATCATATAATTATAAGTCTTCCTCTGCCGATAGTAAGTACTCGTGTATCAACATTTTTAATGTTCATAAAACGACGTGTGATTCAAAAAATGCCACTATTTTGGATTTTGTACGAATCTGACAAATCATGTTTTTCAGAAACACATGCACTATCTTTCTATATGTAATCAGTTTCATATTGTTATTTTAACAATCTTGCCGGTAATAACATTTTCAATTTATTTTTAATTGAAATTTGAACAGATTTTTCAAAATATTTCACCATCTTATAGAGTATAAATTATCTAACTTTTTACGTCGACAGTTTATTTGTACGATCAAGTCCTGAAAAGATATAACCGCAAAAGTGTTAAAATTTACATGTTTTAAACCGTTTTTGCATATTCTGCCGAATTTATTCAGAAATATAGGATAATTATTGGAGCTCGATATACTTTCGTTTAAAAAAATTTAATTTCTTATTGGAAATATTTGATATTTATCAATTAACTTTCCTGGCCAAAAATCGTTACTTTGTGAAGTCTTGTAATGCACGCGAAGCTGACATTCCAGCAAGATCATGATCGAGTTCACACAGGAGTAGGAGTCGTTCGGATTTGGTTTCAGATCGAGATGAAGATCAAGTTCAAGATCTGGTTCATACTTAGGGTTAGTGTGCGTAAGATGTTACGCATACAAGTTTAGAAAAATGTACAGCAATTTTATAAACCATACAGTGTTGATTAATTGTTGTCTATATTGTTTTAAATATTTTCACTTTTGAATGTTCTATATTAATTTCACTTATTATTACTAAGAAATATATGTAGTTATGAAACTATACTTGTTCGGATTACTAGAGTGTACGATGATTACAAACGTGCGTTGTCCATCAGGGGGCGAAAACGCCTAGATTTCGACTTTTTTATTATTCCTTGCCTTATTATTATTATCAATATCAGGTCTTGCTGGTCGCCGGAAAGCCCGTTTTTCAAGGAGAAGTGTGTATCTCTACCCCCTCTACTTAGGCTACGCAGAACGGATCTCAGATGGGTCGTGCTGCGGCCTTCGGTTTAGAATGCTTGACTGAAGCCTTAGGTAACCCAGATGAACAGGTGTTTTCGGTGCGTCAGATCCATCTTAATACTGCGGTCAAACCAGGCTGGGGAGCGTGACATTCTCCGTGTGGACACGGCGGGGAAACGGTTGGACCGTTCACGCGTACAAGGCACGGAAAATGTACTTCTCTCTGGACATACTTTTTAAACGCTTAACTCGGTGGTGCAGCAAGAGGAGTGCAAAACTGACCCGTGCAGCTCGCGACGGCTCACTCTGGTGGACTCTGATCAGTCTTTGCAACCCTCTCTCACTCGGACAAGCATGGGATTTTTCATTATGTAACGCATTTCTAAAACAATAAAAAAAGAGAATTGTTCTTCGCTATCTACTACATGACCTTACCCCGAACAATATTAATATACTTTTCCTAATACATTTTACATGAACTTTCTATTATTAGGAAGTGCATTTTGCTCGATATTATTGTATCATTATTCTGTTTGTGTCTGTTAATTTTGAGTGAAATCAACGTATAAAATTAACGTGAACAATTTAAAAAAAAATTGTAAATAAACGGAAATTTTTTAAAATCAAATGATATTTTCGTCGAATAATTTTACCCGATGTTTTTTCGATAAGGAAGAGAGCACGCTGACTAAGTGGTCGTTCCGTGACCCTGTGATAACATTCAAGAGTCGAGTTTACCTGCACGGCGTGCCATTAAATGCTAAAAAAATATATATTTATATAGTGATCAAATAAGGTGGTTATTGACAACTATTACAAAACAAAGAATACAAGATTAAATAATGAAAGTAAATTTATTTTTATATAATTTTACATCATTAAACATTAAACAAACTCGAATATTTTTATAATTACATATATTAATGATGAAAATAGTTTAACAATAATCTTAGTAGCAAGTTTCACTCTTAGTCTTAAACAGGTAATTATTCTTACCTGAAGTATAAATACAAAGCATTATAGTTAAGAAAAATAAAATAAAATAACGTTATCTAGTATGAAATATATCACGATCGTTATTATTTATTAATGTAAACACAAAAAACTTATGGTGTCGTAGCAGAATCTTCTGATTCAACAACGTCGATATTTTTCACAATTCCATTTGTATTTGTTTGTTCTCCTGTAACATCAGTTGTTGATACTGGATTATTCAGGGTTATGTACGTCTATAATAAATAATTAATTTCTTTAATTAGTATCGCAATATTTCAGGCAGACAATGTTTCAAGAAATATTTATTTATGAAAGATCTCACCTCCTCGGAAACTTTTTTAAAATGCTGAAGCATCGACTCGCCGGACTGTTGAGCCATTCTTAAAAGGTAACCGTTTTCGTTTTTGAGTAATAAGTGCGGATGACCGTACTCGACAATTTCGCCATTCTCCAAGACCAGAATGTTGTCATTGTCAATCACCGACTCGAACCTATGCGCCACTGTGATCACTGTGCAGTTTTGAAATTTACTACGAATTGTCTCGCGAATTAGTGAGTCTGTCGCCGGATCAACGTTCGCCATCGCTTCGTCGAGCACCAAGATTCGCGTCTCTTTGACTATAGCTCGGGCGAGACAGAGGAGTTGCCGTTGACCAGCACTAAACAAACAGTAATGTAGCCTTTTCACTTTTACAATACTATACAAAATTATTGAATCTTTAGGGTCATATTCACTATTGCCACAGTTAATATTATTTCACTATGTCGATTAATTTTCTAAATTTTGTTTGTAACGAACAATATCACACCCTTGTCCATAAAACCCTTATTACCAATAGATTGCTATATCTCAACTATGAATGAAAAATCCAATTAATTAATTTTCTTTGTCTTGATTATTACATGGGAATATCACATCGATACTTGTTATATTTATGAAAAATAATGTTTCATATTGTCTATAAAGTTAACGAAGTAGACTTGTTATAGAAAACCCTTCTGATTTTAATTCACGCCAAATCAAATCTTTATTTCCATTATCAAATGTATTCCCCGAAAATCCTTTGTGAAATCAATAAAACAGTACAATCGCTTACGCACCTTAGATTCCTGCCACCACATTCGATCGGATGATCCAGCGGCACGAAGGCTTTGTGCAGCTTGACGTCCTCGAGGGCTGCCCATAACCTAGTGTCTTCAAAGTCATGGAAAGGATCGAGGTTATCTCTGAGCGAGGTAGAGAATAGCACCGGCTCTTGAGGTATTACAGCAATGCGTTTACGTAATTCCTGCAAACTAACGCTTCGCGTATCCACACCGTCGATAAGTACTTGGCCCTCGGCATAGGCTAGTCGGAATAAAGCTGCGATCAGCGACGTTTTGCCAGCGCCGGTGCGGCCAACGATACCTAACTAATGTAAGTTCTATTAATCGGCAAGTTTATTGTATATTTTTTGATACGGGTACGGAAGTGATTTATTTATACGAGGCAAGATGTTTACGCTATACGCCTTCGGTTTGTAAACAATCTCTTATCTACACCAGTATCGAACGATATTTTGTGCTATGAGTTACGAGACTTAGATCCCGAAAGTGAGCGATGAACATGCAATTTGTAGGTTGCGAGTAGCATCAACAAGTAATAAAGATATTTCATGACGTACAACGCGTATAAATCGAGATTGAGTATTATAAGCTTTTTGGCTTGGCATGCAGTAAATCGAGGTTTACAGCATGGCGTATCATAAAATGTTATTATCGTACTAGTCTCGCTGTATACTGTTTGTTCAATTCACATTTGTAACTTGGAATGTAACAATCAATAAGATGAATTATACGAAGGAAATAACTACAAAAGTATTTCGAAACGAAGATTTATCAAGCAACATTTAGAAATCAACGTGTCAAAGAAATACATACCTTCGAACCAGGCTCAATAACAATATTGATATTTTTTAAAACGGCCTCCTCGTCATTATCATAACGCAGGTAGAACTTCTTAAACTCTATTCTACCGCGAGTCGGCCAACTGCTCGCGGGTTTAGTGCCGCTACCAGCAACCGCGTTTGACTCTTCTTGCTCGAGTTTTGTGAACTGCAGTATTCGCTCGACACTCGTCATTTGCGTAATCGACTCGGCCGTTTGCCTTATTCCTCTTTGCAGCATTCCACACAACATCAAAACCTTTATTTCAGCGAAGAAGTAAATAAATAAATCGAATTACATATTTTTGTTTTTATTGGTTTTAAACGAAATGGTAAATATAAATTGATGGGTTTTCGTTCAAATTGTACAAAACACAGGTACCTGAGTAATAGCTAAGCCTACACTGCCTGCGTACATTTTTAATGGATCCACGAGTAGGCAGCCAAAGGTTACAAATCCAACGAGAAGGACGGAAATGAGGTCAAGCCAGAGGCCAAACGCCGAGGATATGGCAATGCCAAGGAAATGAGCACGAGTATGCGCATCTTGGTGATGATCAAATCGACGAGACACAGCCGTTTGGGCTCGGCTCGAGCGAATTGTGGCAAGACCATCTAGTGAAGCGCTTATGTATGATAGCACCGGACTTTTGGCTGAAAATAATGGGTTTTTCTAAAAATCATGTATTTCGCGCCAGTTTCACAGATGCTTGAATTTGGTAAACTTCTTACGTACCTGCACCTTCTAATCGCTTAATTCCATTGGCGGTAGGTACGTAGAAACCTCTAATTTTCCAATAAAGAAGGCCAGCGACAGTCATGGGTAGGATAAACCACCAATTGACCATGATATTTTGCACTACGATACCCATGATAATGAAGAAAACCTCGATAGACTCGTACATGGTAACGGGCAAGATTTCGTCCATTGCACCGGTGTCTTTCGAAAATCGGTTGAGAATTTGTCCTGCAACAAAGCTAAACATATGTATACTAAAACACACTCGGAGTCAACGATGTGATAAAATAA
This sequence comes from Chouioia cunea, assembly GCA_030064505.1. Lineage (NCBI taxonomy): Eukaryota > Metazoa > Arthropoda > Insecta > Hymenoptera > Eulophidae > Chouioia > Chouioia cunea. The sequence goes on from JAOPFQ010000002.1 coordinate 24,073,905, forward strand.
AAAATGTGAAAGTAGACGGAATCAATGTTAGTTTTAAATGAATAAATTAGTCGACTGTTATATTTAAAAAAAGCTAACAAATTTTAATATAGTTTTCTTTTTAATAAAGTAACATTTATCGAAACAACAAAAATTCTTACCAGAGGTTTGTTGGGTAAAGAATCGTATTGGAGCTTGTAATACGCAGGAAAACATTGCATCGTGAATATTTTTACTCGAGTTCATGCACACCTTATAGAACAATAGGCACTTGCCTAAGGCAGTAATGACACATCCCAAAAGTACACAGCCATAAATAACTAATGCTATGTCGACGCTAAGGTATTTCGTTTCTTGGATATTTGGCTTGATATTAAATGTTTCGTTCGCTATCAAATTGGACACAAGTCTTTTAGCTTCATTTGGTAAAACCTCTGTTGTATTGGACAACCGATTTGGCGTCGTATCTATCGGTAAATCTAGCGGCAGACTTGTTGGGTTTTCAGTTAAATTCAATGAAAAACTATCAGTACTACTTGGAACCAAAGTCTCGGATATAATTGATATTAAAGTTGTATCTGTATTCGATACAAAACTATCCGTTGTACTCGACGTTAAATCTTGTATCGTACTTGGCATATGATTTGCTGCACTTGGTAAAATAGTTTCAAAAGTATTTGTAAATGGATTTTGTGTGGTATCGAAAAACGAGGCCATACTGGGTGTCGTAGTAGTTGGCAACATAGTTATTGTACTTGACAATGTCGTTGTCATGGTATTTGAAAAAAGTATCGTTGATGGTAGCGAAGTCGTAACGTCAATCACCGACGGTTGAGTTCCATTAAATGCCGGAAGAGTTATTCGTTCCAATGTTAATGAACTGGCAGTTGTCGGATCCAGCAATGGCATTTCAGTTCTACGTAAGTCTTGATTCATTATTGAAACGTTATATCTAAGTTCTTCTTGATGAGTCCTGCGATTAAAAACAAATACGCAGTTTTAATTCGTTTATGACAGCTATTGCTAATTTAAAATTTCATACAGTTTCTATTATGATTTATATAGAATGTTTACCAATAGGCCAGCCAATAATCCGATCCACTTCTAATAATTTGACCGATGATAAAGAACAGAATTGTCGAAATAACAAGAGAACATGAATTTCCTGTATGAAAGTATCTAGTGAAAATTGAAGATGGCATTTTCCCTTTGGCGATAAGTTCTTCTGTTTCATTAGGATCTTTAGAGATGTCTTCATTGAGCTTTGAATGCTTTGCAAAAATGTTATTAACATCAGTATTTGTGATATTGTTTTTAGATGTTATTATATCTGATGCAACTTCTCCTTCATCACGTATTTCTTCTTCATTTTCATCCTCTACAAGACGCAGAAATTGCAATTCTTTTTTCGGAAAGTCTGTAAATTTTCCTTGAAACTCTAATTTTCCCTAAAAAAATGTTTGTTCTATAAATAAATTAGATCAATTTTGACGTAAATAAAGATAAAAGATGTTTTAGTAGCAATAAACTCACATTGTTTAAGAGAATTACGGCATCGGCCTCTTTCAAGTACTGAACTTGATGTGTTACAAATATTCTAGTTTTATCTTTCAAATAGCCATTAATACACTCATTGAACAAACTCTTGCAGGTGTGTGCATCCACAGCTGAGAAAGGGTCATCAAAAATGTAGATATCAGATTCCTTATAAACAGCTCTGTAAAAAATGCGTATACATATGAATAAATGCACAAAGTTTTTATTAAAAGCCACTATACCTGATATTTTTAGTTATGACTATTCATGAATTATGACAATGTATTAACTTTGGCATAACAATTTATTTATTTATTTCAATGAAATGTTTGTTTGAATTTAAATAAATTTAATATTTTATTTCTATCGTTGCATCTGTAGCAACTGACATACCTTTAGACTAAATGGATTGTAAAATATTTAAAATTTCATGTAAACCGTTACAATAATGTAATAAATTTGATAGAATAGATTTACTGGTATTGTATTGACTGTGGGTGTAATTGTAATTTAATTTAACGATCGATTTAATTTACTTTCATAAATGTACCAATTGCCTTTGTAACTTTTCATTTAAACCGAAAAAATAATTTAATGAATTCTTTTAACGTAAAAAATAGAACTTTTAATTTCAAGTATTTGAACATTTTCATAATACCTTCCGTTTGGCTTCGCTAACAAATTGAAAAATTATCAAACAACATAAATGCAATTATGGTAGATCGACTGACAAATTAAAATAAAAGTTTACTTGCAATGTAATATCGTACGAAAAATCCTCATCTTAAAAAAATTATAGACTTGATTTTGCCGCCGATATTCAACATTGAGATTTGTGGAGCTTTCAGACTATTCAAATGATAGCGATAAGTGATACTTTTATTATCCTCATGAGTTATTTTAATGGTTGTCGTTTTAATGACATCAATATGATGATGATTACTTGTGAATAGGATCATTCTAATTTAAGCATAGAAAAAAATATTTAAGTTATTTTGTCCCCTCATAAAAGTGATGGATAAAAAATTAAGCATTCAACTTTGACTATTATTGGTTAAGCGTGAAAGAAACGCAGAAATTCAAAAAGATTTTATTTTCATTAAGGATTAAAGTATAAATCATGAGGTTGAGAGAACAAGATGCATAGTTTAGAACGGGTGTGGATAAGGCTGTCCCCTACAAAGCATTGTTGGACCTTTTTAAGCGAAATCCGCAGAAGTTTTAACGTCGCGTATCAATCGTTGATCAATCCTGGATCCATTACTATACATTATAGAGTAAGCGATAATCAAAACAGCAGAGTTTTCCTAACGAATCTATTCCGAAGAAAACCAAGACAATCCCATTAGCTGGAAAGGTCATGACTACGATTTTTCGGAATTCAAAGGGAATAATTCTAACGAGCTTCTGCAAACACTAAAGTGCTATATTGGATCGGTTCGATGAGAAATTGAGGGAGATACGGCTCTATTTGGCAAAGAAAAATCTGCCGTTTCGTCACGAGAACGCATCAGCTCATTCATCCGGAATCAAATTGCATAAATTGCGCTATAAATTGTTGCCGCATCCACCGTATTCCCTTGACTTCGTTTCCTGCGACATTTTTTTCCCCCAATATGAAAACGTGGATTGCTGCCAAAAATTCAGGTCAAACAAGGGGGTCATCGCCGAGACAGAAGATTATTTCGAAGAGTTTGACGAATTATATTTTTAGAAGGTTTAAATAAATGGCCAGTAAGTTGGGAAAAGTGCATTTTCTTACAAAAATATTATATAGAAAGATAAAAAAACTTGCACTTTCTCTTAAAACACGAGTACTTATTGAACCACCCTCATATTGGCTACAAATGCCATCGTATTAATTGACGTTTTGCCTGCTTCGAAATAGAAATATACTGATAAATTTGATTTTATCGCTGACGTACACGAATTATTAGTTGGCCCATGGAGAGAACCCGTACATTTGAATTTGGTTATATTTCTATGGATAAATATGTTTTTGAAGTGTATAAGTTTGAGCTTTGTATTTTAGAGTAGAAAATTAAATTTGTAAACATTTTCATGGTTACTTCGGATGACAATTAAGATCAGAAATACCGATAAAAAAGTATGACATAAAAGTTCAAATAAGATGGGTGTTTGGATGATATTATTTTAGCGTTCTTTGTTGTTTACATTCAAGAACGTTGATTCGAGATAATGAAAAGTTTTGTTTCAGAATTATATTTGATTACTTATAATGTTTACTGGATAATTAGATCTATATCGTGAAGATATCGTATTTTTATTAATATTAAAATATAAAAACAATAAAATTAATGCACGAAGTGCACTATATTATTTCTATATTATATTATTTTACTATACTATACAATGGCACGGCAAAATATTACATTTATTTATAATTCATACGAAATTGTTATTGAAATAAATAAATAAATTGTTGTACAAAATGGCCTAGTAAAATTAAAAATAAAAAACAAATAAACAATAATAATTAACTACCTAGCAAGATTAACCCTCGCACATTGTCCGCCACTGAGCTTCGTACCTCTGTCTCCAACTTGAGTGCCCTCGGCATGAGGCAGACGTCGAAGATCTCGCTCAAGCGAACAGACGCGCATAATCTCACGGAAACGTGCCTCATTGTACGACTGGTCAAATACCACGTTGTCACGAACATTGCCAGGGAATAACCATGGTCGTTGACCTGCATACGAGATTGTGCCATTTACTTTAACATCGCCCGATGACCAGCGCAATTCGCCCAGGATCAGTTGAAGCAGCGATGTCTGTAGTAATAAAAAACAATTACGCTGATTACGTAGGTATATATACTTCCATAGTGTAACATAATGAATTTTGCTTTCCAAATTAATTATTTAATATTTAATCTGTATACATAATAATTTTTGAGAAAAATGTTGATAAGAATATACATAAAAGACAATGACTTTTGCAAAGAATTGCAAACAAAAATAATGTTTTGTAAAATGGCATTACTTGCAATAATAAGAGAGAGGGATCACGGTTCATTGTCCTTGGTACCTTTGTGTTCACCTACCGGTCTTTCTTTTTCTCTCTCTCTCTCTCTCTCTCTCTCTCTCTGTGGCTCTCTGTAGAATTTTAATTTGCACAGCGTTTAATATATTGTATTTAGTCAACATACATATCTGACGGCAAATATTCTCGAATTTTCAATGTTTTAAATAATAAATACTTATGTATGACGATATTAATTTGAATTTACTTAATTTTACAAAACATTATGGTACTTATACATGGAAAATTAAGCGGTATTTATATGTATGATTTCATACTAGGCGGATGTATTCGAGTTATTACGTGGAGAGGACACTCAAGTAATATAACTCCATCACAGGTATCGGTGGCCAATACAGCCTAGGAGGAAACAGAAGTTGCGGCTACTGGGTTGTATTAAACTCAATACAGCCTAGTAGCGACGGCCTGCGGTAGAGATAAAAAGGGAAATTACCAACGAGCATGGACGGGTTTGAACAGAAAACTTCTAACCATAAAGTGATGTTTCTAGCGGATAGAGTTGGAAAGTGTGTTCTAACTAGAGGAGAAGATGTGGCTAATTCCAGACTAATACGATCAGCCAAACAGGGGTAGGTAACCGATTTTTATGAAACTTGGTATAAATATTGCCTATATAGTAGTGAACTTCTGTACAAATTTTTAGATCATTATTACTGCCGGATCAAAAGTTATAAACAATAAAAAATTTTATTAAAAATTTTTCAAAAATTTATATCTCTGTAACCGTAAGAGTTATAAAAACGAAATTTCGTTTAAAATACATGTAAAAATATAAACTTTTAAATTAATAAATCAAAAGTGATTGTTAACAATTTTTCGAAAAATTATTAACTTTTGTTTTAAACAAATGACGATATCTCAAAAAGTGTTATTTTTATTTTCGAAATTTTTTTTTATTACATTTCTTGACTATTTATTTATAATAATAAACAATAGAATTCATAGAGCGGATTTTAGTAATAGTTCAGGGAGTAATTATAAACATCGTCCTCTTGAGCCGCCGCGCCGCCATAACTTTACGTTTTAAATAAAAGACTGTACCTTAAAAAGTGTTATTTTTATTTTCAAAATACTTTTTTTGTTGGATTCCTTGATTTTTGATCTATAACAATCAGCAATAAAATTCATAGAGCGGACATCGGAAATGACACAGGGTGTCATTATAGTTACGCCCTGAACCATTACTAAAATCCGTTCTATGAATTTTATTGTTTATTATTATAGATAGTGTAGGAATGCAATTAAAAAAAATTTCGAAAAAATAAAAATAACACTTTTTGAGATATCGTCATTTGTTTAAAACAAAAGTTAATAATTTTTCGAAAAATTGTTAACAATCACTTTTGATTTATTAATTTAAAAGTTTATATTTTTACATGTATTTTAAACGAAATTTCGTTTTTATAACTCTTACGGTTACAGAGATATAAATTTTTGAAAAATTTTTAATAAAATTTTTTATTGTTTATAACTTTTGATCCGGCAGTAATAATGATCTAAAAATTTGTACAGAAGTTCACTACTATATAGGCAATATTTATACCAAGTTTCATAAAAATCGGTTACCTACCCCTGTTTGGCTGATCGTATTAGTCTGGAAATAGTCATGTATGTTTATAGAAGAGGGAAATCGGACAAGAGAAACGAAATAATCATATGGAAAGAAGAAAATATTGACAGACAATCAAAATGTTGTCGATAAATAAATCTATTATTTAATAAATTGATATATACATATTAATAAATTATTGCTTGTAGTCGAAATGATATTAATTAATGTTTTTAAACGATAAAATTGATTTAATTTGGGATAATTACAAACATTTGATCAATATTTTAAGCACGCCGGACGATTTAACTCTGCTATAAAAAGATAAAGTTTACTTGCTGAAAGAAATTTATTCGTATGTAGATTTATCGATATTAATGAATGCAAATGTTGATACCAAAATAATATATGAATCAGAGACTCGAACATTTTCTAACTTAGCAGAAACAGAATTACTAATTTCTAGTTGAAAACGAAAAACTGCTTGGCTCGAAAATTAAGAGCCCTATATCTTGGGCATAAGTATGGGTCACAATTTTCAGCATTGATAAGCTAACAATGCATTTCCATGAGTAATTAATTTTTGTTATTCATATATTTTTTTTCGATTGAAAAAGGTAAATCGCAATTGCACTTTTTGTAAGACATCTATAGATATTTAAAAAAGACAATAGATTAAAAATAACAACAAATTAAACTAGCTTTTTATACAGCATGAATACTGGTTTTTGTTAACAATGGTTAGATTTCGTCCAGAACGATTCTAGATTTTTAACAGATTTCACGGCACTATGACTATAAGCTAACTGAACTAGCAGAGTTACCCCAAGGATATGAGATTTAATGGCCGTTATTTTGGTTATCACATACGTTTTTACAATTGTATGCATAATGAATTGCTACGTCATTTCAACGAAAATGTATTCTAATCATAAACATTATACAGTTTGAATGGTGAAAATTGGTTGCTGAAATTTTGTGAACATATCTGTTAATGAAACTATACAATATGTTCGCGTCATATGCGATCCTTATTTAGAATAGGGTATAATTATAGCTCTATCAATTAGGAGTCCGGCAATAATGGCCCCATCAGATGCCTATCTCGTAAAGGACGAGTGAAATGAGATGACAAAAGGGTGAAAGTTGCAGGCCCCAAGGCGTTAGTACTCGAATGAATACCCACGTGAACACGATTCTGAGGATCTGTGGGGCACGTATGGAGAAACCCAGACATGTGCTCGCCATATGTCCGGCATGCTCTTTGCGTGTAACCATAACCGGGAAAATACGGGTTGCACGGTGGACCCTAAATGGCTACGCCCTCGCGTTTCGCGGATTGGACCATTACCAATGGTCTAAAGAGTAGGGATAGTACTTTGCAGGCTCTTGCTGTCAATCTTTTGTCTCCACGAGAGTCTGTTCCGGACCACGGTGAGAGGTTGTGTTTTTGTCCCCACTAGACAAGTTGAGCTTCTCTGTTCCCGCTTTGATTGTACGTGACAGTGTCCGCTTCATTTACGCGTTCCATTTTTATATGGCGACTTGCGCGCGTTTGTGTGTATTTGTACGGTTGCGTGTGCGCTAGTGCAGACGTGCACTTATTCAGTGTAGGGCGATTTAATATCCCTATCGTTGGTACCATACGTGCGTCAAGCTGATAAGCGAGCAACTCCATTTTATATTGAATGGCCATTCATCTATTTGTTCATTCTGTCCTACAGAAAACCTATATTTGTACAGGTTAAGTGAACCTTATCGACCTCACCGTGTTGCACAGTAACCTAATAGAGACCTAGTGCCATAATGCCACGTCTACCCTAGCTAGATCGCCTTGTAGCGTTGTAGCAATATCGCTGCGACCAAATCGCTTCTATTGGTACACGCATGAGGGAGTGATCTTCCGATGCTATCAACACAACAATCGTGCAAACGCGTATCCGTACTGTGGAGGAACGTTGGAAGGAGATTCGCGAAGCATACGATGACATCGCGTTGTGAGTCAACGCGGGGGGGGGGGGGGGACGGCGGCACGCGTACATAGTAGAAAATCGGTTTGAAGGAATGAATAGAATTTATGAAGATACAATCGATTGGCTGCTGACCACCCTCGCGAGCCTTGTGGCAATCGATACCGCGAATTAAGAACACCACTAAACTTCAATATTTAAAGTCGTGCCTATAGGGCATCGCAGCTGACCTAGTAAAAAGGCTTTGCTATCTTAAGCGTGAATTATATGTGTACGTGGAAAGCACTACAGAATCATAACTCGCGTTTGACCGTCAATAAATTGCTAGATTCGCTCGTTAACTTGCCATACTTGAAAAAGGAGTCGGAAACCGACTTGCGCGCGTTCATTGATAAAAAACAGAGAATCGTTAGAGTACTCGCGAATTTGAAAATTCCAATATCAGGTTGGGACGTGTGGCTTGGGCACACGTTAGAGATTAGATTGAATCCAGAATCACGGAAAATTTGGGAAGCGGAATTGATTATGAGAGATGGCCAACTATCGATTAACTTACATGAAGGCAAGAGCAACGATGCTGCTCACTTCCCGAAATTCGTGGATTTGGTCGCCTTCGTAGAGAGACGTGCACAATCCTTATCAGTGATTCATGCGGATAAGGATGATAGGCGAGTAAACTCATCGAAAAACGGTAGTTCCAACTCGCGTAAAGTCCATCACACGCAAACTGCACCACCAGCCACGGCCGTAAAATGCGCACTCTGTTCTGGAGATCATTCTATTGCGAGATGTCCCATCTTTACGGAGAAAAGAACGTCTCACGAGTGCCAAGATGATGTGCGTCGTTTAAGACTGTGTTTCAACTGCCTCGGCAAGCACCAATCGAAAGACTGCAGATCGAAGTATACTTGCAAGCAGTGCCAGCAGAGGCACCACTCTCTGCTTCACCGCGACTTTAAACCAAAGCCCTCAAGCGCGACCACAAAAACAATCGCGCAATTCAAAGGCGCGGTTCCCCCAGCGCAAGTGCGCTCGAACGTTGTACACGTAGCCGCAGGGTCTGGATTTTTAGCCAATACGTGTAGCACAAGCACTATCGAGCGTCAATGCTCAATCCTGTTAGCTACCGCATAAGTGATCATTGTAGGTCCTCACGGACAGCAAACACGCGTGCGCGTTCCCTTAGATCAAGGATCAGAGGCAACATTTATTTCCGAGTCTCTTGTTCAACTTCTCGGTCTACGTAGAGACCACGTACGAACAGCCGTAACAGACATTGGAGGCTTCGAGGATGGCGTGGTCAAGCATGCCACCAGTTTCAAGCAAAAATAGCGCATCAACCCAGATTTCAAACTCGAGGTTAACACTTTCATGCTACCGTGACTTATGTGGGAATTACCTTCGCGCAACCTCGTTGGAATCGATCTCGGTTTACTTGAGAAGTTCACTTTAGCCGATCCTGACTTTCATCGGTCAGACAGAGTTGACCTTATGATAGGGGCTGACATTTACGGTCAATTTTTACGTCCGGGTCTTTCAACCTTCCCAACTACGTTGTTGGTATTGTGTCTGGCCCAACTCAACGGCGCAGGTCAGGACGGGCGGTAAATTGCAAACACACGTCATCAAGAGCTTACGATGCGCGATTAACGACAACTTGAGCGAGGTGATTCAACGATTTTGGACAGTGGAAGAGGTACCGACCGTGGGTAAGCAACTAAAACTGGATGACGAAGTTTGTGAAAGGCTCTTTTCTGAAACGCATACGCGCGACCGGGATGGTCACTTCAAGGTGCGACTCCCGCTGTCCACTGACCCACCTAGGGTAACGCTTGAGACACGAAGAATGGCTTTGGGCTCTCTCAAACACTAATAGCATAGATTCTCAGATACCGGTCCCAAGCTGAGGATTCGTGTTGTGTTCAATGTCTCCTGGAAAACACGTGATAAATACTGTCTTAACGACTTCCTCATGGACGGTCCACTGCTCCAAAATAACCTCTCCTTAGTTCTCTTAAATTGGCGTAGGTATCGCTATGCGTTTACAGCCGATATCGTGAAAATGTTCCAACAGATACGAGTTGTAGACGGAGATCAGGATCTTCAACGTATCCTATGGTCTTCGTCGCCAGGTATAACCCCTATTGACTACCGATTAACAACAATGACGTATGGTACAGCTTCCGCGCCCTATCTCGCAATTCGTACCGTATTGCAACAGGCTCGCGACAAAAAGCTGCGGTTCCCTCACGGGGCGGCTTGTCTAGAGTCAAACACTTATGTAGATGGCATGTTCGCTGGGGCGGATGATATTGCGACAGCAGTGCGCATTCGGGATGATCTAGTAGACATTCTTCGATCAGCAGGCATCGAGTTGGATAAGTGGGCTGCTAACCACTCAGATTTAGTATCTACACATGTGCAATTTAATGATAAAAGCGCGATCAACGAAATTGACCATAATAGCGCAATAAAGACCCTTGGGGTGCGTTGAAGCCCGTCTACCGACGACTTTAGATTCAGTGCGTCAAATTTAGATGTCAGGATAGGGAAATTAACCAAAAGATCCGTCTATTCGGACGTCGCGCGGTTATTCGACCCGTTGGGCATGCTCGCGCCAATTACCGTGACTGCCAAGGTAATTTTACAAGACCTGTGGATCGAGAGATGCGAGTGGGATGAGCCATTGTCTAAAAAGATGTGTGAACGATGGCAGGATTATTGTCGATCACTTTCTACTTTCTCCGCATTGTCAGTAAATCAGTGGCTCGGGTTATTGACCAATAAACATTGTGAAATCCACGGATTTTCAGATGCATCTTCTCGCGCTTATGCTGCGATTGTTTATTTGCGCATCGACCAGGACGACGGATGTTATTGCGTATCACTCGTAAGCACTAAGACGAAGGTTTTGCCAGTAAAAACGATAAGCATTCCCAACCTCAAACTGTGTGGCGGGATTTTGCTCGTGAAACTCATGCGACATTTGCAAAAATTGAAGTATTTGAAAAATGTACCAATCTATTTGTGGTCAGACAGCCAGATCGTGCTCACATGGCTGAAAAAATACCTATGTTATTGGAAGACCTTCGTAGCAAATCGCGTCTCACTAATACAGATGGAGTTGCCATCGGCTTCTTGGGCCCACGTCCCGACGAAACAGAATCCCGCGGACTTAGCCACTCGAGGGGTTTCCCCTATAGAACTAAAAACGTCTAACCTGTGATGACATAGACCCACCTGGCTCACCTCCTTCACATCGAGGTGGCTACATTCGCCACAACCTGTGCAGGTGTTGCACCTTGACGTTCGGACGGATGCAAATGAGCCAGAAATTCTGTCACGATTCGCGACACTCCATCGACTGATACGCGTGACCGCGTGGTGTTTGCGACCGTTCTTGCAACATGCACGGCAAAGGGCTGGGCAGGGTTCTTACCCGAATTTCCTCACGTAGGTAGACCTAGACAACGCTCGGAGTGCGCTCGTCAAATTAGTTCAACGACACGAGTTCCCCTAGGAGATCAGGTTACTGCACGCGAGACAAACTCTACCAAAACGCAGGCCGTTAAGTAAATTAAACCCCTTTCTCGGTCACGAAGGTATTTTACGTGTCGGAGAACGTCTGAGTAACACGACACTGCCGTATCATAACCGGAATCCGCCCATCTTACATCGCGTTTCCTCATTCAGTCGATCACTTGTACCACACACTAATAGTAAAGCTCTGCATGGTGAACCTACAATGACAGTTACTATCCTTATGTGATCCGCGTGGATTATGGAAACGCGCGATACACAATTGTGTTATGTGTCAACGACAAACACCTCGCTTGGCTCATCAGCTCATGGGAACTTTTCCTGCTGCACGCGTGACTCTAGCTCGAGCTTTTACAACCACTGGAATGGACTACGCAGCACCCTTCTATATACGCACTTTCAAGGGCCGTGGACAAAGAGCTTACAAGGGCTATATCGCGCTTTTTATCTGCTTTGCCACCAAAGCTAATCACTTGGAACTCGTTAGCGATTTAACTACGGCGACGTTTGTAGCTGCCTTTCGCCGATTCGTAAATAGACAAGGTCGCTGCAAGCATCTCTACCGCGACAATGCGACGACATATCGCGGTGCAGATACCGAGCTTCGTGTTATGTTCCAGGCTGCAACTACATTCTACAAGGAAATTGCAGCCGTATTAGCAAATGAGGGCGCAACGTGGACCTTCATACCTCCAACCACCCCACACTATGGGGGTTTGTGGGAGGCTGGAGCAAGGTCTACAAAGAATTTGATCAAAAAGATGGTCGGCGAACACACATTTACTTTCGAAGAGATGTCGACCGTGTTAACCGAGATTGAAGTTTACCTCAACTCTAAGCCGCTTTGCCCGCTAACGTCCGACCCTAAGGATCTGCAAGCTCTAACACCCTCCCATTTCCTCACCGGCAAAACGACAGGCGTCCTTCCGGATGAACTGACGCCATTAGTACCAGAAAACCGCCTCAATCGTTTTTAGCTGATGCAATGAATTCGCGACCAATTTTGGAAATGTTGGTCCCACAAATACGTACTGCATCTACAAGAGAGAGGAAAGTGGCGAAGCCCGACTGAGAACTTCACCGTGGGACAACTAGTGTTGATGGATGACCGATACCCAACATTGAAGTGACCCTTAGAACGCATACTCGAGATTCACCCTGGCAAGGATGACTTTGTCCGAGTGGTCACCGTCAAGACGGCCACTACCAGTCTTCGTCGACATATCGCCTGTCTCGCCCCATTGCATCTGGATCAATCTGAAAATCAAACAGAGCCGGCCAAGAGAGGTAAACAGGACGCGTAATTAGTGTTAATGCTACAGAATATTCGTCCGACGGACGAATGCGGGTGGAATGTTCGCGCCATATACGCTTCTTATTTAGAGTAGGGTCTAATTATAGCTCTAGAATTTAGGAGTCCGGCAATAATTGCTCTATCACATGCCCATTTCGCAAAGGACGAGTGAAAGTAGATGACAAAAGGGTGAAAGTTGCAAATTCTGAGGATCTGTGGGGCACGTATGGAGAAACCCAGACATGTGCTCGCTACATGTTCGACATGTTCTTCGCGTGTAGCCATAACCGGGAAAATACGGGTTGCACGATGGACCCTAAATGGCTACGCCCTCGCATTTCGCGAATTGGGCCATTACCAATGGTCTAAAAAGTAGGGATAGTACTTTGCGGGCTCTTGCTGTCAATCTCTTGTTTCCACGAGAGAGTCTCTTCCGGACCATAGTGAGAGGTTGTGTTTTCGTCCCCACTAGACAAGTCGTGCTTCTCTCCGTTCCCGCTTTCATTATACGCGACAGTGTTAGCTTCATTTACGCGTTCCATTTTTATATCGCGACTTGCGCGCGTTTGTGTGTGTTTGTACGGTTGCGTGTGCGCTAGTGCAGACGTGCACTTATTCAGTGCTTGCAACGACCAGTGGCGCCTTCCTGCAGAGCTAAGGACAGGGGTGCCTGCTGCCTTTTCTTTTGGATCACCGCAGCTAGGAACTTTAGTGAGGGCTGTCCCCGTTTGAGTTACGTTGGTGCTATCAAGACAGGGGTACTTCTCTTCCTCTCTACATACCTACCTATCGGTGGTATTATATGTACGTCAAGCTGGTAAGCAAGCAACTCCATTTTATATTGAATGGCCATTCATCTATTTGTCATTCTGTTCTACCGAAAACCTATATTTGTACAGGTTAAGCGAACCTTATCGACTTCACCGTGTTGCACTGTAACCGTTTTATCTGGCTTCGTGTATTGAGATTACTGTACTGCTCTTTATTATATTTTACTATGTAATGCATTGCATTCAGAAGGCTTTTTCCATATTCAGTTCTGGGTTTTTTTATGCCGGATGAATAGTATATGCAATTAAGTACTTATCTCGTCCAACCAATTTCTGTACTATATCACACCATACTCAATCGTATTGAATTACCTCTAAACGAATTCCAGCACTTTAAGGTGGGACTTATTTCAATCAATTTAATTAATTCATTTCTTTACGTGGTTTATCATAATCTTAGCATTTAAGCTAAACACAATAAGATATACTTACGTAAACGTAAGCTTATATACAAGCTATGATGAAACCCCAGCCCAGCGGAGATCGACTGTCATCGACGTTTTCAAACATTATCCTTCACTATACCGAACTTTCAGTACCTGATATTTACTGAAAAAAATTTATTCTCTGAATGATAATTTTATTGAAGTATAATAGTTCTGTCTATGAATACTGCATAAAAAGTTATTAAATTTCACTTTTTAACTGACAAAATAAAACATGTTTGAAAAAATATAGTATCCGAACCGATTAATGTATCTAAAATAATTAAGTATGACTTGCGTGACGGATAATAAATATTTGTCTCTTAAGATATGAATAATATACATGAAAATGTATTACATGTATAAAATATTTATTTATATTATAACTATATGTGAAATAGTCACTAATATATTGTAGGATGATTTCGTTTATTTACGTTGTATATATAGTCGTCTATATTGTTTGCTAGTTACTTACATATTTAAAATATACTTATAACTGTAAATTACAACGCTAAAAACGTTACGTAAAAAGTTAAGGAAAACTCTGCTAAATATTAATGATTTAGGCAATCTAGCATCATTCTTTATTAAAATGTAAAAGACTATTAACTTTTGAGGTAAGGCGTAGAGTGTCATATAGAACAAGAATATTCGTTATCTCGAGAAAATTTACTGTGCGGGTAAACAATTATCCAAAACAGGTGACAAAATCATTTTTTCATATTATGTTATGGATATACTATGCAAATAATATCTTTACTTCAGCCTTCCTTGTTGTTCAATACATGAATTTAGAAAATATTCCCGTTAATTGCAGTACAGGGATGAGAACAATATAAAAGAAAAACCACTACGTCTATAACTATTAATATTAATAGATGATATTTTCATGAATTATCGAAATTTGAACTTTATTATCAGTCTGCTATCTAACTAACCGTATTACTCCCATTGTATTGATATATCTTTCATAAATCCACTGTCAGATGTAAGAATAGATTACTGATCTGTCGGTATGACAATGTACTAGGGAAAGAGAGATCAGAAATTTCGAACATGATTCGGGAAAAATTGTTAATAAATCTGACTGTCTGGACTAAGTGAATAGTAACTGAAAAATTTCCACAATATTTTTATAAAAATCATAGTTCTTAGAAGCAAAGGCTGGTAACTGTAGAATTTGTAGTTTTAATAAAAATTTACAACAAAATCAAGAGTACAATGACAATAGAAAATCTGCTGTTCAGAAAATGATATAAAGTAGAAATAAGAAGTTATGAATAGTTACGAATGTATAATTGCGATAATAATGATATGTCCTTTAAGATTCTTGTAATTTACAATTGTAGGTATATTCTAAATATATAAGTAAC
This sequence comes from Chouioia cunea, assembly GCA_030064505.1. Classification (NCBI taxonomy): domain Eukaryota; kingdom Metazoa; phylum Arthropoda; class Insecta; order Hymenoptera; family Eulophidae; genus Chouioia; species Chouioia cunea. Next base: position 24,089,467 of record JAOPFQ010000002.1, read on the forward strand.
GAGCGAATAATATAGGCGAATGCGTATACAACGTAAATAAACATTCCATACATGCATATTATTCATATCGTAAATTATTTATATTTCAGACACTGTATATTGTAAATATATCTTTGTGAAGGTATACTATAAGTCAATTAAAAAGTGAAATCCAATCACTTTTTATGCAGTTTTCATAGACTGAATTACCATCTTGAACAGCTGTATCATACAGCGATATAATATTTTCAGTGAAAGTTAAGTGTTGAAAATCAGATATAGTCAATGATAATGGTTGGAAACGTCAATGGCAGTCGATCTACTGTTTCGCTGGGGCTCGATTATATGGTATATACAACGTGCTTATGCTTACGTATGTATACAAACTCTTTATTAAATAAAATTACAATAATTGACATCATATTAGATATTTGGTATCAACATTTGTATTTATTAGTATCGATCAATCCACATACTAATCAATCTCTTTTATTGAATAGATATTAAACATTTTACAGTGAACTACAATCTTCTCACGTGTTTAAAATGTAGATCAAAGATTCGTGATTATCTCAAACTACTCATTTATTAGTGCGTAACTATAAAATGATTAAATACTAACATTTTTTCAGCGCGTTTCGATAAAGGCCGTATGTATACGATCCATATTAACATAGATTTAAATGTCAAAACAAGATTCAAGATTCTCTTTAGCTATTATCCTAAAAACTATTCGGTGTAGTTTCATTAATAGATATGTTCACGCATTTCATCTACCGATTTTTACCATTCAAATTGTATGAATTTTATAATTAGAATGACTGTTCGATGAAGTTACTTAGCGATTCAAATTGTATAAAATTGCAAACATGCGTTTAGCACGTGGGACGAATGTTAGGGAACGAAATAGTACAGTAGAACTGTCAAAAGTAAAGGTCTGTGTCGGTTCAGTCGCATCTTAGCATTGTATTGAATTATAGTTACCTTGTAATACAAAAATGGATGTGAGGGAGAAAATAGATAATAGCAGTGATTATAACAATAGCAGTATTGGTAAATATGAATATTGCCAAGAATGAAATTTTGTTTAAGCACCGTGGACAAAGTCCGCACGATTATGTTTTTTGATGATGTTTGTATCGCAGGATAATAAATACATTATCCCGTGCTAAAATAATCCTCCTTAAGTCTCGCCTAAGGCACATGTATAACTAATATCTTTAGTCCAAGAAATGCTACTGTCGAACCTGTGTAAGCTGTAATTAGGCTTAACATACAGGAAGAACGTTAACGAACTAAATAGTAGAACAGCGAAGTAGCTGTAACACAGACGTGCAATTATCAAAAACGCAGTTTTGTGCTGGTTATTCAAACGCTTACTCTCTGTAGTATTATTAAGTTGTGTTGTAGATTAAGATTATATTGAATTGTAGTTAATTAATTTAAACAGTTAGTAATACTGACAAATTTCAATATAACGCTAATTAAAACAATTGACGTGTCTAAGAAAGTTTTGATTGGGAAATTTTTACATAGTTGCGTCGTAAGCGACCTGTTTACTGACGAGGTATTAGGTGTCACCTATACATAAACCCGAATATGTCTTTGTCAGGAATGAAACATTTTTCAAGCGTCATGGCCGCGAAACCCGCGTGATATTGCTTTGGGTTGAATACATAAATAATAAATATAAACTACTCTATATAGGTATATTATTCATATCGAAGAAAACATGTTGATTGCTTGATGTAAATACGTACATACTGTTTAGTCCAGTTAAATTAACTGAAAATCGCGTAAAAAAGGGTTATGCAAACAAGTACCTAGCGAAAAATCGTGCTTATATAAAAAAATGCACTGACTAATAATTCGTTTTCGTAACTGACCGTATTTTTGTGCGTGATACTTAAAAAAAATGGGGAAAAATCACAAATATTAGTATTTCCCTATGTATCGAAAACTATAGTTCTGATCGGGAAAAAGTAAAATTAAAACATTTTTATTATCTAAAAATACATCAGGATTGGTAGGTGCGGTCAACGTCAAGTTTCTCTAAAAATAATTTTTATACAAAGTTCTCCTCTATGTTTATGAGAAATCGTAGTGTAATGTCATAAATGATTAAATAAGTTGATGAATTGGCTTTTAATATGTGATTTACAAAAAGATAAACTATTATTTTCACAATTTTCTCGAAACAAATTTAATAAGATATTCTTCAGGAATTATAGTTTCAATTGTTTCCTACCCGCGATATCATATTCGAGAATTTTGTAGAAAAACATGTAAAATAAATACAAAATGATTAAATTCCGATATTTTGTTGCCGTGATACAAAGGAATTTCAATGTGAACCTAAATTCAGTTACTTAAACAAGAGAATATTAATCTGTTCAATACGCCAGTTAATCCCTCGATTGACACACTGCAAGATCACTGAAAAAAATGCTCGAGCGTAGTTCGTCTGTACATTTTAATATAAAGAACCGCGAAGAATGCTATATACTATTTTATTCATTTATTAGAGGAAATCATTATTTAAACTTTGAGATATATTAGACCCCTTCATATTAAGATACGAGGTCGTAGTATAAAAAAAAACACTATAACCTTAGCTTCGATTAATCGTAAACACTTCTTTTTTTTTATTGTAGACAGACATGGCAGCTTTTCAACTGCACTTGAGTAATACAAAAAATATCATCTTAATATGACTCTACTTTTTTTCGTAAGTTAAAAAAATTGATATTTCTATTTTACAAGCTTATAGTTTATATTATTATCTATCCATTGGCATTTCAAACGTCAACACACGACTTTTCATAAATGGACAGAACTTTAAAAACAAGTGGTTTTTAAGAAAACTTGGATTGTTGGTATAACCAATAAATATTTTATCACAAAAACTTTTAGGAATAAAGAACACGTTTTAACCTACTTTTCCTAAAAATGTCAGTACCCTACGTAATTTTCCCTTAATGTTATTAAAAAATTAAAAAAACCTGATTTTTAATATTATTTGCGTAATTCCAATGTATTTTTATACTCGACGTTGATCGCACCTCGCAATCCCCGTATATATTTTATAGGATCCGACTTATAGATTTTGATTTATAGGCGAAGAATTTTTTAATGTATCGTACAAAAATGAGATCAGTGACGAAAGTTTTTTAAATAAGCATGATTATTTACTAACTGAATTTCTGCAAGAACGTTTTTCATATGATTTCGGCTAATTTGACTGGACTATTAATATAAACGTTATTTCTGAAGAGAAAATAAATTGTTTTACTACCTTGCCAGAGCCAATAGGTCCAACGATGACATTAAGTTTTTTTGGAGCGATGTACAGCGTGATATCATGTAAAGTATTTACAATCAAATTAGGGGACCACGATGCTGTTACGTTTTTCAATGCAATACTGCCATTATCTTCAATTGATAGTAATGGCGCTCTTATTTTAATCTCATCCAATAGTAGGAATTTCTGTATAATAATTAATTACACTGCATTATTGTTGAAATCAGGTTGGCTTCAAGTGTATTGTGGTGATTATATGAAGATACTAGATTCATTTTGATTAAAATTACCTCAATTCTTTTGACTGAGATCCGAGCCTCGGCAACGCTAAACATTGCTCGAGAATAGTTATACGCGAGAAGATTCTGCAGGATCGTAAAGTACTGGACCATAGAAAAAACTTTATCTGCAGAAATATAGTTTCCTGCAAGAACGTAGGCCATGATCGTGAAGTACAAACAGGTCCGGTCAATGAATGCATTGGAGGCAATGTTTACACCTTTCAAGTAGGACATCAAAGTTATCACGTTGATTTCACACCTGATGTTCATAATTTTTCTTTCAATTTTGTATGTGAAGTAAAGAAAATAGCATGGGCACTTGCAAATTAATGTACAAACGCACAAAGCACAAACAAATAAATCCTCGATGATCTGACAATTTAAACATATTTAACAAAATAACTATAGCTACAAATGAAATTATAAACTAAAAATAAAAACATATCTCTTAATATCAAATAAAATGGCGTATGTCCAGTGCTAGAAATGTTTTTTTTTATCAAGTTTGTAAAAACGAATAATCGAGATATCGAGATAGATTTTGGCGCCTATACATACGATGATATTTACCTCACCTTCTAGCCAGCGATACGAGGCGCTCGAATGGTTTTTCCCAGGTGTACATTTTGATAACATGGATCCCGTTAATTATTTCGCCCATCAGTTGAACACGCTCATCGGTTCTTGTTGCAATTTTTCCCCGTAATTTCGATGCCATCTTACCAACATGCACTAAAACAAATAATTTTAACATTGTCAATCTGGTTATGCATACTTTTGCTTAATTTGATTGTAAATTAATGATAATAAGGTAATATTTTGTAATATTTAAGGACGGACATTAATGTAAACATGAGTTTTAAATCTAATACAAGATCAACTATTGTCATTTTGCTAAAAGAAGTTTAAAATCTAGTAGCATGATTTTTGTGTTATTTTTCACCTTGAACAGGAACGGTCTCAAGAGTCATAAGTAGCACACCAGCCAATGAAGCAACTTGTACATTTCGCCAAATAAAGTAGGCAATGGCAGTACCTGTGATAGGCGTTATCCAGATGTAGTGTAAGTACATGAACAGTGGATCGAACCTGACGACATCGTTCGATAAAAGATTTATCATTTGGCCACCGGTAGTTGCCGTTACCGATGCATTTGATAGTCGTAAAACCTACAACAACAACATTTAAAATTACTACTAATATAATGTTAAGTTATATCTAATAAATGGCATATTTCGATATTAACGCGAGGACGCGGATTTGTCCTCGTATACGGATGTGTAGCCAGCAATTTGAATCGCTAGTAATTGCAATTGCAAAATTAATTGCAATTTTGAAATATCTTCCAGGAAATTTACGTTTTTCTTTGAAAAATGCGCAACAGGAAATAAAACACCGGTGGAAGTTTTTGTTAATTCAGTGACCCGAAATCGGCTGAGCTAATGGTTTATCGAAAAGTTGAAAAATTACAAAAAAACTCAACATCTGCGGGAATGGATCAGTATACGTGTCCCGAAAAGCCGAAGTGGCGAAGAGAGTTTGGCAGGTGTTAACTACGCGATCCGCGAATCCGCTTCAGGATTGTAAAAGGGTAATCGAGAGATAGTGTTTGCGGGTTTTAGGCCAAAAGTCAGTCGGAGGATGTCCGCGTCCGAGTACGACGTCTGCGAAAAGACGCAGTCGCCGATCCGAGGTCTCTGACAAAAATATACTTTAAAAGCGGTATATAAAACATACTCTCATCTTTTGTGATAAAAAAAGTGATCACCTTGCGATAAATAAGTGAAGAACAGGCGATTCTCAGACGCATACCGATTTCGAGAGTGCTGAGGTCTATGTGATGCTTCAGTAGACTGTGGATAAAAGTGAACAGAACCAAAGTTGAGGCGTAAGCGTATGCCTGTCTCTTAGATATATCCGAGCCCTGGTTGAAGTATTGAATTAGCAAGCCAAGTATCAATGGTTGTAGAACCCTGAAATCATAGTTAGTCACAAACGCAATCAGACTTCTATAGTGACTAATATCCTGTGCACTAACACGTTTAGACGCAATTAGCGAGAGTGATTTTCAAACGAATTTTTTTACGAAAGACAACGTTACGAGATAGGCTGTTTCAAGTAATATTGCAAAATATACATCATAAGCGGATATAGTACCTTAAACAATTGAGCACAAGCATGTGACCAGCGTAGTAAAAATAAGACCAGCCGAAAGCTTTTCTTATCGCGTTCCTGAACTTGGGCTTCCTGTCGCTCTGTCGCGCATTTTCCATCTCGTTCTTCCAGTATCTGTACATATTTAGATATAATCAAAAGTAAACAAAACAACTTGAAAACTATGTACCATCAGCAAGATATATTACAGATAAGCTCTTCTTACTTTTCCAGTCGGCTACCAAGTTGTTCGCTAACGTCGGCCGGCAACGCATCGTGCAAGTCGTCGTTTTTTAGGTCTTGAGCCTTGCCTTTGTAGAATAACGGTTTCAACCACCTATAATACGTTGTATAATTGAAAATATATATGTGTGTGTACACGCGCGCGTATATATATATTTTTACTGAGCCAATGAAACGTTGACGGTTTCAAAATAATTGCGATGACAATAAATAACCTATTTCTAATGTTCGAAACGTGCTCAGTCAAAATTATTACTCATGTTCTCAATATCAAGAATATGATTAGATTTTCTTCAACCATTCGCCACTTTAAGATTTACGGATGCTACATGTTGATCGTTCGTACAAGCGATCTATATTTTCTTCGCCCTGTCAAGGCAACTATTTTGCCATCAGTCGTTGAATAGTTTTACGAAGAGGCTGTCGGAGTAAATTGCAGGAATCTATCTCGTGAATTAGATTTTTATTTTGAGTTCTATTTTAAAGTCCATGTAAACACCCGAGTCGCGCCGCCTTCAAATTGACTTATTAAAGACGAGATGATTCAGATATTAACATAAAGTTCATAATTGTACGAGAATAACGAAATCTCTGAAAAAATCGGTAACTACACGTATTCTGAACAGACTTCGGCGTCCTCTTAATGCGTTACAAAATAGAATTGTACGTAGTCGGTTCGATAACGTTAACATACTGCCTTTCTGAAAACATTGATATTGCGACTATATTTGGATATAAAGTACAACTTATTGGTCTACGTCTATGATATACAGGAAAATGTGACAGTGTACTACTTGAATTCCGCAACTAGAGATTGGTTGAGAGTCAACAGATATAATCTAGTACAACTTTATTTCTTCTTTTTACAAACGAGTCAGTGGTCAGTAAATCTTTCAGTTAAAAGATACGAATGTATGTATACACGTGCTCTTTGCTTTGCCTCGAGTCATGTGTGTGCTCTTTGATAATAAAACCGCTGTCTATTTGGTCATGGGCGGTAGCGTGTATATTCAGACGTGAGTTCGTTCAAAAACAGGATCTTCAAATTTGCACGAATGTTTGGTCAGGTTCGCTTATTTCACGTGGTTATATTGTTTTTGTAATTTATTTTTTCATACGTTATTAAGTTTTAATTCAACGTATGTAGTCAGCTCTTCCGATTACCTCGTTATAACTTTGTTTGTATCGTTAAATTTCACGTAGAACAATTTAAAAACAATTGTGCATAAATGGAACAGAGTAAAGTCAATAATAAACATATGTTTTAAGAATTTTTTCAATTCTTGTAAACGGGAAATCTTTTAATTATTATAATCTATCGCGACATCTATATGTAGATATAGATCATTGAATTTATAATAAAGTCTCTCGCTTTTACGTAACTAGAATTTGAAGTGTTATAGATCCTTCTATAAGATTTCAAATCTAATCGGATTATTAGAGACATATAGCATAAGCTTTCTCAAAATCGACGGCGGAATCGACATGAAATATTCTTTCTAGTACAACGTTTGAGTTGTTGATCTTAATTTTAAATTTATTTGAACGCAATTTGAAAAAATGAATTTGTAACTTGTTACTTTGTATCATTTTTTGATTGAGCATTTTCTTGGAAATTTAGCGTTATTTTTTGAACGTTCTCACACATTCAGCATTTTATAGTGGATAAAACGCGAATGATACTCTGGTCTCACATGGCATATTTCTAAAAACATTGCCTAACCAAATTTCTTGTAAATATTGACACATTACCTCGTATAGTGGAACACAGTGGTGCTAGGATAAGTTTAATGAAATTCCAATCGGCAACTAATTGAGTCAAGCTCAATACATGAATTATAACAATAAATATAACAATAATTATTATAATAATTATTATAGGCGATCAACAGCTTTCGATGTCTGTCAACTATAGCACAATGCATTTCGAGGCATGTTTTCTCTTTCTCTTGGTGGCAATAGATGAAATAACTTTGCTCGACGAACAATAAAAACGATAAACTCTGAACAAAGTTGAACGATCGCTTTATAAAGACGTACATAATTGCGCGAAATCTTTCGTCCACGCGGCGACGCGCGAACAGCGCATGTACGTAAATCGCGGAATCAGACGGCGAAAAAGAATGATAAAAGCACTCAATAAATAAACTGAAAATCTTACCAAAAGAATAACCTACTAAGGAAGTTGGCCGAGAGTTTGGGGCTTGGAGTAGTTTGGCCCATGGCTCTGCTAATTGTACTGTAGGCACACAACACTCACGCAAACAGGCACACACACTCTTACACGCTGGCGGCGAACAACGAAATGAGAGAAAGAGAAACCGAACACGACTGACCGGCGTCTACGCGACGCGAAGCATGTTTCGTTGCACACGATTGTCGATCGGAGCTCGTGGCTCGTGGGCGGCGGCGCTGATACTATACTGACGAACACTTGCGACTCATGCGCCAGTCGTTATTATGGAGACCCGGTTACCTCAAGATTCTTGCTCGTTCGAAACTGTTAATGGAGAGGCTGGCCTCTGTGTCTGTCTGTCCGTCTGTCTCCCTCTCTCTCTCCCCCTCCCTGCCTCTTTCTCTCATTTTACGTATAGATATTTGTGCGAATACTATCCTGACAAGGAAAATGTAAAAATGGAATGCCTGTCTGATGGATTTGCAAATACGTAGATTCTATCGACACTCGGTAATTTTCCAGACTAGCGCCGTAGTATATCCAGAAGATGCTTTACAGGCGTTGACAACTTAACTCGACTAACAATATCCTTTAGGTTCCTTTAACAATGACACTTTTTCATCGCAAAAAAAATACAGAGCCTCTTTGATTGGTTTACCAAGTATGTAATAATAATAGTATTTTGTGTGTGAATGAACGACATATTAGTCCAGGTTTCACTTGATTATCAAAAAAAATAAGAAAATAACAAATAATGTGCATGTCCACGGTTCGTCAGAGAACATTGTTAAGCTGATTCGTGTGTCGTACTAATGTGATCTGGTATCAAAGGGCAAATTTATATTTGTTTATAAATACATATTACTACGAGGAATGTAAAAATAAAAGATAATTATTAGAGTTGTAGACATTTGTAAGCTGGGTGAAATTCTTATGGAAACTATTCCTTTTAATTTTCCATTCAACTTTGCAAGTGGAAAACATTCATTGACGAAAAGATAACCAAACCGGCGAACCGTCAATGGTAAACATCTCAAACGAAGGAAGTTACACGTCGTGAATTTCATGCCTCACGAATATGGAAGCTTTTCAAGGCATTTTCTATTGAGCCGGTCGATCATTTGCTTCGTAACTTTTTGTTAGCACGACAAATGAAGTCCCAACCAAAAGTACATGTAAAATAGTCCAAATGTTCATCGAGCAATATACCGACCGAAGATTTGCAGTAAATAATGGAGCCCCTTATTGAGATTCACTTTTTTCTTTTTTCGTTAGAATTCACAAGGTTGTCTGCTTTCAGTGTCTGTCGTAAATTTGACAGTAGTCTATCGATAGACGCCAGTTGATGGGAACAGTGTTTGCATTTGAAGCTACTAATCAAACTACCTTTGTACTTAAGTAATTGATTCAAAAAAACATTGCGAGTGCTCATTGTCGGTATAAAATTAGTAATTCTGGTAATTGCTATCACATTGTGAGTGATTCAGCTTGTTTCAATAGATAACTAAAAAAAGTGACATTTTCTTTCTAGAAAATCTATGAATACATATATTAAACCCATACCTTCTCAGGTATCATATTCTACATCTTGTTTCATTAACATCTTTTTCAATTACTGGATTACTCATTATTGCAACTACTTTTGAATAGTGTTGATTTAATGTAGATTTCATTTAATACGTGTGTGTGTCTTCTGATGTAACTTTTACTGCTTTCAAACTTTGTCGAAAGGTGGGACACTTTCGCTTGGACGTACAAATCGGGAATCAAAATAGGTTTTCGTAATAAATGCACATGATTGTCAAAACATGGTTCTTATTATTTGAAATTTTAACATTTACAATTAATTTTGCTACGTTAATATTTCGAAACAATTAGTATGATGAATGTACATAAATTTTTTTTAAACTTTCAATAAATTAGAGTACAATACTTGTGTTTTAGATCAGCTACTTTGACGTTTTGCGAATTCCTGTAAAAAATATACATATACACATATAATGCTTTGATGCCGATTAAAGTAATCTTGATAGGTAAGAATCCGCAACGAACATTAACTTACATTGGCAACAATCGCCTTTAATTTTTCAGAGATGGGCGGCTGTTTGGTCGACCATTTTCGAAAAGAGGCTGTTTTTTTTGCTGTAGCAACAGATGTCGATGATCATATTCGATAACTTCTCTAGCATCCATAACTAATACTTTATCGTTATAATTATGCAATCGGAAAATATTCGTCCAACAATGGCGCGAATAAGTCGATCAGTAACTTAATCAACATTAGCGGTAGCTTCATCCAAAACGATAGTTTTATTTATTTTCAGCATAGCTCGTGCCAAACATAACAATTGTTTCTGACCGGTACTCAAATTATTGATTGATATAATTTGGTCAAGCGATACAAACTGATTGCATAGCTCGACTTGTCCGAGGACATTCCAAATGGCAAAATCGTCATATTCGTGAGTAGGATCGAGGTTGTCACGCAGAGAATCTGGAAATAACACGGGCTCCTGTGGAATTATTGATAACTTGCTTCTCAAGTCTGTTAAGCTAATTTTCTGAATATCAACCCCATCAATCTTCAAGTTACCATCAATTTCAGCTAGTCTGAAGAATGTAGATATGACCGAGGATTTTCCGGCACCCGTACGCCCAACTATTCCCACCTGCGCAAACATGAATTTTTAATAAAGTTTAATCATTAAAAATTGCGTTTCGACGTACCTTTATATGTTATAAGTGCAATACCGAAGTTACTATACCTTCATTTTTGGTTCAATAGTAAAATTGAGATTTTTCATTCAACTGACTCATTGTTGTCGGAATACCGCAAATTGATGATAACGAAACTGTAAGTCACTGAAGAGATGAATGCCATCACAGTCTCAATGGCCAAGTATGTAGCAGTGGTGTGCTTATTTTTACATTCAGCGTTGCGTGATCCAATGGTGTGCAGACCTAAGAAAGTCGTGTTAAATTTCGAAAACACTGGACTTTTCACTGAAACGAACAAATAATTTCTTCGATGGATGTTTACTCCGTTTATGCGATCTGAAAATTGCTTTGTTGCGTCGCTTACAAGATCCTTCGAAACGTTTTATATTCTATGAAATCGGTAAACAGGTGCTACCAATTTTCCAGTACACCAATACTGCAATCACTACAAAGCCGCTCATCCACCAATTCACTACAATTATCTGTAACATCGCTCCGATTAGAAAGGAAAATATTTGAAATGCTTCGATCATTGTTGCAGGCAAAATTTTATCTACAACTCCGGTTTCTTTAGAAAAGTGATCTAAGTTTTTTCCTATTTATACACCAAATATTAATTTACCATATATAAGTATAATTAATGATAGTGGATTTAGATCGATTGTAGCTTATCACACGTATTTGTATTGAAGAAACGCATTGGAGCTTTGAGTAAACATTCAAGCATTCTCGTGTATACATGTTTACTTGCATTCATGCACATTTTATAAAACAATACATTTCTTATTATTGCCATACAAATGGCGGCTGTGATAAGACCAACATAAATCGATATAATGTGCGAACCAAATGAATTGTAAACTCTCTTAGATCTCGCAAGATTGTCATTAACAGACGATTTATCTTTCAGCTCTACTCTATCAAACTTTTCCTTTTCTTCAAGATTCGTTTTAAATAAATAGAATATATTAATTGAATTTTTCTAAATGCTTTTTAAATTGGATTTTAATAGGTTGGGTAGAGTGGGAAAATTTATCACGTATATTAATGAATAATGTAGTATAATATACGGATAATGGAAGTGAGCATTCGCGTTTCGCCGTCCTTGTCGGTAAATTATATTTGTTTCGCTTAGCTATTAATTCTGTAGGTTATGAAGGCTTTTCTTTTATTTTATCCTCATTATAAGTTTTTACAAATGAACCATGTGCAGAATCAATTTCGTTTTTATTTTCATCTGTTCTAACTCGTCCCGTAACCGTTTACCGTCGGGGCTTAAATTCGAAGTGGTTATGTGCCTTTATCTTTGTAAGGTTGAAAACTGCCCATTGAATTCAACACTTACCTAAAAAGTTTGGAAAGAATCAGCTGTATGCTTATACAAGTGATTAACGGGAGTAAGCATGTAATCAATTGGTTCTCGTCTTAGGTGTATTAAAATTTTGCAAAACAACTTGAATTTACCTTATTAATTATGACGATAGTATCAGCTTTTTGTAAATACTGTATTTGCTATGTAATTAAAACTCGAATATTATTTTTTGATAAATTATTGATACAGTTCTCAAAAATGCATTTGCCAACGTGAGAATCAACTGCTGACAGAGGATCGTCCAATAAATAAATGTCCGCATTTTTGTAAACGGCTCTGCAATTAATGAAATACATTAATTATTGTCACATTAGATATACATCGATCATCTGTTTGTTAAAATTTTCATCTCTACCTCGCTAAAGTTATGCGTGTGCATTGTCCGCCACTCAGAGCTGTTCCTCTCTCACCTGCCAAAGTCTTATCTCCAAAAATCAGCATGTTAAGGTCATTGACTAATGAGCATGCATTTAAAACCAGCTTGTATCTGCTTTAATCATACGGCTCACCGTATAATATATTATTTCTAATCGATTCATTAAATAACCATGGCTCTTGGCTGGCATCAGGATACTACCAGATGAAACTTTCAATTCTCCTAGTATTAACTTCAATAACGAGCTTTAAAAGCACAATAGATGTACAGTCTGTACGATTATTGATCGTAAAGTTACAGTTGCAAATAAACTGTTGCAGGAGAGTGTACTTTTCCAGAGACGATTATACCAGTCACAGCGTACAATTTATTATGAGGCAACGTGAGATTTATGTTTCTCAATTCAAATTTATCATCGACCGATGCGGTCAAAAGTTTGTTTTTTAAATGTTCGTCCTCAACGTTGCTTAATTTGACTTTGTTCAAAAGTAAAAATTTCTGGAAAAATCACATTCGGGCGCAACCTTAATTGGCATGGCACTCATTTTCAATTCTAATTAAATGTCATTTGAACGATCAAATATCTCGATTCGATTTATCGACGCCAGTGCATCGCCAGTTAAACTTATACCTTTTACCACTAGTAAGCCTAGCGTGAAATTCAACACATTGAAGTAGAGTATCTTTGTAAAAACAACGTCGATAGTAACACGTTTTCCGGACAAAATAAGTATCATGATTGTGAAAATAAAGAGGTTTGTTTCGTGAATCCAGCGAACGCAAAGCTGACGTCTCGCAAAAAAGAAACTGTTCCAGTGGTTTCGAGTTCAGTGCTTTCAGTTTCCAAACTGAAAGAGTATACGAGATAAATCAGTCAATCCGGAATGAATTGTATAACTTTACATTAGTATTTTAGCGTCTTGCAATAGATGCAAGTCTGTTGTAAGATTTCCCCAAAAATACATTTTAATCGCACGCATTACAATGATAATTTCGTTCGTTACTATTATTCTCCTGTCCGTTCTAACTGCCACTTTTGAGCACAATCGCAACGCTGTTTTGCCACACATAACTATAATGATTTAAAAAAATCTATTGATCATTATAAGTTTATGACAATTATAGATACGTCGTGTAAAAAGATTATCCATAAAAGTATAAAACCTTCTGTTGCGAAAATTTGCACGACCGTTGTGAAAATGTCGAGAATACCGGCAATACCAACTTTGGACCAACTTAGATAAGCAATTAAAGCTACTTGTATGAGAACGAGCCATATATTGTGAAAGAAATAAAAAACGTCATCAAATTTGGCAACGTCATTGGATAGCATATTCATGACCATGCTTGCATTGGCCTTGGTTGCGGAGGAGGACGACAGTCTCAGCAGCTGTTGTTTCAATTGAAGAGACATAACTCAATGATTACATAATTGATCGAAATCACCATTATAGAAGCATAAAAGAAATCCTCCAATTGGTTAAATATAGAGCCATGTGAACGAAAATAGCTCAGTAAACTGCCAAACGACACTAGAAGCACTAGCCTATTGAACGTAAAAATAAGTAGATTTGACGAATGATAAACGTAACGCTATTTATGTATAATACTCAAAAACCTAAAAAAATATACCTTACGCTTAAATTTAACACTACAGCATACTTTGCGTGTATGAAGAAGTTCCATCTAAATATTTGGAAAATCGCTCTAAATAAACTTGTTTTTCTCTTCTTTTCTTTTTCATTAATAAATAGTCGTTAATTTTTTGATTTTTTTCTCCAAGATCTGCAATGTCCGCATAAATGAAAATTCACGATAATAAATTCATTAATAAATTGATATAACATCATAACTTATATATAATAAATTTATTGATTTCATCGTAATAAAAATGTCAAAATGAAGTCTGAAAAATATTATCCAACAATACAATTGCTACGAAAAATTGAAGAAGAAAAGGCTGAGCAATAACTTTTTCAGATAATTATTCAGCGATAATTTTTTTTAATATTGCATGTACAAGATAATTTATGACGTTACGGGAATGTGTATATAACACAAAACTTATACGCATGCGTTCGAAAGCAACGAGTGGGTTGAAAAGCTGATTTATATGCATCAGCTCAAAATAAAACATTTCCAATTACCTTTCAAGGTTAGCACCAAGATCTTCACTAAGGTATTCCGGCTGAGTAGGGTACAACTCACTTGTTTCCAAACCGAGCTTTTGTCGTATTGGAATAATGGAATTAGCCAACTAGATCAACGATCAATTCACGAATCTGGTTATTTTGAATTATTTGAAATTATAGCAATATAGTAAATAGTTATAGTACCTGAATAAACTTATACTAAAAGTATCTGCGGATAAAAGAGGATTCGTTACTTTATCGTCGGCAACTCCACTTGTTTTCTTAGTTTTCTCAACAACCATTTTGAACTTTTATTAGATGTTCATCATTCGTAGGAATGACTGTGCAAAGCGAATAGTTAAAAATCTGATTCCACTAAATTGTTTATTTCGTTTTTATTTTACTGAGCCCTAATTTCGTAGTTTTTGCAATTTTTTAAACTGTCGTTTTCGTCAATTGAAATACGATACTGTTCGTTTCGATAATATCACTAGTTGAAAGCCAGTGTTATCAGATTAGGCAAAATCTTTTTGAATATCACAGTTATTGCTTCCATTTTTCAGCGCCTACTTTATATAATTTATGAGCACTTATCGAATTGATAATGTGCAAAATCACGTAATACTTTTATCCAATTCCTTATTCGCATTAATCAATATTTGCATTATTACATTTTAATTTTGTGCTAACAACGACCTCTAACCAATCGTGGAATTCGATATTCAATTTATGAGTGATGATGGTTCTTTTGAGTCTGACATTAGTACAACAAAAAATTGAAATTCTTACTACTTTCATCAACAAGCTCACGGTGAATAAAATTCGTGTTTATTAACGTTTCAACATTGAATTAAGTTTTCAATTACCTTGTTCAATTATCCTTTACGGCGCAGAATATTTTTACTGAATATTTCTAATTATTACATCTCGTCGCTTAATAACAAGCCCATTGTGAAAGGTTATTCTTATTCAAAAGCCGTGTTTATCAATAGGTTAAACGAATTACTCAATTACTTTGCGGATTTATTTACTCGGACAATTTAGTCACAGAAAATTGTATTCGAATATATATCGCTTCAATATGTAAGGTCTGCAGATGTTACAGATTTATAATAGAGAACAGGTTACGTTATTGAGAGGGCCGTTCTTAGTACCAAGATCCGGGTCCTCCTACTCTTGGAGAGCCTCCGAGGGACCTCGATAAACGCGTTAGGGTAATTTTTTTTAAATGTACATCTATTAAGTGGTAAATTATCCATTGTACATATGAATATAACAACATAACGAACAAATACAATTTTTATAATTTCTTTTCGACACTTCGTCTTTGCAATAACTCCTCAAAATCGAAATAATTCATAGACAAATAATTTAATTTTCTCTGACTAATTATACTGCGATAACAATTTTTTATTAGTTTCGATCTCGATAAAGATCGGATACCAGTACAATTTGTGATATTTGACATAAAACAATTTGCAAACAATCTCTATATGCGGAAATACCTATTTAAAAGTTTTTTCTTTTTTGTTTAACGTGTACATATCTTTTATCATTGACACTCTATTCTCGCGAAATTAGTTTAAGTAAAGCTTGAACCGAAGACATTCTGATTTATAAACGTTCAGTAGATACATCTTTGTCGTATTTTACTGCCAAATTTAATTTTTTTAAATATTTTTATTTGATTAAAAGTCAAATCTGTCAGCCACGTTAAAAATCTGAAATCGTTATTCAGTTTTTCATAAGCAGACGCTCTTTTTTTAATTTCGAAACAGTTTATATTTCCAGTTAACGGTGAATACAACACCCAAACTCGATCCACTATTTCGCCGTTTTGCAATTTCAATTCGAATATAGATTTCGTCAGTGATCATATCTTTGTTGTTTTGCCCTCTTGATAATCACGAGTCGATTTTGAAAATTGGTCGGTTTTTATTACGACAAAGAAAAAGGTCCTTTTCCAACCAATATAGTTTCAAATCATTATTTAAATAGGTCTGTCCGAAGTCTATGAAAAGCTGTCAAATATTGTTTTTAATGAATAATTCATGTTCGAAATAAATTCTATTTTTACGTGTTGCATTTTCAGTCTTCGAAGTACAATTCATATAAAAACTCTTTGAATAAAAAACATGGAAGTATGTCAATTGTACTACGTATATCGTAATAAATCAAGCGAAATGACAACATTTATATTGTTCCCGAAAATTCTAGTATATAAAAACAGATTTACCTTGCAACAAAAAAAATGTAATAGTAACAACATGCTGTGTGTTGTCAAAGCTTCTCAGATCACTCGAAATATTCGAAGTACCATTTGTATCAATATTATTCTTAGCATCGAAAAAATGTGTTATTTGATTTGTTGGTAATTCGTATTTGTTCTTATTTCACCCTTTGGTTGTTTATGTCTACGCTGGGATGATTGCGCGGATAAACACGCTCCGACATATTTAGTGAGATAATAATTTAGTGACAAGAGAGCTGCTGTTTGTTTAATACTATACACATACACTGTTTACGTTTGGTTGATATCCCATAATATTGACACTTTTTGGATTAAGACCTGTTGAGAACTTGAACAGACAAGTGTGCTACATGCATAGTTGAATCAATTTTAACTTGTTCAATCCCCGCAGCGAATTTCGCGCGCGCTATTTCCAGCATTTTGAATTAGACACTTTCTTCGTGTCTTATATGCTTTACCCAGCTGGGCATCTTTAATATTGATGAGTTATTTTTGCTGGTCTGAATACTCGATGTATTTGAATGAAAGTTCAAACCCAACCCAATGTCAATTGTAAAATATATAATACTCCCAAGGCATAATAATAGATGAATATTTAACGCTTAAAATGAACGTAAAAATATAACTGGCAAACGTTTTCTTTCCCGATCGTTAAATTTCTTACGAAGCCCTCCGAACTTTTCTGCCCAGATGTTATTGATTAGTTATTTCAACTATTGACTTGTCAATGGAGTTTCGCATAATTATTAAAAAATATTCACATTCATTGAACAGGAACCCAATACTTACACCGATAGTCACGTTTAATAGAAGGAATTACAAACGTCGATTGCTTTCCGCGAACAATTGATTTGACTCTAAATCTGTACGCGCACTGAAACTGTGGCTGATTTAGTTTCTAAAATCATTCGTTATAAAACTTGGAAACTTTGCTCTAATCAATATGAACTATAATATTCATTATTCGTAACGTTCATTTGTAAATTGAAATGCTTGCTGTGATCGTAAGCTTACAATTTGCATAGTGATAGGAATCTGAGCAAACTATACAATATATGTTCATATAAATGCTTATTTTAACGACTATCCAGTGAGTAACTGAAAATCTTAACAGTTGAACCCGAGGAGTGCGTCGGGGAAAGTATTAAGGCCTTTGTGTATCTTTATTATATATTATTGAGTCTCTCGCAAATCACTATACGATGACAGCGGCAGCAACTACTCCATCTCGCGTTCGGTCTGCACTGTATGACCGGAGAGCGGAGAGCAGCTGCGGCTGGCGCACTCTTAGGGAAAATGGCCGCATTTTAATCGACACGCGAAGGGAAGCGCGTTCGCTCTCTTTCTCTCCTTCTCTCTCCGCAGCCACTCTTTTTCTTTACTGTTTGCCAATTGCCGTTCCTTGGAGGATTATCTCCTCGTGGTTGTCGTTGTCGTCGTCCTCGCAGTAGCCATCCCAATTGTTGTAACGTCGCTACTGCTAGAGGATCACATCCTCGCCTCATCCTCGCCGGGCTTATCTCTTTCTGTTGCTGCTGGCTTTGAACTTCCTTACTATTGCCGAGGGGTATCCACCCGAGCATCTTCCTCGAGGAGAGAGGAGGACACATAGACGACTTTTTTCTTAAGGTAAACCTTTTATCTGTATCTTATTTTATGGGCATCCATTGTAGAAACCGCGAAAATCCACGCTAACTGACAATCGGCTTTTACGTCTCTAAGTCGGAATTTTGTTTATTATACAGTCACGATGGAATAGTTTTTCGTTTCGCTTTTTTTATCCTATTCCTCGAAGACGAGGTCCAAGCTTTTTAGGTTATTCGCCACAAAACTGAATCGAAAATGGACGTACCGCATGCTTTTCATACAAGCGCTTACCGGCTTGTTTCGGAGCACTGCATTTTAATTGGCGATAGCCTTCGAGAAACGTCACATTGCGTACGTTAACGTATTTTCTATTCAAATTAAATCGAAATCATACTTCGACAAGGCTTTTTAAACCTAGAAATTTGGTCCGACATTGTCTTTTTGCGTCCATTTGCTAGATTTTCGTTTTCAATCGTATTTCCTTACCAATTAGATACAGGTGATGTTATTATAATCAATTACTGACACGTATCTTGAAGTATAACTAAGATTGATTCATTTCATTTTACTATCTATGTAATTTTCGTTTTAGAGGTGTCTGATTAACAGGTCATGTATAATTTATTTCTAGTAGCCTGTCTTATATTTATAATATTTATGATTTTTTAATTAATTTTCAATGATACACATTTTTAATTAACATCATTGAGTATTACATTTATTACCAATGTATAACTAAAAAATTAAAACTTAATTAAATAACTACACATCAAATGTAGGTAAAAAATCAAAACATAATATTGTTTCTTAATCTATCAATAAAAGTCTTCCAATATCATCACTCAATTATTTCTTTTCTCTCTTTACAATGACTATATACTTATGGATATATATCAATGATATATTTAATTGGATTATTAAAACTTATTCAAGCAATATAAAATTACATTTTTATAACTCAATTTATTAAGTATCCCTCTGAAAATATTATCTAATTGTAGCATAAAAGGTGATGCGTCCCATGCAACAGGCTCAAATGGCCCCAACTCACCAGCCTGTGCAACATCCACATGCACATCCACATCGTACCCATCAACAATTGTTGTCGATGGCCCCACACCAGCAGCAGCAGCAGCATATGCACCATATGCAACATCCTGCCATGCAAAATCCACGAATGCTGATGGGTATGAATTCTCCAAACGGTAAGATTTTTTTTGTAATAGTTTCTGTTAATGCATTGCCTTTTAGCATTTTACACATACACTCATAACACTAATTTTGTCATGCTGCATGACTTTGATTATCCAATATTTCATTTTTATTTAATTTCTTTTGTAATTTCTTTTGTAATTATTATCTAGTATAACATTTTAATTGCAATATGTTATCCTAGGAATGGTTTGATTTAAGTTAGCATTTAAAAATATACTTTGCATGAGTTATACTGTAGTATATTTTATACCTTTTTATAAAAGTTTTTAATATTATCTTTCCTTTCACTATGATACATAAGGTTTACTTTAAAATACATAAAAATAAATTATTAATAGTTATTTTTAAAAGGTGATGGCTTGGGTAAATAGTCTGTTTGTAATAAAAATAGTCTGATTTGAAAGTAATATGGAAACTTCTTAAGAGCATCACAAATTTACATTCTGTTCATAAAAAGTCATTAAGTCATTTATTATTTTTTCTTGAATTATCGTTAATTAAATTTTATAAAATGATACAGCATAATAGATACCTTTTGTAGTTAGAATGTCACAATCACAATAGTTGTGCTTGTTTTTTGTTAGTTCGCTACATTGTAACAGTGGTTTTACTGGCCTTACTTTGCTGTTGCGATGCACAAGTACCTCGATCACCACTACTTGATAGTATAGAAAACTTGGACATATTATTTGGACCAAGTGGGTGCACAGAAGGTGTGTGTTTTTATTTTCAGGATTTTATGTAACATAAAAAATGTTGATTATTTGAAATTGCAATCTATTCAACGTTTATTTTTCCATAGTATCTAATTATTTAATTTAAAAATATCTTAGCATGACAACTTATTTTTATTTTATCCAAAAAGAAAGCTTTTCTGAACATTTTCATCATTACTTTAATTAAAATTTAAGATAAGTTGCTTATATTTTCTTCTGCTGCACTTTACAATAGAACAGTTAACATTTGAATGCATACATAAATACATGTTCAATTGTAAATTGTTTTATAAAGCATATTATAAATGGTTTGAACTGAAAGAATAGTTATTGATTAGACTGTCTATTACAGGCACGTTGGCATTGGTTAATGTTGGTCTGAAAGACCAAACAAATGCCATTCCTCTGAACTTACAGAATCATCCTTCGATTCAACAGCAGCAACAGCAACAATCTATCCAACACAGCACCGAACAGAAGAAGACTGATGAATCTGGTAAATTTTAAAAACTGTTGGACGTCAAACAACCGAATGAAATTTATTATAAACAAATCTTGTACATTGCAGCTGAATTGAAGGATGATGTATTAGGTCAGGGCAACACGACCAATGCTAACTTGGCAAACACCCGAGAAAAAACGCCAATGTGCCTGGTGAATGAGCTTGCCAGGTTCAATAAGATCCAGCATCAGTACAGGCTGACAAACGAGCAGGGGCCCGCCCATAAGAAACGTTTTACCGTCACCCTTATGCTCGGCGAGGAAGAATACGTAGCCGAAGGACCGAGCATCAAAAAAGCACAGCACAGCGCCGCCAGCGAAGCCCTTGCCAAAACCTGGTACAGAAAGCCACCACCCAAGCCTACCAGAGCCATGAGAGTCCCTGGAAAGTGTCCAGCCGGTTCTGGTTTGTTAATTATGAATTATTTAAGAAGCCTTTATTTAATAATGAACCATAACTATATATTTACAATAACCAGCTATATAATAAACTTTTAGGAGGACACTTACCACCGACAGTGGAGTTGAATGCTTTGGCTATGAAGAGAGGAGAGCCGACTGTTTATACGTTCAGACACGCACCCCCAACGACAACTGCCACACCACAACCACCATTTATCGCACATGGTTACGGAAATTTCCCTCGGATGTACAACCCGCGATATCCACCGTACAATCGTAACTTTCACCTTGAACCTCAAGGCATTTTTCTCGTATCACTAAAGGTATCATCAAATTGTGCTGCCTTCATTTTACACATGTAAATGAATTAATATTGGAAAAACGTTTGTAGGTGGGCGAAAGAGAGTTCATTGGTCGAGGCATGACTGGCCAAGCAGCACGACATGATGCTGCGAGTCGGGCATTGGAACATTTGCGTCAGCTTCCATTGCCCGAGGAAATTATCACTAGCACGGTAACGGTGAGCGATACCGCGGGCAATGTTACTATGGGTATCGACGATCCCAATGCTGAGCTCAAGAGTCCCGTATCTCTGGTCCATGAAACTGCCTTGAAGCGTGGTTTGTCCGTAAGTTTTGACGTCGTCTCCGAAACGGGCAAACCGCACATTAGAACGTTCATGACTAAATGTACTGTTGGCGATAAAGTCACTCTTGGCGAGGGATCATCCAAAAAAGTAAATTATAATTTTTCAAACTTCTCGTTTCATTCGAAATGCTGTTAAAATGTTTGGTTTATCATCGAATATTTTCAGGTATCCAAAAAGCGTGCCGCAGAAATGATGCTGGACGAACTGAAAAAATTACCGGCTGTTTCTGCACCCATTCAAAATCGGGCCTTGCGTTTAAAACGTAAGCCACCCGCAACTAAAAAAAAATCACGCAATCTTATTAAAGTTTACCAAGAGCCACGTACCGAATCTGACAGTTCCGAGGAAGTCAATCCGATTTCTCGACTTGTCCAGATTCAACAAGCAAAGAGGGAACGTGAGCCAGTGTACAATTTAATTGAGGAGAAAGGCGCTCCTAGAAGGCGTGAATTTGTAATGGAAGTGTCGGTGGGTCAACATTCGGCGCAGGGTACGGGGCCGAATAAAAAATTGGGTAAGATGAAATAGTAGTATTGTTATATCCGAAAACGCATCAATTGCTCAATGATTATTTTGGCATTTAGCGAAAAGAGCTGCGGCAGAGGCTTTACTTGCGACTCTAGGATACAGTAAACCACAACTACAACCTGCTAAACCGTCCATTAAAACCAGCACCAGCACGGTAGGAAGCAACGGCTCTGAGAACAAAGAGAGTGAAGGTAAAAGGAAAGTAACCTTTGTTGAAGTTGATAATAGTAATGAAACGACACACAACCACCCACAAGGAGGTACAATTATTAGTTCTTACTTGTCAATGTACTTCATCTACACTGAGTATTATAACTTTTAATCTCGTTTTAGGTTCAATCGGACGCCAACTAGTTCCTGGGCTACTACTAGTAGATCATGGTAATGATTCCAAAGTTATAAGTGGACCAAGCGTTCAAGTGGTTGCCGAAGAATTACGTGGACAGCAACAACCTCACTCGACTGGTGTCTCGCCAAAAGATCAATTGAAATATCTTGCTCAACTTCTCAATTTCGAAGTACAATTCAGCGATTTTCCTAAGGTACAGAATTTTTAGCGTTAGAAATAATAACCTTACTGAAATTATAATAACTCAAATATAGTACGATGTAAGTAGTACGGTTTTGGCTTTAGTCAGGCAAGAAGTATATTAAAAACGCAGGCATGTCTTTGTTTAACGATTGTTTGATTCTTTCTATTTCGTTATTATTAAAAGCATTTAGAGCATATTTGCGTCTATCAACAAATTCATGTTTTATTTGATTCGAAATGATATGTATGAATCTTCGTATAATCACTAATTTAAATAACAGGGTACTTACAAGGAATATCTATCTCTTGTCTCATTGAGCACCGACCCGCCACAAGTATGTCACGGCCATGGGTCCACAAAAAGTGCGAGTCGGGATGAAGCTGCTTTAACTGCTCTGCGAACACTCAGTAAAATGGGTTTGGACAGCGTAACCAATTCCAGTAGTAAAAAAGATAAGCCAAATTCAGCATCCAATAACGACGCATCCAATATGCACAGCTTTAATCAAGTTAAAAGCAACAACGTGATTAATGGCGCATTGGACAAGTGAAATAGGATAGGGTATCTCTTCTCTATTCTTATTTTTTAACAGTTTCCTAGGCGCTTACACTCGATACAGAGCTTTCCTCTTACATTTTTAATTTGTGTACGTTCGGTGGCTTATATTGTAAATTGATCATTTTTTTATGTAATTTTTGATATGCACATGCTGATGAAGAGAATAATTTAGTGTGCATTGGCGTAGTTCTAATTGTCTTATACGTAACAATTATTTATTGACATTTAATATATAATGATGAAATTTGATTTTCACAATTCTGAATGTTTTTTACGTTCTCAAGATAATTATTCTTATGAGAACGATCAAATTGATTAAAGATAGCTCAATATGAATTTTTTCATCCTTAATAAAGTTATCAATGTACGGTGGTACAGAAGGTTTTAACACTTATAGTCGGTATCTATACTGTCTTGTATATTTATTTGATAAATTATCAATTTACAAAATTTAAAAGCCACTGGTGGCTTATTTCGCCTTGAATATATGATTTATCTATTTTGGATGTTGTGCAATGTTAACTATCAATTATGCGGAATGATTTTAAATATATTCTATAATAAACATTCCACAACATTCAATATTAGAAACTTCTTGATCGACTGTCTAATTTTTTATGAGCATATGACAAGGAGCGAGACGTTCTTTAAACACGTATTATTACAATATCTAACATCATAGATGTCATTAGAACAGTTAAGTTTAATAGGTGCGCAGATTCATTTTGCAGAATTTCTGGCTTGATGCGAGAAACGTATGAAAGGATATAAATTTTCGTGTATTTTTGACAAAAGTAACAAATAATAAAAAGATGCAGCTGCAAAATGAATTTGCTGACGAAAATATCTACGATAAAAGTGATCACTTTTGATAATTATCATTTTCTTGGCTAGTGATCACGTAGCGTACTTTTTATATTTTCGAAATAAAAAATAAATCGAAAAGAAAAATCCGTAATTTGAACTAAATGCGGCCAATTCTAGGCTTCATAAAATTAACTGATACCTTAATTCTGTCATTGTCATGAATGTAACTTAAGCTATGTCCAATTACCTAATCGACCTAAACATATAGGATTAGTAGCTACTTTACTTATTTTGTGCTTTCTCTTGAAGACTTTATTTGAAATCTCGTTCTGCGAACGAGAAGAGCGTCGACAAAGTTTATAAAAAACCTTGCTGGAGCAAACGCATGTAAAAAGAGAAAGAAAATGTGTTTACAAAAAAAAAAGATGAAAAAAAGTCGAAAAAAACACAAAAAAAGTAATAGGTAATTTGATGTACATTGGTTTCTTAGTCCCAAGCTGCTTTTTCGTGGGGCCTCGAAGCACTATGGGATACAAATTCATGTTAATGCCATAAAAGGTATTAGATCGTAACGAAGTGAGATGCCATTTGAAATTTTCTCGAGTTGCTCGCGTGTCGACGAGCGCAGGCGATTCGATCGATCGGAAAATTTCAGAGGCGAGCATTTTCTATTAGTTATATTACAGCTGGGCTAATACCTCGAAATTCTTCCCCGTTGTATTAGGATTTGGCGCGACCCCGCAAGCGTTTATAAAGTTATATTGAAAAGTCGCACGATAATTCTGAAACAACGCTATGCGAATTTTGATCTATTGCCCAATAACGAGCGGTGAAGAAAAATGAAGAAAAAAATCCCATTCGTATGTACAATAATGAATGTAGGCAAAACATTCGAGCGTCGGTATTTGCGCTAAGATTTATTCCATTTATAAAGCACGATTTTTACAATGTTACATTGTTGAAAAATTTGTATTTGATCATCATTAACATCGAAATCGCATACTTTATTCCTATAAAATGGCTAAGAGCTATAATAATGACGTTTTGTAGTTATTTTGAAATAAAAACTGGTTGATTAGTAATTTAAAGTTTGAATAAGAAAAAAGAATGATTTCCATTCAATATGTAAATGTTAAGAAACGATCGTATTTATTTAATTCTGAATGATGGTAAATATGAATGATGGTATTTTCTTATTTATAGCTGTTTTTAATTATATCTTCGTATAATCAAAATAACACAAACTTAATGACGCGCGAAACTTGTTAAACTGATATTTGAAACTTATTTCAAAATTAAATTTATTTATATTATTTATATAGATTCATTGATGTGATCAAAAGCGACATGTTATACAACGCTTCTCTCACCAACTAAAAATACCGTACCGACGTCTTCGACTCATTAATAATATCTTATATTCATTATTCTTATTACATATATATAAACTCTCATGTATAACCATTCAACTCAGTCCCATCGAATGAAATATATCTTACTCAAGGAACTTATAATTCTGCTATTCCAACTTCATTTAATATAAATCTGTTTTATCTAGCAAAGGTAGAGCCATACTTGAAAACTATAGAAGTAAATCGCTTTTATGCTAACTGCATTGTTAGTCAATTTTTATGAAGTTTTTCAACTGCGTCATGATGCATCAAGTAATGTGATAAAAATGTTAGTTTAAATTATAACAGGATTCTCAATGGTTCCGACGGAATTAATATTTTATATACCACTCGATGCCTGTAGATTTCGTGGACTGTAAAAGTATTAATCGCCAAGTTTTGTACTATTAAGTATTGAGTGGTGAAGGCTTCATATCAATAGACTAATTTTCAGCCAATTTCAAATTATTGTAGCATGGGCCTACCTTAACGAATGAAACAATTTCGTTTACGCCTTGCTGTGTGCCGTAAACGTTGTTTCGATACCTCTAGACACCTACTTTTTTTCTAGCTATTTCCATGTAGCGTTCGTAAGCTTTTTACAGGTATTATTGTAATTTTTTTCTTTCTTTATCTTCAAATGTTTTTTTACACTTACTATTTATGTTTAAATGCAATGCCAGCCAATCGTTGAATATTTCCTTTTCCAAATATCGCTCTATGAGTTATAATACTTCAGTGTCTCTTGTTAGTGTGGAATCAATTCGTTACTTTAAAAATATAATAGGTTTGAACACTTAAAATCCTAATCTAAACAAGTCAATGCTAAATCGTTAATCCAATTTTATCAAAATTCAATTAAAAAATGTAAATGGTGTATCAACAAATAATTTATACTAATATATTAATAAAAATAAGAATATTGTTGAAATATACTTATTTCAACGATATTTGACGTGATGCCATAAAAAAGAACGTACTTTTAGGTCAAACATACATATTTTTGTTTGTGTAGCATCCTTGAGTGTTTTTTATTGTACGAAGTAATGAATTGTTTCCTACAAAGCAAAAGTACCGTTACGTCGACACATAAAGAAGCGAAAGCCTGCGTGTACATAAGGAAAAAGCGTGATAAGTGCTCGTTGGTGCACGTGAAACGCATAAAATACGGGCAGGATATTCAGGAAAAACAATATTCATATGTGAAGGTGCGCAAGGTAACATATTTCATGAAAACCCATGAAAGTCATTTTGTTGCCTTGTCAGTGGAAAAAAAACAAACATGTCAGTTTGTACTTCAAACAATAAATGATAAAAATTGCAAAATAAGCAGTTTTATTTAATCCGTAAACATCCCAAAATCATCGTATTTCTGATCATACAATCTTTGAAGACATTTTTCATATATAGCATAACACGTTTTTTAAATATATTTGTTCCAAAACATTATTACGTTCTATGTATTTTTATACTATTATTAATTATTTCTTATAAAAATTATGACAATCCGTTATTTTAATTAATATGTATGGAAGTTGAGTTTTTAATAATTTCATGTTGCGACGGGTAACGGTCCGTAATAGATGACCGAAAGAGATAGGAAACTCATCATACACCGCGAATATCTAATAAAATTATAAACCACTGTATGTAGCTTTATAAAATGATCTGACACTTTCAAAAAACAAAAGAACATGAATATGTATATATGACTTACCAAAGGTTAACCATTGCACAGCCACTGTTACGCAATTTATTATTAAGCAAGAATATCATTGAAAATTACGATAGCCTATTACCTTATTATAGATAAGCATGGGCTATACAACGTATTTAAGGATCAAGTAGTCACTCTGGTCTTATCGTGACTAATTTTCATCACGTCATATCTCAGAATCGGTCTGTATAAATCTTAAGTACACATTCAAGTAACTGGCGTTTATACATAACATCTAAATAAAAATAAAGAAATTTTAAAATTCACATAATTTGACTTAACCAACAGCTATCAATTAAAATAAATCTAGATCAATTAAAGTCTTCTATAATCTCGTTGCTGTTGTGTTGGAGTTCCTAATGAACTAGATCCCATAGTAGAGTACATAAATGGTAAAAATGATGCTAAAGCTAAACCCAAGCCAATCACTGGTCGATACCAAACCCATGCAAATCCAATGATTAAAAGGCTGATTGACATTGACACTGAGATTGTGAGAGATTCTATTGCTATAATTCCACATAAAATAGTAGAATTTAAAATAATCGTTTTCAAAATGTTAGCCAAACAGGTTGCTGCCAGAAACATTACTAGCCAACCCAAAGCTCTGTAATAAAATTAAAAAAGAAATTAAATAGTTATAGTGATTGTCCTTAGAATAACTGTATATACAATACATACCTAATTGTCCAAGTTCTCCAATAATTATCAACGTGTTCAAGATGAAACATTTGGTCAACAGAAACTGAATTTTTCCTTAAAAGTAGAATAGCCTGTCCATGGATTGTGATATAAGGTTCAATTACACCTTTTACCAGCTTTCCAACTACTGTAAAAATATCTCCACCTTTTCCTGCATAAGCTAGTTGCACTCTTATGTCACCTACTTTTGGTTCCCAGAGATCAGAGCTATGGTAATAGAGACCTGAATGCATTTTAATATCTCGACGTTCTGGTCTCTCATCACTTGTCACTTCTACATAATCATTAAATTTTCTTTTCAAATCCATGCCGAGAGCATAATTACCTATGCGCACATCTTCTGATATTTGAATTTGGTTCTCAACTGTCAATTCAGTTGGATTTTCATGACCAAATTTAATGTAAAAGCTATTAGAATCAATCAATTTGTCTTTCCATTCGGTGGTATAATAGTAATGTTTATCCTGTTCCAAAGATCCAGGGTAACTATAATAAAGCTAAATCTATAAATCAATCTATCCATTTTACTTTAGAATAATAATACATACCTTCTTTCCTCCTCAATCTCTACCCACTGATACATTTGAGCGCGTCTTTTTAACTTGACACAAGCAACAATTACTCCATAGTCAGGTTCAGTTAATGGTTCAGATACTTTTAATGGCCCAGAAATGTAGACTAGTCTGTTCTCAAACTCAGGTATAGGCTTCATAGTATTTTGAATCACAGCAATATTATTCAGAGCTTCATCTAAAGAATAAGCCATTCTCACTGCTCTACCCTGAAATTGTGAAAAGATACTAATGTTAAACAGAGTCTATAATTCGTATGAACGATATTTATTTGCAATTTTTTATGAGGAATGTTTAATGTTACCTCGTTCCAAACAAATAAATACATTCCTGTTGCAAACAATATTAAACCAATTATTGCAGTAAGCCAAGATTCTCTGAACTGCTCCATAACTGAAGCCTGTACAGAATAAGACTCTTGCTCAGTGCGATAAACTCTGCTTATACCGTTAGACAAGTTTCTGTAGACTCTTTGATCTGTATTATTTATTGGTAGATGCCCATTTTGCTAAATTTCAATGACAGTTATTTTGGGTTTGGTTAGATAAAGGTAAGACCACTTTTTTACATGAAATATTTCAACAAATCAAAACTTACATTGGCCCTGTACATTTTCAATATATATTATTCAACACGTTCACACAAATTATGTACAACTAATTAGTTGAAATTATTTGATACCTTATTCGTTGATTATTACTAACTTTTATAAAAATAATACATTTTTTTGATACCGTAAAGGAAGTAATGCGGAAAGACTATCAACAAATATATAACCTATGAGGATAAAGTCACTAGGTTTATATCTATAAAAGTACATTTCTTAGCTATATTGTAATTATTTTTCTTAGTAAATATTCTCCTCAACTATCTTTATAATTTCATTTCTTTTTTATTATTAATTTATAATCGACAATGGAATCATTGAGCCGAAAATCCCACATCCTATGTCAAATATTGCGTTTGCAGCCTACTTTCACCAAGAGCATGCGCAGCGTAAAATCGTCGTCTGCTTATGTCAAAAATATTTACGCAGTTTTTAATGCCTGTCAGTATATATTTGGATTCGGGAGCGCGCGAGGTTTAAATAATTAGAGACTTGAGGTTCATTCATTAAGATATTTACCGGTGAAGGTTAGTTTGATATCTGCTGCATCTGAGCTCACTGCATTGATGTCAGCGGATTAGTGTGCAGGAAGTTGATTAGCCAGTATCGGTTTTGTAGCAGCAATCTTAGAGCTAATGGAGGTAACGAGCTTGTCAGCCACTTTCAAGAGCTCATCGACAGGAGTTGAGTCCTTGAAGATATTCAAAATGTCCTGAGCATTTCTTGGGAGTAGGCTTTTCCACTTCACAATTAACAGAGCCTGTGAGGCCTCTTTATCCGCGAGATTCTGCATTTGTCGGAAGATTTGTGATGGCTTTATCCGCCCAATTCGATACCATGTAAGAGTTTATTTAGGTTCTTCTTTTCTGAAGTTTCGAATCGCTGAAGCAATGTCTGCTTCGGCAGATCATATTTTCCAGATTCTGGGAGAGTCTGTATGGAGTTAGCAACATTAGCTAGAGTTTCCACATCCAGAAGGCTCACCAATAAGTCGCCAATCGAAGCTGAGGCCTCAAATGAAATGAACCAGAGTTCTGGTTAGTCACGTCAAAACTGTTGAAAAGTTGAAGGCAAAATTTTGTAGTCGGTCTTGGGAGGCATTGTGCTTCTTATATGCGTCGCAGCTTGGTGATCTAATAGATCGCTTCCGGGTTTACCGGTTAACAGGATCTGCAGTGATTCAAAAGGAATGGTTGTACGGTTAGCGATCATGTTCTCTTTGGAGTTGTTACTGGAAGACTCGTCAGAGAGTTTGTCCGAGGAATCCGTTCTGTAAATGAACCTCTCTTACCTTCCAGATGCTGTCACTTAGCTGCACGTGTTCTTGGCCTCGGAGTTAAGTCTCCGATGGGCGCTATGCAGGCCTTGAGTGGAATGTTTACGCCGGTGATTAGCACTCTTGAAGAAAAGGACGATGGCTCTAAGAGTTGGTCTCAGGAATCCTACGTACTCCAAAAGAAAAAGCAACGCAAGCACACACTCGGCCACTTTGGATTCGGGAGCGCGCGAGGTTTAAATAATTAGAGACTTGAGATTCATTGATTAAGATATTTATTATATATTCAGTGAGAGACTTAGCGCGGCTTCTCTGAGCGGATTGACTTTATTGTCAATGAGGTGGCTCTATTTATACTCCTTTTCTTTCTTTCGATAATTTGGTTTTTCGATTTGTGACGCTATTTTTTATGACTATTCGAGCGGAGGTAAGATATGTATAAACGCAAGTTTCTTGAGTGCCTGTCAATATATATAATACCGTCGAGAATCTTAGCTTCATGTTCCCACTAAAATTCAGGATAGGTGGTTTCCTTTAGCGAGAGAAAACGATCGATTATGTGCAATATGTTTGAGATACTACTATATCAAAGATCTAAAAGAAGTTTTTGTCTACCGTGATAAACGTTTACGACATACAAATGAAGAAAATGATAGTTGTGAAGATTCTATTAATTAGAACGATGAAGTCAGTTTTGGTCAAGATATCTGCCACGTACAATGTGATGAAGAATGTTTGATTGACGAAAATAAACGTAGAAAAATAGTATTGTGGATAGCTTAAATCCATTGCTTGCTTATTTTTGAAATCGGAAAAATAAACTCAATAGATATTGAAATATCTGATTTAATAAAAAAAAATTGATTCATTATCAAATAATTTGAAAAGTTTACTTGTGAGAAAATATAGCTGCGTAGACAGTAATCGAGATGAAATTATAAAAAATATAGATTTTATAAAAACCAGAAAGTAACATATGAAAAATCCTCTATTAATTCAATAAAAGTACATATATTAACTTAAATTCCACTGTGTATAAGTATCTGTGAAATAGAAAGAAAAATTAATTGTGTTTAGCTTAGATGCTAAGATTATGATAAACTAGATAAAGAAGTGAATTAAGTAAATTGATTGAAATAAGTCTCATCTTAAAGTGCTAGAGTTCGTTTAGAGGTTATTATCGCAGTGAATATATTGTGACAATTGATTACCTTAAAATTGATTAAAATTTAGTAGGGTGTGATATATTACAAATAAGAACAGAGATTTAGACGGGATAAGTATCTAATTGCATATACTATTCATCCGGCATAAAAAATCCCAGACATGAATGGGGAAAAAGCATTCTGAATGCAATGCATTATATAATAAGTTATACAAAGTAACAAATACATTAATCTTAATGCACGAACAAGATAAATCGATTATAGTGCAACACGGTAAGATCGATAAGGTTCGCTTAACCTGTACAAATATAGGTGTTCGGTAGGAATGAATGAATGAATAACCATTCAATATAAAATAGAGTTGTTCACTTATCAGTTTGACGCACGCATGATACCACCGATAGGAAGGTATGTAGAGAGTAAGCGAAGTGTCCCTGCCTTAATAGCGCTAACGTAGCTCAAACGGGGACAACCCTTGCTAACGTTCCTAGCTGCGGTGATCCAAAAGAGAGGTAGCACGAACGTAACTCAAAGGGGGACAGCCGTCGCTAACGTTCCTAGCTGCAGTGATTCAAGAGAAAAAGCATAAAACACCCCAGAGGAAGCGCAGCTTCCTCTGCCAAGGCAGCAGGCACCTCTGTCCTTAGCTCTGTAGGAAGGCGCCGTAAGTCGTATCGAACAACTGAATAAGTGTACGTCTGCACTAGCGCATACGCAACCGCACAGACATACACAAACGCACGCAAGTCGCGATATAATTATATGGAACGCGCAAATGAAGTGAGCACAGTCATATACAATCAAGCGGGAATGGAGAGAAGCACGACTTTTCCAGTGGGGACGAAAATACGCAACCTCTCACCGTGGTCCCGAAGAGACTATGTCGTGGAGACGAATGATTGACAGCAGGAGCCCGCAACGTACTATCTCTACTTTTTAGATTATTGGTAATGGCCCGATTCGCGAAACACGAGGGCATAGCCATTTAGGGTCCACCGTGCAACCCGTATTTTCCCGGTTATGGTTACACGCGAAGAGCATGCCGGACATGTAGCGGCACATGTCGAGTTTTCACTACACGTGCCCCACAGACCCTCAGAATCGCGTTTACGTGGGTATTCGTTCGAGTACTAACGCGTTGGGGCCTGCAAATGTCACCCTTTTGTCATCTCATTTCACTCCTCTTTTACGAGATAGCGATGTGAGGGGGGACTTATTGCCGAACTCCTAATTGATAGAGCTATAATTATACCCTATTCTAAATAAGGAGCACATATGGCGAGAATAAATTGTTTGTTTCGTTTTGTACGAACAGCTAAAAAACTTCATGAACAGGGAGGAATGTTATCATATCTACTCTCAAGAACCAGAACACCTATAATAAATGCAGAAATAAAAGATACTGCTGTCTCATTTTATTTACAAAATGGTACAAGCCGACCGTGTCCAGGTGCTAACGATACAAAATAGTACGAAAAGATAATGAAAAGAAGGTTAAAATTCAAAGGCGTTTACTTCTGTTCAATTTAAGAAGTCTACAGCATGTTTGAGAAACACTATGCCGGAATTGGACTGAAGTTTCGCCTGGGGTTTACATATTTTTGTACATTGGTTATGTATCATTATGTATTATGTATTATATATTAGTTAATGAATCTAAAGGTATTCATAATGTTTGCATTTGTATTCAGAAAAAAATCCAAAATTACTAGTAGAAGACTGTAAAATGACAACGCAGAATTTGAAGATTAAGTATGATGAAGAGTTACCAAAAACGGTATAATACATTCTAATTAAAATGACGTGTGAAAGATCTGGTGAAGATTGTTTTTTTAATAAATACTCGAAATGTTCTGGATTGGCAAATGTTTTAGATGAGTGTTTTAGATATATTTTTAAAAAATGCCAAAGATTTCATTCATTGCAAACAATGGGAAACAATAAACAAAAAATGTGTTCTTCTAAAGCATACGAACAATATTAAAGACTATCTTAACTATCTAGAGGTACAGTTTAAATATAAAATTATTAGAACAACCGACTCTATATCAAGACCAGGTACAAGTAAATTATTGGAACGGCGTATAGGTAATTATTCATCCATTTGCAATTTATATGAAAGGGAAGGAAAAAATTGAATAAGACAGCTTCGACATAATTTCTGAATCTACGAAACACGAGGTAAATACTATGATATTGTTTCATCAAAAATTAATTAATTATATAAAAAATAGGTACAAGAACAAGGTTAAAAAAGTGATTTATGTATATGATAGATCTGCAAACCAATATAAGAATAAATCAAAATTTTTAATACTAGTTTCTCATTATGAGTAATACGGAATTGAAGCTGAATGGCATTTTTTCGCTAGTTAGAATAACTTAGAACTCATAGTTTTCTAAGTTACCTCGCCAAAATTCAGAGGGGGATTATATTTTAGATTTTTTGCGATAGAATGTTGTAAACAAAATCTGAAAAGCTACAAATCATAAGTAAAATAAGGTAAATCGTTAATTTACATTAGGTACATAGTTAATCTACATTGGGTAAATTATTAATTTAGACGTTAATTTAGATAAAATTTCGAGTTTTATTGTCATACCATGCTTCCTGTTTTATGATTGCTCAATTTTCAAGGATAGTGAGTAAGAGCTGTCAGCCGTTCTGAGATGAAGAGAGTAGGAATTTAGTTCGAACTGAGAAAGGAAGATGGTACTAATAAAGCACTGCTCGATACTTCCATACCAATGCTTATTAGGTACAATTCATATCCACGATCAAACTATATTGCATTTTATTATATCATCTGAATACGCCATAAATCATGCAAACTTAAAGAAAGTTTGTTATACAGAACTCAAATATTTAAATATAATTTTAAAGACAAGCTCTTGATAGTAAGCAGTTTCTGTATAACGTTTATGATTATGTAGTATTATCACCGTGATAAACGAGTAAATCCTTGAAAATCATACAATAATTAAAAAGAAATAACGGTACAACAGTAAAGCTCGAAATATTGTCTTTCATCTAAATTAATAATTTACCATTATTTTACTTACGAAATTTTTTTTTTCCAAGTTTTATCTGCAACATTGTATTGTAAACAGTTTGAAATATATCCTTCCTTTGAATTTTGGTGAGGTAACTCAGAAAACGATGATTTCTCAGTTTCCACAAAGTTATAAAAAGATCATTTGTATTTATCGGACATTATAATACCCTTTATTATGTAAATTAAATATTTCCATGCCTGCATCATGATTTTCCGCTGCACATGCACAGATGGTACAATGGACTAATTCGTTGGGCTATTCAAATAAAATCTTAATTTTTGAGTGATACAAATTAAGAAGAAGCTACCTACCCTTTTATTATTAACACTGAACATTTTCATGCCAGAGGTATGTT
Organism: Chouioia cunea; assembly: GCA_030064505.1. Taxonomy (NCBI): domain Eukaryota; kingdom Metazoa; phylum Arthropoda; class Insecta; order Hymenoptera; family Eulophidae; genus Chouioia; species Chouioia cunea. The sequence goes on from JAOPFQ010000002.1 coordinate 24,124,789, forward strand.
TTCCAAGGTTTCAATATTTCTTTTTTTGTCATTATTTTCAGGCGTAGAGGGGGTGGGGGAAGAAGGTAAAAATTATTTAAATTTTATTAACAGGTCGCACGATTTAAGACGAGGGTAAGTGTGTGTTGTAATTAAGGAAAATAAATAAGATCAATTATCGGATACAAAAATATGTGATTAACTGATTCACAACAGATCGATTGGGGCTCACCAACTGGATCTTTTAATACTAGTTCAGTACACCATCTCCAGTTCAGCCACGGAAAATGCTCAAAATAAAAAAAACAATATAGTTTTTAATTAAGATGAATTTGCCCATGCTCGACGAATAATTTACCATTGTCGCATGAAAATAAAAAAATTATAAAAATTGTTAAATTGTTGCAAACTTTTTGCTACAATATGTTCGTGACATACGAATATTTTGTAAATCTAGAGATTTCAAAAAATGGTCTATTTAAAGTGCAAGACGAGTTTTCCTATACAGGTCAGAAGAGGAAAAATTTACCTTAGTTGTAAGGGAAGGCTCCCTCAGCCGCGCTAAAATTCGTTCACTGCAAAAATAAAAAAATAACGAAAAGGGGAAGGTAACAGACGCAATACAGCCTAACGTGCGCCAGATGACTAGTGACCTTGAAAGGTCAAGGACAGATGAGTAGAGATGCGTCAAACAAAGGTAGACGTAATTACAAATAAAAAACAACAAAAAAAAAGAAAAAATTGAACGATCGGCGATGATTATAAAATTAATAATAATTAAAAAACAAATAACAGTCGTCGCCAAGCTCCGGCTAATTAGACAGGAGGTTTAGGCGAGGCCCAACGCACGCAAAACAAAGGAAACAAACAAAAATAGAATTTAATTAAGCACGGAGTGGATGGGAGAAAGATAGTAAATAATAGCACTCACCTGCTCAGCATTACAATCTCAAAAAAAACTAACACCTTTCGGCACCCACACACGTTACTCACTACTCATTAAAACAAAACCAAAAGAAATAAAACTTACAGCTCTAGGGCTCAAGACATACTGAGCCGGCGAGTGCCACTTAGCTCTCTCTCTCCTCTCGCCGCGCCAAACACAAGCAGCGAATTTTTCGAGGTTAGCGACCTCGGAATAACAAGCCCTAATCACAGACTGTGAGTAAAAACGGGCTCCGGACAACGGCCAGGAGCTCCGTCATAAAAAATCAATCTGCTCTGGATGATTTTATTGAAAAATAAATAATTTTGTATGGAAAGTTGTAATGACGTAATTGACATTATAATGAATTTTAAAAAACATCTTGCACATGCACGTGTATACCTAGCACATTCTTGTGAAGCAATTTCTAATCAGGCGTTCGTTGTTAGTAGCAATCTGTAAGAATTAGAAGTAAAATAGAGCGGCTGGTATGTTAGGAGTGAGAGATCGGTATGCAACATGGGGAATTCAGAGTCATTGATACTCGCAGAAAATATGTGTGAATTCAACTATTACTTGATAATCCATTATTTTTTGCGGTTTGATTCTGCGCTCTTCGGGAAATTGATTCACTATCTTATCTTATACTTATAGCATTACTAAAAAATTACAAAAATCTATGATTAGTTAAAGAGAAAATAAAAAAAATTTATTCGACTTCAATTTGTGACACATTTTTGCGAACTTTATTCCAGCCCTTTACCTCTCTTGTCACGCCACTTGCTCATGCAAGGTAAGATTATCAACAATGAACTTCAACGTTTGCTTCAGACATCCGTGAAAATTTCATCCATTAATATTAATACTTAATCAAGAAATTCACCAAATGCAATATTCAACATTTTAAACATTTTGTAGCTCGTAATAAAAAGATTCTTATAAAATATCGTTGTCAATGCAACAACGAACAAATCGTGTCAATTTTCGGATTAATATATATAACTTGTAAAATTTCCAAACGAATCACTTTATATATGCATGTGTATATCCCTTGTAACGATGGGATATTATCGTTACCCGGAAAGTCTTTTCTCCGTGTGTATGAATATCTCTCATTATTTTTTTCGTATTTACTCGGATCGGGGTGCAAATGTCCCTCCCATGAGCGCTAGTAGTACAAAGGGAAAAGAGGGAAAGGCAATAACAAATAAATAATATCATTCCTTCGTTAACATACTTTATTTTGTAATTAGACTTTTAGACCGGCGTAACTACATCACGGCTCACATTACGTGATGCCGACACATGCGCACCTCGGCACTATGCTACAGAACATGCAGAACACATTCCAGCTCTCTTCTCGCGGACGGACAACGTGAGGCTGATACAGTTAGAACGTCTTCACCAGGTCGAGCATCACGCTGACCTGGCGAGAGTATACGTAACCGTATATATGGCACCTAAGAAGTTCATGCGGACTTACTCTGTGACTGCAGACCAATGGAATGTTGTCCACTAACACGTGGGTATCTGACCTCCACGTGCCTGGTTGCTTGGAGGGATTCCTCATTCCGTCGTTACTATCCTAGGATCTTCACTGTTCTTCACCTAAAGGTGTCCCTCTCTGCTGCCTATCACACTTCGCAGTTCACTCGCATACTTACAAGACGCCTTCTTTGTCGCGGTTCTCACACTTTACAAATCATTTTTAGACATTGCTTCCTCACGCCGAGATCCTTCATTCGGCCTTCTCCGAAGATGGCTCTCCACAATATCCTCGCTGCGACGATCCTCACTACAACGTCACTACATGGCACATTGTCCAGACGACCTCTTACAAAACAAAACTTTTCTCTTCGGCGGCCCAAACGAGACACCTCGCGGAACCGTTTCCGCTCAAAATCGGCACTGTCGATTAGGCGCGAGCGCGACCAAGCTGACAATTGATTAGTCATATGCACTAATCGATGGGCACAGACAAGGAACTCGGCCGATAGAACATATACTTTGTCACACCTTTACAAGGAATATGCTCATATTAAATACAAATCATTGTAAGTAATATTAAACGCCGGGTTTATTACTCAATCACGCTATCAATAGGCGATAAAAGTAGACAAAGAGTGGTTGAACACAATAACAAAGTATAAATACGATATTTAAACTATTTTTCGAGCGTATGCAAGTAACGTCCAATGGAACGCAATGCTTATTATGTAAGGGGAGCATCCTACGGGACACTACCAGCTTTTCGTTTAATTTATGCCAAGCTGCTGTCATTCCTGGGCGACCGCTCTCTGATTGTCCGACATACGGAGAAATGATACGTCATCTTTCCTATTGGCTTCTCCAATGTAAACTATCCTGTCGAACTGGTAAACTTATTTCGTTTTTTTTTTCGGCAAACGTGTGACTCTAAAAATATTTGCCTGGTTCTCGAATTATTATTGAATGAATTAACCAAAATAGTAGCTTACCTTGTCAAACTGGTTTCTTAAAAAACGATTATCCCAGTAGAAGTATGTAATATCAACGAATAATCAATTAACTAGATTGTTGTACATTTTTAAAGTCATTTATTGTTTTTAAGAATTATAATGATCTATGAGAGCTGGATCATTATCGTTGAATAATAATTTTGTCTTAAAGGCGGAATAGTGCCAGTATTCAGAGTAAATGAAGTTACTGATAAAAATATTTGGTTATATTATTACTGTAATTTTATATGAATGACCTAGTAATGTCATGCTTTATCGCATCTAAGTTATTTCTTTATAAATTATTATTCCAACGGAAGCATACAGTATCAATAATAATAGCAAAAACAAATTCTGTATTGACTAGATTAATGAAAAATTGATACATTCTTGAAAGTTTTATAAGAACAACAAAGAGTGTGGTAAAGATGGATCATTGTCTTACAGATATGGTGATTGGTAGGAATTGCGGGTATAGAATTAAGGATAGTTTAATTACACGAACACTGAATTTCAAGTTATATTACGCATTTTATTAATAGTTAATAATTTATACATAGTGCGCATTTCGCCTTAATACAATTTATAATAATCCCATTTGCAGATATTCTGGGAGAGGATGTGTCGAACATTATTTCCCGTTCTTTTGATTAATACATCGAATTTCATTAACCGCTTACATACTTACATACTAACAATAAATTATATATATGTATCGCACTGGTAAATATATGTGCACATATTCACCGCGACAACGCCTCATTTAAGTCGAGTGATAATGGCCTGGAGTATTACACATATGTTTCAACTATCCTTAATCATTTTAGTCACGGTTGGTACAAATTGATATAAGCGAATATTTAGTTTACATGATTTCGCAAGTACACTCGCTCCTAAAGTAATACGGTGTAGATAAGCTTGTAAGGGGACCGTAAAGACTAAAAGAAAATTATTATTTCGCATGATGGTTCCGATGTTTGCTTCGTTCTGGGACGACTCATCTAAATCTCTTTTTAATTTTTTACGTCCCATCCTGATTTATCAATTATACAACTACACTTAAACACTAGTCCCTACTTGTACAATATTTTATGCACGTACAATATTTTATGTTCTTAAGCAAAACATGGCGCGTGAAATACGGAAAAAATAATCTAATAATCGTAGAACAACCCGTGACCTTAAAAATATCATCTAGTGCGCAATTTAATTTGATTCTCTTTCCGAGTATCAGCGTTGGTAAACCCATATTTTTGGCGCACTGACCATGAGTGCGAAAAAAGTAGCGTACACGAAATTTCTGTAAATTTCAAAAAATTTCAAAAAATATTGAGAGATGCCTTGAGCATGAAAAGCACTATTCAGAGTTGTAGTCTATTTTATTGCTATTTAATATCAATTTTCCAGTTCAAGTGAACGTCCAGCAACTCATTTATCAGAAAACATGGGTTTGCCTTTTTTGGGACTAAAAGAGGGAAACAAAATTTTGTTCATTGGCTTTTCCGTGGCGTACGGACAGGTAGATATTTCTAAAACGTCAACACTAAATCACTAAACTACTCAAATACACAATATGTACATAATCGATAATTATTCGCTCTCTAGGTACTAAGTAAAAAAAAACGTATATATATATTACGTAACTTACATTTAAGCGTGTGCAAAGCCTGCGTCCCGTACGAAATTTACTCTTTACATTTGCGATTAGAGCCCTCGGCGAGTTGTGTCGAAATTACAGGAAAAAACGATTCAACGTTCTAAAAAAACTGGGAAAAAATTCCTAGCATCGAACTTAGCCTAGGTGAACTTAAAAACCTAATCGCTTGGGATTCACTCGGGCGGAGACAAGGTTGGTCCTACTAACCCTTTCGCGTTGGCAGCTCTTGCTTTTGCTTTGATAGCGTTTAAGATTAGCTTCGTATTTGGGATCACACATGGGTATGTAACCTTGTGGCGAACAAAGTGCCTTCTGGTCTTTGAAGAAACTTTTATAGCCATCGTCAAGAAGATAAATCTCGGGATAGTGCAAAGCCGGATAATGCTCTATGTTTTTTTGTCTATCGATATTGCGTAAAAGCGCGATAGTGTAGGACCGCGTTTAACGGAGAATTCACAATGGAATACGATAACGTTGCGCTTTTGCGATTCTGGCTCGATAGTCGGTGCGTGGGTCAGAGGGTTGAGCAATTGCTCTTCGATCAACTCTTTGGTGTAGAGGTTGAGGGCACCTTCGATGTGGCCTGCCTCGTATTCGTATGGGTAGCGACAATCGACTATTTTGTAACAGCTGACTCGATCGTTGAACTCGCCACGGATAAGTCTGGATAAGGTAACGCTACCAATGGATTTAAGATCATCGTGTTTACCTCTGGTTAGTGGCAGTGCGTAGGACTTGCTGAAGTCACCGGTGAGATCGTCGTCGATGATGTTGCGAGTGATGGCCGACTTGATGTGATCGTGAGCCTGTGCCTCGGAAATACTACGCACCAGTACGGGCATTGGAGGCGAATCTTGGCTTTTCGAGGTGAGATTGACGTCCAGAGTGCTCGCACTCTTTCGCGAACGTTTGATGAGCTTCTTGGTGGTGTGGTCGACCGTTGTATCTGATTGTTTGAATTTCTTTGCGTTGGTCGCTGTTGCAGCTGGTGCTGCTGTAGAATCGTCAAAGTTGTCCAATCGTCTGCGCTTGGGGCTTTCGTCGTAGACGATTTTGGCCTTACAGGAGACTGCAGAACGCGAACGGCAAAGGCAAGAGCGAACTTTGGAGATGCTCAGAGGAATGGTTTCCTCGTTGCACACTCTGTTGTTTTGCATTGAGAAAGTCAAGCTTCCTTTCTCGAGGCTCTCCGTGCTGATGAGCTCTATGAAGCCTTCGTTCGTGTTTTCATAGTCAGATGACAAGCTACGATACCAACATTTGCGTTGCGGAGATATATCACTGGGCGATTTAATTGGGCTGTCAGATTCGAAATTGAGTCGACGCGGGGCGACGACTAATCGATCGACGAAACGAAAGTTCGTCAACGGCTTTTCGTCCGAATCGCCGAGGAAACTGCTGTAGCCGTCGTCTTGCTCCTTCAGTTCGCACTCTTCCAATTGTAATCGCCTTTTCAACGAGTTAACTCTACAAGCCTGTTGAATAAAAATTTGTCTAGTTAGTCGCGAATATCCAAGGAAATTTGTCTTTGGAAATTTAAAGGCTGCTGATGACGGATTATACATCGGTAATCTAATTTATTAATGTCATCGAAATTGAAAGACAATTTTTTTATGTGTACGCTATTGAATTATCAGAATCAAGAAATTTATAAAAACCTGACATATCTAGAAAATGAAAAAAAAAGGGGATCGATGAAAATTGTAGGTACGCGCGTGCTTGCGGAATATTGGAATTCAAAAGAGAGGGGTGGACTGATAGTTCATATGGATATTTGTACGTATATGCGTATATATCGAGAAATAACTTGTGTTTACCTTATCGGGCATATAGTTTGGCCAAGTGATAGGACTAAGCATGGCGGCGTACTCGTTCTGGCTATTGGCGTCGATTGGCGAGTTATCCGCGCTTGAGCTTAAGTCTATAGAGATTCCACGACGTTCCCTTCTCCAGGAAGTCATTTTCAGCGAGTTTTCTGGTGTCCACTTAAGTTTGACTGCAGGACGGAACAACCTGAAACATAAAATTAACATCCACGTATTAGACAATTTGCTATTTGCCGTACATTAATACCTCATTTTCAAATTGTTAATAAGTATAAGTAGGCCAAACGCATAAAGGTATATAGCATGTGTGTAGTCCTTTATATCACGTAGAAGACGCAAGAACTGTAAGGGGCGAACGCAAGCGATACTGCGAAGCGCATTTATAGAGCAGTTGCCGAATAAGTGTATAAGACAACGTTATGTTTCGGGGAGAAAAAGAGGGAGCTGTACAGAAGAAAAAAAATGTATACAAATATTTGCCATACTTAATGCCGACAATTAATGTTTATACAAGACTAAAGCGAATCGGTATTTCAGCCTAATTTTGTAATCGCGTTTCGGAGTAGATCCAATTTTAGACGAGGTAAATGTAGTATTAGTCAACTTTTCAACGAGTTCATGCTCGACACGTAAAATTGTCGGTAATCGTGACAGGTCACGGTGTGGTCGGACATTTATTCGAATAAAATTATTTATCGATGTTGAAAAAAAGTCAACGGAATTATCCGACGGGATAATTTGTAACACCGCGTCACATAATAATTTCAAATATCGCATAACATTTTTTAATAATGAAATACTTTGTTATAATTTTCAATATTTCTCGAATTGACACTAATTTTTGAAAACTGCATGTATATATATACACACAATTGATGACTATGGTGGTATAGTCAGTTTACTCCTGACCTGATTGATCGTAGGAGAGTTACGTGAGAGACTGAGTTCACTGATATTCTGAATGATTTTATGATTTCATGAAAAACGAAAACAAAGTGGAAAAAAATTAGTTACAAACACATCTATGGCTTCTATTTACTCGAAAAATATGTTTTCGTATTGCAATTTTTAAACGTCGTTTAAAAATCACGAGTACAAATTGCGACTTGAAAACACATACGTTTCTGTCTGGCGATCGTTTAATGAAAGTTATGGCGCAGTCGGTTTGCTCCCGCGTGACTCGATCGAAATTAACTCCCGGCGATATTTTGTAAATTCACTGCCTTGATAACCGATTAATCCTGCTACGTTTCGCATATTTTTGAGGCACTTAATTTAAATTATCTTAATGACGATGAAAATACCCATACAACATAAAACACCAATACTCGAACGCACGTAAAGCTTGGAAAAAAATAAGTAAAATCTCGCGAAAAGCAGACATTGAACAAACGAATTTAATTTGATTCTCATATCAGAAGCTAGCGGTAAACGTAATGGTAAAACTTGAAGCAATAATCGGCCAGAAGAACGAAACGAGTACTTGAAGCTCGCGTCATAATTAAAATTTGATAGTTTTAATTATTTTGTAATTACCGAGTAAACTGGTTGACGTCGAACACACTGGAAACAGGATTGGTGACAAAGATGATCGTAGGTCTAAGCACAAGGTGGTATACACTGATACAACTGATGTAAAAGACGATGCACCAGGGGATCGTCAGAAACGGCAACCCTTGAACGAGGTGGATTAATCGGATGCACTTTGAAAACACCACACTTGGAAGCACTGAATCGTAGTTGAGAACTAGCTGTACTGAGGAGAATAATTACTGTGCTGGACAGGCGACTTGCTACTCAGAGACCGTGTATTGGTATGAGGGGTGTGGGTAACGAGCAGGTTTCTCTCGACTAGTGAAAGTCCCTACGAGTCCATTTAAAAAAACAAAGGAAATAAGTTTACCAGTTTGACAGGTCAGTTTACATTTGAGAAACCAACAGGACAGAAGGCGTATCCTTTCTCCGTATGGCGGCCATACAGAGAACGGCCGCCGAGGAATGGCAGCAGCAACAAGGGGCGGGGCAAGAACATGGCATAATTTAAACGAAAAGCTGGTAGGACACGTTCGAAGACGATCAATCTCTTACCTGTCCTTTCATTTTACACGCGGCTAAATGTTCGTCAACCTTTCGAATATTTTTAATCCATGAATTCCGACCGACTGCGTGAAATTAGGCTGAAATACCGACTCGCTTTATTCTCGTATATATATTAATTGTGGGCATTAAGCATGACAAATATTCATACAGTCACACGTTTGCTGAAACGTCAGGATTGAAATAACACATTTCATGTCTACGCGATTATACCCTTGTCCTTCGGTTAGGTCTTAACCTCAGAAACGTGATAAATTCGTTAGAAATTGTGTAAATCGTTGCAACAGGAAACTTCGACATTGCGTTGAATAACTACACGAGGCTACGTTATTACGTTTCAATGCATTTTCTCTCTGGGACGGACACATTCGGACCATGCCTCTGGTATTGTTTTAATGAACACATTGCTATTCTAAAGGCAAGAGGCATCGATATCAACAGAGGCGATTGGAAAAAAATTCATCGTGAGCATCGACGACTCACCTTTTTTGAAAGGATGCGTGAAAGAATTGGAAAAAATGAAAACTATCTCCATTACTACCGATATATCTTCGTTCCGCATCCTTGTCGAGAATGGGACGAAGGTATCGTGATTGGCTAGAAGTTCCGCGATGATTCGTGATAAGAGGGAACACGAATCAAAGAACAAGAATGCCTTCCCTTTATATTTCGACTAGTTGGAATAAAAAATGAAAATACCAGAGGCACAGTCCGAATGTGTCCGTCCCAGAGAGAAAATGCATTGAAACGTAATAACGTAGCCTCGTGTGGTTATTCAACGCAATGTCGACGTTTCTTGTTGCAACGATTTACACAATTTCTAACGAATTTATCACGTTTCTGAGGTTAGGGCCTAAACGAAGAACACGGGCATAATCGCGTAGACAAGAAATGTGTAATTTCAATCCTGACGTTTCAGCAAACGTGTGACTGTATGAATATTTGTCATGCTTAATGCCCACAATTAATGTATGTACAAGACTAAAGCGAGCCGGTAATTCAGGCTAATTTTGTAATCGCGTTTTGGGGTAGATCCAATTTTAGGCGAGGTAGATGTAGTATTAGTCAACTTTTCAACGAGTTCATTCTCGACACGTAAAATTGTCGGTAATCGTGACAGGTCACGGTGTGGTCGGACATTTATTCGAATAAAATTATTTATCGATGTTGAAAAAAAGTCAACGGAATTATCCGACGGGATAATTTGTAACACCGCGTCACATAATAATTTCAAATATCGCATAACATTTTTTAATAATGAAATACTTTGTTATAATTTTCAATATTTCTCGAATTGACACCAATTTTCGAAAACAACATGTAATTTTGTATTTTTCACGATTATCTATTGTTAACCAGCGTATTTTAATATTATTCTTGGAATATCAATGTGGATGAATTAAGTGAATGTTCCAGATAGTCAAGTTACGTATTGATTGACTGATAATGAAAGAAAAATGGAAAAATATAAGTTGATGAAATGATTAGCGTGCATAAAAAAGTTTTATGGTAAATTTTCTACGAGGAATCGTCGAACTATCAGAGCAACCTTGTATTCACGCAGTCGGCCGGATTTCATCGGTTAGAAAATATTCGAAAGGTTGACGAACATTTAGCCGCGTATAAAATGAAAGGAGAGGCAAGAGAATGATCGTCTTCGAGCGTGTCCTACGGGACACTACCAGCTTTTCGTTTAATTTATGCCAAGCTGCTGTCATTCCTGGGCGACCGCTCTCTGATTGTCCGACATACGGAGAAATGATACGTCATCTTTCCTATTGGCTTCTCCAATGTAAACTATCCTGTCGAACTGGTAAACTTATTTCGTTTTTTTTTTCGGCAAACGTGTGACTCTAAAAATATTTGCCTGGTTCTCGAATTATTATTGAATGAATTAACCAAAATAGTAGCTTACCTTGTCAAACTGGTTTCTTAAAAAACGATTATCCCAGTAGAAGTATGTAATATCAACGAATAATCAATTAACTAGATTGTTGTACATTTTTAAAGTCATTTATTGTTTTTAAGAATTATAATGATCTATGAGAGCTGGATCATTATCGTTGAATAATAATTTTGTCTTAAAGGCGGAATAGTGCCAGTATTCAGAGTAAATGAAGTTACTGATAAAAATATTTGGTTATATTATTACTGTAATTTTATATGAATGACCTAGTAATGTCATGCTTTATCGCATCTAAGTTATTTCTTTATAAATTATTATTCCAACGGAAGCATACAGTATCAATAATAATAGCAAAAACAAATTCTGTATTGACTAGATTAATGAAAAATTGATACATTCTTGAAAGTTTTATAAGAACAACAAAGAGTGTGGTAAAGATGGATCATTGTCTTACAGATATGGTGATTGGTAGGAATTGCGGGTATAGAATTAAGGATAGTTTAATTACACGAACACTGAATTTCAAGTTATATTACGCATTTTATTAATAGTTAATAATTTATACATAGTGCGCATTTCGCCTTAATACAATTTATAATAATCCCATTTGCAGATATTCTGGGAGAGGATGTGTCGAACATTATTTCCCGTTCTTTTGATTAATACATCGAATTTCATTAACCGCTTACATACTTACATACTAACAATAAATTATATATATGTATCGCACTGGTAAATATATGTGCACATATTCACCGCGACAACGCCTCATTTAAGTCGAGTGATAATGGCCTGGAGTATTACACATATGTTTCAACTATCCTTAATCATTTTAGTCACGGTTGGTACAAATTGATATAAGCGAATATTTAGTTTACATGATTTCGCAAGTACACTCGCTCCTAAAGTAATACGGTGTAGATAAGCTTGTAAGGGGACCGTAAAGACTAAAAGAAAATTATTATTTCGCATGATGGTTCCGATGTTTGCTTCGTTCTGGGACGACTCATCTAAATCTCTTTTTAATTTTTTACGTCCCATCCTGATTTATCAATTATACAACTACACTTAAACACTAGTCCTACTTGTACAATATTTTATGCACGTACAATATTTTATGTTCTTAAGCAAAACATGGCGCGTGAAATACGGAAAAAATAATCTAATAATCGTAGAACAACCCGTGACCTTAAAAATATCATCTAGTGCGCAATTTAATTTGATTCTCTTTCCGAGTATCAGCGTTGGTAAACCCATATTTTTGGCGCACTGACCATGAGTGCGAAAAAAGTAGCGTACACGAAATTTCTGTAAATTTCAAAAAATTTCAAAAAATATTGAGAGATGCCTTGAGCATGAAAAGCACTATTCAGAGTTGTAGTCTATTTTATTGCTATTTAATATCAATTTTCCAGTTCAAGTGAACGTCCAGCAACTCATTTATCAGAAAACATGGGTTTGCCTTTTTTGGGACTAAAAGAGGGAAACAAAATTTTGTTCATTGGCTTTTCCGTGGCGTACGGACAGGTAGATATTTCTAAAACGTCAACACTAAATCACTAAACTACTCAAATACACAATATGTACATAATCGATAATTATTCGCTCTCTAGGTACTAAGTAAAAAAAAACGTATATATATATTACGTAACTTACATTTAAGCGTGTGCAAAGCCTGCGTCCCGTACGAAATTTACTCTTTACATTTGCGATTAGAGCCCTCGGCGAGTTGTGTCGAAATTACAGGAAAAAACGATTCAACGTTCTAAAAAAACTGGGAAAAAATTCCTAGCATCGAACTTAGCCTAGGTGAACTTAAAAACCTAATCGCTTGGGATTCACTCGGGCGGAGACAAGGTTGGTCCTACTAACCCTTTCGCGTTGGCAGCTCTTGCTTTTGCTTTGATAGCGTTTAAGATTAGCTTCGTATTTGGGATCACACATGGGTATGTAACCTTGTGGCGAACAAAGTGCCTTCTGGTCTTTGAAGAAACTTTTATAGCCATCGTCAAGAAGATAAATCTCGGGATAGTGCAAAGCCGGATAATGCTCTATGTTTTTTTGTCTATCGATATTGCGTAAAAAGCGCGATAGTGTAGGACCGCGTTTAACGGAGAATTCACAATGGAATACGATAACGTTGCGCTTTTGCGATTCTGGCTCGATAGTCGGTGCGTGGGTCAGAGGGTTGAGCAATTGCTCTTCGATCAACTCTTTGGTGTAGAGGTTGAGGGCACCTTCGATGTGGCCTGCCTCGTATTCGTATGGGTAGCGACAATCGACTATTTTGTAACAGCTGACTCGATCGTTGAACTCGCCACGGATAAGTCTGGATAAGGTAACGCTACCAATGGATTTAAGATCATCGTGTTTACCTCTGGTTAGTGGCAGTGCGTAGGACTTGCTGAAGTCACCGGTGAGATCGTCGTCGATGATGTTGCGAGTGATGGCCGACTTGATGTGATCGTGAGCCTGTGCCTCGGAAATACTACGCACCAGTACGGGCATTGGAGGCGAATCTTGGCTTTTCGAGGTGAGATTGACGTCCAGAGTGCTCGCACTCTTTCGCGAACGTTTGATGAGCTTCTTGGTGGTGTGGTCGACCGTTGTATCTGATTGTTTGAATTTCTTTGCGTTGGTCGCTGTTGCAGCTGGTGCTGCTGTAGAATCGTCAAAGTTGTCCAATCGTCTGCGCTTGGGGCTTTCGTCGTAGACGATTTTGGCCTTACAGGAGACTGCAGAACGCGAACGGCAAAGGCAAGAGCGAACTTTGGAGATGCTCAGAGGAATGGTTTCCTCGTTGCACACTCTGTTGTTTTGCATTGAGAAAGTCAAGCTTCCTTTCTCGAGGCTCTCCGTGCTGATGAGCTCTATGAAGCCTTCGTTCGTGTTTTCATAGTCAGATGACAAGCTACGATACCAACATTTGCGTTGCGGAGATATATCACTGGGCGATTTAATTGGGCTGTCAGATTCGAAATTGAGTCGACGCGGGGCGACGACTAATCGATCGACGAAACGAAAGTTCGTCAACGGCTTTTCGTCCGAATCGCCGAGGAAACTGCTGTAGCCGTCGTCTTGCTCCTTCAGTTCGCACTCTTCCAATTGTAATCGCCTTTTCAACGAGTTAACTCTACAAGCCTGTTGAATAAAAATTTGTCTAGTTAGTCGCGAATATCCAAGGAAATTTGTCTTTGGAAATTTAAAGGCTGCTGATGACGGATTATACATCGGTAATCTAATTTATTAATGTCATCGAAATTGAAAGACAATTTTTTTATGTGTACGCTATTGAATTATCAGAATCAAGAAATTTATAAAAACCTGACATATCTAGAAAATGAAAAAAAAAGGGGATCGATGAAAATTGTAGGTACGCGCGTGCTTGCGGAATATTGGAATTCAAAAGAGAGGGGTGGACTGATAGTTCATATGGATATTTGTACGTATATGCGTATATATCGAGAAATAACTTGTGTTTACCTTATCGGGCATATAGTTTGGCCAAGTGATAGGACTAAGCATGGCGGCGTACTCGTTCTGGCTATTGGCGTCGATTGGCGAGTTATCCGCGCTTGAGCTTAAGTCTATAGAGATTCCACGACGTTCCCTTCTCCAGGAAGTCATTTTCAGCGAGTTTTCTGGTGTCCACTTAAGTTTGACTGCAGGACGGAACAACCTGAAACATAAAATTAACATCCACGTATTAGACAATTTGCTATTTGCCGTACATTAATACCTCATTTTCAAATTGTTAATAAGTATAAGTAGGCCAAACGCATAAAGGTATATAGCATGTGTGTAGTCCTTTATATCACGTAGAAGACGCAAGAACTGTAAGGGGCGAACGCAAGCGATACTGCGAAGCGCATTTATAGAGCAGTTGCCGAATAAGTGTATAAGACAACGTTATGTTTCGGGGAGAAAAAGAGGGAGCTGTACAGAAGAAAAAAATGTATACAAATATTTGCCATACTTAATGCCGACAATTAATGTTTATACAAGACTAAAGCGAATCGGTATTTCAGCCTAATTTTGTAATCGCGTTTCGGAGTAGATCCAATTTTAGACGAGGTAAATGTAGTATTAGTCAACTTTTCAACGAGTTCATGCTCGACACGTAAAATTGTCGGTAATCGTGACAGGTCACGGTGTGGTCGGACATTTATTCGAATAAAATTATTTATCGATGTTGAAAAAAAGTCAACGGAATTATCCGACGGGATAATTTGTAACACCGCGTCACATAATAATTTCAAATATCGCATAACATTTTTTAATAATGAAATACTTTGTTATAATTTTCAATATTTCTCGAATTGACACTAATTTTTGAAAACTGCATGTATATATATACACACAATTGATGACTATGGTGGTATAGTCAGTTTACTCCTGACCTGATTGATCGTAGGAGAGTTACGTGAGAGACTGAGTTCACTGATATTCTGAATGATTTTATGATTTCATGAAAAACGAAAACAAAGTGGAAAAAAATTAGTTACAAACACATCTATGGCTTCTATTTACTCGAAAAATATGTTTTCGTATTGCAATTTTTAAACGTCGTTTAAAAATCAACGAGTACAAATTGCGACTTGAAAACACATACGTTTCTGTCTGGCGATCGTTTAATGAAAGTTATGGCGCAGTCGGTTTGCTCCCGCGTGACTCGATCGAAATTAACTCCCGGCGATATTTTGTAAATTCACTGCCTTGATAACCGATTAATCCTGCTACGTTTCGCATATTTTTGAGGCACTTAATTTAAATTATCTTAATGACGATGAAAATACCCATACAACATAAAACACCAATACTCGAACGCACGTAAAGCTTGGAAAAAAATAAGTAAAATCTCGCGAAAAGCAGACATTGAACAAACGAATTTAATTTGATTCTCATATCAGAAGCTAGCGGTAAACGTAATGGTAAAACTTGAAGCAATAATCGGCCAGAAGAACGAAACGAGTACTTGAAGCTCGCGTCATAATTAAAATTTGATAGTTTTAATTATTTTGTAATTACCGAGTAAACTGGTTGACGTCGAACACACTGGAAACAGGATTGGTGACAAAGATGATCGTAGGTCTAAGCACAAGGTGGTATACACTGATACAACTGATGTAAAAGACGATGCACCAGGGGATCGTCAGAAACGGCAACCCTTGAACGAGGTGGATTAATCGGATGCACTTTGAAAACACCACACTTGGAAGCACTGAATCGTAGTTGAGAACTAGCTGTACTGAGGAGAATAATTACTGTGCTGGACAGGCGACTTGCTACTCAGAGACCGTGTATTGGTATGAGGGGTGTGGGTAACGAGCAGGTTTCTCTCGACTAGTGAAAGTCCCTACGAGTGGCCGTAGCGGCGACCAATTGGCTTCCTCGGTCAGTGCCATCAGCCGGACAATACTTTCGCCATTTTCACATCTGTGTATCGAGCTATATATGCATACCACTGATGTGGGATTTTGGATGCCACATGATGTTCGTTAATATGGCATAATAAAGCTTATTTCTTGACCGCAGCTTTAATTTTCCCCGAGACGCGGACACGGCAAACACACGGTTGACAAATGTCGTAAAATAATACAACGTTATTATTTTTTCATTATTCATTTAGTACTGTAAGGATATATACGCTTGTCGCGACGTATATTTTCATTTATACATTTTATTCTAATACGTGTGAAGTCCATTTAAAAAAAAAAAGGAAATAAGTTTTCCAGTTTGACAGGCCAGTTTACATTTGAGAAACCAACAGGACAGAAGACGTATCCTTTTTCCGTATGGCGGCCATACAGAGAACGGCCGCCAAGGAATGGCAGCAGCAACAAGGGGCGGGGCAAGAACTTGGCATAAATTAAACGAAAAGCTGGTAGGACACGTTCGAAGACGATCAATCTCTTACCTGTCCTTTCATTTTACACGCGGCTAAATGTTCGTCAACCTTTCGAATATTTTTAATCCATGAATTCCGACCGACTGCGTGAAATTAGGCTGAAATACCGACTCGCTTTATTCTCGTATATATATTAATTGTGGGCATTAAGCATGACAAATATTCATACAGTCACACGTTTGCTGAAACGTCAGGATTGAAATAACACATTTCATGTCTACGCGATTATACCCTTGTCCTTCGGTTAGGTCTTAACCACAGAAACGTGATAAATTCGTTAGAAATTGTGTAAATCGTTGCAACAGGAAACTTCGACATTGCGTTGAATAACTACACGAGGCTACGTTATTACGTTTCAATGCATTTTCTCTCTGGGACGGACACATTCGGACCATGCCTCTGGTATTTTCATTTTTTATTCCAACTAGTCGAAATATAAAGGGAAGGCATTCTTGTTCTTTGATTCGTGTTCCCTCTTATCACGAATCATCGCGGAACTTCTAGCCAATCACGATACCTTCGTCCCATTCTCGACAAGGATGCGGAACGAAGATATATCGGTAGTAATGGAGATAGTTTTCATTTTTTCCAATTCTTTCAAGCATCCTGTCGAAATAATTCCTAGCGTCGGTGATGGCGTTCAATCACGCACAGGTTCCAGTTCTTCCTCTGGTCGTCGTGAAGTCGTTCTTCTAGGGACTTTATGAGAAGGTTGTACTCACCCATTACGTATTCCTCTTGGCACGGCCTGGATCCGCGTGGAATTCGTTGCTGGAAGAGGCTCGGAAACCTCCACTCGAGGTCGCCTTGCTGCGAGCTCTGCAGTCGAAGGGACTACGCGAAGTTTTCTCGGCGCCATGGTAATGCGTGAACAACGCAGTTACTGAATTCCACACACAACCCAACACATAGTCCCAATCCTTCAACTCAAGTGTCACTGTCACTAAGTCACGCTTCACGGTTTCGCGAGTTATTTCTGCTCAGTTTCGCGTGTCCCACCAGGAGTACCAATTATTAGAGACGAGGTGAGCAGGAATATGCTTGATGAGAACAAGAAACATTTATTCTAACACATGAGAGGTATACAAACTCCCCATGGGGGAAAAGCAGGAAAACGAAATATTAATATGGCATTAACAAGCCAAACGCCCCCAAAAAACAACGCTCTCAGGCGAGTTAACAAACGAATTGTGCGCGGATAAAGTTTCGAGTGCGCGATGGCAAGAGTACCCGCCTACCTCGACTGCAAACCTTTATGTCCTCTCCAGAGAGTCAAAAACCGTCATAGCACATCACCCCTTCTTACCGCCGTGATGGTTTTCCGAGGAGGGCCTCCCTCATTGGGCCTTACGTGCCGCACGCCATTAGTCACTCCCCCGCGTACTCTCACATGCTCTCTCACTTGCTCTCTCACTTGCTCTCACGCTAATCAGCCTAGCGGACCACAGGCAGCTTGCCCGTCCCGTATCTAGGTAACCTACAAAACCCGAAAGACGAGCTTCCCGCGAGATCTAACGGCCTCCAAGAGTAAAACTCTGGAACCAGGAATGGGCTTCATCGCCACAACAACGCCTTTGTGATCGTGCACGTTACTAGGCTTGTGCAGCAAGAGGGAGAGAGACATGATCTAAAATATATAAATACAATACTTTAACTATTTAACTTGCATTCCAAATACAGGCATGTCACTCCTGCGCTTACAACCAATTCACGATTTTCACATACAATTCGCGCGCATACTTATAGCTGACATCGCAAGTACATGTATATTTGCCTATTCTAATTTTATCTAAATCTATTCTTACAATTATGTTGCGCATGCTAGAAGTCAGGCTGGTTTTCAAGGATCAACGCACGTTTATCAACATTTTCCATGTGCCTAATGACTCACATGTGCATTCGGGTTTTTATGGACACTATCACAATGACGGCGACAGCAAGATGGGTCCATAGTTACATGTGGGCCTCGGTTTGAAAAACCTTAATAAATACGATTTAGCTAAATGTAGTTTCATTTTGTACTCATTGCCACACAACATTTTAAATGCTACGTACAAAAGTAAAAAGTGTTTATATAAATCAGTTTTCAATAAGTTTTATAAAATTAGTGACCCACAATATAGTAACAAAATTTTAGCTCTGTACCCATCCATTTAGCAGCAAATTTTAGACTTCTTGGCTTTCTTTGAAATTGTAAAGGAATATAACTTTAATAATAATAATCTTCGTGGAGTTTACTTCTATTGTTTTTCGATAAACAAATGTTTCATAATTTATCGTTGATTCGAAATCCCCATAGCAGCCTTGGGTATGATTTATAGTAAACGACTAATGCCTGTGTGATGTTTTGAATCCATTCGCCCAAATGAACCGTCGGTTTTTAAATCCTACGTGACCTTTTGTGCATTTTAAAAAAGAGCAAACTGGAGTATCACGAACAAAGCACATTAAATGAATCTAATATTTCCTCTCATCATGTATCAGTCTTGATTCTAACAATTGATTTATATCATGAATATATTAATCTAAATAATTGTCAGCCCTATTAGGTTTTCCTTCGGTTTCCAAAATTCTGAATAGGAAGGATTTGTACGTATCAAATTCGTCAAATATTTTGACTAAAATTGGCAGAAATTGAAAATTACTTGACTTAAATAAGGAGATTCCATCCACGTTAAATTGTAAATAGATTTTTCCATCTTTTTAACTGCCTTCTAATCCAAAACATACATATGATACTACTCGACTAGCATTTTCAATTATATTATATCATAATTAAATTTTTAATTAAAAAATGTTTTGGATTCCTTCGGCAATGCTGGCATTAATCTTTGGCGTAATATTAATAATAATTTACTTCACATAATCTATATTATGCTCCGAGGGTCATTCTTTTATCTTTTGTCTTTTATCAAATTTGGTTTGTACCACATTTTTAGTGTCTACTATTAGTAGTTGCAGTCCCTCAGGTTTTTCTATACTTCTACGAATTTCTTGTGGATCAGCTTGTGATTGTTCTTGATAATAGTTTATATTGTTTATATTATCATTTTTATATCGCATTTCATTATATTTAATAACTTCGCTAATATTACTATTATCCTATAACTCTAATTATTACAACGAATATTGGCTATTCGATCGAGATATTTTATAATACTGTTTATTTGCGTACAGCATTTCTATTAACGTCGTCTATGCGTAAGTTAAATAATGTATTGTAAAATAATATTTTTTTTTGTATAATCGCGTCTTACAACTATATACAGATTGTGCACGAGCCATATGAATGTTAACTGCATTCAATATTAGTGTTTATCAATTAGAAAGGAAATGAAATTATCTCACTTCTGTGAGTTCTTAATTGAATAATAAGTAAAGTCGGGTACAGCCGAATCAAAAGAACGGGTAGTTTTTCAATTGTTTTATTGAATCAAAATTGTAATTATAATAGGATGACTTGACAATGGCATAAAATATAACATGAGTTTCGCTCGTTAACAAGTAGTGATACTTATCTATTCGGAGAGATCTCTTGCAAGCAGGCGCACGTAGAAGCCACAAATAATGTGTGGGAAGGATTACCGCTAAAGACCACGACGAAAGACCTCGACGTCTCGAAAACGATAAAATCTTGCCCCGCGTGGTTGATGGGCACAGGAACCAAGATGTTGATGAACCTCCGGGAAGCTTGCAGGACGCTTCCCACTACGGTCGCGTGTGATCGGGCTGAGTCTAATACTGGGACACGTAACGTCACTGTCTCGAACAATTACATAACAATATACGGCGGGGGATGCACACACAACTCACTCACGCACAAGTCACAGATAACCCTATTCGAGTTGGATAAGAGGAGTACTCCTTACTCGCGAGATGCTTCTTTGCGTCCAAAAAATAGACAGAGGGTGTTTAGTTGCGGAAGTGATTTAATAGGTTTTCCCAACTTAGGGTATATTATGATTTGGTTTCCCTGAATTTTCCCAATACGTGTGACTGCTCTAGGGAACGCCGGTTTCTGTTATTTTGAAGTAAAAATGACAAACTCAGAATATAAACAATTAGCCTGCAATTTCATAACCCAATTGATTATTAGTGTTCAAATCAAGTTTTGTTACATTTTTCTGGTTATTTTAAACGATTAATATCGCATATTGACAAACTACATGCTCACAACTGATCAACATGATGCTTCCAAACTCTCTAATCATCTTACGTAGCATTGTATGTAATAGGGCTGATCTGCTTACTAACTTGAGTTTTTCTCCAATTATCTTTTGCATAATCTTTAATCATTGCTACTTCTCCTTTCTAGAAACTTACGCCCCGATGACCTCCAAACAATTTTTTTTCACCTTTTCGCTTACTTGAAAAATGATTACTTACATTTTCTTTCAGTAAATTTCATACACGTCGCCAAATTGTTGTATTTCAATTATATAATACACTAAATGTAACTTAAATAATTAATTTATTGAAATGAGTTATATGAGTTATGCTTGTTCAACGATTAGTTTTTATTTGACAGATTGACCATTTGTTGTTACACAAAAGCGCGTATATTATTACTCAATTGTTATAGAATCATACATCATATTCCTCCACCTTTAGAAAAGACATCGCGAATCATTACAATTACAAATCAAGAATCTTCCTGGGTTTAATGGCAAGAAATCATCGATGATAGTTAAAGCATACGTATAACCGACCGTAAATCTTTCCTATAAAAGTATATCATTGGTATAAAATTTGTAACTTTTTTTGGAATGAGATATTAAAGAACTGATAGTTATTATTGTAGACCCTGCGTATGCATTGTACACCTATCAGCTCTTTAATTCTTCGTTTCGAAAAAGAACTGAAAATTTGATAACAATTTTGGATAAAAAATGTTTGAAACGTATTAAAGTGAAAAACTAATAACGAAAACCATTTTTCCGATGACATAATAACTATCGACTTTGAATTTTCACATATGCACTTTGGATGCCAAAATACCTTGCATTATTTTTCCTTTGTCGTTTCGTTGACAGGTTCCAGAGAAAATCGTCATTGAACTCTTTAACTTGACGCTCGTGTCAGTTTTTTATCCAATTTTCTACTCACTTTCTTCACGTCTGATTCATCGAGAGCTACTTTCAATTTTTCTAGAGTGTAGTTCCCTATAAATTAAAATATGTTTTCCGACTTCAAATATGAATATGTAATGTTTTATTAATAGATTAATAAGCATCATTTATTGTGACCTGTATAATATTAGATGAGCGTTCAAGATGAACGATAATAGATTGAAATTCATTTACGGTACATGTAAAATATCCTTCCAGACTCCTTTATACTATTCTTGACTGTCGAAAGTTTTAAACTCTATATTTCCATATTAAATACCTACAAGTTCTGTCGTGTGGCCAATAATTACTATTCTATACTCATTGAGGCTTACGTAATTCTTAAACCAATCTCTATGCGATATCATGTGCTGTCTTGCATTGCAATCTGGATACTAGAAAATACAGCTATCGTGCTTTTCGTTTATACCATTCACATTAGCAGTCGACAGATCAATGGCAATAAAAGCTCGTCATAACGAAATATTTTCGTTACTGCTGCGTTGACTTTTTATTTTTTGCCTGTGGATATTCTTTAGAAAAATTGCCTTTTTGTTTATATGTTTTACAAACAAACTTATTTTTGCAATAATCAGTATATTTAGTATAAGGTTTACTTGTGCAATTTCTGTTTATATGACATTTGTTATTAACATCCATAACTCTATATTTGGATTACGTGATTTCTTCCTTCTATTTAATCGTTCTTCTAAACGAAAATGTTCAAATAAAATTATTTTATTTTTTCTGCGTCGTTTACACTGTCCCAGGTAGTTCATAAATGATGTAATTTTTTTCTTTCTGTTAATAGGTAACCCTATCTAATTGACATCCATTAAAAACTTCTTTTTTTATATTACATACACTATTTTTTCAACATTAATTCATGATTTTTTTTAAAATGCTGAATGCGACTAAATTCAATGCTGACTTGTAAAATTAAAGATGATTCCGATTAGATGAGATTCATTTGAATTCGCTTGTCAATATTAATATTGAACCATCGGTTTGAATGCTATAGAAACGATTAAATTGTATTCAATTGGAATCGATTTTTATCCATATTAATGTTTTCATTTTAGCAGTGTGCCTTTGATATCAAGAAATGTAGCAAACATATCCCTTAATTTGCTCAGAAAAGATTTCGCTTCAAACGTTAGACCGATGTATTGTCAATGATAGATTTACCTTTTCTCAAACCAGTTTGAACTTGGAAACAGAAAGCATTAGCAGGGTTCCGTGTTACTAAAGTCATTATTAAATAGTTGATCAGTTCAAAAAAGCTGTGAAAAGCTTGAATAACGTCTGCTTTCTGTGATTGCTCATTGAACATTGAATGACAAAGGTTCAATTCCATATCTATGGAATAAATATAAAAATGTACACTTACAACTTTACGGAGTGAAATATCTGATACCACAATTTCTAATATTCTTCATGGCATTGATAAAGATGTATGGTAAGCCCTTCAACATGTTGGATTAAACGATCAATTTAATTTTCTAGATTATCAAATTGAGAATAGAAGTAACAATCTCAGTTCTGAGGAAAAGCATTTATTTTGTTTAGTTCGTGTTAGATTATTACCAATTAACAAGTTTAAATCCTTAATGAAGTCACTATAAACATTAAGCTTTTGCAATACAATTCATTCAACAGATTATTAAAAAAACATGTTTCAACTGCACGATTTTAACAATAACAAATAGATTTAATATTACTTTAGATAGTAATAAAGATTTAGTCTTAAATTATGTCAGAGTAATCAAATTAGTTACTTTTACTAATTTAGCTACCAGAACAAATAGACCATTAATTGATTGCATTATTATATAGCACATATAGTTAATTATAAGAGTTTTGCTATGTTTGTATAAATATTTTATTTAATAAAATGTACAAAAATATATTATACGTTTTTCCTAAATATTAGGACTTAATGATTAAAGTGTATCTTAGAGTTTTTGACATTTTACAATTAAATATAAATAGTTTTAATGATCTTATCATCAACCCAGAAAAAGTATACTTAGGAAATTAAAAAAATTAATTTCAGTTAATAAATTACAAACAATAATTAAAATAAATCACTAACGAATATTCACATTCATCGATAGTATAATAAAATTAATGTATACTGATAACCATCAGCTATTTACATACACTATATTTTACATTTCAAGTTTTCTGTAAAATTTCAAGACTTGAATTTCTTGTACATAAGAAATAGTTATTCACTACATCAATTGTACATCTCCACTTTTGACTAAATGTGCAATAGCACTGTACTGTATAATATGCTGTGAGCCTTCTTCAAAATCTACTTCATCATCCCCAGCAATTAAAATACCAGTAACAGTTTTATTTGCTTTTACAAAAACATGTTTGTCCATGTTGGGTTTGGAAGCCATAGCTTTTACATCAAAAGTATTAATCTTTTCTGGCATATGTTGCAAAGCTATAGTCGTAAATAGGCTTTCAATACTAGTTAAATATTCTCTGGCATACTGGGCTTCAGCAGCTGTCATATAAGCTTCTTCTGGACATCTATTACTGTCCTCAGTTAATAAATGAATAGCATATTCTTCTATCTTACTTAATCTTTGTCTCAAATAACTTGAAATAATGAATCTTATTCTTCTATTTTCCATAATATGAATATTAATGCGAATATCACCTTTTTCACACCTATTGTAAAAAATATACAGTAATTAGAATAATTAGTTTATTTTTATGTAGAAAATAAAGATAAGATTAAATTTCTTACTTTTTTGCCATATCTTCCATATAAGTAATTGTTTCCAACATAAAATCAATAAGCTCTTGGTGATGAGGTAACAGTTCTGGAGCAAACTTTTCATTCAACCAAGCATTTTCTAAAGTTTGAAGTGCTTGTGCACAAGACATTTCATCACCATGGTCATCTTCACCATTATCATTATTACCATTTTCTACTTCTATTGATAATGCCATATTTTCTAAATTTTCTGTGCTTGCACCAGCATCATACATATCAAAAGATTGTTCTTGTTCGTCTACTTCCATTTTCGTATATCTTAATTCGTCTATAAATAGCAATAGTATTTAAATAATAATCTACACATTTATTCAAAATTTACTTTCACTTTTTGCATATTTTAAATTTATAGATTTGAGAGGTTAAGGACATCCACGCTGCAGAAAAGCATCAGCCTTCTAATATTTGCTTAAAACGTTGAAAGAAAAATTCCAAGCATGATAGTTATTATACTGAACGTTAGCTACTTTTTACCTTGGAATGAGGAGATCGCTAGGTATTTAGAACTCTTATATATTTCCAATTGCTTCTGGAAACATTTAAAAATTGTTTACTTGCTATGTGAATAATTGTTGTGACATACATATACATACATACCACGATTACCACGTGACGATCACAAGGACTTGCTAAAAAGGGAGACTGCTAAAACTATGTAAGATAATTGAAGGAAAGTGGACGGTGGCGTTCGTAGTGTTCAGCGTTGGAACCATTATGAAAATCTAATTTTTGATCTTTTTTTTAAGAAATTAGGTATTTTCTCTATCCTTGAATGGGCCAATACAAAATTTACCCAAATCCTATGGATTTTTAATCTAGCGATGTTGTCTGAGAAAAATACTTATTTTGAGCGGGGACTAACAGAATTAAAAAAATGTATAACTGGCTATAAGTGAGAAAATATGTTTCTTCGCTAGTCTAGTCGAATTAACCTAAAAATGTTTTTAAATTAATGTGAAAGATAGAGGCAAAAAAGTTGTCCGACATACTAAGTTGCAAAAATGATCTTACAAATAGCGATAGAAAAAAATTTCGAAATTATGAAAATCGTTTTGTTTTTCATATAATCTTTCTTCAGATTCTTATTCAACTCTTAATTATTAAAAATGTTTAGCATTTTTTGAGTAAAGTAATTTTAAGTTAGTTTAAATAAATATGCCTAATCTTATTTCTGTGAACTCAATAGTCTGCAAAATTAAAAAAATTGTTTACGAAGTGGATTAAACTTTAAAAAATTACACTGATTAATGAGGCCAAGGAAAATCATCTGCAATTTTATTATGCATTTTAGAGTTTCAAGAACTATATCCCATATTAATTTATTAAAAATATTAATTTGTACGGTCAGAGGAATTTAAAAGAATGATCTTTTTTATTTATTATTTTATTTTTTTAAACTATTTTATTATCCTCATTAGATCAAAATATAGATCAAAGTTACAATTAATTATGATGTACAAAATTAAAACCAATTTTTTAAAAATTGAACATTACACTTTTTAGTATACGGTTTTTTTATTAATCAGGTTTCAAATTTTGTATTTTATTGATTTACAACCTATTTTTTGCAAATTATCATTGCTGATTTGTTTTCATTGTTGAATTGTAGGAAAAATAAATCATTCCGTTTCTAATTAGTGATTAAAATCAAGTATACTTTATTTGTTTCAATTTATGGCATAAATAGAATATGCCAACATCAACCAAGACAACTTTTATCAACCCTCTTCTGTGAAACCTTTTTTTAAGTCATCACAATGCGTTGCAAGGCCCAAACTCTTCTCGTCCTTCTAGCTGTCTTCCGTTCCTTTTTTATAGTGTATCTTTTATTGGCATGAACGTTAGCAGTATAGAGCTACAGCATCATAATGGTGACACCGCTGTGGATTCGTTGAATTATAAATTAAAAATACTAATAACCTTATAAACTAAATTCCTGGATGCGAAAGACCAAGCATTATGTATGCTTGCAATTAACATAATATTATACATTGTTTTTAATGTGCTTACTAATTATATTTTAAACCTTATAGTAAGCATGAATTTAAATGCATGAATTTAAATCCAAAATTAACTTTGATAAGATATTTATTATATTTTCATCCATGTTAACTAGGAAAGAAAGTATTGACATGGGATCAGATCATTTTTTAATGTATTTACGGAGCTTCTTGATTTATTTATCTCTTTAAATATGTAATAATTCACAATACCAGAAAATATGATCAATGACATCTTTTTCTTTTTCACATTTACACATATCAAATTTGACTATATTGAATCTAAATAAATAGAAATTGAATGACATGTAATCATTCTTAATACGATTTAACGTAATGATTGGTTTTCTAGATAAACAGAGGAACTTTGGAACTTTGAAAGCCAAGGTATTTTATCTTCTTTATAATAATGATCAAAATACAAAATACTTTTTGTTTGACTAATTGCTATTGGAACATGGATGTATTCACTATTACAATCGAATTTAAATTTACTAATAAGGTCTGTATATATTAAATAAACGTTTGGAAAAATACTCGATATACATTCATGAGCAGCTATTTAGATCAGTTTAATATTTTTACTTGATTTATTGTTTACTGACATACATTTTAAAAGGTATTTGAAACTAAAGAATTTGAATCTATATAAAAGAGGAAGTCTTTTTTTATATCCCAATGCCAATATTGAAAATGCGTTCTATATTTTTTATAATTTATCAAAATATGTATCTACGCAAAGTGAGATGAGAAAGCCAAAAAAATTCTGACGAGGATCTAACTAACGACTGATAAAGAAGGATCAATGTACTTGGATCTGTATCCCATCAAGTCCTACTCAAACAATTAAGAATTCATCTCGAAAATATGCTCTTTTTAACTAAAAAGGAGGTATGTTTAGACCTGTTGAATCTCTAGATGGTAATATGCATTCATTTTTTATTTTCAGATGAATATTTTTAATAATAATATTATTATTAACAAAGATCAGTTAAATAGTATAAAGGACAAATCTAATAGCGCTCCCTTGAGGAAGGCTCTAGTTTACAAGGTAGTTAATGTGAACTTCTGAATTTAACGATATAAGTACACTTCATAAATGATGAATATTTTTGTTAGACCTAACTTAATTAGATCTTAAATTAAAATGCTAGGAATAATTTCGTTGAACGTGTCTTTCATGTCTAATAGAAAGTCCGTTAAATTTTTCTTTCTGGACAATATGCGTAGTGATAATTGAAAGATTATTAATACATGATGTATGTACCATTATGAATATCAAAATAAGACCGTAAGAAATGTTTATATTTTCTAACCAAAATATAAGTCGGGAATTGACCAATTTTTCGAATGTTTTGAGGATACAGAATATCATAATTACGGAACGAATTTGATCACTATTGATTTTAGTTGAAAAAGTTGAGATAATTGGATCGATTTTCTGGGTAAATATCATCATAGTAAAAGTAATTAAAAATTTTTTTCATCAGAATTAAAAGATCGCATTGTTCTTGTTAACGGTTATCCTCTTTCTGAGGATAAACTAGAGACTTTCATTGGAATAGTAATGTTTACTGTCTTCAACAAAAGGCTATCTCAAAGAGACTATTGCTCTACCGATTCTTTATTGAAATTAGAAGAAATAACATCGGCAATGTCTCGGAATGAATTTGAAAATATCATGTCATCCATAAATATTCAATTCCCGAAAATCAGAATAATAATGACAAAGTGTGTCGACTTGGATAATTGATAAATATTTTCAGAAAAAATATCAGGCCATTTGAATTTTTCTCGACAGCTTTTTCTATTGATGAAATGATGGTAAAGTATTATGGATCCATTAGATTTGGAATAAAGATGTGGGCTTTTTGCAGTGCTGATGGTTACTTATTTGAGTTTGATATATACTGCGGAAAGAAATCTAATGGATCCGATTATTTACCCACCTGTGCTCAGGGAAGTAGGGTCGTTCTTCAAATATTACGACAACTACTTATAAATACTATACCTAGAAAATTAACTCAATATAATATTTATTTTGATAATCTATTCAGAATTCCAGATTTGTTAGTTTATATGAAATAAAATTGATCTTAAAGCAACTGGTACAGTTAGAAGTGACAGAGTTTTAGAAAAAAATGAAATAGATAAAAAGGCTTTGAAATGTACCTATGTTGTGAAGCACGAGAAAGGCTGTATTCTTATTTGTATTTGGCGACTTCTTTCCGTCTTTAACTTTAACTAGTTACAATTCAGAATTGTTTCCGAAAACTTCAAAATCGTTTCTTTTTCTTTTATTTACGTATTGTGTATAATCGTCATTGATCTCCATCAATTGATATTTTATGCTAATTTTTTTACCGTCTGCCATTTTAACATAAAATGGATGAAAACCCACCCGACGAGCGGCGGCCTGTACAAAGTGATCTCCTAAGAGGTTAATTAAAAGCCGGGCTAACTCGCGGCCACGACTGAACCAAATTGATTTAAGTCAAACAAATAGCACCGACTAATATCGTACAGGGGCAAGGTCTATTCATAAAAACCTTGCTTAAAAGTAAGAGTTCAAACAAACCTTGTGTCCTAGATTACCTCTTCTCCAGAACTGTCAAAATGGTTTGATACTATTTAAGAATAGATTTTTTATTCCTTTATGTTAACTAATAAATATATCTATCTACCATCCAATTTTTTTAAACCCCAGTGGGGCTTTGCCCCTATATTTTATTTCTGCATTCCCGCTCGTCTCCAGTATTTATTCAAAAATAGCCTTCTCCGCACGCCAGTAATAGGATCGTGGGACGAACGGAACGCAGAAATATGAACTGATAGCATTGTGCGAACTCAGTTGTCTCCCACCGCTGTTAAGAGATGATACATATGTAGCAGCATAAGGAGTTGGTCGCCCTTTTTGGCTGTCCAAATACCATCACTTTAGACCAGGGAACGCAATGGGAATCTGCTCCCTTCAACGTGCTCACCCAGCTCTCAGGCTCGAAGAGAATTCACACCACACCTTATCATCCGCAGAGCAACGGACTGGCGGAGCGCCTCCACTAGACACTGAAAGCTGCGTTAACGTGCGAGACAAGCATGCCATGGCCAGAACGACTAACAATCGTCTTCCTCGGTCTTCGATCATGCTACAAGTAGAACCTGGAGATATCTCCAGTGGAATTGCTTTTCGGGACCACACTACGTCTGCCAGGAGAATTCTTTGTCACGAAGAGTGCACTAGCCAATCAACCAACTTTCGTTGCCAAATTGAGGGAGTTCATGAGACAGCTGCGAGCTGTACCGGCGTCCAGGCATTCGAATTGTCATGCCTTTCAACACTAAGACCTTGCCACCTGCTCCCACGAGTTCCAGCGAATCGATGCAGTTCGCAGGTTATTGCAGCTACCGTACTGAGGACCACATGAAGTGGTCAAGCGCATCAGTAACAAGGTTTACGTAATCAAGGTCAACAGTGAGGAAAGGACGGTATTCATCGACACTCTCAAACCATCCCACATGGACGATGATAGCTTTGCGGCACGCTTAATAACACACAGTGACGCTAGCCCCATCAACGGCTACAGAAAAACAGACAACATCCCACAACAGAAGCTCAGCGACAACAGCCTACAACAAAAGCAACAGGCAATCGCACAGCCACTAAGGACTCCCAACATTATTAAAAAAAGGGTGTCGTTCCCCTCGTGTCCCACGATGGGCTCTAAAGGGGTACCTGTGGTAATTCAGTCGTCTCTCACCTCTGTCAAGAGATGATAGCAGCATAAGCGGAAACAAAAGATAGAGCCGCACATTGGCGCCCTTACTGTTCCCTTCCTTGCGGGCCCGAAAAGGTCGAGGGACGAGCCGAGCGACAAGGCAAGGAGGTTATCACTCCATTCCCCGATTCCTGTGTTCTAAAGCCTGAGTCAATAAATACGTGTCTAAAATATTAGTTACGTATCGATTCTCTACAACCGATCCCCGACTTAACGCTAAAACGTTTTGCCGCCGTTCACGGCAACAAAATTATTTTCAATTTATATTTAAAATAAAAAATACTGATTTTCAATGCGAATAGGGGAGATAACGAGTGAAATTATAATCTTTATTTTAAGCCCTTAATCATACAAATTGATCGATCATTAACGAAGAAAAATGTCATCTGTCGGTTGAGCGGAAAAACGCGATGACTGTAAATTTCTCGTTAACAGATCGAAAGAGAGAAATTGGTACTGATATCAGAGACAATTACGAAAATTAATGTCGTTTTCCATTGTTTTCTGACATTTTTCTTTGATAACCCGGGGACCAATTTCGCTGTCTTCTCAAGCTAGCCCATGCTCCTTAGCAACCGCCCTTTTCATTTGATTTGAGAGTGTTTCTGAGAATATGAGTGATGGTACGGAGACTGATACAGTCTATATGGATAACATTCAAATTAGTATATAGGTTGCATTTATGAATGAAATTTTATTATGAGATTTGTTGGAGTGTTTTAGATCTGTTAGTACAGTTTCAATAGTCTGGTAGACATTTGTTCCAGGTTTTTAACATGTCTGTGCTTTTTTTTTTAAAGGGTAACTCGGTTGTCTATATAAGTGGCGAATCCCATAAAGCGCGGTTAATTTTTTGTTTTGGGTGTCCATAAGGATAAAATGCAAAGTTATTAATTTTTTAAAAGTGATATGTTTTCTTTGACGGTCATATTTGTCTATAGAATTTTGTAAAACCTTAATTTACAAAATCTAAACCAGGGTTTGGAATGTTTATTGTGAAAGAATATGAAATAGCAATTTCCTTTACATGTACTATAGTGGACAATGAGTAAAGTTATAGTGATTTGGTTGTCTGATTGAGAATTTCTTGAGTCAGAATATAGGAGCATGATGATTGTTAATGTTCCTTTAGTACAAACAGAGATTATTAGATCTCCGCTACAAACTTCCTTGACCAATTTGTCAACAATTTTATTATGATCTATAGTGTAGGCTAAAATACAGATTAGATCAATTTTTTTACTTTGTAATTAAAGTGAATGTAATACATTGATTGTATCTATGATGATGTAAGGGTAGATTTTCTTTTAATAGGAAGAAATTTGTTATAGGTTGAAAAACACTTCTGAGAAAATTATTGAGCAAAGGGTTTGGATGGATTACATGGATGTAAGGCTAAGAAGATCGCAGTGCCTGTACTGGTGAAAATTGTTGCCAGTAGATTTATTTTATATTGTTTTCTTTGGCTGGATGATGAAATATATAGCGAGAATCCAAGGTAGTATGATATTTAGATTTTTATACATTAGAGAAAATTGATAGTGAATTTTTTGGTTTGCTGTTAAAAGTTCTATTGAACTATTCTCTGGAATTGTTTAATTTTTAATAATAAAGATGGTATAGAGATTGAGATCTGCTTTGCAGATGATAGGATGGCAACTGTAATTGAAAGGTATTGGTTATTATATTTGTACAAGGTTTTTAATTAAGACAAGAATTTTCATATGATTGAATAAAGTAATTATTGTAATAGTTTTTTATTGAGTCATTCAAAAGTATTCTTAAACAGGTTTTATATTTTGTTTTGGTTGGTAATAAAGTTTTGAGATGAAATTATCTGCAAGTTGTTTGATATTAATAACGATTGTTAGAATATTGGTTTTTGTATACATTGCATTCAAGCCATATAGCTTAGATGGATATTTCAAAAATAAATAAACCTCTATAATACATAGCATTATCTCTAGTATATAATAAAAACACATGAAATGACTTGTATATACTTACATATTTATAATTTACATTAAGTATTATAAGAAAAGAATATTTCTGATACAAATATGTAATGATTAATCTAATGATCTATTAAATTCTTGCAGGGTACAAATAACGCTTGAACAGAAATCAAGATTAGATTAAATTTATTAAAAATTATACACATGAATCAATAAATATATTTTAAATATGTTAACCTTAATTAAAAGCAACTATTATTATGCTTGTTATGTCATTAAATACAAATATATTTTAAATTCATCCACGTAGTGTGAAGCACACAAAAGAATTTGTTAAATTATCTTGCACATGATTTTATTTATGAAGTTTTACTTTCTTCATCTTTTTGTAAAACTAAGCATATGGATAAATTAACAAGACGAAAAGTAATTACCTTCTATATACTAAATAAAGTGAGCAACATTCATACAAAAAATTTTATTCTACAGGTAGTTCTATTAACTATAACTGCTCAAGTCTGGGTTTAAATAATGGCTCGATCTGAAGTAATAAATATATACAATGATTATAGCATCAAAATAATTCAATCTCAATAAGTACATCTTTTATATTTAAGTTCTGGCTTGTTACAATCAATCAAGCAAAAATAGTCGCAGAAAAAGCACATTTTAATGAATTTAATATAATTCATCATACTTCGATATACATTCAAGTGGCGTCTTCAAACGAGAATGGTTTATAATTATTAAATGTTTCAGTCGTATTATTCCCTAGAGCAATTAATGTCATATAGCTTTGTATATTCTTCAAAATAATAAATATTTCCGAATGCAACAATTTTTTTAAAATAATTTATTTTCAAAAAATCAGAATAATTAATTTGTGCTCCAATAAAAAATTTTTTTTTCAAATTAGTATTGTGTTTTTAATCACAGATTAATTTTAATTTTATACAAGATTAATACTACAATCGAAACGATTACTTTCAAATACTAAAATATTTGAACAATTCTTTTATGGAAAAAAAATTTATCACCCACATGTTTTTGAATAAACAATAATGCAAATCTTTACACTAAATTATTTTTGAGATTTAATTTTACTGCAAATATTTCTGCAATGTCCTTTTGAGTATTTCATGATATCTGTTTTTAAAAAATTATGTTTATTGCATGGCTTTTTCAACAGTATGAGTGTAGACATTATTGACGGAAAGTTTCACATGATTGTACATTGTAATCAGCAATTAGCCATTTTAAGAACACTATGTCAGCTCCTTGTGAATAGATTTTCTAAAAAATGGCTTGCTTCTTAAAATTACATCATTTACATGAATATTTATGAAATCGTGATTTAATCATTTAAACTTATTCTCTCCATCAAGAACTTAATTTACTTGTATTA
Source organism: Chouioia cunea (assembly GCA_030064505.1). Classification (NCBI taxonomy): domain Eukaryota; kingdom Metazoa; phylum Arthropoda; class Insecta; order Hymenoptera; family Eulophidae; genus Chouioia; species Chouioia cunea. Next base: position 24,158,605 of record JAOPFQ010000002.1, read on the forward strand.
ATTTTAATTATATATCAACTCCATCTAATCGTTAAAAAATCACGAACAAAGCAAAATATAGTCTTTATATTTACCGCATACCATTTAATACTTATTACTTTAATTTTCCATTTTCGTTGCGAAGTTGTTTTAATGGGTTCCTATAGGATTCATTGATTGAGAATATTACTTTCTCGTATACTTATAGAAGAGCATTGGCGTCTCTGGTATATTGAGTTGACTAGTGTTCATATCTCTCAATTATCTTTCTTCCCAGCAGAATTAGAAGTGTCACTAGTTGTGTTTGATGTATTCTCCACTTTCGATATTAATTTATTTCTTGCTTGCTGACGTAGTTGCGCTCTTTTTAAGCTTGTCATTAATTGACTTGATTGATACAACCAACTTGCCTAAAGTACAAAATAATCACTTGATTTGAAATACACCAACTAAAATTAATTGTATTTAAAAATAAATCAATAGATAGAAGATGAATGAAGTCAAGTTTTTAAAAAAACGATTAATGATTTATTATTAATTAAATTTTATGATGAATCTCTTGACTCAAGTAATTAGTGAAATATAATTGAATAAATCTATGAAAATTATTGTATAATTTGAATATAAATTGGTAGTGTCATATTACTGTTTTAATAATTTAATTTTATGTAAAAATGGTTTGATATTTGTACTTAAAATTTCTACACAAACCAATCTAGATTACTTACCACCATTATCATACAGTTTATTAGAATAGGTATAGAAAATACAATTGATATGAATAATCCTTTGGAATCAAAGTACTGTTGTCTTGAAAATACCCTAATAATTAAAACCAACATTAATAATAGAACGTGATTAACGTAGAATAATTATGACCATGAAAACAGACATACATCCAATTTGTAGCAGCAACTTCATTGATGCTTTCAGAAAAATAAACTAACAGCACTGTGAATAAGAAATAATTATATTTAATTTTTATAAAAGAAATATGTTAATACAAAAATCCCAACTACATACATAGCACAAGAAATAATAAGATTTGGAAGTTTGCATGATTTCTTGTCATCAGTGCTGTCATTGTGACTGCTATGTGAAATGTTAAGAGTAACGCTAACCAAGGATCCCTCCAATCAATCTGTAAATTAGAAAAAAAGGAAAAGGAATATATATATATATATTCAATTCTCAATAAGTAATAACAGTGTTTCTAACCATTTTTATTCTTTCATATAAATATCCATATAAAATTTATAAAGAAGACATGAATTAAAAGGACAAATTATATAGTTGATTGTGTTATTAATGGTAAAGTAAGTTTGTTATGCCACTTAACCTAAGCATACACAAACTTTAGTTTCTATACATAATCTAAAAAGTATCATATGGTTTCTTTCTATTGCCAATAGATCTTATAGAAGTATAACCGCACAAAAAACGCTGTAACTATCCAAGTATATGTTAAATTATGATTATTATTCCGCTTTTATCTAAAAATAGGATCAAAATTATGTATCTGATATAATTTACAATTATTTAACTTATATATTATAAGGATTTATATACATTATATGCATTTAGATTAAAATACTTTCACTGCGGTATCAAATTACAAATAATTTTGTAGTGTGTGACCTTGAAAAGGCGATCAATAGAAAATAAATACCATAAAAAAAGTGAGATGCCGTCACAAATGAGCATATTGACTTATTTTCGCTTTTATATTGTGAGCGATGGTGGGTGATGATAACATGCAGGAATCATTAACCTAAAAACTCGCCAGTCCTCAAGCTTTTTTACGTTTTATTTAGAACAAACGCAAAATCACCTACACGGAAAACAATAAACGTGAAATTGTCATGAATACTTACACTTTGCAAGAAGGGCCAAACCCCATCGATGATTTCGGTGGAGATGACCTGCGGTTCTGACATATCGACTGCAACAACGTATCGTACCGCAAAAAAACTGTCTATTAGCACTGTGATCAGTACGCAAACTTTACCGCCACCACTGTGGCGTTTACGCACATTGACGTTGTCAAGCGATCTTCTGTCTCTTTTTGTAATGATTCGGTCATTCAAAAGGAGAGGATAGAGCCACACATTTTCATTTACTACTCTATGACTACTACTACTACTACTACTAGTGGAAGAGTTACCTTTAAGGTTCTTAAAGTATAAAATTTAAACGTCAAATAATGGAGTTTATCTCTAAATTGTTATCTCTTTATGAGCTTTTAGATGATTTTACTGAAATCTGTGTTCGTAACAGTAACCCAACGACTTAGTACAAAATTTGTGTTAATGGTTTATTTTCACTTTACGAACGATTACAAAAGATCCTCGTGATAATTTCAATATGATCTTTTTTATTCATTAACTCATATAATATCTCTGCCTTAGATTTATTAAAACATTAGATTTTCATTGCTTATTTATATAGGTTATTTTTTAAAATAACTGTAAGTTTTTCATAGCACTGCATGACTTAAATTCGCACTAAGTAACGTCTATCTGTGACTTGAATTGATGATTATCACGCCAACCAGTAATAGTTTAAGTAAATTTACTTAAGGCACTGACGGATTATTTATAATAAATAATGAATAAAAACGTCGCTCGAGACGTTTAGATACATGGAATTATAAAGAAAAAGTTTCGAAATCATACAAAAATTCGATGAAAGGTCTGAAAGTTGAAGTCACGAAAGTAAAAAATATCAATTTTGGCTAGCTTCGATTGTACAACTACATTCAAAAGCTATTGTAGAAATGACACATATATCAGATCTGCTTTCATTACACATTATCAATAACCACATTTTAATAATTACCAATAATACTATTTTTAAAATTAATCAGGCAATGAAATACTGTATAAGAAACACAAAGAACACAAAAACGATAACATTGACAAACCGGTGGATTCAAGTTACATGATTTATATGCTGATTCTCATTATGTATAGCGCCCTCTCCACGCTTGTGCGCTAATGAAACGCTGTTTAACAATGCGAACCTTTATAAGTCACACGTACCGTAACATAGTATGTAATTTCAAAAAACTGTTTGTATAATTACTTGTTATAAAATCTAATAGAAAAGTGCCGTATGGAGAATTAAATACCCCACTGGAAATTATCAAACGAATTTCGTACTCAATTTGTATTTATATACGTACAAACCTTGATTAAAATAGGTACAAAATACATACGCATTATATAGAACTTCCACATATATTTTACATAAAATAAGCATGGTTACGATAAAAAACCATAAATTAATTTTATCGAAACATTTAAATGAAAGTCAATTATTTTAATATAGGTATAGGTGTTTAACATTGAACCAAACATCCGATTACCATATTTGGAATATTTTTATTAAATAATTTCGTACAGATACATATTATAATGCACTTTATGAGTGCATACAATCAGGAAGTTGTCATAATCATTGATAATTCTATGAAATTTACCTTTCAAAAGCTTATGTTATTTGTTATTATATTTTTACAAGATTAATTTATCTTAAAAAATAGTCTAAATAATCGTGATAAATTAATTTATCAATAACAATTTATTACAAATAGTCCTGTATTTTTTTGAAAAATAATTCTCTGTTATTTGTAAAAAAATGTATAATAAGAAAGCAATTTATTTTGAAAATAGAGTGAGATAATACATAAACGTGATTGTCAGTGCAATATTTAACTTTAACTATTAAAAGTATTACTTGACAGGCAAGTAATCCTATCTTGATTTTTTGTTGCGAACTTATTAAATACTGATAGCTTATTGATAGCTATGATACAATGTTTTGCTTCTGAGTATACTCAGAATCACAAATAAACTATGAAAAAGAAGAAAAGAAAAGAATACATTTTATTTAAGGAGTAAAATGAATGAGTGAATATCAAGCATTAACTATAATGATTATAACTTATAATTACATTATTTCTCATACTAATTACTTGAGAAATGTTCAAATAGGCAAGCGAAAATTCTCCACGTGCAAAAATTGTTTTTTATCTTACAAACTTCTCGATTTCTTTATTGACACTTCATCGGGCACAAAATGTTCGTTTTTTGCGTTGAGAAACCTGTGAGTGGTTATACAAGTTGATAAGGGTCCTGAAATTTTTCGCGAGCGACATAGTTATCCACGATTGGTATACACAAAATGAAGATAGTTAAAAGATATGTCGCACTACAAAGTATGGGATTAATCATTAAAAAATACGCGTTAGTAGTATGTATCACAGATAAAAATTATTTTTACAATTAACTACTGATAGAGATTGAAATTAAATAATGTTGATGAAGAATTTGAATTAAAAATAATACGAAGAATCGTACTTACTTCTTAAAGTAACAATGTAAACTTTTTGTTGCTTTTTACTATTTTTCTGTAAAAAGAATTCTTGATTTTACAAAAATCACAATTGTGCCTAAATCTGGCATTTCGTAAGCTATTGTTACGAGAAATATACCATTGTTTAAGGAATAAACAAGGACACGAGAACATTTCTTATAACTCATTGTTATTATTTAGACATATTCGATCTCTGGTATGAATTTTTAGAGAACGGTAATTACACAACAACGCATCAAACCCAGTGGAAAATTTATACCTCGTCAATCACCCTTAATAAATTAATCTGATCATTCTTAATCAAAATTAAGAAGGTTTATTTATATTTTCTTCAGTACGATATTTTATCGTAATGATACTATTAATATTTTTTATTATAATTGCTGAATATATTTGACTAAGGGTTGTTAATTGCCGAATATTCCCTGTACAAAAAACAAAATCTTCTTTTGTCTTCTTAGCGGAAAAGGATTAACCTACATTGCCTACAATTGTTCGAGTCAACTTACTTGACGACTTTAACCAACAGAAAAATAATTGTTTATATTGACAATTTTTAAAGCAATATATTGAGCATGAATCATTTGAACTGAAAATCAATATTATAGCTTAGTTGTTTGAGGTAAGTAATATTCGTATATAAATTAACGAAAATTGTACGATAATTATAGTTACTCCAGTCCTAAAGACTTACATTCTTCTAAAGAAAATCAATTGACATTGCAATAATACTGAAATGTATTATTGGATAACAGAAATCCCCGCCGGTATCGTAGATTGATAGACCCTAACTTACGACTCTGACAATCCGTGTGCGCCAAAATTCCCATACGTGCTAGAACAGGAAACCCCAATACGTGGTAAATAACAATAGTATTTTGAGTATCCTACGCGTTGATTGGACATTTCCCCAGCACTTATTGAGTATGCTACTCTATCTACATGGTGTTCCCTACAACCAATCAGGGAAAATTCGTTTTTCCTCTATCTAGATGATAAGGGGATAGAGAAGGCATAGTTGGTCATAAACGAAGAGAGCGCAATTAAATAGAAAACTAGCTTAAGATAATTTTTAATCTACGAGTTCTGGGTTGCACCCTTCCGGACATTATACGGTCGTGCTCATTCATTTGTATTTGACGTGAGTGTGATTCGAGGTGCATTTTTGGAAGGACGAACGGTGATCATCGGGTATTGTTCAACTGTGAGTGATTTGTGTGCATGTTGCGTTATGTTTCCGCATTATCGAGTTAGGCTCGGCCCCAAGACAGCTGTAGAGAAAACCGCCCTGGTGCGCTTTGTAATAGAGCATCACATACACGTCTGCAGCATTCCTTATTCACTAGACGTCTAAAACTATTCCTGTTCTTGAGACGTCGAGGCCGCCTACCACGATTACTGATATGATATGCTTCTCCACGTACCCGTTGTGAATTCGACGTGATAACACCTTGTAAAATAACGCTCACGTGATACCGTTGTAACAATTGTAAGTAGCGATAGATTAAGATTATAATGTACGAGGAGGTTCAACGTTGAGATTCAGTATTACTATTGTTATTAAAAATCTATACTCGACTCAGGCTTTTTCCCTACAATTATTTTTCCCTACTTAAAACTAGGGTTTTTATGCTTTTTTCGAGTCCTTCATATTACCATTTTTCTGGTATGTTAATAAATAAAGTAATTTATTATTTCTTTTCGACAGCTGATTGGCATCATTGTACTAATCTCCTTCATTCCTTTCTATTAAACTTTAAATAATTCGAAGGCCTATCCTTACAGTAATCAATTTGAGTATACGGGAAATAAATTGAGTTTATTGCAGCATTTTTATGAAACACTATTCTGGTTGAGCGTGCTCCTATGTAAGGAGTTATTCAATTGAACAGTTACTGGGGATGCATTTAATGTTTACGTCTAGGTATTCCAGCTAAAAAAAATTTTTTTAAATGTTGTAAAATAACCACTTTTTGATTAAGTATCAGAAAAACGATCTATTTTAGATATATTAAAGCTCATAAAACCCGCTTCTGAAAAAGAAGCAGTAACCAAAGGAACTTGTGGTGTAAAATTCATGCCCCTTTTAATATATCTACAATATTTTGACAATGTTTATGAATTTATTCCCGACGGAATGCATTGCATTTCTCTGGGAGTTTTTCGACAATTTAGTCATATGTGGTTTCATTAATTTGGATTAACACGCCATATTTAACAGAAGTATAATTTAATAGAAATAGATGCTATTTTATTAAATATTTAGAATCCTAATCAAATAACCCGTCTAGCACGTTCTATTATGGATAGACAACATTAGAAGACAAAAAACAGGAGAAGTGGATTTCGCTAGTTTTTGGAAAAGCTTGAACGAAGACAATAATGATCAGGTTTTCGATGTTCCTTTTTATTAATTTAAGTTACAATATTAATATTAAAGTGCCCAAATACAAACCCAGTGTCGAATACAACAAGCACGGAGGTAATACCACCTATTCGGGCTCTCAAATTGAAGGGCTGCTCATTGCGTTTTCTTGTTTCGCATTTTTCTCGTCTCTCCCTTCCTCTCTTCTTGGCATAGCGGCCGAACTATCGTGGACGGAACCCTTAAAGTTCAAAGATCAAATCACCGGCCAAGCTTGATCGGTCGCTCCCCTTTTTTAGGTTTCCGTTAATTCTTATATCTTCGATTTGATCGTGGTTCACTGAGCGACCTCGGAATAACCTAGTGCTATTTCTGAGCCGTGAAATCTCGTTCTCATCCATATATCATGGTGATTGTGCAAGCTCGGGGAAATGTACCGCCTTCTCGCAACCCCGAGCTATAGCATACAACCCTGAATCTACTTGATAGCAGCCATACCGTTGAATGAGCGAAACCATGAAGACATACGAAACATAAGAACCCCGTAGTGTCATGAACGTAAAGCTGACAAATTTTAATTTGAATTATGCGCGTTATGTAAATAAACTAGGCTATTTTCTTTTGTTTTAGGATATTTTTGGTAGAATAAGATGCCTGTGACCGCTTTTAAAAATTCGTATTCTTCATTATTACGCTATTTTTTGTGAATTTTTTATATTTCACGTCGTTTGTAGATTCCAATTCACCGTTCTGTGTGTTAATTATTAATGTGGTGGTGGATTGGGGAGGAGAGGAAGGGGACAGCTCTATCGATTTGTAAAAAAGTTGAAAGAAAAATAATCAAAAATAAATACACAAACATATATATAGATTGTGTGATTAATTAGCCGATATTTTAATTTGTAATAGTAAGTAATCTATATGGGTTAAAAATGTGAGTCATTATAACAGTGATTTCGGATTCACATTATCACAGGGCGTTTAGTTAGTGCTCAAGCGGAAAGAGGACTCTATATGGGTAGTCCATTAATAAGAATTGTATCTGTTGGTATTGATGGATTATTTAAAAAATAGTATTATTGACAATGATTGAAATGTCAAATAGAAAATCCAGTGATAAATTGTTCCCTGGAACTGTCAAATTGTTCCCTAAGCTATTAGAATTGCAGCATGATTGTTTGTTTAAATGTTTAAATGGAAATTTGTTATCAGATAAAACAAAAGGATTATACATTATTGCTTACAACGGCGTTAAAAAGTGACATAGAGAACATAAATCTAATTCGTTCTGCAAAAATGTATTGTTAGCTTATTTTACGGACTTTAGAAAGAAATACACACCTTCCAGTTTTTGGACTACGTATTTAATGTTAAATCCACCATCAATTCTTATAATAAAATTTACATTAGTACTTATTAAAGATTAATATATTTTTTGAAAACAAAAATAAATAAAGGATATACAGATAAAAAGTCTGTTGTATTTACCAAAGAAGTAATTTACATATTTCTTAGTGAAGCATCAGATGACACTTATGTATGTGAAAAAGTAAAGTTAATTTGCAAAGTAAAATATTATAAATTTCTGTGATGTATTTACTCTCATTAATATTTATTATGGGTGATACTTATTGGATTAGCTGGTTGAATTGGACAATTAATGATGTTAATTAATTAGAAGATATAATTTTGATCAATATTTTAAAAACGAAAAACGATGTGTCAAGGTCTTTCATAATCACTGATCCACTTGATGGTATTTGTATAAGAATATTAGGTTAAAAAAAAGGTTTCATGTAAAATGGCAGATTTGTTTCTGAGAAATTTTCAGACACTAAGTAAATTAACAGATTAGCATTAATACGTTTACTAATATTCCAAGAATTATAGAAAACTATCGTAATTTATCTAATGTATATTCATTCACTTATTACAGTTTTCGTAAGATTTCTGTAATGTTGTTAGTGAATACTGGTGTAGACATAACGACTCTGAAGACGTGGTGGATGGAAATTGGGATCAATAACTTATGGTTATATTGCTAATTCTTTAATTAGTGGAATCAAGATTAATAATTGCAAGCTAACGATTAAAAGTTGTGAAATTATAATTTTTATTGATCCTAATAGTCTATCAATTCAAAACATCATGAAGGAGTAATTGTTGTTTTTGTAGCGTAGATAAAAAAAATATCAACAATAATCAAGACAGCGGTCCACTTATGGATATAACTAATATTATCCAAATACGCCAGTCAAATGACTCTTAAAGAACAATGATATCTGATCTCATGAAGAACTGATGAAACATGTTATTTAGGTCACAATTTCGGGCCCGCCATAACGGATGATAATTTTTTATGTATATATTGTCAAAGTACATCTTTCGGGTACTCATTAAAACACATTTTTGAACGATTGAAAACATTTTTTCAAAATGGGGATTTAGAAAAAATATTTAAAAATTCGGCTTATTTATGTTATTATTGGAAATATAGGAACACATGGATACATTAATTTTGGAGTATTGTAAGAGAATTCATATGAAAGATATAATAAAATTAGAGTGAAATACGGACCTTCGGACAACCGAAAATTTCCCTACTTGTGAAAGATAAATGCCATATTTGCAGCTAAAACGGCTTTTAGCTATTTTGACGGTTAATAGATTAAAATTGAAGAATAGATGACTATATTTAATGTTGGCCATATATATCTCAGCAGTTAAAACCAACGTGATTCGTTCTGTTTTAATTTAACAGTATTTTAATGTTATGGGATAGAGAGTTTGTTAAAATATTATTTAAACAATTTAATAATCCTTAAAATACTATTATGTAATTTAATGTGCTTACTTTGCTTTACAAGATTACAAAAAAAATCCAAGAATTGTACCTGAAAAGATTGCCTTGTGATTATTACTAAATGAACCAATAACATTTAATTAAATGTCAGCATAGTATTCATTCGTGATTGTAATCCACATATATAAATCGCAAATTCAACATAATTGTAGCATCAATCAAAATTATCAGCATTTAGTGACTCAAACATCTATCTTATCACCGTTCCTATTGAAATTAATCTTTAACCCCCACCCCCACTCGCCTCCATTTCCAGACCTTCTAAAACAAAGTTTAAATACAATACCATATACCATATACTCTTATAAAAACTTTTTATACCGAAATATATTTTTTGAAGCTTTAACTACTCTCTATTCCATAATTTTATTTATCTTATTTATATTAATTAATAATTAACAATTCCATCTTTTTTTGTCTCTGTACTAGAAAAATTAGAAATTCGATATTAATTCATCATTCATCAGTATCGAATTCAAAGTTAAAGTATATTTAAAATTTATATTTCAGGCATTCGACTTTGTTTTTATTGTTATCTATAGTTAAATTAATAGTTGGATAGGTAGTTGAATGAACATGCGTGCTTCAATCACCAATTCACGAATCAGGTAATATGGCCTCGTACTAAGCTCGGCTTTTATTATGGACTATTATTACAGGTTCTTTTTTATTATAGACCAGAGTTGAAGACTAGAAGCCTAGAATCATCTCGTTGATCTAGAATCAGTATATAATTTATTTATTTTACTTTAGAATAATATAATTTACATGTAAGTTCAAACTAGTATATTATATTCTGTTGCTTGTTTATTGTTTATATTCTCTTGCTCTTTTTGTCGTCGAGGTTGGAACCGATTACCGTTCGTTATGTTGATTTGTATACATTTACTTGTTCATATTTATGCAATGTTAAGGAAAACATCAAAGCTAACATGAAACATTTGTGGTCAAAGCACTAAACATCAAGTCATATTCAGTATCTTACGATGATTTATGAAATAATTGGGTAAACCGTGCTTCCGGTATTCAGTCATAGGTCACTGATGCGACTCTTGATTATATCGATATTTATTTAACATTAACAAATCCATAATGTGTTCCATGCTCGATTGAAGTAGATAATTGTAGAATATTTATAATATCTCTCTAATGAAAAAAACACGTGTAATAAATAATGCTTATAGATAATTAATTGTGTTTGAATCGCGATTTATCAGTTACTTGCATATAATAAACATGATATTTATTACTAAAAAAGTACATTGATAGGTACATGCATTCCAGATATTGTGTAAATTAGTGGTGAACCGGCGGTGAAATTATCTTAATGAAAAAATTATGTATCGTGCTCCCAACGCACGTCACCTTACTTCAATTTCCATTTAATCATTGTTATTATTGAATATCAATTATAATCAGTCGAAAAAACATGACGTCAATTTATTAAAATTTTTTCACTAGCAGCGTATTACTTGGAGATTACTACTCCGTTCTAAAGATTTCCATATGAAAAGTAATTTATTATTTAATCATTTTATTTAATTTAATATTGTTGATTATTATATAAACGAAATATATTACAAATTAAGGAGGATGTTGTCAACGTTTTAGATATTATGTTATGTGTATGCTTTCCAACATATATTCTGATAAATACATTTTTAAGTAATTCCCAAATTAATATTGTTTTACGTTATTTTAACGAAGATGAATTATTAAGCATGATAATACATAGTTACGTAATTACATACGTAGGTGTTTTGGTTTTCATTATTAGATCAACGTAGTAGACGGGAAAAATTATTCCAAACAGTCATTATTAGCTCTTTGTATGAATATCAAGAATGAAACAATAAAAATATTTGAATATTAGAAAAAGTTATATATACGAAAAATAAACTATAGTAACAGAAGTGCACAAATTACTGCTGACTTATTAACTGTACATATACATTTTTTGTTAGAAAAGAAACCTTGATTCTTGCAAATAATTTTGGAGATGTCCTTTTTGTTCAACAAAATAAAGTTATTTTATTTCACTCGAGGAATAGATTGTTTTTTTTATACTGGTGAATCAAAGATATCATTAAATTAATCGACTCTTTGAAGATGTCCTGTTTTTTATCGAGCCGAAGAAACAAGTAAATTTGTCATAAAGTCCAAGAACTTATGCTAAATTGACTACTGATTCTTACGTCAATGAAAAAACAGCTGTCCGTACTAAAGATTTAATTCACTTGTTCATTGAACCATGAAACGAATATATTGCCTTATCTTGCTTACTTAATGTGTATAAGGACATGCATGTTCAATTCATGTGCACCGGTATTTATACCGATTATCGAAAAGTATATATACTCGATGTGAAATCCTATTCATCAACTTGTAGTTTCATTCATTTCAAAGCGGAAGAGTGCTCAAGACCAAGGTGAGGTGGTACAGAAATCCTATCATTTAGAATCCGAGGATGCTCGTTTTCATTGCTACTTAGACTAAAATAATATTTAATTTGGTAGTTGCAAAAATATTAAAAAATTAAAAAATCGGTAATAGAAAGAATCGCATCATCTAATCGCTGAAATGTCATATGCAGTGCTCAATACATAAGTAATTTAAGTCAAAGATTAGTTTTGAATTATATACATTCATTTACAGATGCAAGCGTTTCTAATATTATTGACTAGTCTTTTGGCTATGGCTGCCGCCACCAGTGACAGTAAGTTCGTTATTTCTATTTTTCTTTTCAATAACAACTTCATTGCTTCCAGGATCTTTTTTTAATTTTTAACAGTGATCGAAAATATAGCAATATAACGTATAAATCTTGTTTTCATACTACCACCTATCTTTATACGTAAATATTACACGTAGTGCAATTTTGTATGACAGTTTGAAGCTTGGAACATAGTTGACATCAGATGCATTCAGTACATTCTTCAAATTTTCCAAACAAAAAAAGAATTATACTTTTTCAATTAAAGTAGTTAAAGTATTGATTTATAATCTTAATATAATTTTGTAAAAATAGAAAAAGTCGTGTGCTACTTCGGTAGCTGGGCTGTATATCGTCCAGGCAACGGCAAATTCAACATCGCGAACATCGATCCATCGTTGTGTACACACATGATTTACACATTCGTTGGTATAACTGAAAATGGCGATTTGAGGGTGTTGGACAGCTGGCAAGATTTGCCGAACGACTACGGCAAAGACGGATTCGGTCGTTTCAATAAGTTACGTGAAATTAGTCCCAAGACTAAGACGATGATTGCCATCGGCGGTTGGAACGAGGGTTCGGCCAAGTACTCTCATGTTGTCGGTAACGTGGCCACGCGCAAACGCTTCGTTGAGAACGTCGTCAAGTTCACTAAGAAGTATAACTTTGACGGATTCGACGTTGATTGGGAATATCCGAATCAACGTGAAGGAGCGGCCGAGGCCGATAAGAAGAATTACGTGGCTTTACTGAAAGAACTTAGAGAAAGATTCGACCAGGAAGGTCTAATACTGTCAGCTGCCGTTGGAGCCGCAAAGAGTTCTGCCAGTCTCTCGTATATTATCAAAGACGTCGCGAAGTACCTTCATTTCATCAATTTAATGGCTTATGATTTGCATGGTATCTGGGATAAAAAAACTGGTATCAACGCGCCGTTGTATGCTGGTTCCTGGGAGAAAACCGATTTTGAAAGACAGCTCAATGTCGTAAGTATTTCGTGTAAGCCTATAAGCACTTCTTTCTCGATGTTAATTATTGAAAAGATATTCTACTAATCATTCAAGTGCGTATAATCAACACCTAATGGAGTTGGAAATTTACATATGAACTGGTTTCATCTTTTGTTTCTTTGTTATGGGAATTCTTCCAATTGAATGGTTCTTTAAAATATTAGTACCACAACTGTTTATATATCTTTGTGCTCAATGACGTAGGTAAATTCAAGTGTACAATCAGAAATAGCATTTATCAGGTTTTGATATTTATCATAAAGTTAAAAGAAAACATATTTTTCGGAATTTGCGGTTTTGACGTCACGAATAGAAAAGTTATTTTCAATTGAAATATAGAATTTCAATGTTGTCATGGTTATTTCTTCTTCTTTCTGCTGACTATTTGATGACAACATCTACTGATGAATTAAATTGATCTCTATAAACTATATACAACTATACTACACTAGGAAAAAAGTGAATTGAAGTTGAATTGTTACATTTGCAGAATGCATCGGTACATTACTGGTTAGAGAATGGCGCTCCAGCTAACAAGTTGATTCTCGGTGTACCATTTTACGGTCGAGGCTTCACTTTAGCCAACTCGCATATAAATGGAATAGGAGCTCCAGCGAATCAAGCAGCCATTGCTGGCCCTTACACACGTGAACCCGGAATGCTCGGCTACAACGAAATTTGTGAAAAGTTAATCAACGAGAACTGGCACGTTGAATTCCAGGATGAGCAGCGTGTACCATATGCTGTTAGCGGTAACCAATGGGTGGGATACGACGATCAACGGTGCGATTTATTTAAGGATATCTCATATTTTTATATGATTGGATAACTGTAAAAAACTTACGAGATACAAATTTTTTAGCTCATTGAGTGAGAAAGCTGAATATGTTAAGAAGATGGGTTTGGGTGGTATGATGGTTTGGAGCATAGAGACAGACGATTTCAAGGGGGTGTGCGGTGAGAAATATCCACTACTAAAAACCATCAATAACATTCTCCGTGACGGCAAACCACCTCTTCCGACCAACCCGCCATCCAAAACCACAGAGTCTCCAATCGGTGGTCACAAAGACAGACCTGAAAGTCAATCCACTCAGCCACCAGCAGAACTACCTGTACCAACCGAGGTTTGTAAAAGCGAAGGCTATAACAGGGATCCCAAAAAATGCAACGTTTTCTACTACTGCCAGCCTAACAATGGAAAATACATTGTATACCGATTCTTGTGTCCAGAACCTCTGGTTTATGACATCAGAACTAATACCTGTAATTATTCCAAATTTGTACAGTGCTAAATTACCTCATGTAAAGATTTTGTTACATAATTTAATGCATAGTATACTTTTATAAGTACATATTTGTAGCTGGAATTATTGAGACTATGACTATAGACACCATAGGCAATTCATACAGATTTTATTGTGATTTGAAATTATTTATTTATGCAATGTAATTAATTGTTACACAAAAAATTATCATCGTATTTTTAACAACAGAATAATTATTGTAATAAAATATGTGTTTCACTACATCTTTTTTGATTAAGTACTTACCCTGTTCACCCATTATTCAGTGAAATATTTTGAACATTGTTTTTATTACTTATTGATTACAAATAACTGGATAGCAGTTACAGATTATGAAAATGCTTATGGAAATGAAACTCAAATTTTTGTCGAATTCCTGATAATTTATGTATAAAATACAGATAAGTCGAGAAGAACCACGCATAAAATGTAAAATATTCAAAATAACACGTTGCTACTTTTTTATATTATTTAATTTAAAAGTTTTACATTTTTGTGTCAGCGTTTACTTATTTTATTTTTTATTCGCGTTTAACGTTAAGTTCAAACATTTACAAGGAACCTAGTGCGTAGGCGTGTAAGAAATTTTCTAGTTTTATAACAGCCTTTCGCAATAAACTGGTATTTGACTAATTTGAATTTTTCTAATACTCAAGTTTTCTATAACGTGACAAGTATAAAACACTGTATTTACGGCGTTGAGCGTATTGACGATATGACTGTTTCGCGTAATACTCTTTCTTTTTTTTCTAACGGGTAGTACGACATCGCATCAGAACATATGCTTGACAATTTTTCAAAAACATCTTGGTAAATTGTAATATTTTTTACCTCGTGATAAGATATCGCTATTTGACAAAAGAGTGTTGCAAGGTGATAAAGCATTGTCATAATTATATATATTGGTATAATGTTGATTATTAAAAATTATATATGAGGTCAATTTGATAAGTCGGTAACTTCTTGATAGAAAGATTTTTTCGGCAATTAAACGTTTTATTCTACAACATAACCTCCTGTCAACCCGATAAACAGAGTTTAGTATTTTTCCATTATTTTGATTCCCTTCAAATAATAGGTTTTCTCAAGGCCCTCAAATAGGTATTTGTTTCAATGATGTCTTCTTCATTCGACTCAAATCTCTTATCATCCAATCGTTTTTTTAGTTTTAAAAGAGGAAATAAACTTAGGGGGTTAAATTTGGAGAATATAATTGATGGGGTAGCAGTTCGTAACCCAATTCATCGGTTTTTGCCATCGTGACTACATATTTGCGCACCCCTGCATTGTCTTGATGCAATAGCACTTTTTTCCAGATGCGAACATGTTTGTTTCAAATCAATATCGAATCAATCGAAAAACTCTAAATAATATTTATCAATGATCGTTTTATCCTTTTCAAGGTAATCAATGTGCATGATACCGCGTACATCCCTACCATCTTCCAATTATCTGTAATATCATTCCATGGATTTTATCGACGATTTCTGGCGTGACGAACTCTTTTGAGCGACCTGAACGTTTGACATTGCTTGTGCTGATACATCTAGATCTAAATTCAGTAAACCATTTCTTAACCATTATAATCGATGGTACAGAGTCCTCATGGTATTTATCAATCCTTTCCTTGGTTCGTTAATGATTTTTTAGGCAAAAAATAATGCTTCATTTTCATTTTTGTTAAAATTCGGGAGTTTATATACTTTCAATGGTTATCATATATAAACTAAATGACCCAGCTTGCTTAATATTTTATATTTGTCTATGAATAAATGGTAGGTGACGGAAGGAATGTGAATTGGAAGTTACTGCGCGGGAAATTTAAAATGTTACTAACTTAGCAAATTGTCCTCGTACAATTCATCATCTTTTTTAAAAAACGTATGTAAAATATAATTTGTTTCTTTTATATTAAGTTTAATCTGCTAAAAAATGTTTTTAAAACGATTGTTTCAATATAAAACTACCTTGAAGCTCCGTCAGCGAACACTAAGCGAAAACGGAATTAAAGTTGAAAATTAATGTAATTCGCTGTTGATTGTGAAAAAAGCTTAATGCACGATCTTCATTTGCAGTATTGCTAGCACCGTGGCCGCAGAAGCGGGTCTAATACATTGTGTCAAATACGTAAAAAATCATAATATTGTGGTATATCATCTTGTCATTAATGTCTACCTGTTTGATAAATCAAAAAGGTCAATCTCGAAACACTGTGTTAGTGATATTAGCTTTTAACTTTTGAAAGTCACAGTTACATCACCGTTTGTCGACAGGTAAGCATATTGCACCACTATTTATCATTATTAATGTTTATGTAATTTTACAGTAGAAAATGTACTTCGTTTACAATATTCAAGTTTTGCCTCTTTTTTGCATCATTTTAAAAAATCTTTAATATGAATAAAAAAATGCATCTAATCGAGCAAAACAAAAATTAATTATCAATAGCTTTGTTTAGTCTTATCGTCGAGGTTGTCATTAGCTAGTTTGAATACAAGTCTATTCGTGACCGACAGAATTTCCGGTAATCCATGATGCTTTGGCTATTGTTAAACATTGAATCTCTACTCTTGCTTAAAAATATTTAAGTAAAACTGATGTTAAAGTAGAAATTTTAAGCTTTAACTGATAATGGCAAACAAAAATTAGTACATTTTTAATGGTTTTTAATGTAAAAAGTTTTACTAATGCGTCTCCTAAATGCATGTCACATTTAAAAATTGACTCAGTTTACTGCGAATAGAAAGCATGTTTTTGGAATTTGTAATAATAGCTTCGTGTACATGGTACAGTATATACAACGTTAATTCAATAGAAATCATTTTGCATTAATTGTCAAATCGTATAATAAGTTTTTCTTTAGCTAGAAAAAAGATACCAATTTTCTTTACATAGTTTCTAAATTTGACTAGAAACATGCAGCTTTTAAAAATTTGAACTACGTAAAAAATCAAGTCTATATATTTAACATTTTAATGCTGTATTGACTTCAATACGATGAGAAGGTCGAGAATAAGACAAAGGCATTTTTTTACACAGTTTTCAACCTGTAGTTGATATGTAAACACGAATATGATTATTGTAGTATGATAATGGGAAAAGATACAAAGTTAATGGACTTAATGAAAATTTTAGTAAAACGAATAACCCTAATTTCGTTGACACTTTGGAGCATTGTTAAGATTAAACATAAAAGAAATACGGAAACTCAATAGGAAGTTCAATAATAGGTTCGATTTTTATCAAGAATTAAAATTGAAGGTTGAAATTTAATTATAAAAGAGGCATGAAAATAGAATTAATATAAATATTAAAAATCATCAGATTATTATTAGTATTAACAGCCTGATAATAATATATATAGACCGGTCTTTTAGACAATTATATATCCTAACCATAAAAAAATCAACTTGTTTAGATAGCCGATTTACAAAATGATTGGTTGATGTATGAAAAGAATCGTTCAATTTTGTTATATCTATATTTGAATAAATGTACATTATTTTGATTAGACAGTCCATAATTTGCATTTTCAAAACGTATATTTTTATAGAACATTAATTTATAAAAATGAAAATGAAATGAATGTATAGACGGCATTATTTAAGTGATTATTGTTTACAATAATAAACGTTGGTTCGAGGAAACATAAAGTTTTATTTCAGAATTGTATTTGATTATTTAAAATTTGTACTGAATTATCTAATTTTTAGCATAGAAAATAAACACATTAATCAATATCAGTACGCTTAATTGCGACTAGTTTTTAATTCGCGTTCACGAAAAAATTGTGTCGTAATTAAATGATATTTGAAGCGTGTCCATGATGATACGCGGGAAATAGTGAAAAAAATGTTATTATTTGCATAAACGATTGAATTTCTAAAAGAAACTAAAGGAAAAAAACGTGATACTCAAGTACTAGTTAGCATAATGAATCACAAGGAGATGAACGTAAACGTATCCAATAGCCGCGGGAATGAATAATCGGTCAAAGAACAATGATGATATTTTGAAATGAAAGATAACGCAGTATACGGCACAATTCAGAAAACATAGTCCGAGAATCGCGCACAGTCATCAGACTAAATTCCATAATTTACATTTGTTAATGTTGCTGTCCATTATTAAATGTGAAGCAGATACATTTTATTAAAAAATTTTCTCATATGTTATGTAGTAAAATTTGATGAAATATGACAAAATTTGCGCATAATACTGTAAAAGAAAATATCATTATAACCAACTAAACAAAGTAAAAAAGTATCGATAATCAAAAAAACACTACTTGTGATAGTGTGCAAACTGATAATCAAGCAATACATACGATGAAGAAAGAAACAAAATATTAGCAATGAGATAAATGCACAGCTGTCAAAACAGTCAATCGTAGAGCAGACGTTCTTACCACGATACTTACGTAGCTTTTTTAGCGTTACAACAGGTCGTTCAGCTTATTCGCTCTAGGTAAGAACTTCTTTCTCTCAATATCAGTAAACAAATAATAATTTTTTATAAAAAATGAAGCTTTGTTCAGCCCGCAAACAAGTAATAACTAAATATGCCATTCTGCAGTTATTTCCAAGAACATATAAACTCTTGAAAATATTTGTCAAAACACGCGACAACAACATTTGCTTCAAACAGGTTTTTAAATTGATTCGGAGATAGGTTTAAAAGTATATAAATATCTCTAGACGCGTTCATTGTTCGTTGCAAGAAGTGGTAAGATTAAAGTCCAACGCAGGTTATAGGTATTTAATATATCTCGGTGGCTTTGGTGGTCGCATTTATTTAATGAAAATAAATCTTGATGACAATCTGATAAGGGAACTCGAAAAATTACTAAGACATTAATCAAAATATTGATTGCGTATATTGTTGCATTCTTAATTAACTTCCTTACTCAAGTATTCATTAAATTGTATAGATTAATCTACCAGACTTTTAACAATTAAATAGATAACATCAACTTTCTTATCGAGTATTAATGCGTTACAATATTAAAAATAAATGCAGCACTAGTATATTAAGTTGTACTTCATTGGTAGATGATGTAGCAGAATTTATTTTGACCTATAAAATCTGTTTTGAAATACAATGAATGTTACATCAATTTTATATACGTCATGTTTCTTGGTTAAAGATGTTTTATTTTTATTGAATGCAAATACTGTAACAACATTGGCGCGTCAGAAGGTTAAAAAAAATCAATTCTTAAACGCCTCACAAAAAATCGTCGAATGTCAAAATAGCACTCGACAAAAGCGATCGTTTATTTAACGACACGATATCGATCCTATCCAAATGCAAGAGGTGACTAATATAAAGAGAGAAGAAGCAACAGCTATTACGCGGTAGTCAAACAATAATGCATTTAAGTATCTATAAAAAATATTCCAAATCTTCCTATATGTTACCATATATGCACTACCATAAGTGCGTGCAAGAGAAATACATTTTTTGGAGACTAAGTAGGTAGAATTTAATGTCCGGTCCATGCTAAGCGATCGCGTTGAATCGCGGTTATCGCAAGCGCGAGAGCCTTATCTGTTACGGTCGGATAAGAAAAATTGACACGTTCAAGTGCTCTTCAATACACAAACATACACACACGAGTGTGTACACACACATCCGTTGAGGTTCGAGATTAAACAGACGTACATAGACAGAATGTTTGTCGACTCGGACTTTGGAATTGAGACTAAAGTCGAGGTAATGGATGAGTATGAAAAGTGGGATGAGGGAGGGGGGGGGGACGAAGGAAGAGTCAAGGTGCCGGGCACTGGGCCACAGAAACACCGGCGACACTCGAATAAGCAGGATCGAGCCTCATCTCTGCTGCTGTTGTTCTTATTGTTGTTATCTGTTTAGTGACGGGACCATGGCCGATTTTAAACTACAAACCGGCTCTATTGACGCCGAGACTAAGGCCCTCGCAATTAAGGAGCTGAGGGAAACTGAAGAAAACGTCAAAAATGGCATTGAAAAACTCAGAAAACTTTTGAACGGTAGGTTTTTTTTCCATTGATTATTTATGTTATTTTTGTTTACTCATAAATCCTATAAGAATTTTTATATTGTATTATTTTTCTTGTTGTCTATTGAATCGCAAAGTTCATTTAGAAGTTCGACTGGTTTTACAATTTACGTGACAGTGAATCACGTAATTCGACAAGATTATTCATTACAACTTATAATTTGAGCACTATGATACCAATATTTCGATTTGTTGTACAATTATTTATCTATACATGTGTAGCATTGATTTCGCAATTGTTTCAGCAAGTTCAGTGTACTATGCTCGATCGCGTTCTATTTCGTTTATTTGTACGCACAAGGTCAAGTGCACGGTGTCTCATTTAAATTTCGGTAGCGCGTGCTTAGTATGTAGATAGAACATAGATACGTTGGAGTCAAGCTGTCAATGCACTCGGCACCTTCGAACATTTAGGTCAAGGCGTAGAAATGTAATAAAAACGTATATTGGAGAGGGGATATAATTCTCAGGGATTATTGACGCTAGCCCATAGAGATTGTCACTTTTATAAGTGCATTTGTCTTTTGATACTGGTACACACAATCAATTAATACGTCTATCTGCAAGTTGTCATAAAATGTTTAAAATCTCCGTAGTAACTTTTGCTTGACTTTCGCTCTGAAAGTTACATCGTGAAACGCATTAATTATACAACACAATCGCTGTGTGTCGATAAATAAAACGAACTGGTAGATCTGTTTGTTACGAAATAATACAATGAGCGATAAGATTAGTAGCAATGATGCATTTTTTATATCGATAACCTTCTGGGTTAAATTTGCAAACAGTAGTTTATTTGTTAGATTGAAAGCAGAGGAGAGATCATATTTGGCTTTAATTATTCAACATTTGAATTCTAATATTTTGTGTAATTTGAAAGTAATATTGTTATTAACTCGAGATTCATTATTTTAACCTATTATGATTTAGAAAAATTACATTACCATGTATGCCATATGCAATGTATTTTTCTTATCGTAGTTTCGGTATAACGTTCGTCAAATTCCAAGCTCAGCACCAAACACAGCGACAAGAACACTTTGAATTATCTGTAGATATCGATAATGAAAGTAAGAATCATTTGAAGAGGTTAAGTCGGGCATTCGTTACCTTGACTGTAAGGTATTGTTTTTTTCTACTTTTGAGAATGAACGCCAAAGATTCTTTGCCAGAGATAATCTATAACAAAGATTTTTCGCTGGTTTAAGAATCAAACTTATTATTTGTGCTCTCTTCTTCTCTTTCTCTATTTAAGCGTCAAACTCTGAACGTCCAATCATTCGAGATGTTTCGTAAACGGTATCGAAGATAGTTGCATACGGAGGCAGTGTGGGGTCACAAGATAAATCGTTTCTCTTTCTCTCTTTCACTCAAGCACAGATTTATCTGTGCCGTTTAGAGCAGTGACCGTCATTCTATTTATGAAGAGCTGATTGATAACGCACACCTATGCATACGGTCTAGGAAAGATATGCCAAAGATTAGCATTCTTTTTGTTTAGATGATTCCAAATTATTTTTGTTGCGATGTAAATGACCGCTTGCCTATTCCAAAGTATGCACTATCAATAGTAACAACGAGATAAAGCTACGTTAAATCATTTCGTTACCGATTTTCCTCCTACAATCTTTAAGAATGGATAGTTTTGTATTTTCCATCTGAATCATAAATTCACGAGAAGATTCATCAGATACTTTGCAATACAATGAAACTTCAGTTTAACAAGTGATTAATTATTAAAAAAAAAGTTCATTGCCATAGTGAACAATAAGCGTGAGTCAATTTCGAATAATAACAGAAGAAAGGAAAAAACGATTAACTGCAGACGGAACATATTTCTGTGCGTATTGATAAGACATGGAACAATGCGCAATAAAGAGGTGCAACCGGTGACGAAAGTGTAATTATATCGAACGACGTATGAACGTAAGCAATTGAACCAAAAAAATAATTTAGCTCTGTTTGTCGTTATTGTTCTTTTTCACGATACTTGAAAATAAAATCTCCATATCTATTCTTGGTTTTTTTTGTGTCACTTATTACCATCACGTGTACTACAATAATCATGCAAATTTCAATTCTCAAGTATCAGTTATGCTGAATATAGTACATCATTATCGAGTCATAAGGTTGTTAAAAAACTTATTCCTGGTATAAAACAACACATGATTGACTAGTTATATACAAAATTATTATAAATAAGTCATAACATCGATTCACTTAAAAACAAGCATAACTAAATAAATTGCGTGACACATAACAAAGAAAACTATCTGACGATTTCTTGGAAAAAGAATAAACAAGAAAAAACGAGAGCTGAATTCGCTGCAAGTAGACACATACTGTATCATTCGAAATAATAATGAGCAATCGGCGGGGACAGAAGAGCAAGTCAAAAACATCACGTGTATATACGCACGCCGATCGCATGCAAAGATCATCAATCGAAGGTTTCGTGAAAATTTCCGATAATTTCAATGTAATTCGGACGAGGACTTATATTAGCGCACGCGTACATCGTCTTATCGAAGTTGGATTCTCTTGATAAAGAAAAGAGCTTATGTATGTATGAACTTTTTTCTCCAAATCGAAATTCTTCTTGGTGACTTATCTGAAACAAATTTTAATTGTAGAACGCGCTACTTTATTCAGAGAAAATAATATCTGTGATGTACTTTGATGCAGTGTCTATATTATTTCACATCACAGCTTTAAGTAGCATAAACATGTATATAGATACGATTTGATGTTTGAATAGTTGATTGATTAGCATATTGCTTTCTTTGAATGCCTATAAAGTTACTTCAAATTCAAATGTTGGTTGCGCGTGTGTATTTATTTTAATAAAATATATTGGTAAAAACAATGCGATTTGTACTTAAACTCATAGACTTTTGTACATTTATAAATGTTCGAAAAAATAATTATCGATGAGAAATTAAGAATGCAATGATCTGTCGCTGCAGAGGACCCGATTCTTCACTTCCGAACCGACGACGACTTTCTGCAAATTTTCCTGAGGCCATGCAAGTTCTATCCAGAGTCGGCACTTGCTCTGATGAGGCGGATTGCCGAATTCAAGCAAAAAAATGCCTCACTACTGAATAATTTGATGCCTGAAGACGAAAAGGCGGCTTTCCTCGAAAATAACGTGGTAAATGTACTCAAGAATCGTGATCACAAGCGCAGACGTGTCCTTGTTGTCAATGCTGGCAAATCCTGGGATCCATCACGTGTCAATGCCGATCAGATGTTCCGTATTTTCTATCTCATTCACGAGGCTGCCATTCTTGAACCCGAGACACAGGTAAGCGATTTATTTTAAGTTATTAGTAATAAAAAGTCGTCGTTATAGAACTGCATTAGTTGCTGGTTTTCAACAATGTTTAACTGAAGTATAATAGTTTTGAGATTTCGAAAAAGGCCAGTTTGAATTTTTTACAAATTCTAACACGTTGATTTCTGAATGTTCCTTATATACAAGAAAGGATCGATAAATCGTTAAAAAATATGGAGACGTCTTCTGTTGTAAATTGTTATTATATGTTTCCACAAAAAATTGTTCAAATCAGCCATGTCGTGCCAATAAGAATATATTAAGAAAGTTGAATTCATTCAAAGCAACTCAAAGACAAATAGATTTTATTATTGGCATTATCTTATTGATGAACTCGAGAGATCAACAAAATAATTAGGTGATATAATCACTGTTACTGTCTCAACCTGTTATCAGAATAAAAAATTTGCTAACAAAAGAATGATTGCTGATAAATGAAATGACGAAAATAAGTAATCTGATGTATGATGTTGCGAAAGATTTTCTAGTGCCAATTTAATTGAAAAGTAATCGTACTGCACATGTTTAAATTGTTTTGGAGGAAGCCTTTTTTCTTAATTGTTACATAATAATGTAAGAATTTTATATTTTTCATACTTCGAAATGTAATTAGTAGTTTTTATGAAGCGTTTTTATTTGAATAATACAATATTACAATTAATGTAATGGTCACTATTACGTACGTCATAATAAAATTAACTTGATTATTATGTATTTTAGGTACATGGCGTGGTTGTTATTATGGACTTTGATGGTTTATCAATGAAACAAGTTTTAGGTTTGACTCCGTCCTTTAGTATGCGACTCCTCAGCTTTATCCAAGACGCCATGCCACTTCGGCTCAAAGAGGTATTCAAATAATTATTTATTTTTCTAAAAATATGTTATTTTGTTATATAGTAGAGTAGGGTAATGAGGATATGTTAACAATATTTTTCATATCCGCAAATTTAAAATTAAAAAAAGAAAAGAAACAAGAGCATAATACACTTTATGATTGTAGGTACATTTCGTGAAAGAGCCATTCCTCTTCAACATGGTATGGCAAATGTTCAAGCCTTTTGTCAGGGAAAAGCTAAAGAAGCGTATGTTCTTCCACGGATCGAAGATGTCCTCTCTTCACAAGCACATGGCACCCAGCCACCTGCCTAAGAACTACGGCGGAGAATTGCCCGAGATCAATTACTCGGGTGCCGATTGGTATCCGACCATTATTAACTATGAGGACCATATTAAACGTGAGTATGACGTAATTTTTTTTGTCACGTAAATCATTGAATAAAACGACGTTATGAATCACCGATATATCGATATAATGATAAATATAATCTTGTACTTGTCGGTTCTTATATTATATTTTATCAATCAATTATTTCTTGAGTTTACAAAATTTAATGTTTTTAACAATGTTATTTTGAACGTTAACAATGATTGAAAAATCGCACATATTAAATTTATGAAAACAAGTATCTACTTTTATTAAATGATGATAGTAAAATTGAAAATTCTAGTATCATATCTCGATAAAGAAGAAAATGCTATTAACGATTTTTGCAGTTTTTTTATTCGGACATGAATTGAAAGCTATATTTTCGAATTTAAATAAAATAGATAATTTTCTTATCGTGGTTTTACGCATTGTGCAAGATTAATTTCATTTGAAGATCTTATTCAAATTTTCAGAAATTATCTTCAAATGGAATTAAACCTCTAATTTCATATTGACACCACTAATATCGAATGAAAATAAGATAAAAATTTGATCAGATCGGATAGTCATGTTTTGTGTGAAGACTAATTTACATTTTGTACTTATAACACACGTTTTTCTGTCTTGAATCCCAATTCAACTACTTTTAGAGTTTTAATCTTTATCTTACACAATTGTCCTGAAATTCTCGGATTAATGATACATCGTATAATAAGTTTCGTTTATTTCCTAATAAGTTATAAGAAAGTGTTTCTTGAGATTATTTTTATTAGCAGTTGAAATTTCAAACAGTACATCCTTGTGCTGACAAAAACTTTTATTCACCGAGATCAGCTATAATTTAAACAATTTTTTTAAATTTTATATATGAAAATTATTTTATAATTTGTTGAAGACATACATATTCGAAGTAGATATCCGAATATCTTTTTATATCATTTAATAAAACAGCAAGATTTCATCATCGTGCCCACATAATTGAACTATTTTTGAAGTTCTGGTCATGAAAACATCACGTATCTTGCATTGCTGCTTTGGCTCGGTGTTGTCTACGTAAACCCAAGAGGGTTCATGCAAATGAAATGTGCCTTCTTAAATATGAATGAGCAAGCTCTCGGCGAGCGTTCAACTCGTGGGTTTTATTTATAAAACTTGGTAACACCGATGAGCGGAAGTATATCATTGTATAAGTATATACATTGCATCTTCGATCGTTAACCCGCACCGACATACATAATACGGGCAAGCGTCGTCTTATTTACTAATCACTCCTTCTCCATCGAGGTTCGTGCAAACGTAGAGACCTGCCGTCGGCAAATTCTACGTCTTAATTGATTTTTCGGCGAATTCATCTCTCGTTTATAACGAGAATAATGATGATAATGATGGGATTTTTCACTTTTAAGTTTTAACTAGACCTGGCGGACAGTTAAAAACGACGAAAGTAAATGACAACACTTTTTCATTTGTTATATTTAAGTTATAATAATTTTAAATACCAGATGGGCCAATTTTCGTTTTTTAGAATGTACAGCGATCGGCAATAACGTGTAAGCGAAAACTTGAAAGAATCCGAGAAGTGTCTGCAGAGCTGATATAAATCAATATGTGTGGGCTCTCTTACGTAACAAAGAGAATTACTCAACATCTCTCTCTCTCTCTCTCTCTCTCTCTCTCTCTCTCTCCCTCTCTTTCTCTTTCTCTCCGATGACTTGACAAGAAAAAAATATGCAAGTAAAACGCTTCATTTACGAGGGCTCGTATAAGTAACGTCATCGTACAGTTCATTCGATTGACGCGTGTTTGGTACTCCGTATATACATTTATCGAGAAAAACACGCTTCTAAAACAGAAGAAAACGAAAGTTAATACTATGCTCGCCAATATATGCATGTACAAACTTAATGTATTTGCCCTCTTTCTTATTATCATTTAGTTTTTTTAATGACGTATATACACGACTGCAGCTATTATACGCGAGGTTTTCATTTCATATTATAACACACACGAGTTTCTAGTGTTCCGATATTGCGTCAATAGTGTGCCGAATAAGACTATAGAAAGGTCGTGGATGGAGTCCACTACTTAGATTGCGGCGGAAGTTGTAAATCGAAACTTGATTAAAGCACACGATGTAAATTATATTTACGATTTTTGTGTCTCCGCTTTTTATCGTGTTGTACGGCTAACTATTTATTAAATATTTTAGAATAAATCCTTATTGACCTTCTAAGCATTAATTATATATTGCGGGCGAAGGAGTCAAAATCCTATTAATACTTGTCAGTAGAAATACACGAATATAAAATGATACAATAAAAGTGCGTTGTAAAATTCATATGGGCATTAAAATGTTTCTGAAGTCAACAGGTTTATAAAAACTATATGGCTATTAGAAAGGGTATACAATTATTTAACTATAGCGAATTTTTCAGCCGACAGGGTGGATCATTACGTGTAATGACAAATTAAGTTATGTGACATACTACAGTAATGTAATTTTGCTCGCTCAACCGAATCTCAAAAGAATCGAATTAACAGTTGTCGTTACAAATAAACAAATAAACAAACAAAAAAGATTATTTTTACTTACGCGTAACGTCACTAAAACAACATTTTTTTTTTGCTTTTCTCTGTATACTTTTGGTTGGAAAATGCCGCGCAACAGCGAAGTCCGAGAGCATATATTGAGTAAGACACGCGTATAATACAACGGGTCCGGAGAGCATTTCGTCAGCAGCGCTTCGGCTATAACATAATACGGTCGCATACATTCTCTCAAGTAGTCGCGGTTGATAGGCGAACGAATTTATGGAAATTTCTTCTTTTCCACGTCAGACAGCACTTATTATCGTAGTAGTTAAACTTATTAAATAAGCTTTTACGTCATTAGTTTTCTTTAATTAATTAAAATATTATTTTAAATACTTATTTTGAATCTGAATCCTTTGTTGTCTTATATAACAATGATCCTTTGCGACGATCCCTTCTCGTGTTTAAAGAAATTATTCCATCGGTTAGCTGAAAAAATCCAACGAAATAACTATTCTACTTGGTTTCATGAATTATAAATATAACAAACTTTGCCTTATTTTAAACAAAATTTTTTAAAATTGCTAATACCGTATTTTTATAAAAGACTTAGACCTACAAAATAATCGTTTATTCCAAGAGTATAATAAAATGATAATTATCAGTGGCTTAGTAACAACCAACCTAACTTATATAATGTTTCTAGTTCACGTAAGAGACGTAATCGTATTACGGTGTACAATATTTTGGGGAAAAGGTTTCTCACGGATAATTATGTAAAAATGATTTGCTAACGATTAACTTTTTCTGTTTCAGAAATGAACAGCTACGGCTTTGTCAAGGACGACTAGACTGATTCCAGAGTAAATCTGCCATAAAATGTGAAGAAAATATCAAAATATATATATTTTTTTATAAATAATACGACCTAGCTCTAGTTAAGTGAGTGTAATTTTTCTATGGCGTTGTGACATATCCGGTCTTTCTCTCTATTAAGGATGTACTGTTAAGGATTAAATTTATTATAAAATAGATATTTTGCTTATTTATTAGCGCTTTGAAATCCCTTATTTAGATCTAACATCTTTAAAATCAATAGTATTCATTTCGAACAATTAAATCATTCAAGTACACAAGAATTCACATATATTTGAATTTTCTTTTTGCTATATTACATAATCATATAAAATAATCATTATTTTTAATGCCCATAATAAAAGAATCGTTTTGAAAAGCGAATTATCTAACTAATTGTTTAAATCACATTTTTGATAATTTAGCTATGCAAAAAGAAAATAAAGTGGCATTCAACAGATTTAATTCAAAGTAAAATGTTTAAAAACTATTACATAATTAACACGTACTATTTGAATAAGTGTCCAAAAAAAATTGTATCTGAATTTCGATTGTTTATTTCAATTTAAAATGTTAATTTAACTTAAGCGTATGAAATGGGTAAATTAAAAATTACGTTACTAGCTTCAATAATTACTGATGGTAAAATAAAATTTATCAAATTATATTATGATGAGATCTTTATTTTATTTGCTATATTATAATTTTTTTTCGCCATCGGTAAAAAGTATTTTTTGAGTAACAGTACGTTTTTAAAGAAAAAATAATCATGGCTAAGGACTCACCCAGTTAATCGGGCATTTTTATTTTGCGTGCACCTTTTTACAATCACTCGAGATTAATAACTACAAGTAGTGCACGTTTCATTGCAGCATCGCCTTCTGTTGAAATCGTTTTATTTCGTTTGTTTAGATTGTAACTATACATATAGAATGGTAACTACAGTTCACTTCTCCATAGTGGATGCATCGCATCTAAAAAATATGTAAAATTGTATATTCGCATCCTTGTCGATGAAAAGTTTTCTTATTCTACTCTACAGGTGCGTGCATCTTCTCGATAAAATAAATCCCATGATATAAATTTGAAAACTTATTAAACTGAATCGGTTTTTTAAGCATCAATCTCATTAGTCAAATTATCCTCATTCAGAGTTCTCTAATAATTTGAATTTAAATAAAAATTGTGGTACAGTAGAAACATGCTTCTCCGATTATTAAAAATATACACAGAGAACCACTTTCAATAATGAAAGTACTTCAGTGAAGATTGAATAAATACTATATAGGTCTATATATATTTTATATATAACGATATGTTAACGAAAATGAAATACATTTTTTAGAAATCTAAGTAAAAACAAGGAAACGTACAAAAGGTTCATGCTCATGACAGGTTAAATATATCCTATACATATAGTGCAAACTGTTGACGATTGATGATGATGATGATCATGATGGTAAATTAAAAAGGTGGGGAAAAAGAGCCTCAGAAGAGGCAGGCTAAGCGGTACCGTTGGCTCTTGTGTCAGTCTTGTAAGCGAGCTCCGTGCACCAGCGCGCACCGGTTTGCCGCTCCTTTCGCTCCTCTACCTTTCGCCGATTTCTTTCCAGTGTGTACGTACAGCTTACGGTAAAATAATACGTAATACCTCAGTCTCTCTCTCTTTCTCTTTCTCTCACTTATACATTCGTCGTTTTATTTTTTTTCTTTCATTCTTTCCTTGCTTACTGTTGTGTGTTCGCCGTGTCGTTAACCCCGGCTCTCGGTTTATTGCTGCTAAGATCAATGCAGTTCTTCATGTTTCAGTTTTGTACAGTGTTCTACAGCGAAATAGAAACTTATTGTGACTGTGTTCTCGTCTGATTAATGTGTGATATTTCTCGTGTTTGTTGCATTATGGATTTTTTTGCTATCTGCAACAAGTGCTTTTTGGGTAATTTAACATGAACTTTCAGACTGTTATTCGTTTAAAGGTAGATTCCTTTACGCTACATTTCTTATTTTAAGTATTAAAATTACGATCAAATTTCAATCAATTGAAAAGCTATTAAGTTAATAACCACCAAAGACAGTGCGCCGAAATAATTTTTAATGACTAATAATTATGTATATCATGTAGATACAGTAGAAAAATTGGTCATGGAGAAATGAGTTTTGATCTGATTTATTGGTTATGGATGAAGTAAGACGCGAATTTTAGATAAATAGATATAAAATATACTTTAGTAACGTCAGTGTAATTGTTTTATTCTAATACTTTTCTTTAGTGATCATACTAAACTGTGCCGATATTAATAATTATTTATTTTGGCAAATTTCGATCTCAATGATTCATCTGTGAAGTTGTAGTTGTTCATAATAAGTATTATATTCGTGTTTTTCCATGCCCAAATAACTGTAACAACTATTTGCAACTAAACTTATTTTTTATTACTGTATTTTTTTATCAAGGAATGTTTCCAAATAATGGTAGGATATTTCGTTATTTAACACTGAGCATTGATTGTTAGGGACAAGATAACATGAAATGTTAGAAAAGTAGATATTGAATATATAACGAATTTGTTATTTTTCTCATATCCATTTACTATAGTATCTAAAATTATAACGCTATATAGTGAAGCATTTCATTTATAATTTCGAATATATTTCGTAAATATATTAAACATAGATTTTGAGATTTATTATATTACATAAAATAAATCATTTTATTTACACGAATATTTTCTGAAAGAAACCACAGAAAAATGTTTTAAAAATTCATAGACAGAGCAATGTCTACAGACCGTAAAAGTTTGCTTATTTTTATATCACAAGGTTCAATAAAGACCATTTTATTCAAGATTCAAAAGTGGTTCTATTAGTTCTTTATATCGAATTAACGTTTGTGAAGTAATAGACGAACAACTGCAACTGAAAGCTTAAAGATTGATCTTCGAATTATTCTTTGTTACAACCATACATATATTTCTTAATATTCATGGATGTATGATCGGCAAATTTTACGACACAGTATGAATAGTTTTCCATCTCTTATATTCAGGGTATTTTACAAAGTAAAGTATAAATCGATCGGTTCATAGCATCTTCTTTGTCTA
This sequence comes from Chouioia cunea, assembly GCA_030064505.1. Lineage (NCBI taxonomy): Eukaryota > Metazoa > Arthropoda > Insecta > Hymenoptera > Eulophidae > Chouioia > Chouioia cunea. Next base: position 24,190,297 of record JAOPFQ010000002.1, read on the forward strand.
AGTAATTCTACTGCAACTTCCTATAAAAATGTTAACAATGCTTACAAAATCCAAATAACTAGTTTTTTTATAAGGCAAGGAAAAATGGAGAGTTTACTTTCTAGTTTTACCACAATTTCAGCATTTAGGCAGTTAGATGCAATATTCCTAATATATACCATAGCTTGTCTAGAGATTGAGTAAGACAAAATTGTACATTTACTCTTTCAGAGACAACTATAACATTAATGTTTCTTGCGACATTTGTAGATATTTCTCGCGAAAATATTGTTATTCAATCAAAATATATGTATTTCCTCTGGTAAACAGTCATCAACATTGCATGATACCCAAGATTAATTCTTTTATATTAACAAAGTATTCTTTGCATTTAAAAAATCTCTCATCAGCTTATTCCTCCATCTTTTTTAGGAAGCAGTACGATAATTAGAGGTGTTCAATCGAATGATTCGGATACTCAATCACCCTTTTCTGTAAAATTAAAATACAGTTTATTTACTCTAAATTTTATATTCACAGAGCGTTTAACAAAATAGAGTAACAAACAGTGCAAGCATGTCAGTCGAGGATGTACTCATAACCGCGACCAACCAGTTAACACTGAAGGAGAAGCTGCGGCAAGCACCCAAATTTTATATTGGCAAAACTGAGTTTAGCTTCGATCCCGATGACCTAGATTCTGAATACCAAGTGAGAGCTGCAAAGGAATTACGCGAAACTCCTGAAAATGTCGAAGCAGCGTTTACATCTTTACGCGAACTTCTGAAAGGTAAAATGTAAAACTTAACGAAGTATGGAAAAAATGTAGTTTGTTTTCTTGTGCAGGCTACCAAACCATATCATTAATGACCTGGTAAGTTTGTCATCAGTGTACGGTTTTTTATTCGTGAAGTGTAGTGTGACATTGGCATTTTTGAGTGCAATATTGAGCGAATGAATCCCGTAAATATTCTAAGAAAAATGATTGATTATTCTGCACGTGCTCAAATCTTGATAGTTCACATATCTCAACCTAGATGACTCAAATTTTTGAATAGGTAATGGATGACTGGTTTATAATTCAACTGATAAGTTTGATAAGATATAAAATATTTTAATTAACCTGAATGAATCGTTATAATATAGTTAGATCATTATCTCAAACAATATTTAGTTATCGAATAGTTTTTAGATAACCCTTGCAGTTTTTATAGAATTTCTTATCCGTTCATTCATAAATGTACCTTTAGTGTAATTGAAGAAATGTTGTCAAATAAATTATATGTTTGAAAAAAAACTTGATTCGGCAAGTTTCCAAGGTAAAATATCTTCTTTCATAATTTCTGCTTCGTGCATTTTTTGAACATTGCGTCATCTTTCCACGATTTGGTTTTGAACTTAAAATTGGAAGATAGCGAAATACCCGTTTTTACTGGAATATCTTTGTACATGGTGTTTTCCTTATTCACATGTAGCTCATTATCTCGCTTGAAATTCTCGGAAAAACATTGTGTTTGTCTATGACCCACAATCGAAAGTCCATGTAACAAAAGTGAAACTACAAGCTTCCTTCTTATTTCCGTGCTATTTGAGAAGTAAATATGTACATATACTTTCTAATAAAATATTACTAACAAAATATTATTTTCTTTATTCAGTTGTCAACTACAACTACTATTTTAAACGATACGTATTTTTTTTATTTTTATGCCAATTTTCACTTATAATTTCGTAATCGACAGCGAATATACATAAAATCTTTATGTTTCACCATATGATTGTCTCATTGTAAGGAATGTTTATTTTATTACCAAATCCAGCTACGCGTCGAGCTATGAACAAACTACTACTTTTAAGGTTTTTCCGTGAACGTTCATAGTTCGGAAAGAAAATTTTCGACCTGCTATAAAACATTCATCACAATGCGGAATTACGACGAAATTGGTTTCTCTGATAATTCTGGGTTTTTGAGAATGAATAGGCAAAAAATAGTCGTACGACAGAACCGAACGTTATTTCCATATAATCTTTATTTGCTCAAGAAAAGCCCAAAGTTCCAGTATTGGACACGAGCAAAAAAACATGATTCTGTTGGAAATCGAATTTTCAAATTCAATTACTTCATTCAATTCTTTAGGCTCTGTATTGAATTCGTAAGGAGTAACAGAAAGTATGGTTGGAGATGCAACGTTGATAGTATGAACGAATGATGCGCAGTGCAAAAGAACCAATGATAATACAATGCAGCGAGTTCACGTTAGTGGCGCGTCTTGAAAAATGTGGGAAATGTCCGATTGTGTTCCAAACGCTTACTATAAATTTGTAGTCAGTAAAAAGCGAATTCCCCTTCTACCGGCCCTCGTCAATATTTTATATAATCAAATAGAATTACTGGCAACGAACACAGTGATTCAGTTGCAACTAATTACGCCACAAAACAAAAAAAGTAATGTTTTGCGTGCAAATTAATTCTAAAGTTTTTAAAGCATGTTTGGGAAAACAATTCTAAAAAGCAAGTCACTCATGAAAGCCAGATATGTTTAGAATAATGCAATGTTACGTTAGAATACATTTACTCCAGCCACGTATAGGTGGAACAAAAAGTTTCAATAGCACAGGAATTTTTACTCGGCAATGTCGATGAAAATAGAATCTTTCAATCTTTAATAGTTCCCATGATGGTCTGTAACAATTTACTCTGCTGAAAATCAATAATATATCGTGATATTTCAATTTTCCGATATTTAAAAAAACATTTTATAATATAACGTATTGTTTCTCAATCTGTTTTGTTTGATGTCATTTATCCATGTTATCGTAAATTGTATAATTTTTTTTGTATTAAATATATAAGCCTATTCCTATCAAGAAGTTTTCGGGGTAAAACGTTTAGATGTTAATAATACATACCATTATGTTGCAGGTGAGCCAGACTTAAAAGTACCTACCGAGAAGGAACACCTCCAAAAATTCTTGAGGCCATGCAAGTGGTATCCAGATAGTGCCTTCGAACTGGTAAATATAGAGTGATGAGGTTTTCATACAATTACGTGCATTCGTATCGCTACATCTTTTTACTTTTGATTGTTATTAATTGAAATGTTATTCAAACCTATCGTAATTGTTTTTATTCGAAGGTACTTCGCTGAATACTTTATCTCGTTTCATACTTCTACTACAATGTTTATCGTTAAAATGTATCTGTAAAAATACCAATGACAAACACGAAAACTTGGTATGAAACGGTCATTGGTTTAATTTGGCAATAATCATAATACCGATACAAACAATATCATTGCAGATGAAGCGTTTTTACAAATACCGCGCAAGTCATCCGCGTTACTGTGCCAATCTACGACCAAGTAATGAACGAGTAGTTCTTTTATCGGGAACTCTTACGCCTTTCCCTAAGCGAACTTCTGATGGTACCCGAATCATCCTCATTGAAGGTGGACGAAAATGGAAGCCTAAGGAGATCTCGCTGGAACAAATGTTTCGTGGAGTCATTTTGTTTCTTGAAGCAGCCATGTCCGAACCTATATCACAGGTAAACGATGTGAACGTGAAACAAAAATTCGTACAACTAACATAATGTTGAGACTTAACTTACGAGTATTTCGCACGTTGTAATTTTAACATTGTCACAAAAAGTAAACTCCTAGTAAATGTTATTTTCAAGGTTGCTGGGGTACGAGTTCTAATCGACATGGATGGTTTGACTTTGACACATGTAACATATTTCACTCCAAGCTTTGCTTCAGCAGTAGTTGACTTTGTACAGAGGTGTTTGCCTTGCCGTCTCAAAGGCGTTCACATAATCAATCAACCGTTCATCTTTAATATGGTTTTCGCTTTTTTCAAACCTTTCCTACAGGTAAGTTTATCTTTTGACAAAACAATAAATTTTACGCTTACTTCTAAGTTCAATAGTATGATTTTATATTGTATTTATGTACAGGAAAAACTCAGGAAAAGAATACATTTCCACGGTACTGACAGGAATTCATTGAAAAAGTATGTTGATGTCGCGTGTTTGCCCGAAAAATATGGCGGAGAGTTAGAATTCCCTAATGAGCCCATTGGTGAAACTTTCATCAAGTTCTTATCAACGTTTGAAGATGATTTTATTGGTAAGTGTCTATGTTTCTCTCGTATTGATGTATGCAATAATTTTTTGTCGCGTAATCAAATTCAATAAAACCCTTTTTGTTTTCAGCATCAGCCAAACATGGTTACATTACCCAGTCATAAAGAAGGTCTTTTATATACGTAAATTTCCATTCGTTTCTAAGAAGTTTTGTGGTGTATTAATTCTATTTTTATACAACATTTTGCCCAGATAACCGAAACATGGTTTTCAAACGTGTGGGCTATTGGATGATTTAATTGTTACTGGCAAATTTTTTAAAAATATTCTCAAAACATCTTCCAAATGATTTAAAAACTTAACCTAAACGTTTGGAAATGTTGTCAGTTCAAATTCTTATTTTCTACAGAACACTATTATGTCACAGATTTATAGCTCATAATATTTCCTCATAGCTGCTAGGATAAAGTAACCGACTGTACGTGTCATTCGTTTTTTTGTCATTGCCACATATGCGTGCAACTTTTCGCATGTGCTACATAATCTACGTTGTGTATCCAGGACTGTTGATGCTAAATTGTTACGAGTTGATGATAAGTATGTTGAAGGCACAAGACTCCACATAATGATTTATAGCTTCATTAATGCTACGATTTTTTACTCATTTTTTAAACTTATATCTGTGAAGAGCATGTTATCTATTTTCAACAGTATTTTGGTTGTATAAATTTTATTTGTGTTATTGTTCCTCGAGTATTGTACGTTTTAAATTCTTTTCACCGTGAAATCTATTAAGAAGTATCTAGCTCCGTATAGTTGTTTCCTCAAAAATTGTTTGATATAAAAAATGAAAAGTAAAAAATAATCAATAGATGATACCTTTTTTAATTTTCGGCAGGATACATTTATTGGGCACAATGAAAATCATATCTGTCGATATTTAGACATCGTGTTTCTTTGCGGGAGGGAGGGAGGGGGGGGCGATAAACTATTTCTTTACATTTATCAAAATCTTTACGCATTATGAGGTACAAGTACAAGCATATCTAGTGATATATAAAATATTATGAGCAAGTTGATTGGAAATCACCAATGGCGTACCTATGGGTACTACAACAACTATTGAGTCCACATGCGTTATTAGCCATTTTACCACACTCGTCGAAAATAAAGTGCTATTAAATGATATCCATAATACGGAATGAATGAGAGAATTTGATTGTATGAAATATGACGAGTGTCTCGACAATTAACGATTAGTTATTACTTTTCTGAACAATGCTATTCAATTTTTACCAGTTGACGTATATTTATCTTTTATAAATACTTTATTTACGAAGAACAATTTTATATTTTATTATTAATTTTATTTAAAAAGAGTTTACCTAGATTATTAGCATGTTTCGATTAGATTAACATATATTTGTTTTAGAATATTTGTTTTTGTATTATGGCATAATATCAACATATAAAAAATTTTATTTTTAAATATATTTGTACCATTTTATTTATATATTTTTTTTGAATTGCCTGATTAATTGAATAATAAGCTAATAATAAATAAATACCTATAATATTTAATATGAGCGTTACTTATTCATTCATTGCGTCGATTAAAATAATTTATTTTTATTTATTTTACACATTAACTTAGTTCATATTAGTAATTATCTAGTGTATTTGATGGATAAAAAAACATAAATAGAGTTATAGCGAAATATATAGATAATATTGTGATTTATATACGTATGTAATCGAAAGATAACACATTTTCTTCCATAACTCGTTTGTACAAGTGCATCGTGGTTGATAAGTTAGACACCGTTATTATTGACTGTTTTTCTACACTGATGATAATGAAATCAAATGGACAAAATTACTACTGATTTTGGAAAGTGGGAAATTAGAAAGTAACGCATTTTCCTTTAAAACTAAAGGCAGCAAAATAAATCAATATTAGTCCGTAGGGAAAAATTGGCAATAGTTCAATGTACCATCTGTATTGGGAGTGTTTCTATAGAAAGTGCTGTGAAAGTAAAGAAAGTACACTTGATCGAATTGAATGTCGCTTTGCACGTGGCCGCGATTACAGTTTACAAGGCAATCTTTGATAATTATTACTGGTAAGTGAATTAGAACAAATTAGAAAAAGTATTAGAACAAACAAGAACAAAACTGAATTAGACGAATTTTTATTAATTTTTGGCTTATTTGCCATTATTATACATTTTGACTGAAATCAAAACTACTACGTATTTCGTGTTTTTCGTTAAAATGCGATGCATGAGAGCTCTCATAAATAATTATGCGATATGTTATGAAATGAAAACTCGTGAAAATATGGTTTTCTTATGAAGTTCCGTATAAATTGCTTTGTTTACTACCTATTTTTGTTTGAATATTTAGGTACGCAATATAGTAATCAATTGTGAATAATTTGCATACTTAAAAATTCATTTTGTAAAAAGATTAGATGAATTTGTTTTTATTATCATGGTTTAATAGTACTATATTTCAGTTGCATAGCAGAATATCACAGTCTAGTGCAAAACAAACTTTGAATGTAAAAATAAACTAATGTCAGAAAATCTTGTTTCGTTGCATTTGATTCAACGTTTTCTTTTTAATTGAAATATAAAAAATGTTTTTACCTAGATCAGCCGGTTGTTCATCGAGGTCCTATAGAAAAATCGTCAACATGAAAGATTTTAAGTCTCAATGGCGTTTTCTAACTATAGTCGAACAGCCTATATATGGTAATCTAATATCTACAATTTTCTACAGATATACAACTTTTCATGTCATTCTTAGTAGAACGTATTCCAAGGATACTAGAGAAGTTTCCTCATATGCAATTACTTTTTTTGTACGCACGCTGATCGACAAGACGTGAATTATACATTTTGGACTTGTTATTTATGCGTTTTAATAAAGTTGAACGTTGATATAAAAAACATTATTATCAGAGATGAATGATTCTATTTTATTTTATTTTAAATTGAATTTTAAATTTAGAGAAAAATCTCACGGCGGATTATTTTAGGCAATTAATTATTTTCAATATTGAAATAAATTATCTCTTCGAATGACCAAACGTGAATGTCTACAGAATTTCGAATTGAATCTTGATGTACAAGAACGGAAGGATACGATTAGATATTTTTTACATAATCTTAAATTTCAAATGGAATAATTATTATATCTCAAAGAATACAGTTTTCATTTGTAATCTAGTTCACCATCAAAATTTCAAGACGTATCACTTTCTGTATAACGGTGAATCTGTTTTTCAAGAGTTTCTTTCAGAGAACTATAAATTACGCGGGCAAGAATTGCTCCACATTCTCTTGCCTATTGCCATTGTGATTGTGTATGCATGGGTGATTGTTTGAAAAAAAAAAGGAATATAGCCACTGAAAGGAAATATCGCACAGAAAGGCGAATGAAGTTTGAGTAATATTTAGATCGTGGATTACAATAAAAATAACGTATTCAGAAATTTCTTAAAAATTGAAAGTACATAACTATTTGTAAAGCTCTTCGAGTTTACGCCGAGTTGGAATGGATTGATAATAAGTGGATTAGCACATTAAGGCACTATTTTTATAATTACGGTATATATACGTGTATCGGTTGGGATATTTGTAAATAACCTGCCGCGAGGGTTGAATAACCTATAGCAATACCAAAAGAAAATCGAAATACAGGGATAGCGGACTATCCCCCTCTCACATGTATATATATATATATATATATATATTCTCACTCTTGCTTAGAACAAAAAACTTGGTGGCGGTAGCTTTGGCATCCACTGCATATACTTACGTTATAGCTTTGTATATATCTCCGGCGTCATTCAATTTCTTCATTCGCGGCGAAAGCGAGACGAACGGACACAGTTGCATTGTAATTTGGTCTATATCGCGTGCACAGACAGCGCGTAATATCAGTGGTGCACGCTCTGTTCGCTGCACCACCACCGCAACTCTCGAATGGTTTAATCGCTTTCCTGCATCTCTCTCGCTCTCTCAGTCCGTGGCGAGACACTCAGTCGTTTGGATCGTCGTTGGCTTGTTAATTGTTGAATTTCCCTTTTTTCTACTTACGAAACACGTCTGCTTTGCAATTGAGGTACATTTTAATTTGTTTTGGATTTTCGTTACTTTTTGTTTAATTATTATTGGTATTGCAAGTCTAGAGCACCCTTCTTTTATTTGTCAGTAATCTGAGATTGAACATAAATTTTTGCGATTTGTACTAAAGGGTAATTTAGTAATAAGTTTTAATGAATGTTGATGCTGAGAAATATATCGATTAATTAGTTCATTTTGTAATGAATATTGTTTTTTTGTAAAAAGTAACATATAAAGATATTCATAGTCATTTTTGTAAATATTTATTATTCGTACATACTTATAGCTTAAGTGCACATCTGAAATTTATTTTATTACAGTTTAATAATACGATTGTACTTTAAGAATATGTAATTTACAGATATTGTAAATAGTATGACGAATTATTTTATAGATGCTTTGTCATTTGAATTAGTATAATATAAATGATTTGCTTTTGTTCCTCATGAGACTAAATAATAAAAATTTACTTATAGAAAATAAATTTGTCTATTGAAAACATTGAAATTTCATTATTATGAAAATTATAATCCAGTAGTTGTATCCTAAGATGTATTAGTGCATTTCACATTTAAAAATACTTCTGATCTATTTCAATAATTATAACGATCACGAAGTAGGTTGATTTATTTATTGGCTTATTGGGAAAGTAGTTTTCAAAAATCTATTAGATTAAATAGAATAATTGGTGATAATAAAAAAATTTAGAAGAAGAAGCAAAAAACTAGTTCAACACTCAATCAGTTGCAAAAATAATATATATATATATTTGTTGCACCATAGAAAATGTGTTATTATCTAGATTACAAAACTTGTGATTACAGGACAATTCTTGTGTAAATAATTGGATAGAGTAATTAAGTATACCAATAATTTGACTTATAAGACATTTTTACTAACATTCGAATTTGAAGTACCGTTTTAAGTCATTCCGAACTAATCTAATTGCTATGACAATCACGAAAGGAATATTTCTTTAATTGTACATACACCAAACTTCTGTTTAAACATTCCTTATTAGATTGCAAATAAATTGGAAAATTTTCTCATAAAACCATTAGTTCTAATCTTCTGTGTCTTTTTTGTGTAATAATGAAACTGCAATTGGATTATTATGCTGTAATAATTGCGCGAATAATTTGCGTTGTAATATGGGAAAGGTACGCGCACTACTTAATGTACGCACTAACATCTTTTAAAACACATACTATACTTGTATGCATTTTGAATATTAGAATAGATGGATTAAGCAATCTTTATCATAACATGATTAAAATTATAATGGAAAATTAAATACATTAATGGATAATAATTGCCATATGATAAAATTCTGTGATTGTTATAATAAATTTGTAATTAGCTTGAAGTACCTGTGCATTGAAATATATACGAATTTTTTGCATGAGTCTATACTAAAAACATTTTCAATCGTTGGATAGCTAACTGTAATTCTCTTAAATTGTGATCTTTGTAAAAGTAGTACAAACTGTTCCTTCTAGAATGATGTAGACTTTATTACAAAGAAAAGCACTTGGTATTCAGTGCAACTTTTTACTACAATAAAAATATCTTTCTTTGCCTTTTAGTATCTATTAGGCTTCGTTTGTTGCTTCTCTAAATAAAAGGAGTGGAATTTTAATAATGAGCAACCCTATAGAAACGTTGACCGAAAAATTAAAGGCTGTGCATTATCCGATCGGTGATTCTGAATTGGCCGTTAGACCCGACGAATTTGATGACTATCATCGAGAAAAAGCGGAACGGGAACTGCGCGAGACACCCGAAGTGGTGCAAGAGTCGCTTAAGGTTCTATGTGATATGTTGGCAGGTAATTATAATACTATTCCTCTTTGTTTTCATGTTGCTTACACTAGATTCCCGAGTTTCTATCTCGCGATTTATAAATTATCGACGATTTTACCTGTTGTGAAATTGAATAACGTCATCAGTTGCATCGCCACATGCTTATTCTATCTGTAGAATACGAAAATTGTTGTGGAGTGATACGATTATACACATATAATCAATTTGATAGCACCTCAATGATTCTGTTAGTGAAATTTATAAATTACCCGTGAGTTTCGCACTGTTTGAATATGATTATACGCTTGAGAACAACTTTACAGGATGCATGCTACATAAGTTGTGTAATACTTTCATCTAGATGTAAAATATATAGATATTTATTTATGTACTCTTTGAGAGCATTCTGGTCATAAGCTTAAAATTTCCGTTAAGCTTGCATAGTTTTAACCCAATTATGATAGAGTTGCATAGACATACACATTTATTCGGTTGAAAATATTGATATTAATGATGTGGACAATTTTTTGAGAAGTTGATATTAATTTAAAACAAATACATTTAGCCATATAGTCAATCAAAAATACAAACTGCACCATTTGATGCTTGATTTCGAAGGGTTTACATTCATATTTGATACATATCGTATGACTAAATTTAGTTTCACGATTAAAGATCACTTTTGGCCCACCATGTTATAAAATAATATGTCTGACAAGTACTTGGTGTACAAAACAAATGTATTTTTACGGAAGACCAACTTCTTTGCAAATGATTAAAAGTTGACATAATTAATATCACTTAAAAAGTAAGAAACTCGAATATTCTTTTTAATGACTCTCTCTCTATATATATATTAAATACATTACTCATACTCTCTCCAATATTATATTCCAATATATAATTCATACATGTTTTATATTACAATTCAATTTATTTTTATTTAAAAATGCATCCAAAGTTAAATAAGTACGTTAGAACATCATTAGTTATTTTTTCTTAAAAGTTGATTGACAGCTTATTTAAAAAGTGTCCATGCTTTTATCGAAAGATGTTTTTCACGTTTAAGAAACGGACAAATCTGAAATACGCCATATCCTTTTTTCTGATGTCTCCACTCTGAATATAAAAAAAAACACCATGAGTCGTTAAAGCCGAACAAGCTTGTACTAAAATTTTACTGCGTCATTGCTTTGATGAAAAATATATAGGCGCTATTATTGCACTTGTTTTCCTTGAGAATTTGAAAAATTACTTTCACTACTGGTTGCTTTGCGAATGATATCACAAATGAGTCGGCTAAAATAGAAAAATACAATGCAATAACGGTTATTTCATATTAGTACATGATTTTTTAGAGGAAGAAGACTTATTCGTACCTTTCGAGAAATGGTTTTTAAAAAGATTTCTTCGACCATGTAAGTGGTATCCAAAAAGTGCATTCAAACTGGTGAGTTGCTAATAATGTATTTTTTCAGCATATTTTTTTATAGAAACCGTAACCTATTTAGAAACCGAGATTAATCACTGACAATTCAGGATACTTTTATTCCATAAAAATATTACCCAATAAGGCAAATCAATTATTATTCTTAAACTGTTTTAAAAATAATAATTTTTTATCTTTTTTTTCGCTAAAATAATTTGAAGCATGATAATATTTTGGGTAGTTGAATAACATAAATCTGTATTATTCAATTATCTTGAAAAAAATAATATGTAAAAAATAATATGAAGCAAAGAAAACTTAAAGCGATTTGTGAACTCTTATATTTGAATGATTCAAGAAATATTATCTCAAAATTTCGAAGATTTAAAAAGGTCTGAAGGCGTTGCTCTCTATTGTTTAAGAAAATCATTTTCACACAATTTAGGTTGAAGAATTTAAATGACGAAGTGTCGTATACATAAATAAATAAAAAGTATGTGTTCTACTTTATATTGAATGCAAATGATTTTAAATCAATATTTTTACAGTTGTCATTTTTGCAATTTGTGATACAAGTAAAATAAGGCAATAAAATTGTAAAACATCCTTTATACACTTAAATGTATAAATTCACAATTGAATACCTAAAATAACGTTAAATGATAATTTTATAGCGAATAACGACAATGGAGTATCAATTACATTCTTTATTTTGAAAAAAAGATAAGTAACATAACGATACGCATCCAGCTAGTTCATTGGTTTTCATTAAGAATTAAACCTATAAAATGTATTCTAACTCTCATCTCTTATGATTCTAGATAAAACGATATTATGAGTATAAAAAAAATCATCCAGAATTTTACGACAATTTAGTACCAAGCAACGAACGAGATATCTATAAATCGAGTATCCTGACTCCTCTACCAAGAAGATGTCCTGATGGGGCGAGGGTCGTGGTAATTGAAGCTGGACACAGATGGAATCCTAAGGAAGTGACACTTGAACAGATCTTTCGTGGAGCTATATTGATTCTCGAAGTTGCCATTACAGAGCCTAAAACACAGGTATTTTACGAAGATTTTTTATTCGAAGATTATTATTAACGAATTTCTATCGATTAATTCAACATACAAGCATATAAAAGCATACACTTGTTTAAATTCCTGATAAATAAATCGAGATATACCGACCTAGTTATATAAATACATTTGTGAGTTATGAAAAATAGAACAATAAGTTCGAAAAAATTACGAATCGGATAATATTGTGTATTGCTCGAGTATCGTTATTGATTATTTCCTCGGTCGATCATGACTCGATCAAGTTGTGAAAGACAGTTTTTCTTTTTTCGCATCTTGACCAGTTCGTTTTACGAAAAAAAAATTATCACTGCCACTGGTTAATCTAATTTCTTTATATAAAATTAAAAGGAGAACTAAAATACACTCTATAAGTAAAAACAAATTCGGGAACACGGAAATTTTCTGAATGCTTTGTTAATAATTCATCCTAACACTTCGACCACACAATCTTGTTTTAAGGTCAAGCAATAAGATATTTATTTTATATATTCTTTTTTAAAAGATTCTATGTTACTATTTTCAATAATGTTAGGATAAAATCATTAAAGAGCATTGCACATTTAGAAGAACATAACGGGCTAATTTAATACTATCTATTTTTACTGTTTATTTTTGTTCAAGATCGCTGGAGTGCGAGTAATTATTGACATGGAAGGATTAACTTTGACTCATGTATCTTACTTCTCACCAAGTTTTGCTGCTGCAGTTGTCGAATTTGTTCAAAAAAGTTTGACTTGTCGTCTCAAAGGTGTTCATATTATCAATCAATCGTATATTTTCGATATGGTTTTTGCTTTCTTTAAACCGTTCCTGCATGTAAGTTAAACTTACATTTCCAAATTGCATCAGTACTTGTTTTTAAATAGTTCTTTAGAACTGACATTAGATTTGAGCATTTCAACATTTTAGGGAAAACTTAGAGACAGAATATATTTCCACGGTGTCGACAGGTCCTCAATATTAGACTACATTGACCCGAAAGTCTGTCCTAAAAAGTATGGTGGTGAATTTGAGTTCGAACCACTTGGCGAATCCCTTTATGAGTATGGTTTAACGTACGACGAGTATTTTACAGGTAATTGGTCACTTTGTCAGATACAAAGCTAACAATTTTGCGACTGCTGTTCATTTTAAATTTATTTTTAGATGCCAATCGATATGGATATGTCAATGAAATATAATTATACGAATCAATGAAAATTCGAATAATTTGTGATAAATTTGAATCTACGTCGTCCACTGCAGCTGTAATCTTCCAAAACTCATACTACTCAATATTCAAACTTCAAAATTTTAAAAGTTCATGATTTATTATTTTTAAACTAAGTTATACCTTCGGTTATTTAATTTAAGCTTTTCGAATTTGAGTTATTCAGTGCCAATGAAATAAATAATATTTTGTCAATGGATTTTTTTCGAGAATAGCTTTAATTTTAAAGCATTAATTTTTTATTTATTTAATAACAACATTTCTATTGGGATAGAATTTTGGAAAAATGATTGTTGTATAATGACAAAATTGTATCTATTACATAGTTTCCGTATTAAATTTTTTTATAAAATGATAGCGCTTATTGAATAAATAAAAACAAATCGTATTAGTATTAGTGAGCAAATAATTTTGGGATCGTGTAAGTACTATTTGTTCTTCGATGAAGCAGTAGTAGCTATAGTTGCCTAACATTGAAAATTTGTATTAAAACATATGCGCATTGTGATATTTACAAACGTTTATTAGGCGGGTTAAGGATTAACAAAATAAATATTTAGAATTATTCACAAATCATTGTTTTCTATTTATTATAAATTTGATAATGTAATAAAAACTTATGATTTTATAAATACCACGACCGCGCGATCTAACTCGCATTTTAATTGACGTTAAGGTTTTCCTCAATTCTTCGTACAATAAGAATTTGCACTCCAATATTCCATCTTCGACAATACACGATTCAAATGACAATCTGTACTATTCATATACTACATTCCAACGTCGTATTTCAATTAAAATGGCGCTGTTTTTTCGATTTTTAAACATTATCGTCGAAAATATACTTACAATACATTTTTAACATGTGAATTTGTAAGGCCATGGACTACTTTATTGAAAATGTATAAAAACGTGAAAATGTATCACATAATTACTATAAGAAACCTTACCTAAACATTATACAATATTTAACAATAATAACCGTTCCGCACTATCACGAATAGTCTAAAATTGTAAACTTATTGCCAAGAAATAATGCACAACAATATCAATTAAAAAAATTCAACTCATTAAATCTAGATTACAGAAACACATATGATCACATTGTGTAGTTGTTTTTTAACTAAGTTTCGTTGCTTAAAAAATCTTCTACTTGAAAGTTCCGTAATTCCTCAAGTAAACTCAGCCGATCAACGGCCGCAGACGCATGCAGCGAAAAAGTGCCGAAGAATACTTTTCGTGAGTATCCACTGCGAGATAGTCCTGTCGATGCGTCGAAAAATCCATTGTTTAATTTTACTTTCCATATCCATAAGAATTGATTGCTAACAGATAAAAGAGACAATTTATAATATTCTATATTGAACATATCGTATGTAATATAATTAAATATCTGTGATTACATTTAAGACTAGAGATATCTATGAATTAACAACGTATGTATCAATGGAATCCATTAAATGGATTTTACTTATTTATAAACTGTCGAGAAAAAGTCTTACGTCGTTTACAGTCGCAAGTCCTTAATACGCGCTATGTAAATGTTTAAATCATTGATAAAATCGTTTACCTTCATATTCTTTATCACACATCATTAGCAGTTCAAGCCACTGGCTACCAGTTACCCTTGGAATCGAAACAGTTCCTCCATAACATTCTGGCAAACATTTGGGAGAAAGGTATTTGTGCAATGATTTGCGATCTTTTCCATGAAAGACGATCTGAAAATTGAATAATTTAATCAATTAGAAGTTAATAAAAAAGTATCATCTAAGTCGAGTTAAACTAAGGTAAAACCTGTCGCAAAGTAACGCAAATAAAAGAAACTCACTCTATTCTTCAATTTTTCCCTGAGGAACGGTTTGAAAAGTGCAAAAACCATATTGAAGATGTAGGGTTGGTTAACAATATGGATATTCTTGACTCTAAGTGGCATGGCATCCTGCAACCAGTCGACAATTCGTTTGGCGAATGGTGGCGAGAATTGCATTGTTTGCTGAAGCGACAATCCATCCATGTCAAAGATTACGACGGCGCCGGCAATTTGTGATGTCGGCTCGAGCATGGCAGCCTCAAGATACAACACACATCCCTAAAAATACACAATGTTACTACACAATATAGATTTAGGATAATTTTTGTACGAGCTATTGTAATAATAATATAGATTATGAAATGAGTCATAAAATTGCAAAGCAAAATATTTTACATTTTTTTAGCTTTAGCTAGCTTAAAATTTTGCATTAAATCATGTCTGTGATTTTTGTTTGTTTAATCTTAATAGAGCAACAATGCGTTTGAATCAAATAAGTCTAGTTCTTTCAAATGTTTAGAAAATAGAATTCACTTTTGAAAGCTTGAAGACGTTATCAGAATGCCACATTAACAAGATTGTCTCGAATTGGACGGATGAAATCTCGTATTGAAATATTGCAAAATTGAATATTCTACTCAGGCTACATTCGTCAGATGATAAGTTACGTAAAGTTATAGTCGTTTATAACATATTCGTTTCATTTTTGTAAGTGAATTTAAAGTTCAAATATTATTTATCACAATAACCAGTTATCTTAGAGCTTCTTTTCTAATAAGAAAGTTTAATAGATAAATATAATATAAACGAAAGCGATGTGGTTTATAAAAGACGCTGAATCGCGTCTGGTACGAAGAACGTTCACGGAGACGCAAAGCTAGTATGATAAACCGGTTCAATGTAAAATTCTAACAATTTGCTCAAACGAATTTTTCGTCATTTTTTCATTCAGAAATTGGGCTTTAGTATATTTACCTTATAAACCTCATCGAGGGTAACTTCATGATGATTCCATTTTTTACCAAGCTCGATAATGAGGATTCTCCTGCCATGCTGATCGCGATTAGGTAAGACCGTGAGGATGTTGTGCTTGAAAATATTTCCTTCTTTGCTAGGTTTCAGACCATCATATACGTTAGCGTGTTTCACCTTGAAGTTGTAGTAGTTCTTCACAAGCTTTGCTGCGGATTCGGCATAGTATTTACTAGGTCGGAGAAATCTGACAAGCCAGGCATCGTTATCCAGCGGGCATTTCAAATCAGTTTCAGCTGTGAAAAATTAATCATTTCGCGTAAACGTATTGCTTTTAAACCATGTAATATTATTAAAGCAATTTGATGTATTTACCTTTGAGCAGATTTCTGAGGTCTTGAATAGCCTGCTTCTGGACTTCGGGTGTTTCACGAAGCTCTTTTCTGGCTACTTCCTGGATCTCGGCGCTGGGCTCCCAAAGTTCGAATTCCAGCATGAGGTCACCCAACTTGATCGATGGAAGCTGATCCATTTCGGTCAACATTGTTGCTGCATGACAAAAAAAATGATAATATTTAGTTGATTTTTCGATAACGTAATTCCGATTGTTAAAAACATAGTGTAAATATATAATAATAACAAAAACATGATATGATATCAAGCAGCTTCTTGATTACAATTTTTTTTATTGTAAAAATAAATTCAGTTGTAGATTTCATCAGCATTTTGTATAATGGAATTATCATTTGATAAAAATTGATTTATTATCGATTAATCGTGTTTCGAAAAAATTCTAATATCATGTTTATTCGCTGAAATATCATTATCAAAATATCTCAAACCTTTGGAAAACAAAGAAATTAAGTGATATATCAATATGAAATCAAGTCAATGTTACAATGTTAATAATCTTAAAGCGAAAAATAAATGAATAATTAATGTTTTGATGAGCTGTTTGACTTTTCTTCAAGTATTTGATTCAATTTTATCTTAATTCATTTTAGTAAATGAGACATTTTTGTGAATTTTTTTTGACGTTCCACATGCACGTACAACTTGGGACTAGTTGTCGTTTTGAAAAACTCTCGAACCTTTGTACTGGCGTAGAAAAGCAATCACACATGCAGAAAATACGAGGCAGAAGTTGCGACATCGGACAAAAATGGTACATTAAGAGGATCAAGATCTTTTGAACATTTGATCATAAATTTGAACAATGCACACATCACCATGATCATGCGTTCACTTGACGTAATATCTTTAAAAAATGCACTCATTTGTCATGTACACTACATTTAAAAGCCAAAAAAATTATATTAAAATATATTATCGTTGACGAGAAAGATAATTGCGAAAACACATAGAATGATGTTAACTAATAATAGTGAATTTTGTCAGAATTGCACAACACCACGAATGAGAAAGAGATACACACGAGATATAATAGAACGAGGAAGATATTGTCGATAATGCAAGTGCACGCAAAACAAGTGGTGCGGCGCTTGCGTCAAGATTGGCCGGTAGTCCATTAATAATAGCCGTGCCATTAGGAATCTACCGGTCACGAAGGTCTTGTTCTTTCTCGTTGACGACTCCTTGTCTTTGTTTTGTTTTTTTCTTTCTTTTTTGTTCTTTATACGGATCCTGTCGACGCAACAAGATGAGTGGACGTTCTGACGTAAGTTCGTATTTATTCTTCATTTTTGTATTTCTCCGATGATACAAATTCCAATGTTTGCAAAATGTACGAGTATCTTTTTTTATAGATCGACAAATAGCTTTCTTTTCAATCTATATTTCTTTTTCAACTAAATTAAGTTGTATTAAAATTTAAGAAGTTCGACGTGGTTTTGAGGCTGCTATACAGAGGTCGAAGTTATTATAATATCAAAACTTGGCGCGTGTTTACACTAAACACCAATTAGCGAATTTGGTAAATGCGTAATATGTGCCTATTACGCATGGATTATATATGCGTTGATTCTCATTATTTTCGTGCTTGACATTGCGTCAGATTCTACGTGACTAAAGTTATAATATATGTTACGTTAATATCGAGTGTATAAAAATCAAACATTTTCACTTAGCGAGAAGATTTTATACGTATCGAGCAATTTGAGCAATATTTTGTACACTCCCGAAAAATCTTCACTCGGGCAACAAGAATTATGAGGAGATTGATAATGCGGATACATACTTCGAGACACAAATTCCATTAATTATCAGAAAACAGTCATGTATATAACAGTTTGACATACGATGGCCGCAAAAATGAAAAGTCATTATCTATGTTACATTTATTTGCTCGCAGAAGCAAGCTTCGCGCGAACTATAATCAATGCTTTTATTCATTATCAACAACACAAATACATATGCACACATGTGCTTGCGCGCGCGTACACACACACACACACACACACACACACACACAGACATAGTGTCGATCATGCTTGCATGCATATCACGTGCGTGTAGCAAAAAAGCGACGCGATCGACTCTCGGGACGATGCAACTGCGCGCCTCGATTGTTGTAGTTTTACCTTCTACCTTTTATAAGAGCTCTAAGTGAATCATCCATGTTGTCCGACTGTTGGCTAGATCACCTGCAAATATAGGGAAGATCGTTTTGCTTGAATGACAAGAAGCACTATTCGACTATTACAATTCGAGTGACTCGTTACTTGATGCGCATGTAAATTTTATATCCTTCTCTATCTTTTTGTCTATTGAAACAATGAATTTATACAGCAGTGATAAATCGAGAGAAAGAGAGAAAGAGAGAAAGATAAATGATGTACACGGTTTACCGACTGTTTTTACACTGCTCGAATTGAATTTTCCCCGCGATGATAACAAGTATGAAATTCGATGAGTTTTACTGGTGATTAGGTCAAATTCATCCAATGTTTGTTCTTTGAGGTTTATGAGGGTAGGGATGGTGTTGTGTAATGATAACTGCTCTATCTTTTATGCACTCGATGTTATCCTTTTCCTTTCCTCTTTATTCAATGTAGTTCAACTGATAAGCTTGTTTTTATCGTTTGGCCGGTTCGTACTATCCAATACAAACGTTATTATTCAACGAATGGAGAACAATTGAGAGTTGCGGAAATTATATTTTCACGGGCGCTCGTAATTTTCCATTTCTGTATTAGTTGACAACTGATGACAATATTGTCTTTCGTGACTCAATACTTGTCAAAAGATAGTAAGACTAAAATATTAATAAGTATTATTCAAAGAAACTTGTTTATCTATTGTGTTATGGTTATCAAAACTAAATATGACTGTATTAGTCACTTGTAAACTACATATTTGAAATTCGCTTTTACGTTTGTTAATCAATATAATATACATCACGAGCGTATCATTTAGAATGACAGCGGTATTTATAGTCTCTAGTGTGTAGTTCGTTTTGACATGTTTGTTTGTTTTCTCAATATTGGCTAATTCATATGATAATATAAACAAGTTCAATTTGCAATTGGCAAACAGACAGATATTAATTAAACAGAACGCCAATAGTTACTCAATTAAATGAAAAAGTTGACTTTTTCATTTACTGGCACTGCAACTTTTCCAATGCCAAGAAAATTGTATGCAACCGGGTGAGTAATATCCTGAGTCATGTAAACTTCAGTATTTTAGTCATCTGTATACTATTAGAACTCCGGCAAAAACAAGAAGCTTACATTGTAAATTTAAAAAAAGAAGACAACTAAATACTTTGCCAATTGCTGTTACATTTTTATAGCTGGCGGGACAATTTTATGATTTTTCTTGAATTCTTTTCAATTTTGCGTTAAAATTTGTCGTAGCTTAAGGAATAGTGAATCTTTTGCTTTATTAAATATGCAAAAAAACGACAAAGTCGCTTACATGATATGTAATCTTGCGTTTATTCTTTACGAATATCACATCATAACATTTGGTATTAACGTAGTACATTGAAGTTTTAATATAATAATTTGTACTTAAACACGGAATCCGGGATAATACCTAATTTAAAATTAGTAGATAATTTTGAAAATCAAGGACAACTTCATCTAGAATGTCAGATATTTTCCATGTCTGGCAATTATTATGTAAACCTCGTCGGTATCGATAATGATTCAATGATAATTTGTTTGACATCGTACATGGATTGTTTGAAAAGTATATTAACTTTTCATAAGAAATCTAAATGTAATTTTCTTTTTCGAGTTTGTAATGAAAAAAAATGTATAAATGTCAACATCTATAAAAAAAGATTTATGAATTATTCATATCCTTAGAAAATTAAATGTTTGGTGTTGTGAGTATATTGCGTTTTTATCGAGGTTTATATACGTTACGGATTTTTATTATACAAATTAACCATTTCTCTAGAATAACAGCTTTCCATTTAATTGTCTGCGATTAGTTTAAAAAGACAGGTGTCTTCATCAATTTAATGTATGCTACATGCACTAAACGTTTTTTGTTTTAAGTAATGTCAAAGTAGTTGATTTTTAACACAGACTTATAAAGATCAAAATAGTTTATGATAATGTAATGTAATCTGATTGATAATAAAGACGAAACTTTTCAACAAGTTTACGACTTGCCATACGTGATTGTCTTACTTAAGTTACTTTCAGTGCGGTACTAAAAAGATTCAATCCAAGACTGGAATATAAATAGACTTTTTTTCATACGGTCGTTTTGTTTTGATTCAGAACATGTAGTTGTAAGGTCGTTGAGTGCATCAAAATTAAGAATTTAACGGAGCTTCATAGACTACTGTAAAATGATATGCTCGAATCCGTAACGAAATTTGAATTGAAAGGAAAATTATTGTAACTACCACGCACGTGCGTGATTATAAGAAAACGTATTTGCGTCAAGAGCGTTCCAATTAGCAGTTGTGTCGCAAATAAAGAAAGAAAATTCATAGTCGACAATGATGAAATCTATATGCGATATGCGTGCACACGCTCGCTGCATCGGCTTGTTCCAATAAATAAGAATCTAACGATCGCAAGTAAGTGAGGTGCATCCAAGCGTCATAGTGATTTTCAATATTTTCGTCAGACACTCGAATCTCTCTTTTTTTTCTTTTTTCTTATGGTTAACAGAATTTTTACTCAATTGGCTTTTTTTCTTGTTAACGAGTCAGTTTTCAAAATGACTGTATACTTTTAGTTTATTCAATTCATTTTTTACGATTGATATGCAGGCCATAAATATACCATTAGGAAATCCTCGTATGGAATAAACTTTAAAGTATTCAACGCTCAGATACTGCAGTATGTACGTGAAAGGGATATACGAGTTGTCGACATTTTAATGAATGCATTATAATCGGTGATGCTATATCTCTCGATTTTGACGATGCGCGACCAATTAAATGTTAAGACGCTGAGAGGCATCTTCGGGAATGTTCAAAATTTCAATAAAATGTCTTCAGTTGAATTTTCGTTGCTCTTTTAACATCGATCTTCTATTCTACAGCTCAAGTATACGCCAATTAACGTAATAGCTATTATGTAAAAACGCTGATAACGTGTAGGGTGATGGTGCGATCAACACCAACATCCGTTTTTGTCTCGAAAAAATATCACTGAGCAAATTTCATCACTGATTAATGATGCAAATCCAAGGTGAACGTGTGTGCAAGTTCACGCCATTACATTTTTTTCACCTAACTCTTTTTAACACTATTCTTTTTTTTTACAAATGTCGATAAATGTGTGAAGGCCATTAGTTCTTAGAACGCTTGCTTATTTTTTCCTTTGGAATTCTCAATATAAAAAGTGATTTTGACGAGATTAAAAAACCAAGTGAAAGGTATAAAGAAATCAGCGTCTAGCTTTTACTAAAAAGGAGTCGGTAGGAACAGAAATCTTACGAATTAATTTCCACGTAAAAATTATACAGTAATGAGGAAATTCTATCTTTTAATAAAAAACATAAGATAACATATCGTGAATGAAAGTAACGACAGAGACAACAAAAACGCTTTTAGTATAAATTTCCCGAAGGATCTCACCAATGGTCTTTCTCGCTTATTTTCTCAATTGATCTGTTTTTTTGCTTTCGGTTCGTTTGAGTCTTCAAGATTGAAAATCGGAAATTAAATACAAGGAGTTTCCAGTGAAATACACGGTCTATTTCTGTTACTCTCTTTTCCCGTTAGATTGAAAATATTGACGTGTCAGCAATTGAAATGGTGGCATGTTGTGGTCTAATAAGGGCTGTCTCTTAAATATTTATTCGGCTTCCCCCAGCAATTAAAAGGTTTCTCGAAAAACGAAAAATCGGTAAATTGATTCATTTCACGATGAAATCATAGATTAAATTTATATATTATTTACCGTACAATTATCCATTGGCTAGTATTTACACTGACATAATACTTGTGCTTCATTTGCGTTAAAATGTTATCTTGTAAAGTCAAAACCATTTTTTCACTAATCTACCGTTTTTTTATCGTCTGATGTATTTATACGGCATCGACATGAAAAATGTATGCAAAATGTGAACGAATATTTTATGAAGTTTTTCAGAGGTGAAACGTTTACAGTGAATCAGACTAGCATAGAATATAGTATTTTGATTTACGAGCTAATCTTCAAAGAATTTTACATAATCATAAAAAACCTAAGCTAACATATATGTGAATAGTAATCGTCGTTCGTTTCAAAAATCAAAAATATGGACAAACAACAAGAATGTAGTCTTTAAAAGATCATTGGACTCCATTGATAAACTCGAGCGTCAACTTCAAAAGAAATAATATTTGATTCCCTTCAATTAGAAGCATTGGATTACGAATAATAAGTCATTTTTGATACACCAATAGCAGCAATTACACATAGTTAAACGTATTATTCAAATGTACGTCACATATATTTCGAACACTATAGGAGCTGTAAATGCCCCTTTTAAAATTGTAATAAAATGCATTTTGTAATTCAATTTAGGAAATGATGAAAAGATTAATCAAACCAGTTCGTTATTTATCAGTTGATAGTTATTTATGTTAATAATTTATTTATTTCTATTACTCGCAAAGTATGTATTTAATTTACAACATAATTACAACGTTAAACTATGTAATCGCAAGGTTTCTCAAAACTTCAATTACGAAAATTCGTGGTATAGTAAGTAGTAGGACGCGTTACTCGAATAATTGTTACAAAGTATATGAACTTGTATTCGTTTGCCTTGTTTATAAGACAAATAAACTTATCAAATTTTTCCTCAATAATTTTCCGCAACCACGGTTGCATCGTAATGATCGGTTTCTAAAAAAAAAGAAGAAAATCGCGCGCTCACGTAGGTTTCATATGTCACGAATACATCTAGTTCTACTCCAAGGCAATACTTTTATATACATACTACACTACATTAATCGCAGACCTCGAAAAGCCAGTCCCCATGCGCGTCACGTTCGGGTCTACGCACTCGCGAATCACTCTTCGAAAGTGCTCGTTTCTTTTTTTTCCCGCTGACCTTCCCAGAGAATTCGGTTTTCTCCCTTGAGCTCCAAATTCCATGAAGGTGATTGTTAATAATTGCACTCGAGTTCTCAAGTAGTTTCTCTTACTCTGTTGCAACGTTGCGTGCCCGATTTTTTACAGAAATATTGTGAATTATTTCCAATTGTAGTAGTAAGAAACGCTCCAAGTGAGATATAGACATCTCTAGTTTAAATATTTTTAAAACAAACATTTGTAGACTTCAAGCACTTCAAACAGCTTCTTGATTCTAAAGTACATAAACTGCATATGTATGTTTGCGGACACGTGATAATAGCTCTTCTAAGTAATGTCAAGCTATTTTACGAAATTTAATTTCAAATTCTTCCGTTTACTTTAGTTTATTTAGAGAAAGTGTTGTTAATTATAGAAAACAGCTTAAACAATTGTAATAAAAATGATAAATAAGCAAAAAGTATTTTTTTAATGAATAATCTGCAGATTAATTCAATCGTCCAGTGCACGAGGAATAAGGGATGTATTATAGTCAAGGTCAATGCAGATAAAGTTGAATAGTAGACAGTGAATAGTCTTCAATGAATGCCAATGAACTGTCTCGAAAGTGAAATCATGTACTCTATTAAAGAAAATTGATACTCGTAATTGCCAGTTTGTGTACAATGAAATCAATTCTGCAAGAGCATTTAGCAATTGTTCAAAGTTAATTAAGAAGGAGCTCAATTTTATTTTTCGAGTAAATGACATCTAGAAGAAGGGAATTAACTAAAACATTATTTTTGACGTTGTTTCAATGGATTACAAAACATCTTTTTAATGAAATTTCGCTCCGAAGCAAATTAAATATTTGTTTGCGAATATAATACAAATCCTGAACGTGACACATTATCATTAATAAAAAGGCATCGAGTAGTATGGGAAAATAATTCGTAGAATGAATAACAAAAATACAGTTCATTGGATCCGAAGATGCATTGCAATGTCATTTCAGAAGTGCAATCTCACTAATTCCAAAATAAAATTGTAGAAATGATAGTAGTTCATTCTTTCTCGCTAAAAATGATTATAATAACATTGAACTTGATTACCACATAGTATGTTAAGACTCAAGATTGCGTAGATAAATCGGAAAAAAGAAAAAAAACAGCAATTACTATAAAAGTCAGTTGACACCTAAGTGATAGTTAGTATATATAGAAGCTGCGATACTTATGTAGGATGACGATTGAGAAAAGAACAGGCTCTCGCTTTATACTCACTTATTTTTTTCGGATCCATCATTGTCATAGCGAGAAGTGCTGCACTACTGATACAACCACGCACACACAATAAAGTCAGGAATACCTCAAAGAAGAGTGATTTAAACTGCTGAACTAAATAGCGCTTTATGTATTTATGTTTTATTTTCAATTCACTCTCTTTACAAGTATACGCTCTGTGGTAGTTCGATGATTTTTTGGAGATAAACAAAACCGCACTTTCATTTATTAACTGGATTTTTTAATTTTTTAATACTGAAATAGCTGCATGTATAGTTGTAGATCAATTTCATCGGTGAATAACTTAATTCGAACTTGAATTTTCTCAATAAATTATACAATCATCTTGATGAACTTTTCTTTCGCTATTAATTTGATCAAAATTTCAAGAAAATTACGACTTGAACAATATTAACACGAATACGTTATTTTCGTTGAAACAAAAAATGAGCTTACAAAATAAAACAATATTATAAAATAAGCGTCTCTCGAGATATGACACACATACATCAACGAATCATAATACCGATAGAGCACGAAACGGTCACACCTTCCTACACGATTATTGATAAAGGAGTTGGCAACAGAGCGCACGTCCGATAAAGAGAAAAAAGTGAAAGGAAATCAAAACAAAAAGTTGATTGCACTTACATCCGCTGCGCGACTTTTGACGCGGTTGACGCCAAAATGCTGGGTCCGCGTGGGTCCCACACTTTTATATATCCATAGTACAACTTGGCTCACTGAAAACGCGACGCCACTGCCTCCTGACGTTCGAACTTCGCGACTATTTAGCTGTTCTTTCGTGTCGCTGCAGGATACGTGATATATCAGCGCCATATACATGCATGAAAAAATACCGGTTCTAACGACGGGGATTCATGTAAGCCCAGCATGCGAGACTGGTTTCAATTATTTTTTTTATGCATATATGATCAGACGAGCCGTGCCATGAAATTCTTGGTTCTAACGAAGATGGTTAGTGCTCCGATCAAATTTAGAATTACGAATTAGTCGAAAATTAAGAAATAAATTTAAAAAATTTATACGTTACTTTTTCAATTATTGAATACAACTTTTTAATATTTTAATTGTTTTATGAATTGTCGTTACTGATTATGATGTAAACTTTTCACATGATACAATTCAAATGAGATTTTTTCAAACATCATCTCTTGTTTTTGCTAAATTTAGCTTTAATGAAAAGTATCAAGATAGAAACAAATGTAGCGAAGTTTTAACGAAATTTAAATCATGTAGAAGACGCAATAAATGTGTTCAACCTTTTTAAAGTTTTTAATTCAATTGGTGTGTAATGTTGCATTTTGTATACTTAATGGAAACTAAAATATACATGTAATTAAGTAGTTATATTGTATAATTTTCAGAACTGATTCTATAATGACATACAACAAAATTTTTTCTAATATATTCCAATAAACATCGGTTGCTTGACAATTTTTCAAGCTTACCCAGGCGAATTGATGATGATATCCTCGAGATTTTTTCGTTTCTGTTTTTTTAAAACTAGTTTTTAAATTCTTCGTTCATCGCAATTAAACGTTTTTACATTCAGTGCAGCCAAGAAACATGTTAACATACCTCAAAGTCAACTGACTCAACAAGATGTTTTGTAACTGGTTTCTTTCGAGTCCGTCTTCTTGTACAATAAAATTAAGCAATTTTACCATTCAAAATGATGGACGACTCAATTAAAAAAAGTGCACTGTGCCGAAACTGATATTATCTTACGTAGATGCACAGGAATGAAAAGGTATTTTCCTAGATACGAAGGCTACAATTATCGCGTGCCTATGAGTACTCTATACTTTCATTGTCATCCGTCTTCATCCTGTCACGTGTATCTCAAGCACTTCAGAAGATTATAACAGTGCGACGATGGTTTCGCGTAAGATTCAAATACAAATTGACGAATTAATGCAAAGTGACATTCACGCATCTTTTTCTATAATTTGTGTTACTGATGGTTCATATATGCATTTGTAATAATGAACACGTGTCTCTGAGATCATATAAATTTTGAAAGAAAGAATATGAGTTTGCGCAGGCACATTGATAATTGATAATTATGCAATCTTAAATTTTTAAACATGTATGACGTACGTTACGAGTTTTTCCTTCTGATATAGTTAGGCTATAAATATAATATTTGTTTAATGTTCAAATTAATTTAATTATTTTTGAAACCTTCTATGCAGACAAAAATTGAATATTTTTTCAATGTATTACAAAATTTAGAAATCTGTTGTGATATGAAAAAGTTAAAAATCTTGATAAAAGAGAAAAATATGACTACCAATTATTTTTACTTGCTAAGCATGACAAGTGACAGTTATTTTGTGTGTTTCTTTTCTAGAATTTACGTAATTTTATATGCACGAAACGCGTTGAAGTGACCCGCAGCAGAACAAGCAATCTTGTTCGTTTGCGTACATTCTTATGACCCTTATTTTTAATTTTTTTTTTCATTAATTAGTAAAACGAATGTTACGTGTCTATTTGCGAAGAAAGTAACAAATTTGTAAAGATACGTTGGAAAAGTTCTTTAAAAAGCTTTATAACTGTTAATATGAACGATTGTTAAAGATCCTCTATCTCTTTATCCATATATTAAAATTGTTCAGATGTAAGGAATGGAGTAACTTGTTTTTCTTGTTAAATGTTCTCGACGGTATTACGAGTTCTGCATTTTAGCCCAACAAAATATTCCACAATTTGAAAAATGTAAAAAAATGTATTAAATAAAATCAATAACGTATTAGTAGATTTAAAATAACGTTTGGTAAATCACTGGTGATTGTTGTATGATTGAAGATATAGTTTAAGATTATTTGTAAATATGAAAATCATACATTTATTATATAATTTACTAATTGAACATAAATATTTAGCTTGAAAAAGCATGCAAATATTTATATATAAATGGAAAAGCTGACCTAGTTTTTATTATGAAATAATAACACAAATTAAAACGTGAAATAATGCTTGTAAGCGAATCTGTTATTTCGTATATCCATTATCTTATTATTACAACATTCAAATATGATTTCACTTTTTCGGTTAGATAATCAAGTTCATTTTCTAATAAATCTAAATCGATATTATACTTGGATGCAGTGAAAATACTTGTTTTAAACGGAAATCCTTTCAGACGATATTTTAGAATAAGAACTTATAATCATTACATAATTATAATCATTACACATAAGATAAGATTCCACTTATTTTAACAGGATCATTTTCATATTATATTAATCATATGGTATAAATGGTCTTAAAAAGAATAATAATATTAAGTTGAAAATTAATAGATTTAAAACAAATTAAAAAATGTATTAAAATCTACGATTCACAGAATAATATAAGTACTATGCAAAGAGTGTGGCTCTGAAATTTGTACCTGTTGCGAGCAACTTACATCCAGATTTTGATCAATTAAGCCTTGTGCAAAGTCGCCCGATGTCAAAGAAATTAATAGTATTGTCCTGCCAGTCGTCAGAGTATTAGTCTGTTTTTCGTATAGAAAAAAACTGCTTTGCAGAAAAAAAAGGAAAAAATGTAATCTATGTACATTGTTTTTCACTCGACCAATATCTTGATTATTTTTTCTTTGATTAATATTGGAGGTACAAGTTGACGTCGTAATTAAATAATTCAATAGCTTTTTTGAAAATAAAAAAGTTTCTCAGTTTTATTAATGATAAAATAAATCTATTAATTGCTGATAATTAATGAAACGACTTTGTGTTTTTATTTTTATTTGAAGTTGTGTATTACTTTTATTTTGATATACAAATAATATTAGTCATAAAATGTAAGAAAAGCCAAGTCAATTTTAATAATAAAATAATAAAAATTCGATGTAAAAAATGTACGAATAAATTATATAATAATACGTTGAGTTAATTGTTAGGAAGATAACTTGTTATTATATTATTGTCAACAGTAACACATTAATTTATAATACTACAAATACCGCATACGTATCAATATAATAGTATAATTGCTGTACCTACATATAACATTCAAGTGCGTTAAGCTCAAGCTGTAGTAAAGTAAGCAAGTAGATATAGCTGGCTATAGTCAGACAATGTATTTGATATCGTACTGAATCAATTTCTTCTATAGAGTCATTATTCTGAAAGCGTGTATGTGAAAAATTGTTCAATATTAATCACTTTACAGACGCTCAATACGATATATGTTGCTAATTACTACAATACTGATACTGATCAACATAAAAATAAATAGTTCAAGCGAGGAAATAAGTAGATGAAAAAACAATGATCAATCAATCGTTTAATAAGTAGAAAAATAAGTAGTAGAACTCTGTATATATGTAATCAATAAAATTACAGCCTACCCAGCTTTGTCGCCATCGTGGTATCAACAATCTAATGTATATGTATATACACTTAAGTCTCCCGGTTTGAACATAACCTCATTGGGTAAGCTTGCATGCAAGTTGCAGCAGTTCAATGAACTTTTGCTGAGAATTTGACGCATATTTTTCCCTTGAGCGACAACAGTATACACGCGAATACAAATAAAATGTTCTGTGGATCACACTTTAAGCTAGGCTGGTGCACGCGCGAGACTGTTATATATACATATATTCCTTTTCTCGGTCCATTATCGCATCTTTTTGGTCGTGAAGCGTGGGTGGCTATATATGCAGTGAAATCGCTAAATGCGCCTGCGCGCATATTCATCGACAGGCAGACACTGAGTTGTACATACATCCACTTGCTGCAGTAAAATACGCTGATTACGTGTATATACATAAATACATGCATGCGTATATGTATGTATATAGCTCGTTTCTCCCTACTCACTAGGTAGAAATCGAAAGTCTTTGCTGTGTATATGTACACGTGCTTTGATAGACATATTACTGAACAGAGGTGTGCGTGGGTGTGTACGTGCGCACGTGCGCTGAGCTTGTGTTTACAATTCGTCGCCCGACAACAACTATGCGGCAATCAAATCGAATACTTGTCTTCGGTACTTGTTGAAACACGGGAAAGCAGTGTTTTTCTTTCTCGTTTTCTTCTGGTTTGTTACACGTAACTCTATATTGGATAACGTCGATTTACGCATAGGTGAAACCATTTTGCTTCAGATGGAAATGAAAGGTCGGGAAGAGTGTAATTGTTGTGCGTTACATTTTGACGACGATGATATGTTTTATAGCGAAATGTCATCGCGGTTTTTCAGATGAAGATGAAATTGCATTGAATAATGTTTCTTCTCATGAACCCGGCATTTGTCGAATGAATCGAATAAACTTCACGAATATTCATTTGCTCTATGACGTGGGAGTAAATAGTGTCATGATCTATAACGAAACGATGACCAAAACCCGAATTAATAAATCGTTGTAAGCCAATCGACAATTTCATCACGCGTTAATGAAAAAGAGAACGACTTATCGGCGAACGAATATTGTCGTGTTAATAGTATGTAGATGAGGTTGCTCGAATGCAGTCGACCGATCAACGACAAAATGAGAAAAAAACTGATCGATGGAAAAAATAATAAAAATATAAACGACGAGAAAAACTGGTACTTAAAAAAACAGTAGTTGCAGTTTGCTATGGAACCCCTGCGGGGACAAGGGGGAAAAACAGTCGTTTGATGACGTTTTTACATGCGCACTCGCGAAGAAACAGATGGGTCTTACGTCATTCGTTTGGAGAGTTCCGGTCATTTCCACGTAGGAAAATCTTTGTAAACACTCACCGTTTGTATATCCTGAAAGTCGAGTTATTTGTTGTAAAAGAATATTTGTGTAAAGACAGACAATTTCTTCTTGACGCAGATTATATCACTAAACACGCGGCAATGTAGTTGTAAAAAGCGAAAGAAAGAAAGAGAGCGATTGGAGGCCGGTATAATGATCGTTCGATTAGCGAATTCACTGATACACTGACGGCTATCGATAGGTACAATAGCCGGAGCTCGAGCGCTGTATACGAAAAATTTATTTGCGCGCGAAGATAGACAACACTACTGACTTTATAAAGTAGGTCTTAAGGCGCGCGCCTTTTCTACTCTCGGTTTTATATCACCTGCTCTCTAGCCCAGACCGCAATAGGAGGGGCTACATTGCCTATCCTCTCTTATATACTGTAGACATCCACGTCATCGATGCACCTCGCTCTCTTCCTGTTTTTATCTTCTATCTCTTTCATTCAATTATCGTTGTTTATATTCTAGTGTGCCAGGAACCAGTATTGATAGTTTCTTACACATTGAATCTTGTCGTAGGAGTTTTTTCATTGTTGACTGTCTGTGACTATGAGATGCGGTTTGCGATAAGTTGTATTATCCGATTAATTTTTTTTAATACTTCAATTAAAGGAAAATGTCGCTTATTCATGTCGGTATAATTGGAAACATAAGTTCAATATCTGTCAAACTATCGAATGCAATTGTGCATTTGAAACATAAATTAAATTCATACTTTCCTTTGATTAGCTAGTAAATGTACTTTGAGATATCATCGACATACTTTTGGTGCTGTATGGTAAGTTATTGTATCGTAATACGATAATACAATCGTTTTACGAAAATGCTAGTGATGATCAGGAATTGGTATGAAACAATAATATATGTAAAATTAAATTCAAGTTTTCAGAGATCCTTTTTTAATTGGGTAGTTTCTAATTGTGAAATCTAGTAAATAGCTGATATGTACTATTAAAATTGCTTTGTTACATTTGGGCGCAAAATTAAAATGTTCAATAAATTGCGAATATATTCATAGAGAATCATAAAGTATAAAAAGTTACTAGTTTAGACAGGTTTGAGTAACGCGCTGATGACGCACTCAAACTTAATTATCGGAGTAGAGAAACTCAAAAAGAATTTCACACATATCGTCTAGCTCCTATATCAAAATTCACTTTGAAAAGAGAGAGAATAAGGGAAAAACGTAATCTTTTTCAACTAAATGTATAAAAAACTGGCACATAGTAGCATTGCAGCTACGTTAATTGCGCAAATGACGCGTGGAAAAAGTGTGGGCGCGTTATTTTCTACTTTCACGTGTTTAATTGCGCATTTTTTCTTTCTCATTCTGGCTAGTTGGTTCCATTTTCAAAGCGTGTGCGCTTGGCGTGTTACGGTCTTCCGGCGAAATTGGCCCGATGAGTAAACGATATTTCAAATAACAGTTAAGCAGTGTTTGATTTTTTTAGTTTTGCTCTGTACGTAAGAACGTTGATTAGATTTGTGAAATAAGACTTTATTATATGTTTCCAATAAAGAATTACTATTACGGCAAATGAAATTAGCGAAGGTTGCATCCTTTTTATTGATAAATTCCGGTTCAATATTCAATCCGAAAGTAATCAACGTAATACCAACAATTTGCTTATCACATACATATGTGGTTAAACCAAAAACTTCGCAACATCAAAGCTAATGATACTTTTGCAATAGTCACGCTTGTTATACCGCAGGGATACTGTAATAATGTTAACTAT
Source organism: Chouioia cunea (assembly GCA_030064505.1). Taxonomy (NCBI): domain Eukaryota; kingdom Metazoa; phylum Arthropoda; class Insecta; order Hymenoptera; family Eulophidae; genus Chouioia; species Chouioia cunea. The sequence goes on from JAOPFQ010000002.1 coordinate 24,223,038, forward strand.
TTCCAATAATAATTAATTTGTGTATTCTGTTGTATACATTAGTCTGGACACAAAAATTATACTAGATGTTTGTAGAAAAATTTTCTTGTTTATAGACATTATCTTATTGGTCAAAGTATTCTTTCAAGGTCAAATAATTTATTCGTGAATTTTACGAGTAAAATTTGTACCTAAAAAGTCAAACAAAACACAACACAATTTAAGTTTTCCCCTTTCATGCAAAAGGAAAAAAAACTAAACGTGCGAGTTAGTAAAAAACTTAAATAAAGAGAGAAAGAGGGAATAAAAATGATGGGCCGCTGTACAGTTGATCTTGAGATAAGGAAGGAGCAATTAGCAGCCTCGGACGACAAATTTTTTTCTCGTATGAAAGTCTCTGTAGCGTTGGTTATTTGTCGACTTATCGATGCCGAACATCATATTGTGTATAAAGAACAATGTAAAAAAGAACGTGATTATTTTAATAAAATCACCTGCGAGCTAAGGATAGGAAAATATACCGATTTTCGTGTCTTTATGTTCCGATCTCAAAGTTGAGCGTTTTAGTACTTACTATTGTGAAAAACTTACGATCTATTTTTATTGTAACTATTCAAAATTTAAGGTATTCCGGAATTAAAATGTAATTATTTTTTATTTCACTAATTTGAATTCTTAAAGATGTAATCAGCTCTCAGTATAAACTAGTTTAAGATTGAAATGAAATAATTTCGTCGATTGATCGACAAATTTAAAATACCCTGGGGTTTGTGAACATATGATTTTTAATTATAATAGAATAATGTAATTTGCCGAATAATAGGTAGGCTTAACGATTTCGAATAAACAAAGGGTATTGAAAGATAATTCAGTATTGTTTTTCACATTTTCTCGAGATAAACAATTGTCGACAAGACTTTCGTATTGGGTATAACTCTGGACAATGAAAAAGCTGACCGAGTGGGCTTGCATATATATACTACTCGTGTACTGGCCGTATCTAGAAAGCGTGTTGAAGTAGCAACGAACTAATATTAGGTAAATTCGAAGATGGATCTATCACAGAATAACTTCAAAGGAGAAAAAGAAACTTATTTTCTTTAATTCGTCGTCGCAATTCGGCTCTCTAACTTCTTCGACTACGTAATATTGTATAAAACCAATCACCCTTCTTGCAGGTGTATTTACTCGACGGTTCAAACCCGTCCGACGTTTATGAACATTTCTGTTTAAACTACCCCGTGCTACCATCCATGTATAATTGGATTTAGAGAGCGCTACCCGAGCTCTGATTATCCGACTGTTTTTACAGAGGTTTAGCTGGTAGTTTTTCGAGAATGTTTTTTTCTTTATTTTTTTATGTAGCGGTCTTATTATGTAGATAGTTAGTATAATTATATTTTGATTAATTTTTTAAATTACCGTATTAAACTGATGATTCTCTACATTTATTAGGTTTTTTAATACAATCGAGTATCTAATACTGCTTAATTGGATTGGTAATTTGTATTTCAATGTAAAAATTGCATTATTTGTAGTAATATAACAGATACAAAATATTTATTATCTGTATAAATGCAGTCACGTTAATCGATTCTTTAAATAATGTATGTATAAATAATTTGTGACAAATTTCTTTAGTTTTATATTTATATTTCTTACAGGTATATTTAAGTACATCTATATTTCACGAGTGATCGATTACAATTTTAAAATTCATCATTCACGTTCATAATCCACCTTTTAAAATGATAAATATGTCGCAATTGTATGAATTTCATTACAAGAAATTACATTGCAGTGGCATTTGACATGTATCTATCATCGATCTTAAAGGCCTTCGAAAATTTTCCTCGTATAAAAGTTTGCATTTAATACTGTGTTATATCTGGATACAATTTTTATATCAATCTACTAAACTGAAGATGGGACTAATCAAACTTCAGAGGCCAGATACTATATCAAAAGAATGATCACAAAGGGCAGAATTTATAGGAATTATTGTATGGATAAATTGTTATATCTTGATAAAACATAACTATAATTTATAATACGTGTGTATGGCGAATATAGCAATGAAAGTAAAGACGGCTCGCCCCCTCTCAACTTCACTTTTTACCCCTCCACTTTTTATTATCTATTATACTACTTTTGCTGGAACCACGCACTGCTCGTTACGCACAGCCTAATCGGCACGTCGTGGTTTCGTGCATTTATGATTCCAAATGAAAGGGAAAAAGCAAGCTAACCAATCGTACTTTATAACGTGAACAGAAACTTTATATGATTTTCACACGTTACTATCGTGGTCGATAGTTTTTACGTTGGTTTGTTGTTGTTTGACGTTGACAGATTGAAAAAAAGCATTCGTTTGCAAAAAAAACGTGACGTTCCACTTATGAAAAGCAATTCATGACGTATATTCGGTTTCTACTGTTTGCCAATTTTTTTATTCAAATATTAACCAGATATAATTATCTAACATATAACTGATAGACTTGATTAGTCGATGTAATGTATCACGCAACAAATTATTTAATAATGTAAAGCTTTCAAATAATGTCTCGATGACAATCATTTATAGGCACAACGTTTTATTTAATGTGACTTTGTCACTCTTATTAGTCACATCAACCATCTCGGTAATTTATTCGCGAAAAAACACGCATAATAGAAGTCTTATTGGTATTATTTAGGCCACGGTCTCATAAACAAATATACTTTTCAACCTCGACGTTTTATTTGCGATTCGACAGAGATGACCTGTTGTAATTTTTCCTTTGCTACCCGTGTCAGGGAAAACGTGATATAATTTTTTGTCAGGCTTACGTCGTGTAGATATTCAAATATTTGTTATTCACATTTTTTATATTATTTTTTGTCCTTACATCTTATGATTAAGAAGATAGGTTGCGCTAGTGTCTGATCAAATCCTGAAGTATGGCAACCAGTTAATCTCTTAAGCAAAAGGTGCTAAACATTAGATTAGGCGTTTGTTGACAAACTTAACGTGATTTGCCCTAGTATCTCTCAACAGATGCTCGCACAAACGGAGATCAAACTTTCCATGTGACACAGAAACAGGATAGAAAGATTATAAAAGTTACAATTAAAACAACGCAAAGTGTATGTTCAGATTAAAATTTTTGATAAAGAAAGCTATCGCCGTATCATTTTCGACTTACCCAATCAATTATTTTATTAAGATACGCAACAAAGAACTATGCCCTATGTGCTCAATAAGAGAATTTGTTTAAATTCTATGAAAATGCACTTTTTATTGCAGGCCATACTCATCACGGAAATGGAAGAGAATAGTGATAATAGAGAGAGTAGAGAAGTAATGGCGCAAGTGATCGTAGATAGATGCATACACATTTGTAGAAAACTTTAAATTTTATTTGCTACATACACACGTTTAAAATTCGTTAAATAAATTATTTAAACTCTTATTTTATTTCTGTTAAAAAGATACCTCTAATAGACAGAAAAACATGTCAATATTTCGAAAACAATCTTTTTTCTAATATCGCACAATAATGTTAGAGTACATATAGTAAATTATACATTTGTGTATCAATTACCATTTCTCTCCATTAATTTAACCTGATCAAACCATCGGAAAATATATTTTCCGCTTTGTTGTAGCTTTATCTAGTAGAATTAAAAATCGTGTAAATAAAAGAAAACTAATTACTATTTTTGCGAACTAATCATGCAGGTGATATAACAATCTCGATGAGAGGGTTCCACAAATGAAAGCTGTTCACGTTAGAAGGATATCGTAATTGGTAATTGTAATTAAAGCTACCTTATGTATACATAGCTATACAGTCGTAAAACTTCCATGTTCGATTACTGTATTCAGAAAGAAAGTTACGCGCTAACTGTTTTTCCTGACTAATAAATTATAAAAAACGGAAATGACGTTTCACTGATGCCGATTCCGATTTTATTAATTAGATAACCTATAAAATATAAATAAAAGCCGAGATTTAACATACTACTTTGAATTTATTTTGATAGGAAATTATTTTTGGAAATATTTCGAATCCGTTGTAATTGAATCGTTCTACGTTTATAACTAAATTAAATTATTTAAATAAAAAGATTAAAATGATGTTTCTCAATAAATATCGTTCATTAGAAAACCTTTCACTCGATAAACTTGATAATAATACTTATGTAAGTTATATTTAATCTGAAACTATTTTATGCCCCTTCAAGTATTCACGTAATATATTGATATGCAAAAACGAGTTGTTTTTTTAAAGATTATATTGTAAAAATAGACACAATAAAGGTTTGAATTCAAACATAATTTTAGTCTTTCATTTTGCACAAGAGATTATACATTGTAATGACGCACTTTTCCATTAAGTTCACACGAGCAATATTTTGTGAGTGATATCGCCGTCAATCCGAATGTAATAAACATGCAATATAAAAATAATACTAATGTAGCTTACCATACAATATGAATGAATTATTATTATTATTATTATGAATTACTTATTTCTGCGAGATCAGTTAGAAAAATCGATTAGAATAGACGATAATATTAGATAATATACAATAATTTTGTTCTTCGTAATTGAAATTCAATATTTATGAAAAAATTAATTATTATCAGAAAGAATAACTTAAAATAAAATGGTAACAATTGTAAAAAATCCATTAGTATAATTAACATTCTATCAGAAAACAAAACAATATCAATGTTAGTTTCACAAGTGAAGCTATCCACAAAAAAGCTCAAGTCTAAATTAACGTGCAAAGCAGACCAACCGTATACTTCCTTGTAATTTAAACAAACCAAATAAAAGAAGCTATTTATAATCCATATCGTGAGTTATAGACATTGAATAATCAACTTGAAAAAGATGCATTACATAAATTTCATTAACCTCTCTGGTTTTTTTCGTTTTTGTTTTCGTTTTCACATTGAATAACACGTTGGCGCTCTTTGCGTACATACATTTAACGATCAATCAAACAAAAACTTGCGCGCAAGCAGTGTACAAAAGATAATATGCTGTGTAATGACGTTCTAAGCGTAAGCCTATGAGAGTCATTAGTAAGAAAGCAACGCTTCGTCATGATCAAAAATAAAAAGACGACGACGCACTCGTGCGAAGTAAAAGATCGAGGAAATCGGCGCCGCGCTGCTGAATGCTCGTTCGTCGAGGCGATTGCACAAGCTTCTAAAGGAAAAACAAACTGCACACGTGAAGGAGACTGGCTTTTACATCCATACACGCGATCTTGAGATATATGTGCGAGCTCTACTGCATGCTTCCTACTTCGGAGCTGGTCTTTAAAAGTCAAGAGATGTATCGCTGTGGCTGTGTGAGTTCAGAAATCGTCATCGTTGTCGAAGAAAGCCGATTTACCATGGAAAAGTTTATTATGAAATACCCTGGTAGTGATATAAACTGAGTTGTACACGATTATCTAATTATATTTCTGTGTCTTTTATTTTTGCATCGTATAAATGCTGTTACAATTTTTCTAACTTCACAACGGCTGCTGGGTTTTACTTAAAACTCTTACCAACTCAACTTGGATCAATATATTCATATCAAATATCGATTAGAATACCACATCTCAAGATAACTCGACAAAATAGCGATTTAATGCCTATTTCACTGACCCTAAGTTATTTTTTGTGCGCGCGTGGAGACTGCTCGGTCATTGCATCTCTCGTTTCCGTCGGGTTTCCTCTTGACAACGCATATTCATGAGTTACAAACGCGCGTAAATCGCGACTTCTCTCTTCCTGATAGATGGTCAAAGTGGAATCTGATTTATTTTATTTTTAAACAAACAGAATACTTTCTAATGCGATTCGATAAAAATGAAAGTTCAGAAGATTTAACAAGGCATCGATCACGTTCAAAGGTTGCCCATTAAATTGCACGATGTCTTTGTCTATTTAATAACATTGATTCTTTCAAAAATACGTTCTTCGAGGTACAATCCACGTTCACGAGTATTGGACATGTGTGTTTTGAAACTTAATTTTCTATAAGTTTCGTTATTCGCTATAGGAGATTTTTTGTCACTAAGTTACGTATATTCCCACACAGAACGTCCAGCAATAAATCTTGCATAGGCTTTTTATAGGTTAAAAAATCATATGCAGATCGCATAAAAACTATAATTTACATATTGTTGATATTTACTAATCGGCAATGTGACACCATGCATCTTCGATAGCCGTTGAGCCATGTGGCCGAAACTCGTTATTTGTATGTTCCCTATGTGCAAACAACGTATTTGTTCGACAATCGGCGAAAGGGAAATTCCTCAGTGGTTCTCAGGAGAGAGCCCTGGCGATGCGGTAATAGCTTGGTAGATCATGTGGGAGGGTATAGGCATAGTTTCTGACGAGTAAGAAAGAGAGAGAAAGAGAGAGAGAAAGAGAGGGAGAGGCTGCGTCTCTCTGACTAAGAGGTGATTGTACTTGCGAACTACAACTTTCCAGGCGCACGCTATTCGCTGTATATGCATCGCGGAAGAGAGTAATATATAGATAGTTTGTGCGAGAGAACACCGGCCTCGACTTGACCGCCGCAGTTTTGCCTGGCGCGCTACACCGTTAGCAGCTGACTGCTTTTCTGAGCTCCTTGCACTAAACAAAAACTGATATCTCGTTTCGTCTATGATATACATAATTTTGCACAGATTTTTTCCACCTAATTTGCGCATCATTGAGTTTTAAGCTTTTTTTGTCGGAGACCTCCACCTGAAATTTTATGAGGTGAGTTTTTTTTAATTTGTACGTGGTTTACAATTACTTTCCTTCTGTCGTTCACCATTTTTCATGTTTGAATCTATTTATGTGCAACTATCATAATATTAATAATATACATAATATGCCTTTAGTTTAAAAAAAATCATTTTTTCCACGGATTTGAGAAGATACTACATTTTATACACATGGTGTACTTACTCGTAAAACTTCCTTCCACGTATAATTATCAATGAGAAATCCGCAAATGGTCGATGTAATATGGTAGATTGTTAATAATTTTATTTTTAAACACAACAAAATTTTATTTTCCGAGATCTTATCTACAATGAAATGTGCTTCAACTAATATTGAAATTTGAATAGGAGTAACTGCTACGTGATTGACGGTTTCATCGGCTTACAGAATTTCCCGTTTTTTAAAAGTCTTCTAAAATTTAGGATAATATAATTTTTTCACTGTTAACTTCAATAACATTCTGACAATATTCATCACATTTTTTCCACTATTGGGAATTTTGCAAATGTCATCATAGGTGGATGATTAAATTCTAGTAATTTAATTCGCTTTACCATTTTTTGAATGAATGAATTAAAAATAAATAGTTAAATTATTTCAGCCTCAATAGAGAAAAACTATCTTTCTCAATTTGTTAAGAATTCGGACAAAGGTGTGATTATTTTCTTCGATCAATTTCGTTACTTCAATAGGAACATTTATCGACTACTATTACATTTGCATTTTATTATATATCTGTACTAAATATTAGCAGAAGAGGCGTTAGTGGTATATACCTGTTATTCATTGTGCCTACAAAAAATATATAAATAAATTCATAAAGGAATACGAAATTATACAGTTCTGAGGGAAATTTGATTTTAATAATGTTATGTTTTTGATAAACATTCTAATCGATATAAAAATATTCCACGATTATATAATGTAAAGGTAAATAAAATGACCGGGAACTGTTTATTTTTAAATCAAGAGAATTAAATCAAAATTAATTATTGTTTAAGTAACATTCTAAGAAAATTGTATAAAAATAATTGGGATATTTTTGAATAAATTCATCTTGAATCAATTTAAAAAAACATTCAGAGATTGCAATTCATAACACAAAAACATTACCGAATAAAAGTTGCTTTACACTTTGATTGTACTTTTTATTAGCTAATGATTTATAATTCAGTAACAATTATATATTTTTACAAGTTCGTTCGAAATTTTTTCATTCTCAAGTAATTGAAATCGCATGATCTTGTAATGATCCTGTCTAATTTTCAGGCCTACGCTATGACTACCCGTCATACAATCTAACATTGTGCTATAGTTGTAATTTATATATTTACGCATACAAACAAATGTTCCAATCGTGAAATTATATAGTCATTCAAATAACAAATCATTCATTTAAACAAATAGAAGCTGGTTTTGATTCTGATAATCAATTTCAGTCTCTCCAAATGTCTAATTATGTAGACCTATATGTACTCTTTCTAACACTGTCTGAGATATTCTCAAGTTTAACTCTTGAGGTCATCTCCCTCTCGAGCAGAAAGAAACTTATAATATTTTTTCTTCCGAATTCATACCTCTAATTAGTCACAACTATTAATATTGCAAGCTATTTTCTAGTCTATAAATAACTTATCATTAAAAAATAATTCATCATTAAGTGTGATAAAGGTACAATCTATTATTGCTTGTTATTAACAAAATATTTTCATTGTAAAGAAAAGAAACATTACGGTTTTAATTCACAAAGAGTTTAAATGTATATCTCGAAATTGTAGCTTCTGTGATTACGGTGACTACAGATATATATTACACAGAATGTTATACATAATTTGTTTTCACATACATAGGATCACTTGCCTCCTATTGCTTCATTTACAAGGTGAATGACCCGAGTGTGGAATACTTTTAAGTTCATGGCGTTATTACGTTGTTAAATATTTGTTTGGGGCTCATTATATCAATTTTGTTGCAAAATTTTTAGAGCTTAATAGCAGGCATTTCTTTTTATCTGACAGTGGAATAATTATTACAAAATTTGCGACTTTTGCAAAATTGTTTTGTACGTTTTTCATGTAACTATTATCAAAATGTCATTATGGAATAGATTACATTTACTATTCGAAATTGCATAAATTTTTATGGGACTTCGGAATTTCTCGTTGCTTGCTTACGAAAAACTTCAAGAAATTGAAAGTACACCGCAGAGTACATTAAATGTTTCTATGCATAAACCTCACGAGTACGTATTTACAGTTATAAATATGCAATTAATTAGTAGACTCGGTCTTCTGAATTTTCGACTTATAAATAAACTATAAAATATTTCAGAATGACCGCAGTTGTAGTTTTTAGACACGAGAGAAAATTATAATACAAAAGTTCGTCCCAACATGTTTTGTTCAATCAATGTTTTATAATTGATGTAATTAATAAATATAAGAGAACAAACAAAAAAAGATATTTGAAATTAGACAAATTGAAAACCTTTTATTACTCCTCTTGTGGTCTCTTTATAGATATAATTAGAGAATATAAGTACGAATGTGTAAATAGAGAACTTTTTCCGTGATATTAAGTGAAATTATAAAACATACTCAAAGAAATGTAAGAAATTTATGTGTTATTATTCAATAAAAATCTGTTGTTAATACAACTGGTATACTGTAAAAAAATTGTTATTTTTTATTAAGCTTATTGTATAGTACTAAACTCTTATTACTGATTCAAGGATGAAATAACTTAAATTTCTGAAACTCTTTATGTGTTCCTGTTAAAAAATGTGAAAGCATGTTTATAAAAGTAAAAAATTATATTTTTTCTTTACTTTTCCTGAAAATCCTTATTATACCGTACCAACCTTGGTGAAACAAGTTTCAAGTGATCTTGTCCTTGAGCTTATGCCTTCGAGTAAAATCTATTAATTCGTACGTGGTATTTCATATTTTTACATTACACAACATTTTCTGTAATGGATTTAATTCACATCATAAAAGTAATTAAAATATTTATATGTGGTTTATTAAAACTGATCACTTATTATTAGTTTACTATTTTCTTTAGACGCATCAAAATGACGTTCAACGCAAACTCGTTTCCGCGATTTAGATCATCAGATCGCTTAAATTATAACGTACTCTAAGCAATTTTGAACCCCAAGTATACATTCAAGTTGACGTATACTCTAAGTATTTTATAATAAAATGTTTTCAATAACACCTCAGTTCAATGTAGATAAAAAAAGACATTTTTTACACTTCTGTCGCTTATCAAAGTACGTGTTCAATTATTCTTCGTGAAAAATGACTAAGCTCAGCGCTTGGAGATTATCTCACATTTTAAGATTCAGCTCTGTTGCCTTTTCCAATATGTGAATGCCTCTTATTTTTAGAATTTCTGCGTAGTAACTCAAATTAATTTTCTTGTGTACCATTCAACATGAAAATTCTACGTAGGGGACAGTTTTTAAAATATTTTACTATGAAGATTAATAAAATTCGATCAATTACCGTATTTGTCTAAAAACTAAACATACGCACAGAATAATCAGCAAACAAATCAAAGTTTTGACACACGAGCATAGAAAAAAACGGGTTGATTTAGTGAGAACACACGTCTAAAAAAAAGCTCATACGGTTTAAATATTCATCCTGAAATAAGAAAGAAAGAGAGAGAGAGAGAGATAGATAAAGAACGAAACGAGGGAGAGTGCAAACAAGTCTGAAAAAATAATATATCCTAAGTTCAAGTTATAAGTTTCAAGGACGACCGGTTACCAGTTGTTTGTGGTGGTATATTCGCTGTCTGTTTCCATATACACTAGGGGAGTGTATACACGATGAAACTGCTATATACAATGACAAAAAGAGCGAAAGAGAGAGCGAGAGCTCTTCGTGAGAAGCGCGTCTCTCTGATGGGAACGTTGCGAACCACAGTCGCTCGTTGTTCGTTTCGCATGCCAGTGCGCGCGGTGTAGGTGTGCTCGCACGAGTTACATATTATTCCAGCGCACAGCGCTCTGATTATTGAACAACAAAAGGCAAGGTTGGAAAGAAGCAATATTTCGGATTATTAATTTTTGTTTCGCTGTTTACTTCGATTCATTGACAGTGAAACATAATCCGAGTTGTTTTTTTTTTCAAATTAATTTCCTAACACAATTATTAAATGTTAGATCTTTATCGGTAGAAAAGTTTGCAAATAAATAACATTGGACAGTTTATGCAACTAAAGTAAAAGCTTGCTGCAAGAATAATTCTAAACAGTACATCTTAACAACCAAGGGCTCGCTCAAGCAAGATCAAATTAGGCAAGCTTGCTGAAAGCGAGGACAAACCGCAATTGTCGTTACACGTGCAACTCCAAAATTAAAGAAAATGTTGGCCTATGTTGCGGCATTCGCTAAATCAGCGGTAAGACCTGGATCATAATCATTAGTATCATTAATGACTCTTAAAAGTCACGATCCTATTTTGTCGAGCGCGAACGGGTGGTATATATGATATGCAACAGACGCACGACCCTGACCACCTTTCGTAATTACTCGCGCGGATCGCGCCGGATATTCGCGTCTTGCTATACAAGAGGAAGCATTGTCGACATTGCAAGACTTTTCTTACTGATTATTAATTTGTTGTTTTTACGGAATTTCGCTTTCGTTACTTAACGATATTACGCGTTGGTATTTTTGCAATGTTATTACTTCAGCGAGACTTCATCTAATTGTAGTTTAAAAAACATGTTACGACTTGTTTGAGCATTTTTATACCTTCAGTTCGGAAGTAAAATATGATTTGATATTTTTGCCAAATCGTCAAGCAATTGGTTGATTTTTTGCGACGGTCATTTATAATATCTGGCTGAATTGGCAAGTTATGTATCTTTTTAATCTCGATAGCTTATTCAAATTTCATTCCACCGAAAGTGATACTTGGAGAAGGATAAATGAGCTTGTTTATAGGATAACTTATATCTAAACTAGCTGCGAATTCAAAACAATTCACTAATTCAAACAATTTGTCTTATTTAATTCTTAAGCTTATAATAAATGTGCACATTTTTTACATTCAATTTCATTCTGAATATTTGTGGTGTTTGAATATTTTCATAAATATTTCAAACAAACGTTGTATCATTTACAGCAAAAAAATAGCATTTTTTATGATTACTAGACTTATTTTTCAACAAAAATTATATTTATTGCGGTTAATATTATCGCTATCCATTATTTGTTCTCTCTAGCCGGATTACCATTGGTTTATTTTTTGTAGTTTATTGTAAATATATTTGATTATTTTTTTATTGCCGTTGATCAATATCACCTTCAGTATTAAGGTATAATACCAAATCCTGATCTTACTTATCATTTATTGTCTAGAATAACTATTAATTGTATTTACTGCGAATATAGAATAATTGATTACGATCAAATTATTGCATACCGATATTCACATAAGTAACATAATTATCAGTCATTTTTATTACAATTACAAGTAATTTTTACTGTTTGTGTAAATTACAATTCTTCGTACGCAATGATTGCTTTTAATTGCATACGATTGATTACATATGCAACGATGATTTTTCTATTCCAGCAACATACGAGTGACAAATGTGTGGAATCATGATATTTATACTCAGCAGCTAGCACGCGATCGAGCCGAAGAAAAACTTGCGATAATTCGAAGCAATAGCTGCAAAAGCCAGTTTTTTTACAAAGCAAGCAATAACAAAAACAAAGCCTTTTTAAAAACTAAGTTATACTCGGCCTTGATAAGTTCCATGACCTTATGCCATCTGCCCCGAGAAACGCATTACCATAATACGTACAGCCTTTCGTCAGTGCATCATTGCGATGAAAAAAAAACAATGTTGTGGTTTTTCAAACTAGTTAAAAAAGAAAAAAGAAAAAACAACCAAGCGAGAGTGGAAACGAGGATGAAAATATAGAATTGATCTGTTTCATTTCTAAATATTGTGCACCACTGTCAGCTTATTTGTTTCTCTTTTTTTGTTGACCATTATTCAATGACGATTCAACGCAATAATTGGTTATTAATAGACATTTAAGTAGGCTGATTTTTTATACACCATTCTAATAATCTAGTTTAATACATCATGAATATTGTTGATTTGAATTTATGATGATTGTGTATGCAGCACTTTGCGAGAAGTTAAACGTTAAAGTCTTCGGCTAATTATTATATACATTTCAAACGATTCATAGTCTTTTTTAGCAAGTCATTGATAAAAAAATTGACGTTTACAAGATCATGAATTTTTTTAGAGGTGAGAAAAATGTCATAATCATAAGTTGTTCTAATCCCTATGACGTACTGTCTTACTTATCCATTTGTTATTTTTTTGAACTTATATTCAATTCGAAGATTGTAAATCGTATGCATAATAATTTTTTGTTTGTTTAATCAGTAAAGGTCAAACAAAGTTCAGGGTATGTAATACAAAAATTGTTCCATCAATATTTAGTTTTGCATGATTGTCAATTAAATTGATCAAAATAAGAAGAGGATCTAACATAATAATCCATTTAGTGATGTCTGATAGTTTACTATAAAGTATCGATAAATCATAAACAATATTTTTCTTTTTTTCCGATTAACAAAAACTACACTAAAAATAGAAAATATTAATCACTACTATTGCTGACTCATACATAAGGTACATATAAACTGAAAAATATAACGTATTTCATCGTTAGTCGTTCCTTATCGAATGCTAGCGTGACATACTCATAGATGGTTATTTCCTAGTTAGGTTCGATAAATACATGGCTCACGATCCTTCGAGGTTCCAGAAGTCTAACCTTACCTCGTAGTAACAACATAATTTGTTAGAGACGAAGTCAGTCTCAAGTTAAAAAAAAGCACCGTATTTCCAGGTTACAAATTTACAAGTAACTCTAGTCTATATTTTAATAGAATATCTGGTGACAAAAGCTGGAAGATAAAGGGTCTTCATAAGACTTTTTAGTAAGGTATATCTATTTATTCTTTTCATGCAAATAATCAGAAATTTCATCTTTATACGAGGACACAAGTAGAGAGTAACGTAAGTTGGAATAAAGTAAAAATAGATGTTATGGTAATTCTACAAATTCTAATTATTTTATTTAATCTGGTAGCAAAATAATTTTTTCATTGTTAAATCTCAAGTACAAAGCTTTCTTTCCATTAGTAAAATTGTATGATTGAATAAATTACTAAAATTTACATTACAATAGGTCGCGGCGAAAGCAATTGTGGAAAAATAGTTGATTGAAAAGAAAGAACCGTAACTTCCAACAAACCTTTAAATTTTTCATTATTAGCCACCGCCCGCAACCATTAATAGAAAACGAACTGAAATCATCATGTTAGGGCTTTGCAAATTGATGGGAACGATAAACGTATTTCTGGAAACTAATGATACGTCGATGTAATCTATGGTCGTCAAAGCCCGCGAGGCTCGGTGTGCAAGCTCCTTAACAACGAGAATGAAGGCTAGCATCTACTAATCGCATTCAAGTGCAGTGAGCAACAGTGTATAAGTGCTTTGGAAGCTTGGCCTTCTGTCCCGCCTCTCTATACGTAGGCATATCTTATTGCTATATAGTCCCGTGCACGTAGGATTTTTCTCAGTTGCATCACACGCACACCAGACTCTGTAGCACCAAGCGATTCATTGTAGTTGCGTGCGCTTATATTGTTCTTTTTCGTACAATAAACGCGCCTAAAGTCACATTACCTTCTTCCGACTTTCGCTTCACTCCATTGTAACTAAGATTTTTACGACAAACAGATAATGCGCGATGATGACCAGCCGACCAAACACAAGGTTCATCTCCTTTCTTCTTACATATATTTTTTTCTACTTTGTTAAAAGTCCATTCTTCAATTGTCAAGCTATTGTGTTCATTTTCTTACTTGCGCAATCGTTTATAATCATTTATAACTTTCTTTTATCTTATTGGTTGGTTGACTTCCAACTTCCATGTCGTTGTTGTCGGCGTGCCTTTTGAAAGCGTGAAAATACTTTGTTTCATTTGACAGTCGCGGAGAGAGAGAGAAAGAGAGAATTACCTGCATCGATTTGGAAGAGCACATAGTCATCGTAAAAGTCGAGAAGTCATTGCAACTAAGAGTGAAGTATGTTTTGGCGCAATAATCTGTATTGTAAGCCATGTCTGAGCTATCAGCGAAAGAATGGAGTTGTTGTCGAGATTAACTACTGGGTAGATATTTATAAAATAGCTTCTCTTGTATCGTACAACTATTTGATTGTCAACTTTTTCAATTTTCGTGTTACAACGAATTTATACATAGCTGATTGTTTCTCTTATTATTTTAATTGTACGCCTACATTTATGCCCATTCAAGCTTGATTTAATGGGAATGATTACGGTTATTGTTATTCTAAATTAGAATAGACAAGTTGAGCTTATTTTCTACAACTGTTGTAAAAATGGTATCCATTTCAAGGTTACGTACGTTTTTCTTACAGTATTCTTTCCGTACAACTTCCGTACAAAAAAAAATATCAATAAAGTTTCGATGTTTCAATATATAGTCTATGTATAACTTCAGCAACGTGATGTTTTATTTGTCAGCAGGATAAGTCGCTCGACGATAAAGATGCGCCAAAGCTAACAAGCTTAAACACATCGTCGTCGCCAGAGGAGCGTGAACGCAGTAACAGTGGCACCTGCGAAGTCGACAATAATATGCCTGAGCCTAAAAAGTTAAGTTCGCTTGAGGAAGAGAGCGATGACGAAAATACTAGAGGAACTCGAAGGGACGACGAGATTCTTGCTCTCGAACTTGACCATGTGCCCGATGATGTGCTCGAATATGCTCGCCGTGAACTTGGAGAGACTGAGGAAGTCAAGTGCCAGACTATTCATGAGCTCAGGGAAATGATCTACGGTATGATACAGTTCTACGATTATTACAAGTTTGTAAGAACAGACAATTTTTAATTCACTTGTTACTTGTGGTAATATTATTTAAGTGCATATTATTATTTTATCAGTAGAGTAAAATGAAATTTTACGTATTAATTAATTTAGTTATCACAGAAATTACATCAACCTATGTAATACATTAAATATGTTGGATATTTATATATAGTCTGTAAGTTATAAATTGTCTCCAGCATGACGACGAGGTATTTCAAAGTATTAATACTATATCAAAAAAAGTAAAACATGAATTATTATTGCAATTATATTCGCGCAAGTCGACTTAAGATCCCACTGAAGCTGGCGAACCAGCTAACAAAACGTTGGCCATAAAACGCGTCAAATTGAAAATTTTTTTATGATATTCTTTGAGTAAAATAACACACGAGGATAAAAATGTGAACCGTTATAACAAAAGAGGAAAAAACTTCATATATACAATGTGCAGCGTTAATGTGTAAATCACTTGGATCAAGTTTTGCAATAAAAATAAATTTATACGAAATGGGAAGAAAACTATAATTTCATCATGTCACAGAAGTGGAACACTGCAGTGCTATCATGACTCATTAGAGATTAATTGCAAGTTGATTGTAGAGTACTCGTGTTTTAAAAATGTGTAGATATAAATCCAAGTTTTGTTTTTTTTTCATTTAATAACACATTATATTTGTTTTTAATAATATGAAGTTGTTGAAATAGTATTGCTAAAAAAAATAACTTTTCCAAAGTATCGGAATGTTTCATCTCCTTTTTTCGATAGCTTTAACAATTTGTAAAATGTAAATGCCAAGTTATCAAATAAATATTGATAATCTTCTAAAGTGAAATTTCATGATGACATTAGTCGAAGTACATATAAAGAACATTGAATTTGAACTTGCAAACACGTTTTTTACAGCTGCATTGAATTGACGGGTCTAAAATGAAAAATATTCTGTTTACGATTCAGGAATTAAAGTGCATTTTTCGAAAAAGCATCTCATTGTAGTTTTTTAAATTAAATACAAATAAAATATTCAACATCAATAACGTAATACATACTCGTTATTTTTCATTTGAATTTTTTAACGAACATTTTAATGGACGAGGATACGAGCATTTTGTTTTTATTCAAACGTCAATGAATAATCAGGTTCAGCCGTGTATTCAGTTGTGAAGCTATAGCCTAGAAAGCCACTTATTTCGTAATACTGCACAGGGCACATGAACGTTAAGCTGAACTCATTCAAAAAAATCGATCGAGTACCTCTTTTACTCAGGTAGCCATTGAAACGGACAGAAAGATGAAATAGAAAACATTCAATTTAGAGCATTGTGAGTGATATTAGAATAGTGCTTTTTCAAACAAAAATCTATTTAGGAAACATTTATTATTTTACAAGATTCTTATTGAAAGTATTTTTGCATCATTCGTTTTGTATTACTATATGCATCCGTACATTTTTCATTTCATCTCGCTGAAAATAAAGTTTTTTTTTAAATAAAGTAATCGCATTTCCATTAATTGCATCCTTGACCCTAAATTCAAAGCTGATAAACTGGTCAGCTGTTAATCTGTTACTTATTTTCTGTGTGCGGGGCGAGTGCGAGACGTACAATAAAAGTGTCGATTGTTTTATTGCAGAGAGAGGAGAATGCATGCCACATCGTATGGACGACGAGTACTTGCTCAGATTTTTGCGAGCCCGTAATTTCAATGTCAATCGTGCTCATCGATTGGTAAGTTAAATGTCCATCCAATACTACAACTTTTATTACTGTTTTCATTAATTTCCCTCAAATAGAGGTTACTCGAAAAAATATCTAAGTTTGTGATTTATCGGTTGTGGAACAGGTATAATAGCATTTTTTCAACTTTTTCAAATCGTTTTTTAAACAATAGTATTTATCCGTCATAGTATGCATTGAACAATATGTATTCGGAAAATCGATACCACAAATTTAATACTTTCTACTTCGATGTTCTTAATATCCTTGTTCGATTTGATTATTAATGGTCAATTTTGATAACACTTTTCACTCTGTTGGAAATTATAACCAACCAGTAATGAATAATCAGATGCATTGAGAAATTCATTTACTGTAATATACATTTCTTTGTAACTCTTTGAAAAATCCAATCTCCTTTTAATCTTTATAAATGAATTTCTTGAATGTCACGAGCAGGTATGAACGTTTACTTTGATCATTTATTTCTTTCATTTTTTTATTGGACGCTTTGGAGACTAATTTACCGCCCACAGTGGTTACAAAACCGCTGACTCCCATACTTGAATCGGAAAGGAGACCTACAAAGAAATTCCTTTCGATAATGACAATAGTTTTTTTTTCTATTACATACTGGTTAAAATGCAACCGAACGTACTACTTGTTTATGTCTTTTTTTCAAATTTAATTTTAAATTATTGTAAAAAAATGTATTGAGAATGTCGCTGCCATAAGTATAACTATTACTAAGCAATTAAATTTTATCAAAGTAAACATAAATTAAAAAGATTATTAAGAAATACTCGGGGAAGTTCACCCTTGAATTAACGATCAACGACCCGATAAAAAAGGAGTCACAAGTAAACGCTTAAAATACCCCTATAAATCAAAGTCGTGCTCGCGATGGCGCGCTTAAGAAAAATCACGAGTCCCATGTCAAGGTGAACCTTTGCTAACGACTAAACGGGGGATAAAAGAGAAACTGATATTTGCGCACGCATACGTGTGCATTTGTATATATATGTCCAATAAGGACTATTCAATGATGTTCATATAATAGTTTTGGCATGTATTGTATGCGAATTGATGGCTCTGGTGAATCGGCAATTTTTCATGTGCAGCTGTCAGTTAAGGAAACCGTCGGGCCTCGATTACACGCGCTGCCTGGCTTTTATTTAGCGATGCTGAAAATTGACCGTAACTCGTTCAATCGTATTACTTCAGTAAATTCTACTTTCGTATTTACATGTTGATTCGATTGCACATGATAATACAGAAAAAACATCAAACCATGATTCAATTGATTTACGTATAATAATGTTTATTGGGCAAGATGTACTTGTTTTTTACAATTCAAAAAATAAAACAACATAGATATACTTTTACTTGACCACAGCATTTCAATACTAAATAAGCTTGAGTTACGAGACAATTTTGTAACGATCCCAATGCTTGCTTTATTTTTTTTAAATGTTGACAAAAAAGCGTTGTATAAGTCAGATATTATTGCAAAATGACGAACCCGGTTTTTATTGTGTGTCGTAATTAATTTTATTGCAATTCCGATGTTACTTGTTGTAAATCTCTTTCAGACTAATGAGTGCGGTGTTTGTAAAAAATATAGTTCTTTTTAACTTAGAAACATATTAACAAACTTTAACAGCTGATTGAAATATCGAACTCCATACTATTCAAACGGAAGTACAAAGTTTATTTTTCTACTAAACATGTAGAAATTTGAATTCAACAAAAAATTGGAATTTGAGAAATTAAATTTCCAATGCATCTTTGTATACAATTTAAGTAGAGTAAAAAAACGAATAATAATTATTCAATTTCGTGAATTTTCATAACTACATATAAAAGCGAGCAATATAAACTGTGAAATAAATTGAGCTTACAAAAATGACGTTCGCGTACCTTGTTTGGGAAAAGGGAGTTTTTGGCTTGTAGTCTGATATGATTTGAGTATTATGACCGCCCTACCCCTCTGGAGCGCTGTCCGTGGTGACTGATAACGTCGCTCGCATTAATTAGTTTTGTCTTAGCACTGCTTGCGTGTGACCTAGCTGCACGTTTGTCCTTTAAATTTGCAAACTTTTTTTCACTCGTGCGTGTTTCCGTGACAACACGCTTTCAATTGACATTACTTTGTGCTTATTGACATTTTTTTACTGTAGGAGAAGTTTACTATTAGTCTATCATTGTTATACATATAAAATTAATAATATTTCATGGTTTTCAAGAGTTGGAATCATCACGTTACTATCAATCAGTTATAACTATTTACATAAACACGTACGAACACAACTGCCTATGTAATAACCTTTGACGATTATTCACTTAGTTTGGAAATGTTGAGAGGGTATTCCATTATTATCTGGGATTCGAGCGTTTCATTAGTTGAGGGCAGTGTCTAATGCGCGGTAAATGAAGAACCGTAGCTACTACAGCTATGTGCAATGGTATTGTGGAATCCTCTCTATGACATTTCGATATTAAGCCAGAATTCTGAGAATATCGTAGGACCATTGAAATGTAGGTCTTTGAGACGCAAACGATCTTCAAAGTTGATTCGTCAATGTAGTTGGTATTCGAGTAAAAATTCTGTTAAAATCTATGTAAAAATTATGTATATTTTCGTCCCATTCGTTTAGAATGACGTTGAGGATCGTTTTTTTTTCATTTACTTAGGACATTTCTATAAACGTGTCATTTGAGTCAATTTCCTTAGTATAATTTTATAGCACAACAAAATAATAGCTGATTTACATGAGAACGTGTATACGATCAGATGCATATCATTGAAAATCTAGCAATGAGTCATTTATCGAATGGACGTTGGAAGGGGGTCGTTGTATGACCATATGGACAACTAACAATTGGATCACTAGCTCTTACATAACGTACAGTATGTATATGGCACATATATATACTTGCAGATATATGGCTCCAAAGTGCATTCGATATCTTTATTGACTGGTGTTAACTTCTCCGGCAGATCTGGGCGTTGACGGAAAATAATTGGCTTCGAGTTGAGAATTCGATGTACCCGTCAAAATTAGCAAGTCTTTATTGTCAGATACTAAAATCGTCTGGTAAATATTAGAAAATAGAGAAATTAGCTGTGATGGATTTATACCAATGACTAATAATTAATGAAAGTAATTGATGAATAACATTAAAATCAATGACACATATTTACTAAGCCAAAAATGCTATAATTTTGTATACGACGTACCTTGTACACATAGTACGTTCAATTTCAAAGCTGCGTTTTTGAATAGAAGAAAATAGTCATTTGTAAGGTATCATTTCTGCTTTTTAACATAAACATAACATAAAAAATTATCTTAATTTTTGTATTTATACTCATTTTTGACAGTCATATTAAATATGTCTATCCATAAAACCAATATGCATAATGTAAAAGAAACTCATCCTTGAGCGTAAGCAATATTGTATGCTTTTTTAAATTGAAAGCATTTGAAAAAAAGATACAGCTCTGTCAAGAAGTGTATGAAAAATAACATCCGCGGGCAAAATAATATCGAAGACAAATAGATATTCCATTACGTGCATCCGCGCATACACAAGAAAACTTGTCAGAATCTTAAAGACGACTTGTTGCTGTTTCACAGTTCCTGAAAGAAAATAGATAACAGAAAAGGAATCAATAATATAACGTCTAGTTCGAAAAGAAATGCAAAAAAGTGTTAGTCTAAAATCTGCAGTGTCGGCGAAGTGATGCTTCTAGTGCATGAAAAAACGATTAAAATCCTTTCGACGCTCGATAGTCACACTGATAAATAGTCCGGAGAAAACTGTTACCGAGAGAGAGAGGGGAAGGGGTCCGCGGATCCGATAATTTATTCGCGAAAGAGGCGCTCGACCTAGTTTCATGCCGAATATTGCCTCCGGTCTTGCACAGCGTCAGCGCAAACAGACGGCTACTATATACCTTCCGAATTCCGCTCGTTTTCCCTTGCGAACAGCTTCTGGCTACATTTTTATACCTTCTCTTATAGCCGTCTCTTTTTCAAAAGACGAAGGGGCTGGCTCTCCTCAAAAGAGGAAAGTTGGCGAATATTGCTGGTCAAACTTTGTTGCGCTTTGGGTTGATGTAATCCTGGTAAAAATTATTTTGATGTTTAGTATACAGTACATTACCGATAGATTTACAAATAGATTGTTTTTTGGGACAAAATTAAATTAACATTTTTTCCTTCTTCAACGTGCAATTGAAAAAGACATTAATATGAAAGTCTGGTATGAGATTGAAATACACGTTATTCAGTGTTGCGTGAAATTGAGATTTTTGTTTCCTTTGAAAAATATTGAGTTTATTTTATTGAAATATTTAGGAGCTTATATCTTTCGTAAAACGTTTCCTGCACGGTGTATTCTGTATTTAAAGAAAAAAAGGTCACGAATATTGTACGTTTTCGAACATTCAAATGAGATTACTTGTTGAACAGTACTACATGAAACTGAATGCCGCTTCATTCTGTGTTGTATCGAATGGATTACTTTGAAATATATTCCGAACTCTTTATCGCTGTATCTGATGTTTACATCAAAATGAAATCGGCCTTTTATTCGAACGTTTATTTCAAATTCGAATGCTTTATTTCAATCAATAATTTATTTTAATAGTTCGTTTAGAAGTTCAAGTATTTGATACTCTTTATAAAGGTTTCATTATTTTTTTCTGTTGGACTAGCATGTCCTTTACGAAGAAACTGATCAGACTATAATCAAACGTTGTAGGGGCTTATCGTTAAAATTTAAGAATCACTAGCTGTAGTAAATGAGAAATATAAGGATTTCAAAGTTAAGTACGTGAGAACATTTTTAACGATTCATCGTTTCACTGAAAATTATACTACTCTCTAATTAATATGTATAACATGAACTACAAAATAATTTTAAACATTTTAAGTTCAGGACAATGGACTTGGTAGCTAAGAAAGTCAAACTCTCGATCTAAATAAGCGTTCCTATTTTTGAAATCTATTTAAATTGCCGATTATGTTTCTTGTTCATTAACAGGTAGTACGCTATTATACATTCAAGGATGAACATCCAGAGATCCACGTGGACGTAAATCCATTAGAGATGAGGCATATCGGCGATGACGAAGTAATGACAGTACCAGCATATCGTGCACCTTGTGGTCGCCGTTTAATGATCTATCGCATTGGCAATTGGGACCCTCGCAAGTATTCCGTCGATGAGATATTCAAAGCCACGGTCCTCATACTCGAACTGGGATTACTCGAGCCTATGGCGCAGATTCTCGGTGGCATAGTTATCTTTGACTTCGAGGGCATTAGTATGACACATGCATGGACGATAACGCCTCAGGTGTGACTTTATGAAGATGCATTTTTTAAATTCTTTTTATTATTTTTTTTATTATTTTTCTAGTGGAATGATAGAATGCTAAGTTTAATTATCGTTTCTAATCATGCGAATATTACGAAGTAACAAAATTATAATTTATATTAGTTTTGTTGAAGCGCCGTTTGATTCAAATTTTCATAATTAAAGTTTCTCGCCCGTGGCTTCATTTAGTTTGAAAACTACCTGTGTCGTGTTTCAACAAATCTGTTGTATTATTCTGGTTATTCAAGAAATATAACGTCTAAGAGGTGTACGTTTAAAACAAAATTATTTAATGATACAGGTCGCAAGTATGGTGTTCGCTCTGATAGTGACAGCTTTCCCAATAACGACCCACGCAATTCACATACTGAATCAGTCGTGGATCTTCGACACGATGTTCGCGGTGTTTAAGCCATTGATCGACTCCAAGATGAACTCCAAAATCTTCTTCCATGGTTCGAATATGGAGAGTTTACACAGGCATTTGCCACCTGATTATTTGCCAAGAAGGTATGGAGGTACGCGAGATGAGCTGCCTTACTACAGGTGGATAGATGCTCTAGGCAAGGATCGTCGCGTGGTCAAAGAGATGGAAAATCTCGGATACATTATTCCCGATGAATTTTCCATTGAAAATGTCAGAGATGACTAGCGACCAACCCATGATTGGCCGCCCAATAATTTTCTCATTTAGATGCGTTCTCGGAAACAGCGACAGTTTGATTGGAATTATATATGCTTACTTTCATTTTAATCTTTCTGCGAGATTAAATTTCAACGTTGATTAACGTCAGAGTAGTCAAGTAGTACGCGCAATAGTTTAGCTTTCATAGGGTAGTTTATTACGTTTATATACATCTGTCAAGAGTGTGATACAGTTTTTTTATAGTTTCTCGTCATGATACTGGCTTGGATTATTAAAAATTCCAAGTAAATTTTTATCGAATGAATACAGAGGAAAAAAACTTTTTATTCGACAAAAATCATTTTTATGATCAATAATTTTATCCATGAGAAGTGAAAATAATAATTTTATAACTTTAATCATTGAATAATTCAACCAATTTTAGATTCATCGATTTAGTACTGAACGAATAAATACCGTCTAATAAAAAAATAATAACAGAAACCTGAAGCTCTAGTCTAAGCAAACGAAATTAAAGATTAGTTTTTATTATTTAAACTTGGTTTCATACTGCAATATTTCGTCCAGAATGTATGACAATTATTAATAGTTTTTTTAAGAAAAAAAATGTGCCTTTAAGCAGTTACAAACAAGAATACTATTGTAAGAGAATATTTTACTTCTTTTCTACAAACAATTTATGAGCTTAAATTGTTATAAGGTAAATAGTGACAAATATATGGAATAATAGAAATCTCTTTAATTATTTTACCACGCAAAATTCATTGTTGTTAATTTAACTAGCTTAATTAAGTTAATTTAATAACTCAACATTCAAAACTCTCCTTACGTTAAAAAAATTATTTTTTCTATTGCAAAATCACATCTTACAACTAATTTTCAGTGTCGACGACAAAAAGAAAGTGTAAATCTAAACTCGGATTATGTTTTGACGATGTACGAAGTAGTAGTTTATGCAAATACAAACAGCCGCAAAATGAATAATATGCCGAGAGTTAAAAAATCGCAGTGAAATAAATGAGCAACGAGTACAATTTGTGTGGTTAATCACTTTCGGAATACATAATTGCAGGCCTATCCACGTGAAAGAAAAAAATAAGCTTAAAGAAGAATGATTGGTTCAGATTGAGAGACCAATTTATCGGGAGTGATAATTGACTATCGGAAAACGTTTCGTCAACCGACCGCAAGCGTACACGACAGTAACGGCGAATCGAAGCCGAATCCATGCGCATCGAGTACATGTATTGAGACACTTGTCAGGTTCGCTATGTATATACTCCGACTATCGCAATTTTCCTTCAATCACTTATTGTCGAAAGGATCACTGTTTTCTTCGTTGCATAACAGCTGAAAACACACATCTATAACTTTATCTGAGACTTAAAGCTCAGGGCATATATATTTTCGTACTTAACAAATTGCATTCCAACTTCTTGTTCTTGAGTTTAATTAAGAAATATAAATCGTACATCTGCCGAGGATTATCCATCACCACTGAAGGGAAAAATCAACTGCTAATGAAATGGGACCAGAAAAATTACGAAGTTATGAGAATGAAAGCAACATTATACGTTCTCGAGATTGAGCCGCGTAGCTTGTCAGCGTTTTAAGTCTTATTTCTCTAGGAGTAAGCTACATAGTCTCAAAATCAAATGCACCCGGACTTCCTTTTCCATGGATATCGATAATATAAAGTACCTTAAGAGACCCTTTTATCGTCATAAGAAGGAGTGGCTTGTGTGCAATGAGATTATATAATACTGATATAGAATATTTGGCTTAAGCGAGTGCTACTTGTTCTATTTTATGATGAATCTGAGTTACCTATCGTTGAATTCGATTATTAATTTAAAAAAATAAGCATATAATACTGAAGATTTATTATTTTCTAGTAGAAAATTTAACAGTAATAGTAGTCTAATGGTTTAAATCGATATAATATCATCATTGAAACATATTAAAAGGATGCCGTTATATTAATTTGTGAACAGTAGAACGATATAGAATATGAATAGTTAAAAGTTATTTGCCATTGTAATCAATCCAAAAGTATATTTGTTAACTTAAACTTCCTCGATGGTAAATGTCAATAAAAAAGTAGAGTTGACCAAATAGAAGTTAATGGAGTTGAAGTTTCGTATATCAGAATTGTAGAATATTTTATATCGAATAGAGCACAAAATCAAGCACAGAAGTTTTGGGCCAACTTCTATTTTTAGTCGTTGGTACAGTACAAAGAAACTCAAGAGCGCAATTAGCAAGCCCTTGTTGAACGAGTATATACAAGAGCCTTATAAGTTCGATTAAGCGAAGCTATTTGTTTGTGTAAATAAAGAGAAGGCTAGAGGAAAAATTCGTTCTTCATGTCCCTTAAGCAAACGAACGATTTTCGCGTCAACTTCCATAAACAAACACCCATAGGCACGAAAGAAATAAATCGTATAGGTGGGACTTGAATCGCATGCGAGTATGAAAAAATAGCCGTTTGCTGATTAGATGACATATGGTGCTTTTGCGAAAAAAAATCCCACTCGCACACGCTGATAGCCACGGCTTTTATCTCGCCTGAAAGCTTTTTCATATTGTTCGATTTTCACGTTCGCCAATGGAACATATCTGAATGTGATCGTTTTCAACGCGATTATCTATGTGTATTTGAATTTTCTTTTATATATCACTCTCTACATTTCCATTTTTATTAAGTTTTGTTTACAATGAAGATATTAAAGTTTTCATTAGTGTTGTGTGTGTGTGATTAGCATTGCGAATTCGTACAATTTTTTGTACAATGGAATAAAGTATCGTGAAATCGAAATAGTTTGATAAAAACAAATTTGAAAATCTGTCATATGTAAATAAAAAGTTAAATATATCAGATTATGCGTGTTTCATTTAAAACAAATATTTAAATGATATAAAATGTATGTATATACCAAAATAATTTTTAAGCTTTAATATGAAGTTTTATATGAATTTAGACATTTCCACCGTGAGAAACAAAAACATCTCATGTACGTCGCAAACTTGAACAACTGAATATTTTGAAAGGTGAAAAAGCGTCGCTAAGTTAGCGAGATATGCATAAGAATGAGGGAGCTCGGAAGAAAAAATTAAAAAGTACCAGAGTTGAGTAGTCAAACGAAGAGAGAGGCTAGTAAAAAAAAGAGGGAGAAGGGCTACAAGCCCACGTGTTTTTCAGTTGAAGCACGTAGATGTTAGATAGAACATGGCTTCGCGCTAAGCATTACTGATATTGCTGCTGCTGCTACTACTGCTGCTGCTACTGCTGCTGCTACTACTGCCAGAAATTTCTTCAATCTCTAAGGTGTACGTTTTCCTCTTTAATTTTGAATGTGGTTTCGTTCTTTTCGGATGCTCACCTACGGGTTGTACTTTTTTCACTGTCGTATACTTGCATTTTTTTCTCTGTGCTGTATCGCTGACGCGTACATGCATATACTTCTCGAGCTATGAAAATATTCCACATAAAGGTAACTTTGTTTTCTTTACGAACTTCTATGTTAATTGTATTGTTGAATTCACTTTTTTTCTAATATGTAATACATTTTTTAATTTTCTTTACTTGCGTATGGAGGAACGAATTCTCTAAAAATTGAAAAATATGAAAATATTCTTGTCAAGAAACAAACTTTGCCAACTGTAGAAGAATAATAAGAAAAATAGGAAAAACTTCAAACGGAAGAATACTGAAAATGTACATTGAAGATTGTAACAAAATCAGGTCGATATTCCTCGAAGCTGTTGAAATACTAAAAAGAAACATCTCTTGGTTTTCCAAGCGACTAAGCTTCTGACTAGCTTGGTGGCCCTTATATTTCAACCATCCAAAATAACTAGATCGTCAGTGTCACCTAAAAAAGATGTCGATATCGCAAGCATGCGGCGCGTCAAGTTCCATTTGCGTCAAGCAATTTGAAATAAGGCGCGCAGTCCAATTTACTCTACTCGAGCCTATCTTATATGTGCCCCTCCTCTCAGCCCTATTAAAGGTCGTGCTTACTTGCCTCAGTGGAATAGATTCTTGCTCGGTCAGACTCGATAGGGAAGCTCTAGACGACAGGAGTCTAATGACTTTTTTAACGTGGTAGATTATTTCTAGTTCAAACGTGACGTATAATTTTGCATGGATTTACTTGTCGCGCATGTCTATTGAAGATTAACCGTACTGTGAAAATGATTTGTTGTTTACTTTGTTAGCAGGAAATACTTGAGCTTCCATGTTTCTTTGAAACTAAAACGATTAATTCTCCCAACAGCGTCATAATGTTGAAAAATTGAGTTCTTATTCCGAGACATTTTTGTTACCAACCGATATCTTACAAAGTAAATAAACTAATTATGACTTCACCACATTGTGTTACTTAATTTATACATAAATATTGGAAAGTATATTTCTCTATTCTAAATTACGTGGAAAGTTCAATCAAGACATGGACGTTATTTTAAAATATGGTAGAACGATCATTGGTTGCGTTATGTAATAATAAAATTTCTTAGATTAGGTCTTTTCTAATTAGCAGTTTGTTTATGTTAACTGAATTTTTCAGTATTGCAGCAACTAATTGTTGAGTTTTCCAACGAGTGTATAGTTTGACAAAGTTGAAATTAGTTTCGCCTTTAAAAAGGCGAAACTAAAACATCCATCCGCTACAGAGAGGGAAGAGAGAGTGAGAGAGAGAGACAGACAGACAGACAGACAGAGACAGAGAGAACACAGCTTTATTGGGAAACTCGGCGATGTGTATACATCAGGGAAGATCGTAACTACTGGAGAGCCTAAAATATGCATCGCCGGAAATGTCGTGACATATTTTTAGAAGCAGCTTTCACTTGTTTACTTCACTCCCAAAACCCTTTGTGTTCATTCCTTTACCATTTTCTTCCTTAAGTAAATAAAAAAAATGTATCTTAGTTTTCTGTTATTTATAAATATAAATAAATTAACATAATCTTCTTTTAAGGTAGTGAAATTGAATTGATACATAATAAATATCTAGAGATCTATACAATTATATTTAAGTATATGTTTGTATAGTAAATCTACAAATAAGCAGTTATGGAATATGATCACTTAATATCCTTCTTGGTGCTACTGATGAAATACTCACTCCATTTCTTGCGTCATTTAATTAAGGCTATTAATTTAAGAAGTAAAAAATACAATAAGTCCATGAGGTATATAATATATCTAATTTATCACATCCGTCTACACCACTAATTTCTTCTCTATCTTGCATCTTCAAAGGCATGAGTATCAGTAATTAAGCGTAAATTAAATGCTACGTTGTTGGGAAGAAAACATTAAAATGCTAGGAAAAATAAAGTTCCGAAAACAACATTGATTGATAATTGGAGAACGTTAGTAGGAGGGTTGAAAGGGGAAAAAGAAGAAGAAAGAGGTATAGAAAGGTGAATAAAGCTCGAGGGAGAGAAGTATATGCGGCATTGGTGGTCCGCGTGTTAGGTCGTTCGGGTTTCTCTGGCGCGCGCCGTATCCAGGAATATGGGAGCGAGAGGGAGAGAGAGCAAAAGTGAGAGAGAGCAAGAGTGAGAGAGAAAGATATCGACCCATCCTACGTACCGGGGGTGGTGGTGGTGTATGTATAGATTGCGCAAGCGTACAGTTGTTCTCTACTTGGAGTGTGTGTCGTTCGTTCGAGGCGCTGCTATCGTCGTTGCGCGCGGATAGTAGTACCCAGTATAACTCGGCCAGTCCCCCGCGCGCGGGCACTGCGTGCTGACTATATAGAGTACTGGCAGAGAGAAGAAGAGAGTGAGAGAGAGAGAGAGAGAGATAGAGACAGATCGAAGGCAAAAGAAATAATTGAACGACAGAGGTGAAAGAAGGCGAACGCGAAAGAATTGAATCGTGTTGTGTGTGGGGTGTGTGATTAGCTAAGGGTGCGCAGTATCGCTATGAATATAGAAGAAGAATGTCGCTGACTCACGGCCAAGGGGAGACCACGAACGAGGATTTATATTTGCAAGGCGGCCGGCCCTCGAATCTACTCAAGACAAGTTTCTCATCGTGCAAACTTGAGCGATTGTATCGCTCGTCGTCGCTGCAACAACGCCGTGGTGGTCTGCAATGTTTCCTCATCGCCGCGGTACTTTACGACTTTTACAGTCTGGCATTGCCCGACGGCGAGTTGCACACGCGAGGATTGACGGCTGTATTCCTTGGGCTGAATCTCGGCCTATTGGCCTGGGCGGAAAGGGGAGCAAGGGCGAGGGCGACACTCTGGTCGCTGGTGCCGCACGTGGCCTGGCAAATATCCATTGCACAGCTTCTCGCTCAGCTGTTCCTCAAGTCCGCCGAGGTCACGCCCCGAGACAGCCTTGGTTGGCTCTTATTACTTCTCTATCTTCACTTTGCCACTCTGCCGTTGAGATTCTCACTGTGCGCTCTACTCGCTGTGGGCACTGCTACACTCTACATGCTCTCCGTCACCATGCTCTCCAGGGAAGACGTGCCTACGTCTATCGAAGTACTTGTGAGTACATCTATACAGCTCTCTCTCTCTCTCTCTCTCTCTCTCTCTCTCTCTCTCTCTCTCTGACAGCAAGGTCAAGGTTTTATTCGAGCTAGCCGATTTTCACCATCCGCTACCTAAACTAACTGACAATCAGATTACTTTCTCTCTCGTTTTATTGCTCGTAAATCTACCGAAAATATTGCATCAGCCTTAGCTTGGCCGTATTTTAAAATAGGATGATATAATGGAAAAAGTAAACATGCAGTTTTTTTTAATTGCCAAAATAGGCCTTGTTATTTGAACCGGATTGAATGTCAATTACAGAGCTTGCGGGTGGCGCAAGCGCTTACCGTTTTAGGTTGACCCGTGCCGGTCAACGGATTATACGCATATAGCCCTGATACATACATATATTCAAGCGTGTCTACGCGCGCGTGCTCTAATGGTGGCTTTTCAAATGCCTCAACATTTATCGCATATTGACACACTCCTGATGATCGATTATCTCCACGCGCGGCTATATACGCGATGCTTAATGAGTTGCCTCCTGATTATATTAAGGAATTAACGCGCGAGTTTAATGTCTCCCTTGGGGATTTGCCGCAGGGATGTCAGTTTGAGAATGCGCGCTATATTCATCCAACGCACACTAATGTCATGGTCATGCCTAAGATAATTAATAGATTTTATTAAAGAAATTGGCGTTTGATTTGAATTACCGTATGTAATATCAGTTATTGACAATAAGCGAACCATTTTATTTACACGGATTACGTATATCATGTGCAATCCGTAAACGATATTCTTTATTTTTATGCGTAAGACAAGCGTCCATAATTTTCGCTTATTAAATGCATTCCTCTGTCACTTTCATCTAAAACGAAAGTAAAGGGGTCCTCCAATTTCCTTTTTTTCACTTTTACGCGATCTAAATTTACAAATCATCGTTATGTTTCAAAATAATTCATACATAAATATATACGAATGATGAATTATGATAACTAAACACTATCTTTACACTAATATGTAACAGATAAGATAACATTACTGTTTCCCTTAAAAAAGGGTTGCGAATGAACCGTCGTTAATCCATGTTTGTACAAATATTACATAATTTGCATCAAAGTTGGCGAGGCTCGTGTATATTTTTTTGCTATTTATATCTTCGTTACTTCCTCTTTATTTCCGCCTTCGTTTCCGATACTTCGATGAAACTGCAGAAAGCAAAGCCAGGATAATCCGAGCCTGTGATATAAAACAAACATTACTTAACTGAGCTTTAACAAATTTAAACTTACGGAAAAGTTTTGCATGAAAATTACACACACACACAAAACTTACTTTTATTCAAATTTTGGGATACTTGAGAACGAAAAATAGACAAGATCAAGAATTTCAGACAATTTATTCGCTATGAGATTATTTTTGAAAAAAAATCTCTTCAAATTAAAATTGTACTTTATTTTTTTATTAGTTTGTAACCAAAGTATCTCTGGTTTATTAAGTTTCATCAATTTTCACTTGTATCGAAAGTTTTATGCACGCTGTTAAAGAAATATCATATTTTATTCTCTTTTTTTATCGAAAATAAAAATATTTTTTGAATAGGTTTTTTTGAATTGGTACAATAAATTGTCAATAAAGATTTCACACCTGCATTTTTCAAGTGTATTGGATCGTAAGTACGACGGAAAAATGTAAAGCATCGAAAATAAACGATGAATTTACATGGCAGCCTTCCGTAAAACTTACGAATTAAAATGCGCAAATCAAATAAACATCAACGGCGTTGTGGTAGATATAGGTGGAAATAAACGAAAAAGTGGCGCAAACGTGGCAATTTATCGCATGCAAATTGCGCGCTCCATCGCGCAAAAAGTCACTCAGCCCCTACATACGTACACATACACATAAAAGAATGAGAGAGAGAGAAAGCGACTACTCTGCATTTACATTTACATCGGCCACGCGCGTAGTACGATATTTTACAGTGCGGCCTTATTCAGACGGCCTTGAAACTTGCAATTTGCAGCCCTTGTGCCCGACGACGACCACGATCACGACTACCCGATAAGGCTGCTGCTGTATACGTGAGATGAGGCTTTTTTAACGACACCCAATTTTCACGCGTCGACCTCGATTAAACACGAAGCTCTCTCTCTCTCTCTCTCTCTCTCTCTCTCTCTCTCTCCTCGTATAGTACTCCTCACGATAGGCTCCTTTGTGTTATTGTTGTCTACTCTTCCTTTATGCACACTTTTTAATATTCGTGACCTGTAAAGACGCCGACGGCGAATATATTTTTACATCACTAAGATAAAAAGAGAGAGCGAAAGAGCACGCGGAAGAGAGAGTGATCATTTGAAAATTGGTTCGCGCTTCTGTAGCGTTCTGCAAAGTCAAGAGAGTTTGCTTTTCGAATTAAGAGGTGTCGGAAGTTCGTTTGGTGTATCTTATATAGGTTAATGACGTATTAGGCGCACTGTAATCGTGAAAGCTGCAAACGCTCAAAGCGACCTACACTTTTCGAGCCTATATCGTTTCATTTACGTTGCTCAAAAAGTCAATTTACTTCCTATATCACAAATACAACTCTGATGTTAATATATCCAGTACATATACGTATATCGACTCATACCTAATAAGTATTATTCTAAGAAAATGAAAATCAAATAATTCGTGGAACAAACCTTTTGATTTGCACAAGTGAAACGATGCGGTTTTCGTGGTTTGGATTGAAACCTATATAGGCGATTCCGAGCGATCAGCAAAGATATTACATTTTTAAAAGCGTAGGAAGGAGAAAGTATCGCGTGACGCTAACGAACGATTTTATATTGATTTCAAATCAGCATTTCTTACGAATTATAAGATTAATTCCGGACATTAATAAGGAGTAGCGTACATGTATGCACGCTCTGATCGATGCGTGATATTACACAAGATGATTTATAGACTGAATAAAAAAAAAGCAAAAACATCCTATAATATATAGTATCCACGTAGTAAAAAATATATCAACGCTTTTTTACCTTGGAGGTCAAATTTAATGGAAAGTTGAAAGTTGAACGGAAAATTACTTACTATTTCCGTTCGGCCTCAGCGTATATAATAATTCAAATATTAAATGCAAACGATTTGATGATTGATCTTATTTATGCATGCACTTAATTTTATGTTTGTCTACGTTATGTCGTGAGATTCATCACCCATTATTGGCTGCCTTACTGCAACCTAAGTAACCGTTAATTTTTCAAGCGACCTTGCTGCAACTTGTAACTTTTCTTTGTCATTCTGCTTGAAAAATTATAATGATCGATTATGCTTGTTTTCCATAAAATTGGATAGAAACATTCGGATTAAGAGCTGATTATCCAATAACCCAATAAAGCTGTTAAAAAGCCTTTCACGTATAGAAAAGTCGATCATTTTAGATGACAAAGCGAGTAGCCTCGCGCGCGAAAGATCATAAAGCCCTCGAGGTAACTCTTGAACTCCGAACGGCGAGTCAGTCAACACATATGCACATGCACGTATGGGTGAATGGCTTTGAGTCGCAACAATGCACCGAGTTGCACGATGAACGTACTGCGCTCGAGTAGGCAGAACGTCCAGTCAATGGTCAGCTAAATTAAAATAAAGAGACTCGATGAGACGGAAGGTAAAAAGAAATCGTGTCTACATATATATGCCACGCTTTGGCATGGATCTGTCTATATCTTCATTTATTTAAACCTCTCGAAGTCGAGCTTTTTACTATACGTAATAATGATCCGGGGTAGCTTAGCCATGTATGTCCATTCTTTTTGTCGATTTTCTTTTGAATAAGTAGGCGCTGACAATTATACGGATCCATTGGGAAATTAAATCTCAAGTAAATTCTACATTTATCGAAGTAAATAACTGTTTAAGTTTTTCGGTAAAATTAACATGGTGGTTTTATGTCATATGCAATTATAATTCTTTTATTGATATTTGCACGAGTGCCCTTTTATTAACGTCAGTTTTGTAAAAACTTCCTAGACAAATATTGGCACTTGGTCAATGTCAAAGTGCCCATCATTGTCCACAAGAAATGAAATGAGAGAAGTTAAAATGATGCTCGTATACTTATTTTATATAAGTATTGAATATTTGGCGCGTAATTTCAGTTGTTAGTTAACTTATTTAAGTATATTTTGCAATATTAATCCTTTATTTCGCTAATTAGTTATAAATATAGCCTTTCTCTTTTACTATTAACTTGTTTGTACTTATGGTACTATCAATAATTAGTATAGTATTCGGTATATTTGATCCAACATAAAAATAGCAAACGTTTTATGGCGATAAAATTTACAACCTTATTTAATAATTACATTAGGTTATAATATCATAAGAATAAAATAATTCTCAAACTGTTTTTGCTGTCTGAAATTGACTAAAGAAAATGATAGAAGGAAGTGAAGAAACATACTTTATAGATTCAAATATCAAAGCTAAGTTCTAACGAGGATTGAACATTTATTTGTACGCATCTATTCCCAGATCCCGTCTAACAATAATCTAAACTTGGTAGTGGCCTGAGGGTTGAATCTGGGAGTTTCCAAGTAGGATAATAGCATTGATATTGATGAATGTATACACGATCTTTGAAATAAACTTGTTTCCAACTTAATATTCAGAAAAAAACTAGAAAATATCAAACATCATATAAGTAGAAGCTAGTTCTACACAATTGTAAAGTTTTATATAACTCAATAATATCGTTGAGTCATTACAAAAAATCAATTAAAATCTTTAATAATAGAAATTACCACGAATGGTAAATCGAATAAAGTTCTGCACGAACAATAACTAATCTCTATAGCTAACCCTTCAAGTGAAGAGTTACACATAGAAAGTACAAAATAAGAGAAGAGAAAACAACAATCAAGTTTTTAAATTAGAATTTATTTATTCGAAAGATAGACAGAAAGAAAAAAAATTCATTAAGCTTGGCGTCGAGGCGCTAATCAGCTTAGCCGCAGGGTGACGCGATTGACGTCATCTGCACAAAAGCAACACCACACTTTTGCATTGCAGTACCAGCACCCACTCGATTTTGTAATATAATTTGCGGGTTAACATACAAAAACACTTACGCATTTTTAAGTTGAAACTGATTAATTATATAGAAAATCAATCGCGTAATTGTAAATTTAGCGGTACTATATACATAGCATAAACCGACGACGGATCGATACTTGTGCTTATCTCGCACTGGATACACATGCACAACGTATGTATAGAAAGAAAAGAAAAAAACGGTGATTGCGATAGCACGGACGTCGTCTGATGATAACACGTGCTCGAAGCTGATCCTTATACGTAGCTAATTGCTGGAAACCCCACTCGTAGAGGTCTGTAATTATACTTCCTCTGGAGTGTTGCATGTGTGTGTGTGCGTATGAGGAGTACGATAAGCTTTTGTCACGGGACAACAAAAATATTAATTGGTCTTCGTGGCTCATATATATATATATATATATATATATATATATATAATTTTGGCACGACCCGGAAAACTTACCGGGGATACTTATCGGTGGCGCTTCGCTAGTTCAACCCATTAGTGATGTATAATCTGTATATCATTGTGTATGTAATAAACGTGAAGCAATTTTCACGTTACTTATTATTTTCATGACTTTAATCATTGGGACAATTGAAATAATAAATATTTATTAAATGCAATCGATTTCATCCTCGATCTTTTTATACGTACGAGAGAACACCATTTGACGAACGATAGTGGAATAATTGTCATTAAACCCAATGTTAATTATTCGCAGTATTTTAATAAAGCAAAAGTATGAAGTGTATTTTTAATTGCAATCATGATAGGAGCCTATGTCGCTGTCTGTAGCTACGTCTAAAATTAATCAATATTCACTACGGAGGGGTCGGCGTAATAAACTTTTAAATAATATTAAATTTAATACTTCTATTGCTACTGACGTTGACTTTATTAGCCTATGCACCCCAGGCTATACACATCTTTTGTTGTCGGAATTTCAATATTACGATATTATTAATATCGGCCGACAAGTTAATTTTAGAAGGTAATTTACCCCACCACAATAAATGTACACGAAATTTCATTTGTCCACTTGTCACAACGCTAGACGAATATCTATCGTGATAAATAGAATGCACAATATGATTCCAGCTGGAAAACGTATAAAATACGGGTATGAGCACATATGTAACACTGATATTACTATCAGAGTTTGACTTTTTAGATAACAACATCACACGTAGAAAAATAATATTGACCTGACCCATAACATTCACATCACACGTTATATTTACCAATTTATGTGTACGTTTATAGAACTGCAGTTTTATAAACGATCGATATTTCTATAATTCAATGTTATTATCTTTCAAAAGTGTTTATTCACAGAATATATATATATATATATATATGTGTGTCACAGGATATTCAATGTATCAAATTGATTTAAAACGTTGAAAACGTATTCTGTTTGTATTGTACCAGCGCGAAATGTTCAATAGTCGTGATTTTTCGTCAATATTTTCTAATTAATTTATTTTATAATTACTCGAAGAGTGGTCTCAAAGAAACGAATTTCGATAGAGGCGCTATTGGTGGCTACGGTTCGATTTTTATTTCATTCGTAATACCTAACGGAGTACTACAACTAAACAATTTGTCAGTTTGTCCAGAAATATTCATTTCTTTGACGTAATACTGTAAACAATACTTTAAGAATCATACAAAAAAAAGGAAGATTACAAGTGTATCATGAAAACTATATAAGCAATTCCGCGTGTTTTTGTTATAGGTCCTTACAGCAACGCTGTCGCTGTGCGCAGCGCTGCTCGGTGCGGCCTCGTACTCGCTGACTGAGTTCCAACAGCGTCGAGCTTTCCTAGATACGAAGCAAAGCCTCGAAGTTCGGCTAGTCATCGAGGAGCAAAGCGCTGAACAGGAACGTCTACTACTAAGCGTATTACCCGAACACGTGGCAGTCAAAATGCGTCAAGATCTTGGCGCGTCGAGCGACGAAAAGGATCAATTCAAAAAGATCTATATGTCTCGACACGAAAACGTATCGATACTCTACGCGGACATTGTTGGATTTACCGCCATCTCATCGACTTATTCGGCCAGCGAACTTGTCAAAATTCTCAATGAGCTTTTTGCTAGATTCGATCAGCTTTCGGAGAGGTAAGATTTATTGTTTTTTTCATTTAGTTGCTTTCTCCCTTTCTCTCTTGTCTGAACTTCTGAAAGACATGGTGATAATCTGAATTGGACATGCTTATAAAAGCGTTCAATTGGAATTTCTTCATATTTCGCGTTCGACCCATCATTAAAAACTTTTCTTAGCTAATTACACCTGTTAAGTATTACTATAAGACTGTAATAATTTGAGCTAAATTTGAAACTTTGATATGATAACAATGGCAAGCACTTTTATAAAGTACCTTTTTCCTACAATATTTATTTTACACCCGCGGTAAGCAGTATAGATTTAAATTTAATGTCTTGTGAGAGGAGATAAGAAAGGACGGAGTCCGAACTAAAGACATATTTTATTTAGATTGGCGTTAAAAATATTAGAGTAAATAAATTTTCATTACATATGTGCATTATAATATTTTATACAAGTAGCAAAAGGTCGCGATATGAAGTTATTCTAAACATAATCTTATGATAATGTTTAGAAAATTAAAAATGTAAACCACATTTTTTCTTACCAATACAGTTGAGAGAAAACTTACATTTTTCGTGATACTTGCAATTTTCATTGTGCATCATGAGTAGTACTTTAAATATAGATGTAACCCAATTGACATTGTAAAATATATTATACGGATTGTTATTTCATCAAGTGTTAATTCAAGTCGATAAGGATAGAATATCAAAGCATATAAAGGAAAGTTTAATAATATTTTATTTAAAAAAGGCAACCTCGAAAATAAATAGTATCCGACTGAAATTGAAAAGTCAATAAATCATGAAAAACATTATTAGTAGTACAGTGAAATATTATGAGAAGAATAAAAAGAAAAATATAGTTGAAAAGTGAGGGTGAGATATATTAAGGGAAGAAGGTTTAGGTTTAAGCCTACACCAATGGCTCGTGATAAAAGCAATCTATTTTTAGTAGTTATATAGTGGAAAAGGGCACGCCTTGTGTTATGATGAATTCCACTCAACTTAATCTTTACGGACTTTCGTAGTTGAGCCTGAAAAAGGTCAAGGCATTTTACACTTAGATTTACATCAGCCTCATGATCATTATTAATGTATGTAAACTTATGATACTATCGACGAAAAATACGAAATTTGTCAGGCACTAAGAATAAACGAACATCATTTCTAGAAAGTATCAAAGAACTTGACAAAGATATATGTATAAAAGTCACGAATATTTCGTGAACGTTGATTTTTTTTTTTACCAACAATGGTCAGTTTTATGATTGTCCCTTTGGCATCAAGCCGAAGTTATTCAAATATAAAGCTATTCAATATTTAATATACGACTGTGTAATCATGAAATATATAAGAAAAGCTTGTTTTAATGTAGCGTTCAGTAATATATAACGCATAACAATAAAATTTGACGATCTCTCTAGAGGAGAGATCAATACTCGTCCCAGATATATATAAGCCGCGCACGCTTCACTCGCTTGTTCTCGCGTCCCCTCGTGCAAGCTCGCTATCTAAAAATATACTTGATTGATTAGCATGTGAGCATCATCACCATTCAACAGGCATTACACCACCATTCAGATCTATTTTTTTATTCTTCTCTCATCCTCGTTATATGATCGATCGCTCTATGTACCTAACGTGCGCATCATGTATCAGTCTCTTGAGAGGCTGTGTTAATATCAAGTATTTACGCGGACATAGAGTATTCAGTTATCGATTTGTGATTACTCAATGAGCTACCAAACATAAGTCGGCTCTCTTTCTCTCTTTTGCTTAGTCGTTAATCGGCAAGGTTATAAGCTCGTTGCAGGCTATTGTGACGACTTTTTTATTTTTATTTCGAATGCGCCAATTTCGCGGCCCGCGTGCTGGCCTTGAAAGCTTCGCCAATACAATTAGCTTTGTGATTTTTCTTTCTTGTCTTTAGTATAGCCCTTGAAGCCATTAAAGATTTCTCGTGGAAATTGCATACGTAGATTTTATTTATTGATGTGGTTGAGAAAACTTATCAAATTCACTTCTTTTGCATCAGTAGATAGGCGCGGGGGTGTTATTGAAGATGTCGCCGTTTCTAAAACTATATTTCGAGAAAAAATCCCATCGTAATTCACCAACAACGCGTAGTTTTGAAAATGTGAAAGAGGCTTTTCAGTTACTCTCGTAATAATCATATTTTGTAAATGGGTTTTTTGCTTGAAAATATTCGCTTGATATCAAGATGAAACATTTGTCTAGAAAACATTTGAGTCCCTTTTTGCATTTTCTATCATCAAAATATAACCCAATAAAACTCTTCACATCTTTATATTACTTTGGACGCGTTGACAAATAAAATCTTGTCAGTTTTATGACTAAAAAACGCACTGTATTTTTTTAATCAAGTTGAAAGGTGTGTATGTGCTTAATGCTCAATGCTCACACGTAAATATCGTAAAATGGCACGCTGTCATCAAATGTAAAATTTTCATTCTATTGATATAAAAAAAATGAAATGTAACTTTGACGCTGAATAATAACTGCAAGAATAATTTTGTACCTTGGCGTTAAGTGGTAAAATCACGTATAGCGACCGCAAAGAATGCGAAATGCTTGGCGAGCTCTCTTTATCTTTTCTTTCGCTCAAGAGTTGGTGGTATACAGTCAATATGAGAACTAGGCAAGATTTGGCAGAGTCTCTTAAACACACATTGCATGCATATACATACGTATATGTAAACATACGCCACACCGTGCA
This sequence comes from Chouioia cunea, assembly GCA_030064505.1. Lineage (NCBI taxonomy): Eukaryota > Metazoa > Arthropoda > Insecta > Hymenoptera > Eulophidae > Chouioia > Chouioia cunea. The sequence continues at coordinate 24,262,933 of JAOPFQ010000002.1, forward strand.
AGAAAGCTTTTTCCGCAGATTTTCTACTCTAAGGGCTTTGAGTAATCTATTCAAGTGTACTAGATGACCCTACGACCAAAAAAACTTCGAGAACTTGTGGTACTATTGTATTCCATCTGCGTTATTCGTTTAGATTTCTCTTAGCTTTGTTAAATTGTTGCAATCGTTTAAAAAATGTAGTTGGTTAAAGGGTAATTGTTTTTACACATAATTCATTAAATATGAGGTTAACGAATAATAAAGATAGCATTTAGTTGAGACCAATGAAATATGATTCTTGTTGAAATAATAAAGAATATTAATTCATTTATTTACTTATTAACTTATTTAGAATATTACTTTGAATGGTATGTATATGTGTGTGTATGTGTGTGTGTGTGTGTCTTTCAAAAAATCAATAATGGTTTGTCAATGATTTGAAGATGACAATCAGTTTTAACAAATATGTGAATCACAAATAATGTAATTACATATAAATACGGGAAACGGAGCTTTCAATGAAACTCTGTGAGAAAGTACGTTGAGACTTATTTTTCGGTAAGAAAAAAATTAAAGTTTGAAGGTTGTATCATATTTCAAGTTTAAAGTCTTGTTAGGATAACGTATAGCTATGAAATAAATATCTTAATCCTATCTGAATGATCCCTGAAAAGGAAGAAAACATAAAAAAAACCCAAAACTTCCACTCTGAGAAAGTATATATCAGATGGTAAGTCGGACGACAAATAATTTATCGTATATCAAAGGACTCGATAAGAACAACTTTATAGCGAAGGTGGTACACTTTCGTATTTGATCTGCGAATCGTATTGTATTTTTAGGGGGCTTGATCGATCTTAGGCGTGCCACCCACGCTGACAGAAGGGGAAAAAATACCTAAATGTGTTACGTACAGAATCGAGTGGGGAAAAGCAAACGCGTAGTTTTTTACGAGGCAGTCTTAGGGAGCTTAAGAAAATCTTTTTTTTCTGATTTTGTTTCGGATAGCACGTGTGAGCGCGTCAATGACCTGGAACCATAAAAGGCGGCCGAGCTGATATCAAGTCCAATAGTCATCACTTCTTACGTCAGGACGTCGAAAAGCAATGTCGCAGAAATGTTCTCTTTTTTATAATTTTTTTGTTTATTTCACATTTTCTTTGTAATATGTAAGTATTATGTACGTAATACGTAAGGTAAAAATGTAATACGCATATGAGTGTCAGGTCGAGAATTGACGGCGTCTAATTATCGTAGGCGCCTGCTTGTGTGTTCGATTAGTCGGGTTAGACTTATTGATAGAATTGTGATCGCACATCTTCATAGTTTCACTCGTCTGACGATATAGCTGCTGCATGGCAGAGCCAAGGTGGGATGATACCGCTCAGGGAATTTTTCCGAAGATGCCATTACCACTAGATACAAGGGTCAAAGAGTATAATACGGTCACAAGATTCGGTGATAACACAAAGATTATCTCGAGGGGGTTCAGCGATCTACGAGTGAAGTATGGGGAGAAGACAAACGAACAACCAACTTCCAGTACTAAGAAAAGTTTGTAGAAGTAAAAGGAGCAAACGAGAAAGAAAAGCGGAAAAACTGAGAGCAAATTACATCGGAGTCCATCTAGACAAGGACTCGCCCTGATTGTAAACATGCTGGCGAAAGTGCTAAATTGTGTAAAATTCCGACCGCTAGTTGTAGCGTGGTTGATTGTGTTTACTTGTGTTGTAGTCGTCGAGTTCATTTATGTATGGATTACTGTACGGTTTCAGTAAATTTCATTGGAGGTAGTTGTTGTGATTTTACTATTCGTACTCATCCTGAACCCAATAAAGTGGTTATTCGATTCATTTATTTGGCGAGATGAGTTAATTAACGATGATACCGACAGTATAACATTATTAATGTAATTAATCTTTTGCTGTGAAATCAATCGAAATTTTTGTTTCACAATATGCCATAGACACTATCTTTTTTACGATACTTGATCGAACCAGTGTTTGTTCAATCCAGACATACGTACTGGTGTCACAGAATCAGAACAAAAACCTGTCAACGCTGTCAGTAATACTCCAAGTATATGGTCAGCCGAAGCTTCATATTTATGTAGAATTCAATTAAATATTTTGAGTAAAATATAGTTTTCAATTAGATTGACAAACTTCAGTTATTCTTAATGTTTAATATTTTCAACAGCTGCAGATTATTGATAAAAGAAATTGCAAATAAATATGACTATACCGTAATGAAAGTATTTTTTGATTTTTAAACTAATTATTCAGTGATTGTTGCTTAGTTCAAACGAAAACTAAACACAATATTTATTGACAGGTACGAGCAGCTACGGATAAAAATTTTGGGCGATTGTTACTACTGTATAAGCGGCGCACCACAAGAGCGTCCAGATCACGCGGTGCTTTGCATTCACATGGGTCTGTCAATGGTCGAAGCAATCAAGTATGTTCAGCAGACGACCAATAGTCCGGTCGACATGCGTGTCGGCATACACACAGGCGCTATACTTGCTGGGGTTCTTGGTCAACGCCAGTGGCAATTCGATGTCTACAGCAAGGACGTCGAGCTGGCTAACAAAATGGAAAGCAGCGGTCGTGCCGGGTAAGTTCACTTGTTTCAGCATTATCCCAAAGTTTTATAGAAAAACTCGTTTTAATAATAGTATGCTATTCGTAGGCTATTTTATCACGAATAATAAATATAATCTCTTCGACCCATACCATTAGATTTAAGTATGGAGTATTTTTATTCGATGAAACTGATAAAGGTCGAGTAATCTGAGATTTAACTAAAACTGTATATTTATAAAGGCTAAAGGAAATCTTCTTAAACTTCCACGCTGATACATTTCTAAGAAGTTATATAACGTGGTAACTTGAACGCAAATTGCAAAACTTCCAAGTATTTTTCGTTTTATAACCCCTTTCAAAGTTTGAGGTATCATGTATCGTGATGAAGTACAATTTTATGTAAGTAAAGTTACTTATTAACCAAAAAAATTATTCAAAATGATGCTTTGGGTAACTTATAGGTAACGTTATCAGAACATTGCCTATTATTCTTGCTTCAATAGAATCAAAAACAAAAAAGTTTACATTTAATAACCAAGTAATCCAGGTAGACAAGTACCTACGAGAAATTGTTTCAAATACACAAGCGTAGCTTGAGCGGTACAATACATTCAATATCTTAGAGTGATCTCAATTATCTCCTCTTTCTCTCTTTCTCTGTATTTCCATCTCTGTCTTTCCATCGGCACTAACAGCTTTTCTCAATTTACTCTACTCTAAAGTAAACATACACCAAGTAGAATCTTGGACTAAGTCTGTAGCCGTGCGCGCGCACGTGTCATCACGAGGACAGAGAGAAGTGGACCGAGATAAGACCCTGATAATAAGAGTTCTCTCTTTTTCAAAAAACAGTGTCTAGAAATTCACCACTTGACCGTGTACGAAATCAGCAACATTTTTGCTCATAATCAAGAATCCAGTGCAGTAGCTGTTGATAGCGACTTTATTCTATGTTGGAAAATTTACCGGGTTAAGTATTACTCTATTTCATGAGACATACCAGCTTTTAAGATGTAGTATTGCTAGTTGACAAGAATAGTTTTTTGAGTGAAAGGATGACAGAATAACCTTTTCAAATTAACGAAACTTATCATCATTTTGAATCTATCAGCATACGAGTTCACTTAGTTATACGTTTGCAACAGCTCGTAAAACGATCGCTCTTGGCGTTAAGCGTCAACTTGTCATTTGGGAATTTGCTAATTTTGATCGATGTAGTTGATCTGACCTTCAATTTGCAATTAGCAGCTTCGCAGAGATTTCAAAATCAAAATTACGGATATAAGCTTGTTGCTTATAAATGACGTAATTCGAAGCAATTCCCAGTTGACGAATCCAGTTTGCATCTGACAGCTTAATGCACATCATATCCAAATAGCAATTTTCCAAATGTGCAATAGCTGTGATTAGGAATGTCATCTTTTTTTTCTTTTTTGAAGAATTGATAATTTGGCATTAAAAATAATATAAAGGCAAACGTCGTTGATAAAAGTTAAAAAGATTTAATGTTCAAAAACGCATCGAATAGAGTGTGAAACGAGCAGTACAATTCGTGAGCGAGACTTTGCAGCAGCGTTGTAAGTTGTAATTTCCCGCGATACGATCATCGCGAGTAGATAGCGTAATGGCGTCAGCAACGACGCTCATACATTATTACTGCATACCGGAGAAGCGTCTCCGCGACGTTGATTCTCTCAACTTTTTTCATCATTCATTTGTACGGAGACTATCTGTGCACGCATCCGCCCAACCGATCGATACTCACACTATTATCTCTTCAACGTTGATTAAACCTGTACTGCTATTTCATCAATTCGATTTTTTTTACGACGTATTCTAATTATTTCTTTTTACGACTTTTTTTCCTTATACACAGAAAAACGAGTATGACTTTTGCTTCTAAGTTTCTATCATTTACCTATCAGACTATCATTTTTTTTAGATTTGCGTACAGATGCTTTGAATAAAGTTTTAATGCCTTCAACTTTATCTTTTCCACGTGATACTCAGCCACAAAAGCATATTTTACGAAATGCTTAATGTTATCAATATTTGAATAGAATGAATTAAAAAACCATGTTTATGAAAAGGACATTCGTCTGAAAAAAGTCAAATTGTTTTTATAAATTTGTACTTTAACGGAAAAATATCATTGAATCATGATCAATTGAATATTCATACAGAACAGGTAAGGCTTAGATAGCTACGTCGTAATTTAGGAGTCACTAGTAATCCAATTTCATTGGCAATAATGTTTCTACCAGAGTATAATTGCAAGTTTTATTTTAAGTTTAATTAAATATTATAACGTACGTACGTTCTCGAGCGCGAAATCTGGTTAAGTATGTACAAAATGTGTGTGTGTGTGCAAGAGGGGGGAGGGGGGGGGTATGTATTCGACACAATTAATTCAAAATAGAATGAATAAAAAATATCGCAATTTTTACAGAATTTTGTATTTCGAGTTTGCTCATTAATACAGCCAATACTTTCAGAATCTCCCTAATGCATAAGTTGCGCGCGCCCTCGCCATTTGCGTTAATCTTCTCTTCCCACACCGAGCGAAACGAAAGAAAATGCCTTTGAAAAAAAAACAATAAACAAGAGTCGATCCAAGTACAGGCAGACAAAGTGATTATATAGGAGACAAAAATTCAGCTAACAAAAGTGAGGGGCTTTCCACCTCTAACCGTATAAGGAAACAGGGTGTGTTGGCGCATTAATCTAGTTAAGGGTGACTTTTTACCTATCGCTAGGAAGCGTTTAAGTGTTGAATTTTTTTTATTGCCGCATACATAGTGTGAAGACAAATTGATATAGTATTCTGAAAATGATAAAAATGAAGTCTTCGGTTTATTTTGTTAATGTAGACTAACAACGGTGTTATTTTTTTGAATAATTTTTGAACAGTTTGAAAGATTTTAATGAATAATCTACACATAACATAATTCTTGCAAGATGCAGAAAAAACGAGCAAAGCAAAATATTGGTCATATTTTTTAGTTAATTTATGCTTTCAGTATAGAACTAATCATCTTGTTGTACCCCCTACATGTCTAACGAGGAGTAACGTCAATCTGACTACCTTTGATACGGATTTATTCGATTTTTCATTCAAAGTAATTAAATCGTAGGTAGTGGAATTACAATGATAATAGATAATAGCTACTAACAAATATCATCGAGAAACTTGCATACATAGTATACTCTCAGAGACAAGCTTTTCCCACATTTTCGAGTTTGAAACTGCATCACTAGATCAAAAGTGGATTCGCATGCTCAAGCATCATTAGTAGTCTGACTTTTGTACGCGAGAGCGCAAGCTTTAACGTTTCGAACAATTTGAAACTTCGTATTCTTCATATTTATCGGCGTATTTTGCTCTCCAGTGTACACGTATATTCTTCTGCCGACAGGCATCGACGCCATTCCTTTCTTTCTTTTTCTCTAACGTAATGGTATCGGTAAAATGGCAAAATGGGAATGAATAAAATGCATCCGCTATTTTTATTGCTATATTTGACGCCTTTTTTATAGTTTATCCAATACTTATTTCTGACAAAAGGAATATCTAGACTGGTTTTCCGCTTTTCAGATAGCAAAATTAATGAAGATACATTGGCTTTTTACCATATAATGATTATAAATTTGGTTGTCACTACAAGTAATCCTTCGAGTATTTTTGGTGTAAAAAATTGGCAATACTGTACTAAGCGACCGTATATATTACATTATTTCACTCAGAATATTATTATTAGCAAGACTTTCTTGCTAAATACCACCGTAGATGGGAGAACTCGACAGTCGGGCAGTTCGTTGGCGGTGGAGAACTTTTGCCGTTTGGAAACTTCCATACAATGAAATTACGTTCCGCGAATTACCAACCAGAGCTATGAGTTAATAATGTAAAGTTGCGCCATCAGGATTGTTTTGGTTGAAGCGCAATGTTGAAAAAGTTACGCTGCAAAGAATATGACTGTAATATAAAGTCAAGTAATAAAAGACTTTAAATCGAATAAGATTCCTTATATATACATTTGGTCTAAATTCCGCTTGATCTCATGTTGCACACGCGCGGCTAATCGAGGATATACGCTTATTAATTCTAGTCGAGTGCACATCTCAAACGTGACGCTGAGCTTCCTGAACGGTGAGTTCGAAGTGGAGCCAGGCTACGGCGAGGAGAGAGAGGAAGCTTTGGCTAAAGCTGGTATCAGCACTTACTTCATCGTGCGAGCACTCAAACCATTCAAACCGGCTGTCACCAAGTCTTTAGCTTCACTTAACGACGCTGAATACAAGCAGCAACAGCAGCAGCAGAAAACCATCAATATCGAAGGCGCTAATAAGGAGGACTCGGAGGAGTTTAGACAAAGACTACGAGATGAGCTTGACAGTCGAGGTAGATATATACGATTGCAGTTTTGTCTATCCCCAAATACAAACTCTGCAATCGGATAAATTAACTATCCGATCGCAGAGTTTGGGTAATTAATTAAACTACAAAGACAAATAGTATAACATATAATCTATAGATACAAGTATTAATTCTGACGAAACATAGAACTCGATAATGTTAAATGAACTTTAGAAAGCTTATTTGCAGAATAGAATAGTAGACATTACAAAGATCACTGTAAAATATTCATTTTAAAACGATTGGTAATATTCAATGACTACGTGCAATTGTGTGTAAAACTTTCGTTGTGTGCTTTTGTCTTACAAGCTCTCAATTTTGCCTATAACCCCTTTATAACCCGGTATTTCTAAATTATACAGCCCCTAGTTAACAAGCGTGCAATATCGATCAAATCGCCTTTTAACTTTTCCATGAGTAATTATATCCTTCGTTAGAACTTGCAACCCTCATCCTGTAAAATCCTGAATTAATACTTTTCGTAAAAGATGTTCTTTCTTATAACGGCTAATACCCAACGATTGAAGTCAAATTGTATTATAAACGGTGGAGGACTAAATAAACTTAAGTAGACAATTTCCATCACGCAGGAACGAAATAAAATAACCCCGAAATCAACATTGAAATAACAATCTCAAATAAATGTGTGTACGTATTTCAGTGGGCGGAGGCGGCGAGTTGAAGGGCTATGCATCCTGGATAACGCTGGCGTTCAAGAAACCAGAACTAGAAGCGGCCTTTCACAATGCGGAGGAGGCTTTTTCCCCATTGTCATTGCTCGGCGGACCTTTAGTCGTATTGTGCGCTTCGCCACTTTGGCGATTGCAACCATGGGGACGATTTACTTACGGCGGCGCAGGCGTCGTCTCACTATTTGGTATCGTCCTCGCAGGTGCCACTTGTCTTGGAAGCGCTGTGCGTGCCAGGTGGCTCAGGCGGACTCTCGCTTTACTTATGATCTTCTCACTTGGCACTTTTCTTTTATTAGATATGGTGAGCTTTTCTAATACATTTGTTCAAAATTTTTCGCAGGCACTCATGTAGATTGAATGCATGTACTCGTAAATACGCGTACATATCTATCGTTGAAATTTGCAAACTTTACGAAAAGAGATTGATCCAACAACCAAATACGCACGCGCGCGAGCACACACACACCCTCATCTGCAGATTGAAATTTTGAATCTAGCTTTGAATATTCTATTTTGTGTGTATGTTACTTTTGACGAGTGATCGCGTTGATTGGCCGTTCAAAAAATAGAATAAAATTGAAGGATCGCACGTCAGCGGGGAATTTCAGTTTTATAAATGAGAAATGGAAAAACAAAGGCTTTCATCCGAATTGACTGTTATAACGTTTGAAAACATTCTTAATCAATCAATGGTTTTTATATGTATATAATAAATGAGATACACAATATAATTAGTAATTGCGAAACTTCACAACTCAATCGACACCGCAACAAAGCATATCAATAGTTTAAAATCGATATTAATCGTATGTATGTATACATGCAGGCAAACTGCGGCATAATTGAGACTGTGAAACCACCGGCAAACAGCTCGGCGCCAACGTTTTCTCAGCACTGTCCATATCCGTCTTACTATTCGTACGTTGGAGTATTGGCATTGGTGGCAATTTCGATGCCTGCTTACATCTCTTACCTTGGTAAGGTATTCCTTATGTTTCTGCTGGCCGGTGCCCAGTGTGCCATCAATGTCACATTCCTCGAGCCGACTCTCGATCGTGAAGATATGGGCTCATCTACACCTGGTCAAAAGATCTTTCATCTTAAGTACTCCCTTTCTGCCACGTTAATTACCATTGCTCTCGCTCTTGTCTTCGTCGCTCGATACGTAAGTCTATTTTCTATTTTGTATTTTAAATACACATTTGTAAATCATAGTCACGAATTTATTTACCATTGAAAATCTCATTATCGTCTGCTATATTTATCGATTCATCTCAAAATAAACCCACGTGCGTCACTAAGAGCTCGCGGAAATAACTACAATGACGTTATTTATAAAATCGACAGCACTATTAGATAATTGTGTAAAAAAATGTGTAAAGTCGCGTTCTATTCTACGCGATATGTCAAGAAAAAAAATATAAATATTGAACGCGTTTTATGCATCACGAGTGAGCTGATATATAAATATAACCTGCTATTTACGAACAACCCGCATTTTTAGTATCTTCTACGTTCAAGGATATCCGGCGTCAACCGACCGTCAGCGGGACATTTACCTTAAATTTATAAAATTCCTTTAATTAAAAATATTAGTAGATCAAGAAATAGAAGGAACATTATTTTATAAAAAGCACTTCCGCAAGTATAGATTCACGGAGCATCAGTTTAAATACATTTTTGAATACCTCTGAAACATAATTTTGATCAAGTATTTTTATAGAGCTCAATCTAAAATGCATGTTTAAGAAAATTAAAATAAATTGGCAAAACACATTAACCTATAGAAATTACTTGAATCTGTCTACATTGCTTTAATAATCTAATGCATCCTTTAAAATGAGATATCCGTGATTGGATCTTGCTGAGAAAGCCAAGGGGCAAAAAAAAGTAAAACAAGACGGAGAGCCTGAGATCCCGTGCGATAGCAGAGAGAGCTGCCGACCCAATTTCAAATGTGACCGAGTTCAACAGAAGCGTTCCCGCGCGCACTGGGGATCCCGGGATTGGCTGCTGATTAATTTTAACGGATAAATGGCGCCGCAGCCATGACTGCCTCCATTCGTGCGAAATGTAGGCCTAAAACGAGTCATTTCCGCGAACGTAATCTCTTGCTCAGCCTCTCTATATTGTATAGACGCGTGCGTTAGTGAGATATCAAATACGAAAATACTGCTGTAGATGCAATATATAGTACCATTAAACAAGAAACATTTTTAGCTTGAAAAATTGTCTGGTAATGGGTGGTGACTGGATAGAAAATAAAAGAAGAGAAATTGCTTGATTCCACGCGGTTTTTCAAGTCCAATTACAGAGGATACGGTTTGTTGGGAGTTATGAGTCGAGAGCTTTATTTTCAATCCCTGCCTTTTGATGCAACAAGTCATTCAGAGAAGCTATTTTATTTTTCTTTTCAAGATTTGTTGGAGCTGTAGAAAATGAATTTGACTCTTTTTCATATTGCTGATTTGGAAAGTGCACCAATTCAATTTTAACAATGTACAGTCAAGGTACAGTCAAAGAATTGGGTCACTCGGAAGCTTCCATCCAGCTCCGAGCTGCCATGGACTATATCGAATCCATGAAATTTTCAGGTTTTAAAGAAATGAAAAGTGCGTAAAATATAAGATACTCTACTCGAACGATTTCGTATGTTGTGTAGAGAAACAGGATAGTGTTGTGAACTGTACCATTAAAAAAACTCATGATTTGTTATAAACATGCCAGTTGATTCCTGCATAGTTCTATTCGCCCACTAAATATCAATGATTACCCCACTACTATCAAATTATCAGCACCCATTACCACGCTCTTTAGAAATTTTGTATTAAGTTTATCGATAAGAATGCCGCGACTATATTTTCAACGATCAATATTCTCTCGACAGCGACGCACGTTTTAAAAATAAACAGATTATCAGATTGAAATAACAAGTAATCTGAATATCGTGAACTAATCCTATTTCTGCTTCTCGTGAATCATCGTACAAGAAAATTGGCATTAGCATATTAATGTTTATGTAACCAATAGCTTAGTTTATTCTATAAATATTGAACTTGAACAAGACATAATGCCGTGAAATAACGCAGACGGAGAAATCACGTCGAATCCTGTATCTACGTGGGCGTGAAGTGGAGGCACAGCGTGATCGTGTAGCCGAGATCATACGACGAAACAACGCTTTGATCTACAACATCTTGCCACCTCACGTGGCTGCCTATTTCCTTTCCAATACTCGCCACCACAATGATCTCTACAGTCAGAGTTATGCCGAAGTAGGTGTTCTATTCGCCAGTATGCCTAACTTCGCCGACTTCTACAGTGAGGACAGTATCAACAACCAAGGCCTCGAGTGCCTTAGGTTCCTCAATGAGGTCATCTCCGACTTTGATGCCGTAAGTTTCCGATGCGTCAGTAGGTTCGCTCTCTTTCCATGTCTATTTTATTTTTGTTCATGTACGCGTGTTTGACTTTTTCACATTTAGCTAGCCGCGAATTGGGTCGTTGTGTTTTTCTTCTTGCCACCGTTTGTTTTTAATTTTCATCGCCTACTATTTGCCCTCGGCTATTTACTTGACTTACTCCGTTAGATTACTCTTTACGCGAACTTCACTCTTTTGTTTTACATTTTTTCTGCAAGAATGTTGCATCATGCATGGGAACAATTATGCAATTTTATTATAAATTTATAACGAAAATTCAAAGTACGAAAGAACTTTAGGAAATCAGTATGCGGGTCGTGTAACCACTTGACACAGTATTGTATTGGTCAAGAACTTTATCAAGAAAATATGTAACGTCATCGAATTCACAATAAAACGCTATTCATTAGTCAATTTGTTAGTAGGGATGATCGAACAAAACATATAACTTATAATCTTACAACTGTTACTCTAAACAGATCCTCGATCAGGAAAAATACAAAGATATCATAAAAATTAAGACGATCGGCTCGACATACATGGCCGCATCAGGAATAACGAACTCAAGCCGACCACAAAAGGAAGGGGACGACGGCGAACCTGACTGGGAGCATCTGTCACGATTAATCGAGTTCTCGATCGACATGAAGAAAGCTCTTTCGCATATAAACGAGCAGAGTTTCAATCACTTTGTTCTGAAAATGGGCGTGAACCATGGCCCTGTTACTGCCGGTGTCATTGGTGCGCGAAAACCACATTACGATATATGGGGCAACACTGTCAATGTCGCATCCAGGATGGAAAGCACGGGCAAAGTTGGTTTTTTACAGGTGAGTTTTATTTTTGGAGATTTCATTTCGCTTTCCTTGATACTCCTTCCGATATATTGACGTTTTTCCTGTCAAAATATTGGAAATTCAAATAGAAAATTTACACGTCTAATTTTATTTAAGTTTATTTTCAATTGGTTATTCGCTGATACCGCATATTGCTCAGACTGCAATTCATTACTTTACTATTATTCCACCAGATTTCACTGATCGTCTAACGTACAATAATAAAACATAGTAACTTTATACCAATAGTATACTACGTGACAGAAAACTAGATATTTGTTTTATGCAGTAATTTCACCGTAAAATATTAAATTATACGATGTATGAAATTCTCTTTGGCAGCGTTTCTTAGGAAAATTAAGTTATACATTTCTACCGGGTGATATTTTAAGAGTTAGTGGATATACCTTGCAAAAAAGATCTATCAGTACGAAATGTCCTATCTTGATATTCATGAGTCTTGTTAAGAACTTTTCTTATTATAACATAAATTTTTATTCGAAAACTCAAAATAATTATAATTATTATATAACTTTGAACAAAATTTGTAGAGACGCCTTAATTGGAGGTTTAGACAAAAAAAATTATTCTCAGTGAGTCCAATTTCAAATAGCTCAAATCAATGGATGTTTAAAATACAATTTTATAGGTCACCGATGAAACGCGCAAAATTTTGGAACCCTATGGTTATGGTTTTGAGCAGCGTGGTTTGGTCTTTGTGAAAGGCAAAGGACAGTTACTGACACACTATCTGACGACAAAGGATGGCATACCTCTTCGCCTGGACAGTGATTTGCCAATTGAACCTTCGCATCCAATCATCTATCAGTAAAGAAATACGTCCGAAAGATAACAATGGAAACAAGATAAAAAATGCTCTTTGAACGAGCTGTTCGAAGAGAAAGTTTAACGAGATGTAATAATGGTGGACTGCAACGGTCGATTCGAGCCATAAACACAACGCACACAATGCACAGATAAACACACGCGTTTTGCGTAGAGTTAAAATGACGTCGCTACACTGTTGTCAGAGAATAATTAAATACTAATATGTACACACAAAGACAGATGTACAAAAGTATACGAAGCAGAAAATTGCAAAAGAAAAATAACAAAAAGAAAAAAACCTAAGATAACGTTAAACTTGTAGTACTGTCTTTCCCAAACAGTAGCAGAAACTCTACTATCGTAGATGTGGTGCGTGATCTTCAAGATCTTTCCCATCGTTGCATGCTACTTTAATCCGCCGTCTTTAATCAGAGAAAGCAAACGTAAAAAAATAGCATGATGCTGAAAGTGAATTGATACTTGAGATCGTCCTTAAAACTTATCTGCATGTATGTACATATTTCGTAAATTGTAAATGAACATTATGAAAATAAACAGAACTAGAACGATAATTATATTATACTATCGATACAGTAATATTGATACTGTTGCTGTTTAGGCTGCGGAATGGATTAAGGAACTTAATGTCATTGGATGTACATTGAAGTTGTAGTTTTTTCGATAATGACAATTATGTAGAGAGCAATTCTTCAATTAGAGTATTTTATTTATAATATTACATCATTCGGCAACTGGTTGAATTCTTACAGACGTAAAATAATGCTTCGACAGACTTCTCTAATGCAACTCACATCAACTCTGTTTGTTTAATGTCTTTCGAATTTTGTGAAATATACACGATTTCATCACGTGTAAGAAGAAACTCCAATTATTTTTTAAGCTGTAATAAGCCTCGTAAATAACGCAAACAATATTTAGTGTTTAATCTGTCAGAGTACTCTTAGAAATGGTTCCGAACTTATGAACTTTTTATAAAACTGTATATTTGAAAATATTGTAATATACGATATTTATTGTATATTTTGAAACGACGTTAAGCAAGTCAACATAAACAATGATGATAGATTAGTATGCATAAATGCAAACAAGAAATCTTAACAAAACATTATTAATTCATTGACCTGCAAAAGTTTCAATTACTAAACGAAAATCTATAAATACAATACCTCTTATACTGATAACATTTCATTATCTTGGTAATAGACTTTCTCACAAAGGCATCTTTTATGCACAAACAAAACGGTCAAGCAATACTCATGTAAACCAAAATATGTCTGTAAGAAATGTATCATGAGCCCAATGAAGTTTCATTTCACATTCCGTAGCCAAAAGCTTTGCTGTCAAATATTGTGTTCATTTAACGATAAAATTGCGCCTTCGTTAGAGATGTATTTCACGTTGACAACAGTCTGTATATTTAGATTATACATCTAACGAAATTATTCAATGAATCCAAATAGCAACTGGAATAATTGTGTATTTAAAATGCTCACGATATAGCGTCAGTAAGATGATCACGAGACATTTCCTAAGTCTGTGATAATTTCGTTGCGAATAGAGTAAATATCAAAGGTATCGGTGTACCAGTGTATAGTTCCAAATACCATATAACGTGAATGGGGTATAGAACTTTTAACATTCCTGGATATCAATGTTCAAGGCTACTCATGATTACATTCAATAATCGATTTATTAAAATAAACTAACAATCTTTTCGCTATTCTACTTATGGAGACATTTTAATGAATTCGATGTATACATTTTTACCCCATCATTAAACAAACTCAAAAGATAGCCTAAGACAAACATTGATAAAAATAATTGAAAATAATCAGAATTGACGTATTTCCTTTTTTCATAAGAGTTGACAATTTTTGTCCAATTGCAAAATTGGTAAGAGCATTTCATTGAAATTTTATAATAGTTCTTTATAACAAATGAACTGAGTACGATATCGAAAGTGATCAATTAATTCCAGTCAACTTATAATTCAAGTACAAAATTATCCTTCGTCGTCTTTGTTTCATTGAATACCTTGGATTCTTACCTTTGTCTGTGAACTTAAATGATTTGCGATGATTGATTATCATGGAAAATGTGAAAAGACTGTACATGAATAATAATAAAATCAAAAGAAGCAAGCGCAGACAAGAGAAGATTGAATCGTAAAATAATGAAGTAAAGTTTAAATGTATAACGTGGAATCAGAAAGAAAGTTCGTATGAAAAGTTAAACTATAACTTATCAAATATCGATAACTGCAGTTAAAGATAACGCATTATATTGATAATTTTGTCAATAAGTACTGTAACTGTTGAAAGTAGCATCTGACCGAAAATTGGGGAACGAATCGAGAAAGCATACAATTCGGTAAAAATATTCCATAACAAAAAGACTAGAGTATACTAAGTTATAAGAGTATTCAAATTCATGAACAGATCTTTGTTACACAGTGGTTCATTTAAATCAATATTTGAATATCATTGAATATTGAATAATAATTACGAATACTAAGACAAGATAGAAAAACATTTTTTTAGATTCTTTACTTGTACTAGATTGACTTCTCAAAAAATTATATAAGGGAAAATAAATGGTTTCCGTTTAAGGTTGTATTAGTCGTATCTAGCCATCAGTTCTAGTCATGAATGAAAAGAGCA
This sequence comes from Chouioia cunea, assembly GCA_030064505.1. Classification (NCBI taxonomy): domain Eukaryota; kingdom Metazoa; phylum Arthropoda; class Insecta; order Hymenoptera; family Eulophidae; genus Chouioia; species Chouioia cunea. The sequence goes on from JAOPFQ010000002.1 coordinate 24,278,376, forward strand.
GCACAAAGCAGTATCTACATATATATTTTTGAAAAATGACATTTACCTTTTTTTATTAAAGATTCATATTTTTACATAATATGTAATATAACTGTTTATTTTTGCATTCCAAGTATTATTTTTATAGCACAAATTATCGTTTTATATTTTGTATCTTTAAAATATTCATGCAAAATACAAACATATAGATAAATCAATAACTGGAAAACATTTTTTTCGTTCATTTAACTTTACGTCGTGAATCTTTGCGTTTATAAACGAATTAATGCTACTTTACAATATAAGTAAAACTAATACATTTATGAGTAAATGTATTTAGAACAAATAAAACATTAAAAGAAACGAAATAAAGACTTAACGCATATAAAGAGACCAAAATAAAAAAATGGCATAGATCAGAAAGAAACTGAAAGAAGTTAACAAAACAAATACAACTTAAAAGGTCATTGCAAATCATGGATGGTGGTGTAAGTATAAATTGTTAGTAGTACAAAATATTGAATTGAATGTTACGTAAATAATAGAAAAAGGGAACAAGGAAGTCACAAGTCAGAATAACTAGAAAAAAACTATAAAAAAGTTACTAACTGCATTTAAGTCAAAACTTCAAAATAATTGGAAAAGTAAAGAGCACAAACAGAACAAACTAATACAGATGCTCATGCATAAATCTTGGTTATGAATTATATGATGAAGCGTATAAGAAAGAAATCATCAATTACTTGATGAAACTATGTATCTTATTTATCCTATATCAAATCACCTGTCGTTAAATACAATCGTGAAATTGCATATAACTTCAATTCGATTGCGTAAAATTATGTATAGTAACAGGACGGTTACAGACACGTTCTACTGATTTTTTAGACTCGTGCTTGAACATGCTTTACTTGTGTAGGCTCTTTAAATAGATACGAAAATTTCTCATTCGGCACCGATTTTTATTGCAACTGTAAACTTATAAATACGATACAACCTTAGTATAATTAGTTGGTATTAATAAAACCGGGCTATATCTTTGCGATTATATAGTCGCTAGTAGAATTTATTTTTCTACATATAGTCTGATGTGATTAAAATAGATCGAGATAATTATTGTAAAGAATGTACGATGTATCATAAATTCTGATGATGGGAAAAGAATTTTAAATTGTTGTCTCTCTCACGAAAAATTGGATAGGGAATGAAAATGCGCGGCCTAAAAAGTGCAGATAAAGATTAAACTCAACGTTTAAAATACGTTGATTGGTAAACGTGTGACAATTTCTCCAAACAGATACGGAACCCTTCATTTCTATCATCGAGCTTAGCTTTGTCGAAGATTTTAATTCATAACCCAAATGTTTCTTTTATATCGAATAATGTCAAAGACGGGAATGGAACGAATGCAATGAAATATTGCGAATTTGAACGAGTTAACTATTATATGAATTGAAAAAAGTTATACTACTTTCTAACACAAAATAGTTTTCACTATGATTTAAATTACATCATGCAAGTATCAATCAATCGATAAGGCCAAGCACGAAGACGTTGAATCTGTAAATTAGCAATAAAAAAACATACGTGTAAATAATGATAAGTGAATAAATGAGAATAGTCTCATTCATTTGTTGAAAAAAGTCCTTAAACAACAAATAAACAAAATTAATGAAAAATAAAGGATTACTTACAATATATGGAGATTGACGAATGGAACTACATTAGGAATGGTAATAATAGTAGTGACTATAAAGTCCTCCCTACAAAATCTATAGTATATTAAAAATATATAGTATTCAAGAAGCCTTTGCGTACAGATGATGGGTCTAAATAAGACAGGACTGGATCTCAAAATAATATTTTCAATGAATGTTTGAACGTATAAAACTAGATCAATGTAATTTCTAATTGCATTCTTATTTTCTGAAAAAATTTAATCACTCATTAACGAAATTATCAGTATGGGCGAAATGTGATCCGGGACAATCATTTGAATTTTGATCATTTTTTATTCAAAATTATCCTACAAAATACTCAGGCAATATGTCATAGAAGCCATTAAATGCCATTGTCTTTTATTGAATTCTTAATTATACTTCATTTAGAAAAATCACTTGTACAAAGGTATGGGGAATCATTGTATCGTTTACTGTGTATTTTTGAAATACTTTAGATTTTTAAAGGCGACTTTAAATGAAAATAAAGTATAAAAGGATTACGAATTTCGTCTTTAAAATATAAAAAATCGAAATAAGCAGTGAAAGGTTCTACCAGTGGTATTGGAGCGCCGAATTCCGCACCATAAATTGAAATATCACTGTAGATATCTTAGCACTCAAAATCTGTATGTAAATGTATAGGGTATATAACAAAAAAATAATATGGACTCAAGAGGGAACACGTTCTAATCTATATAGTTTCTTCATGAAAATGAAAATTAGTGAGAGCGTAAAATATGCAGCGTAAAAAATGGTCTGTTAGAAGGGAAAGGGGTGGAACGAAGAAAAACCCCACAATAAATCGCGCGTCAAACGAATAAAATATTATACATATAAATATATAAATACATAATGGCGAGCGATTTATGTGTAAGTACAAGATTTATTGAAAATCCTTCAACTACGTCCGTTTTTCCTGATCTTTACCACTTCTTCGAAAAACTGATTGAATTTGTGCAAATTAATTTTTTTATTAATTGTTAATTTTGAGATATTAGTTAATAAAACCAATTTTCAATGGCACTTATTATTATTTTTCTTTCCCATCAACATTTATAAATGATACTTCGACTTGCTTATAAGACAGATCAGTTCAGCTAAACATAGGCATTAAGAAATAAAAAAAATATACATCTATATAGCAATAAATAATTTTAATTCTCAATTAGATTGCAACAAATTTCTCCGATCCAAACCACAACAATATTTTATCTGGAGTATAAACGCTACGTTATCTTTGCGATATATTTGCACAGTAGTCTTTTGTTACCGATCTATTATATGTTATTGAACGTATATCTATAATTATCTTTCAAATATGCAAAAAAAATTTCCACACCATTAAATCATCCTCTTATAGCTTTCTGTCATGGCAGTTTCAATAATTGGCTCAACCTCTTTTCCATACTTTTTGTAAGTATAAGATGTCATATATGGAACTTTCATAGTCCTCAAACATTTTTCCACTGAACTGTGATTTAATGCATCATGTGGCCAACCTAAATATCAAATATATATTCTATTAAAAACATTTAGAATCATAATAATGGTAATACAAATATTCATTAAAAAATACATTACACTCATTTAATGTGCCTATGAAGCTAGGTTCAATCAATGTTTCACTGAATTCACTTGTATGAGTTTTCCAAGTAAGAACTGTTTTAAAAAGAATACACTTTTGACATCTTCGTGAAACGATGGAATCAAGTTCTTTCAAATACTCTTTATTAATGCTATCTAAAGGTAAGGCGGTTTTGCATGATGAACAGAATAGCACATTAGCAAGAAAGTGCAAATCTACTGCCCGTCGTATTTTCACTTTAAATTCACCTTCATTCGACTCATTTTTATCTGTCGTTTTATTCTTTTGGCCAATGATTGACACGCTCACTTCTTTATCGTAGAATTTTGTTGAAATAAATCGATTTTTCCAACGACTTCCTGGTGACATGATTTAACTTTGTTTACTTCACTTCACATGATTCATTAATTGCACAAGGTGTATGTAGAATATCACTACTGAAAGACAATTATGCAACATCTTTGTATAAACATTTAGCATTTTTCAGTGATTTTTGTTGTTGAACGAATGCGTATGCGTACATTATCGATCTGTGCATTTCTTTTTATACAATAAAATAACCACTTGGTCTTGAAGAGTTCAAACTTTTTAAAAATATCACTGCTTGCTTTTACGATATCGATAACTTTCTAATAAATTTAATAAAATTTTATTATTAAGTAAAATTATGTTGAAAAACACACATTTACGCTAGCAAATGTATAATGCGACTAGTCAATTGTAAGTGCAATACTAGATTGAGTAAGTGTTATCATGTATCTAAAAATATTTTTATCTCGCTTCATACGGTTGAGTTATCACTTCTAGACCCTCAGAATATTAGCCACAGTCATTCGCTAATAAGCTTCGAATGTGTTATATTTAAACTATAATTTCAAACGATATGTTTAATAACATCTTTACATATATTAACACTCATATTTAAACAAAATTATATGCAATTATCTTTACCATAATAGTACACTGGGGTAAGACTGAAACATTTAAAGAAAATAGAAACTAATGGGGAGAAGGAGGTAAAACGGACTCCATGGAACTGGAACCAGTTGGAGTTTGAGATTGGAAATGAAAAATGTCTTTATTGCTGTGTTTAAAACAATTAAGTTCTCTGATGAAATGTATAAATCGAATGAAAAATTTAAGTAATTAGTTTATTCTGACTTTTAACAGATTTACAACACTAAATGCATGTATTAATTATGAAAATCCAGCAGATAATAATTCTAATAAAAATAACAACATTAATTGTAGATATATAGATATTTATTTTGGCTTAAAGTATTACAAAATATAATTCTCCATAAAAATACATTTTCAGATTCCTAATTTTTCTTAAAATTCAAAAAATCCAAAATCATGTCGAAAAAGGAGTGACATAAAATTTTTTTTAGTTGATATTAAAAATGAAACTAAAACTGTTCCGTTGACTAAATATTCGTATCTAGAGAATAAAAATCTTTTTCACTTGAAAATTCACGTTTTATGATTGCAATATGCCATCTACACTACATATTTTACAATAATTTTGTGTTGATTTATCGTACTTATATAATTATTTAATTTACGATTCTCGTAGAATATAGTTTGTTTTAATTATTATCTTTTATTGTATAACGCATGATAGTTATTTACAGACATTATCCATGATCCATTACCCATCATGTTTTATAGAAAAATGAACAAAATTTCAAAGCGAAAAATTTATGTAACACTGATAGCAAATACTTTTTTAATTTACACGTACATATGTTTTTATACTTATCAGCTATAAGATGTAATCAATAAATTAAATTAAGCTATTTATTTCAATTCTGGGAATGGCTGAAAAATTATGAGACTCATTGAACTAAAAAATATATCTTTGACATTTTCAACTTTGTTTATATTTTGCGTACCCACTTATTTAATCTACCAGTCGAAATTTAGAAAAATTTCTCGTTTGTTTAACATATTTTTTATTTCTTTGCAAATTTCTCAATTTATAACTGCATACATCAAGAGTACTGATAACTTGTATGTACTACTACGTAGCAAAAGATGTATATGGCTCATTCCAGACTAATACGATCAGCTCCACAGGGGTAAGTAACCGATTTTTATAAAACTTGGTTTAAATATTGCCTGAACTTCTGTACAAATTTTTAGATCATTATTACTGCCGGATTAAAAGTTATAAACAATATAAATATTTTATTAAACGTTTTTCAAAAATTTATATCTCTGGAACCGTAAGAGTTATAAAAACGAATTTTGTTTAAATACGGGTAAAAATATACAATTTGAAATTAATAGATCAAAAGTCATTATTAATAACTTTTTGAAAAGTTATTAACTTTTTTTTAAACAAATGACGGTATCTCAAAAAGTGTTATTTTTATTTTCAAAATTCTTTTTAGATTGGATTCCTTGTCTATTTCTCAATAATTATCATCAATAAAATTCATAGAGCAGACATTACTAAATTTCTTAGAGCGAACATTAGAAATGATTCAGGAAGTTTGTATTCCTGTACTATGTAAATCGCTTTTAATGTGGCCGTAAGGAAATTGTACTGGTATCAAACCCATTCAATCGCAGATAGAAAGTGCAATTAAGATATTTACAGGTCATCGTATACTAAAAATTTTGGCAACTTAATCAGTTGACTTTGTATTAGATATAAAAAAACATGTATACATTAAAAAAATTTATGAATTAAGGTGGAAATGTATGAATTATGGTAGAGAAACGACTGAAGAGGCGACTCAGGAGTGCGTAGTTCATAATGACTCTCTGAATCAATACAAATATCCGTTCTACGAATTTTATTGCTAGTCATTATTGAATAATAAACAAGGAATTCGATGGAAAAAGAATTTTGAAAATAAAAGCAATACTTTTTTAGATATATTTATTTATTTAACACAAATGGGTATGGCGGGGCGGATGAGGGTGCGGTTTATATTGACTCCCTGAATCATTACTAATGTTCACTCTATGAATTTTATTGCTGATTATTATAGAAAAATAGGCAACAAATCCAATCAAAAAATAATTTCGAAAATAAAAATAACACTTTTTGAGATAAAATTGCTATATTGTTTACAACTTTTAATCGGGCAGTAATAATGATCTAAAAATTTGTAAAAAAAATGTACTACTATATAGGCAATATTTATACCAAGTTTCATAAAAATCGGTTACCTACCCCTGTGAAATTGATCGTATTAGTCTGGAATGAGCCATATGTGTGTGTGTGTGTGTGTGTGTGTGTGTGTGTGTGTGTGTGTATATACTTATTTTATCGACACGTGAGAGCCAGTTCTTAATATTGTAACGTACAGAAAGGCGTTAAATATAAAAAAGTTTGTTTTGTGATATTGGGTTTTTTATTTGATTATATGCAAATTATATGAAACTGTTAAGTCCCATTATTTATTGGATTTTTATTTTTTCTATAAAAGTTACTCATTCATTCACATGCGTTAGTTCAGGTTTAGTTCAATCAATAATCGAAAAAAAAATGTCTATAAATAATTATAGACGTGACATCAATTTTACAAGTTTAAACGTTTCAAATAAAAATGTCTTTCAATGTGCATCTTACTAAAAAGATGTTGCGATAGTAATATTCAACAATGACGATATAACGTATAAAAAATAAACGAATACAAATATTATAATAATTGTATCCTACTTACATTAATAAAATATTATTTTGTAAATTGAAAGATTTATTCTGCCTTACCCTACCACTATTATCGGAAGGAAAAGTTATAATCTAGATTAACCTTATTTGAACGAGATCAGGTATTTGTCAGAAAATGGATTATCATTCAACTTACGTTGAAGAATTTTTCACGAATAATTATGTGATAAAAATTTGAATAACAACACACTGAACAAATTTCATCAAGATTTAAATTTTGATGTAATTACCTAAAGATATCTATTAAAGGAATTCCTTTTGTACCAAGCGGAAGTTCTACATTGCAAACATTTTCAGATAAAAATCTATTTATGTCTAAGCAAATATCTCTTGCTTGATTCATGAAAATTCTTTCTAGCGTTATTTATTTTTAGATAAGGTAATTCAACTATACTATGCTTAACAATTAAATTAATATTAAATGAATCAAACTTTTAGAATCACTTATTCTACTAATTCTTATAATAAAATTTTATGGACAAGATTATTAATATTTTCACAGAATTGATCTGAAAGTATAAATATACATCAATTTTATTTCATAAACTTTTTAACGTTTGAAACTCCATAATTGTTGTCTGTTGCATAAGTAAAAATAAGTAATGGTGTAAACATAATAAGTGTCGACAAAGCATTTTAAATAATTACACAGGTATGCCATATCTTACAATATTGACAGCAGAAGACTCGTAGAAAGATGTGAGAAAAGAGGTTTGAAAGACAGAACTCTTTATACTATCCAAATGTTATGAATATTTTTTAAATATTTTTGTATAAAATTGATTTAACGACGTCAACGACGTATTTCGTTTATAAATATTCTTATCTACGTATGTAAACTTTATTTTTCATTATTTTTATAATAAGCGAATGATTTACTTTGTGCACTTTTTTATAAACTTCCGAATACGTCGCTTCAATTAATTGATTTACGTTTATAGTCTTTTGGACAATTTGTGGTTATATAATTGAAGTTGTATGTCTACTTTAAACTTTAATAAAAAACAGTAATAATATTGATTTATTTAAAACATTACGTTTGATAAAATAATTATTTCATTTGCTTCTATTTCGCTTAGTCCTTCTTCATATTGGATAACTTGCAGATTATTAGAATCGGCGGAATAATTATTTTTCATTATAATACGTACGTTATTTGAACTTGTACTGATTGAAAACAAATATGCATATTTAATTTAATGACCACAGAACAATAAAAGATCAAATTTGATCAAGTTGTCTTTCAATTTTCCTTTATATATTGAAAATTCATCGGTATTTATAGCTATATTTTTATAAAATAGTGTGTATAATATATATATTTGATGATTTGTCACACTTTAAACAATAAAAACATACATACGTGCTTTTATTATGTATTATATGACACAAGAAATATTTGCTCTATATGTATAATACTCGTTTCAAAAAATATAATCTACAATGCACTCTAACGTTTAAAGAGTTCTATGAGCAAACGATCAGTCATTCTCCTTTCACGAGTATTCACATGTGAGTTTTTAAAAGTCTGCAATGTCAAGTCGACCGTTCTCGCAATGTATAAAGTATTTTTATGCATAGTAAAGTATTCACTCGTACGATATTTTTTCACGGAAAAAGAAAAAAAATCATGTATCGTGCCAACGTTATTTCACGAGCTGTCGTCGTCGAAGTAATCGTTGTAACGCAAGGCTGCATCAGAATCGCTGGCACCAAGAGAATCACCGAAGTAAGAGCGCGATTGCGACTCCTGTTTGACGACGGCACCTCCCGGTACCAGCAAGTACCCTCACGTCCTAACAAATTTGTAAACTACCCCAAACACAAGGACACTCACGAGTACAAGGACAAGGGCGGTCACTATTTTAGCAAATACGTTCATTCCACTTTCAGTGCGTTGCTGGCCATCCAATTGACGAGTACCATGTGTCTGCGCTTCGCTCTTTTTCGAAGCTAAACCTCTGGCCAACGCCGGAAATGCCAAACTTTGTGTGAATGTCAACTTATGTAAGGACTCCGATAACGAGTATGGCCCGACTGATCCACGTGCGGCTGCGCGTAGCAATGCGTACTCTAGGTCCAATGCATCGAACATGCTGTATCTAAACAATGAGATGTCACATTTTAGTTGAAGCTTTATTTGTTATACGTAGTATTGAGGTGCGTAATTATAAATTGGATTTTATTCTCAATTGGTTCAGAGACGTATCAAAAATAAACGATTTAGTTATCAAAATTGAAATAGCGTTAGTATATGAGCATTGATGCTTACGTATATGCGTCTCTATTTACATTAAGCATCTCAAAATATCGTACGTATACTTATAGTACGTAGACATAATGACGCCAAATCAAATTTGTACCTCACTTTGCTCAAGGTAAAGCAAATCAAATTGAAGACTATTGGTAATACTCAACGAATAGAAATTACGTTAATAAAACTGATTATAAAATAGTTTAATTATAAATTTGTTGAAAGTGACCTACGTTATATTATTCATTCTAGAACGGATTTAAACAGATGTAAGGTTAATCAAAGTTATAACAATGTTGGTCAACTCAAAACCGACCTTAAAAATAACAATGCACAATTATGGAAATTTCACGGTCTTCATTTTGTGCGCTTCAAACAATTTCCGAGCTGATTTAATTAATTATTTGTCTGCCATATATCGAATTGGGGGATGTTTCATTTTCATTTTCAACAAATTATTTCTCGGTACGTCTAAAATTCCGGTAACGAAACACGTTCATCCATCTGGAACTTTCATTAAGGTTTTTCTTTTCAATGTAAGTGCACGTATGCATGAGTCGTATTTTGTATCATTCGTTGCAATACTTTCTATGTATTAGAAAAAATCAGGATGGGTGATTACCGCGTCAGAAGTATATGTGAGGACGTATTCGTTGTATATAACAAAAGCTCACAGAATTGTGGAAAAGTTTGATCCGTATCACTGTTCAAGGAGAATATCGATAACGAGAAATTTACAGGCTGATGAGTCTGCTCGACGGAATGACGTCAAGTGGTGTTGCATACATGACGAGCATTATTGCGTCACCACGAATAATCGTTAGTCAATGCTTGCCATCAAGTTTTACGTCGAGCTGGTTAATTGTTGAACTCATTGATTCGTATAATGGATTATTATTGTTAACCAGAATTTCGAGGCACGAGTGAACGAGCTATAATGATACGATTTACGTAGAAACTATTCTGCGACGAATGCTCGATCCAGATTTAATAAATTTGAACGTGTCATTTTACACGTTTACAATGGTATTTATTATTCTGTGCCGACTTAAACTCCATTGATATGATCTAACATTTGCTCAACTATTTCGAAAATAAATAAATTATTGAATCCCTAAGTTTTGATCACGCTATCCAAATAACTGCATGAAATGAAACGTTCGATTCCGCGTATTTTTTATATTCTTGTTCAGCTTGAAATTCCGTTTAATCAATATTTGTACAATCATACAAAAAATCATTTAATCTCATTAGAATGAAAATTTATAAACATTCAATATGAGCAAGCATTGGCAGAAAGAGCGCAGCTGCATTCTTATAAGCTCGCGAACATTTGGTGGAACAAACATTGAAAACAGTATAACCGAACGTTTATGGACAGGCACGAACGCAATAGTTCCTATATTAAAGGTGTTATCTGCGTGCTATCATAGAGATGGAGCAATTATTGTTCGGCCCTCAAAATCAGTAGAGCACGTGTTAGGCGCGCATATGTATATATGTAATCCTTTGCAATGTGCCCACCTGCTGCTGCGTCGGCGCTCGTGCGACTGCGACATCGAGGTCATGGCAGAGCTTGGCATAGACCTGTGGCTGCTTGTTGTTGAACTGGAAGGACTTGGTGGCTGTGGCTCTTCGTCGGGTGTACTAGGCTTTTCCACGACTATCCGATGATGATGTAGTCGTGCATGATCGGGATGCAGAAGACTTGGACGACGGGATTGTTGTGGTGTTGCCGCGCTTGGACTTCCGCCACCTGCGCCGTTTGCGCCGCCAGGCGAGGGTGAGGCCTTGATTTCCAAGCGCTGATGTGAGTTTTTTTGCCATTTCCAAGAGTAGAATGTACAAGACAGAGACAGAGATGCGGGATAAAACGAAGGGTCAAAGATAACAACAAAGGCATGCAATTGGGGTTCGTTTAGAATCAGAAGATGTATATAGATCGCACAACTGTCAAAGGAATTCGTTCAAACAAAACTAAGATGGCTTTAGAAACTCTTATTTTCAAATATATAAAAGAGACAAGTTTTAAAAATGTTTGAAACCTGATTATAGAAAAAAATAGCAAATTTTATAACAATAAATATGAAAATTAATTCAAAAGTAATACTTAAATTATTCGTTTAGTACTTTATGCCTCTAGCATGCATTGCAAATACTATTGAATCATAAAGAAAGAACAAAATGATAGTATTATAATTGTAACATAATTTTAAATAAACAGGAATAAAAATGAATTTTATATTACATTCAGCTATAAAGGGTTTGATAACGTCAAACATATAATATTTTATGTATGAGTGCTATAAAATACTTTATAAAAAAAGAATATAACAGCTATAGCAAGCAAGACCAGAAAGGCAGTGTGAAAAATATCAAATTTAAAAGATATTCAAATAGCACAATGAAGTTATAATACACAATGCTATACATAAAGAAAGTACAGCTTAATGTAACAAATAGTGCTATTAAGTGATGAATTAAAAATAAAATTTTTATTAATACAAGCAGAGATACATGATATGAAAATATTTATTTGAGAAAAGTTTTGAAGTTAGAAACTAAAGTATTTTTCGTTTTCTTTTAGCAATTACAAAATAATCCAATACAAAAATATTACGCATGTATTAAAAAAGTAGTAGACTTAAAAGAAAGGAACAATTTTCATAAAAAATTATAATAGCATACATAGCACAGTGTCATGAGGATAAATTATCGCAATCGCGGTGAGTTAAGCTCGTCGGCAAATACGTATACGAGCTCAGTGATTTACGCGACGCCGTGGTAAATGCATAAATTCACTTATCCGTCGATACTTGCGGAAAATCGTAAAAGCCAAAAGGGGTAAATTATATCTCAAGACCACCACGGCATTTTGACGTTTTTCCGACACAACAATAACAGACGGATTTTGCATCATTACAAATATAGAGCGCAAGGATTGCAATCATACAAAGGGAAAGATGCCGCACGTGTCTTCATCTTTTCGGAAGAAAAGCGTGTCAAGGTCACAGAAACATGACCTTGAACAATGCTACATATACAATTATATCTGATTTTTAAATGAATCTTTTTCTTTAATTAGTTCGTATTCAATCCATATGCATCGTGCGTGTAAAAATCAGACTGTTTGTAACTTATTATATATTTATATACGTATTAATACGTTTGATAAGAGTTAACACAATGAATAGATTCATTTATTGTAATAATACAAATCTTACAGAGATGAAAATAAATTTCCTGGGCTCCATTCAATAGAAGTTGAGTTCTCAACTTTCCAATAATTCAAATGAAACGCCTGAAGGATATTGGAATTTATTGAAAGAAACCCCAATTGATCAGTCCATAACTTAATTCGATTTCTAATAAAATAACATAATTTTAAAAATAAATACTTTTTTAATGGAGCAAGCGAAAATCTGCAATCGTAATTGGATACTGTAATGGGTATTCCTATTAAAAAATAATATCAAGATTTGGTCGCTGATTTTATTTTTAATTATAATTAAAAACGAAAAAAGAGATGTCGTAATATAATCTTTCTTTGTCGCATAAAAGATTTAAAGGTACATTTTTCTGTCCATCTCCGACAGTTGATACACACTAATTAAATTGTAAATTGTAAACACGATCGCTAAGTCACGTTGTGTATGCAAGTCATGCCTTTGTTCAATCCCGAGTTGATATTACACAAAAACTCTCAATAAGAATCTTAGAAATGAGACATCTTTTAGATAAATATTTTTGACATGTATTCATATTTGTTGACCCTCAACCACGAAAGCAACCTTGCACTAGTCTGTAAGGAAACAAATCTAGTCTTGGCAGTCGAATTGTTTAATGAATTACTACTCTTCCGAGCAAAATAATTTCTTAGTTATTCATTATTTTTATTTTAGTTGCAAATTCAAATCACATTTATATAACAGTTTATGTATGGCACATTTGAGGAAAAAAATTGGAGCCTTCTACGAGAGTTCCGAATGCTTTACAAGAGTTTAAATTCTCTGAAAAAGCTCCGGCGAAGGAAAAAGGAGAACCCGTTACGACGCGAAGCCCGTTAATTTCACGATGATTCCTTAAAAGCACGAGGTTGTTTCGTTGTGACGCCAACTTCTCTGGTCGTAATAAATCAAGCGACAACTCAAAAAGACTTTTTCATCTTCAAATATGCAGCGAAGAAAACATTTATATTACTGGTTATTTTCAGTCTTTAGTTCGTTCTATATTGGTCTTAACAATTTCATTAAAATAAGACAATGGTTTTCAAAAGGAAAACTAATGATAGATCCTACTTCATTAAATTACGTAGGTCTAGTTGAGAGAGTAGGGTACCAAAAGATGTATAATAATTAGATGTAATAAATTTAGCATTTATTAGAATAAAAGGTGCTGTTCATGAACCACGTAGCCTTATTTGTTTGTTATGTATTGTGCCCACCGCTCCAATCTCTTAACTGTACAATTTGTTTTCCCAATACAACTGCAACTTGGGAAATGTAGTCTTTTGTGTACTTTTTACTAAACCACGTAATTATTAGAATTATTATATTGGTAGAAGATGTGCAGAAGAAAATAGTTAATCCTAAAGTTAATGAATAAGTTTCTAAATCCAAAAATACTTTAAACGACATATTGCTTTGTGTGACAATATTGTAGCATTGTCACATATTGAATATTTATTTATTTATTTATTTATTAATGTTATGTTTAGTAAAATGTATAATAAACGATTTAACAATTAAAAGTACACACATGTGTGTTATATATTCCATTATACTGAATATTATTTTTGCTTCACGTGTATTTTAATTAATTGCAGTAATAAATAAACCATTAATTAATTCAATAACCATTAGAAGTACTTCCGCAAATAATTACTTTTCCGAATAATTTAGTTCCATTCATGTACATCATGATTATTCTTTTTTTAAATTATTTTAGACAAATTATAACCAATAGGTACATCACTATGTTAAATAGTTTCTTTAACCACTTATGGTATGCATTACAGATTGTCGTTTTTTTCTTATTGATAAATAATTGTACTTTGGGAACATTTTTGTCATATGTTCGTATGTTTTTTATAGAATTACGATTATTTTTAATCAGTAAATTGAAACTATATATTTTTTTAATCACTGAGACTATGTATGCTTATCTATTAAAATAATCAATAGGTAAACAAGAAATAACAGAGTGAAATAAGAAATGATAGGTAAAACAAGTAAAGTGAACGACAAGAACCTGGATGGATTCGATGCCACTGTCGTTGACGTTTTCCTGAACATCGGGAAAGACAAAAGCCTCGCCATCGGCTTCGCCTCTCGGCGAGTCGCTGGGCCATACTTGTAGAAGTGGTAAACCACTCGGTGGCTCGCTGCTGCATACCTCTGTCAATATCGCTGGCTGATTGTTGATGGCCTGGCTATTCGCACCATGCCACAGTCGGCCCAGCTCTCTCAGTGGTTTCTAATATTCAATTCAAATAACTTATTAGTACTAGTTACAACGTACAGCATTCATTTTATTTTTTTCCATGCCTATTTTATTTAATATATTTTATGTTTATAATAAAAATTAATTTATTCAGTAAAAATTCTAAATAATCACAATCCTAGTAAATATGCAATGTACGCTTCAGGCCACCGGCGTACAAGGTCATCGCAAGACGTGGTTGAGGAGGTAGAAGGAGGGGTGGGTTCTCTCTTGCTCTTTTTATCTTTCTTGACTTGTTTAGACTATTATTTGTTTCTCTTGATGGACAAGGTGACACGGTGGGAAGACGTAGAAAAACTGAAAATGCAGTTTGCATAATAACAATACTGATTTGGGGGGTTACTTTCTTTAATGTGTATTATTGCTAATACGAATTAATAAGTATTGATAATAAATTATTAATAATAAATGTATTAATAATAAATAATTACTAATTATTATTAATAAGCACATGTATAATTCTGTAAGTCACTTAACTACTGTCTCCTAATAAGCTCTATAATATCAATACTGGTCTATATAATAATAATATTGATTTGGGGGGTTACTTTCTGTATGGGGTATATCAAGGAAAGTTCTACAGAGGTAAATATCGATCATCTGACTTTTGACCGGACATATCCCGAAAACTATCGATGGACTTTAAGGCTATGGAGACTTTTATTCAAGAAGCCCCGAACTGCAATATACTCTAATTCTAACCAATTCGACGGAGCTCAAGAATCTCGCAAGTGACTGATTCTTTTCTCTACTTTTTTTCGTTGTCCATATTTATTTGTAATTTGATAATCTGTCATTTTTCCATTGAAGTCATAGTGTTATCAGATGTAATTGAATATTATTTTGAGGTTGGGGTTATAATTGTTACAAAATAAACATACATATTAACTCTCTTTATCGATTTGAAATAAAAATAGATAAACGGACTATTTTATTTCATTTGTACAAGTTTATATAAAAAGTGTGTAACTTTATCGCTATGTTTTAATAAGAGACTGAATATTCAAATATTTTAGTCTCAGTAGCTATATTGGAATAATATCAAATAAACGTGCCTGCGACTTTCAAGTTAATTACTCGCTTTTATTTTACATTTTTATATTATCTTGGGTTAATGAAATATTATTAATTACGAACTTTTGAATGTGTTTAGTTTTAATTAACAATGTAATTTATAGCCACAACGCTAGAAAAGTTTGATTGAATTCTAAAATACACATACAAGACTCCCGTTGGAATGTTAGATAATTAATTATGTAGTTTTTCTTCAATCGATAAAGTACAATCTACTATTGAAACTTTGTTTCAAGCATTCGTGACACATTGAACATTTCATCGATATCAATTCATTATTCATAAGGCCGTCTCATTTGTATGTTCTCATCGTTTACATAAGTTCTTCTTCAATCAATTTTACTATAAAAATGTGATATTGTGTTTTAACCTCGAATTGATTAAAGAAACACGCAAATATAAAATTTAATGGATGCAATCAAGCCATGAACAAGCATACCATCGACTGAATATACGATTCGACGATGGCAAAGCTTTCCCTGTTGGTTGAATTTCTCTCTCCCTCTTTTTCTCCCTCCCTCTTGCTCTCTTTCTCTCTCTCTCTCTCTCTAATTTTCATGACTATTCGATGGCCTTGGTTATGGAAGTCATCCGTATCTATATTCTCTTCCTCGTAAGTTATTTTTCAAGTTTTTAACTAACATCAGATAAGAATGAGAGAGATTTCTCGGCGTTTGACTTGTTTCCTATTTTAAATTTTAAATTGAATTGCATTTGATCCACTAAACAATAATTGACAGTACCATGAGCGTTGAGGAAAGAGAGCTAGAGCAACTCGACTTTTCATTTCATTGATAGAAACGTCAGTATCTGTTGAGTAGAATTGACAGAGAAAATTAAAGATTTCCGAAAAAGTGAAGAATGGACATTCCACTGTGTGTTAGTGGTTTGCGCAGCTAGCAGATTTATGCTTACTTAGCTCCCCTACGACTCGCGACTGCAAAGTTCTCTTGATCGTGCTCTGAATAGTCTTTATTACATTTAACAGTCGTAATTAATTAATGATAACGTCTAGTAGAAATAAGTTAGACATATCATAAGTAGACAAGAGCAGATAACTGAGCCCACTCGGAGTAGAAAAGAGCAAATTTTTTTGTGGGAAGTAGCGGCCAGTGTTAGGATTTTCTAGCATCATCATTGACGAAAGGTCCTGAGGAAACACTGTCAGGAAATGCTTTCATCAGTGTCCACTACAACAGCGTACCTATATCAACTACTTCAAGGTCAAAAGTCAAGGTTTTCTCTCTTAACAACTTTTACCGTAATTCACAATACATGATAAAAGATCTGTAACGCAGTTACTCTCGGCACATTCAATGGAGAGTATTTACCGCACGCATTTAAGTCATGAGATGGCGTCACTTCCATCTTTTGTTTCAAACTATAAAATGTAAAAGTCCATATATTCGTGCATTCAATCGCACGAAATGTGTCATGTTTTAGAGCAACTTTGAATGCGACAACTGCGATTAGTATAAAATGGTTTGTACTATGTTTCAAGGTGATTGGTTAAAACATAAATTAGCATTTTTATTTGTCTGTGCATTTCTTTCTCTCTCTCTCTCTCTCTCTCTCTCTCTCTCTCTCTCATTTTCAGTGTTACAGCGATTTTCAACAATCGACTACCCAAGTCGATAACCCAAGTCGAATAGACTAAATGTCCAATTATTAGTAAAATATGACGAGTGTGTTCTTGTACATAACATAATGTTTACACTTATTTAATGACATGAATTTTGACTTTACCCAAAAAGAAGTGTGAGGTTGTGATTGTTTAAATTAAAGGTCGCGCAGTACGAGTAAAAAGAATAATGTACTCGTTTTTACATGTATACATACGAATCATCGATCGTGAGGATTCACCTGTTGGTCCAGCTTACCCCTCTCTTTCTCTCTCTTTCCCTCCCTCTTTTTCTGGCTTTATCCACTATTCAAGACGACAACTGCTTTCGAGCTTCTTTTTTATTGATCTTCAGCATTTTACTTCGCACAAGAAGCAGCGACCTTATATGTAGTATGTATATGAGTGTGTAGCCAGAGGATATAAGTCGTGGTAAAAGTGTTTGGCGGTATGGCACGCGTGACCGGAAAGTCGATTTAAAATATACCTTGGATATTTTCGCTTAACTCTTACAATACTCGATTTTATCGATGGTAATATTGTTTGAAAGTTTACTATGGCCAATCTTTCTTAGTTGACAAAAGACGAATGATAAATCCACCTTTTTTGTTATAAAAAAAATGTTAATGTATAAATATTCTTTTTAAAAGACCTTGCGACTTAAGGAAAAGTAAATTGGATAAATTAAACATTCATAAAGATTTCGAACGAGTTGTTATTAAAAATTTCTTCAATCGTGCAAGTAACTTTAATTAGAAAATATACGCAGATGGCAGTAACAATAGACAGAATCTACACATTATTGGTTAACAATAATATGCAAATGATTGTAACAACTGTTAGTCTATCGTTGATTTTTAAAAATAGTTTAATGAGAATGGAGGAATGATCCAGTAAATTACAAGAATGTATT
Organism: Chouioia cunea; assembly: GCA_030064505.1. Lineage (NCBI taxonomy): Eukaryota > Metazoa > Arthropoda > Insecta > Hymenoptera > Eulophidae > Chouioia > Chouioia cunea. The sequence goes on from JAOPFQ010000002.1 coordinate 24,296,713, forward strand.
TTATAGTCAACCTTATCTTGTGCATAAAATATCAAACAACTCGGTACGACTTTCGCGTTATTCAGTTTCACCTGAAATTTCGTGACATCTTTTATTGATAACGCGTGATAGGAAATTCAATTTTACGAGTTGGAAATTCGCATTTCTTTTTTTTTTAGGCTATCACCATGCCCACGTAGTCCACTTATATTATACACCAACGCGCTCCACCATGAAATTTGTATTCTTCCCATCGCATTTGTTTCTGAATATTTCAGCATATCCCTCGCTCGCTGATATTTTATCGGGTACAGCTGCGCTTTTTTTCAAATCCGCGCTACTACCTTTTCGCCATCATTCTTTATCCATACGCAACTCCCCAGCTCCCCTAACATGCAGATATAGACTTCGTGAATTATTAGTGCAAACTCTGAATCTTTCCAATCGATAATTTTTTACCCTATTGTGTGAGGCTTTTATGTGTAATAAATTAATGCTATAGGTACTTCGAATTTCGATAATTGTTATCTAAACGAATATTCCATTGATAAAAAGACACGCAGAAACAAAATATGCTTTTAAATTTTTAAAGCAAAATTGGAAAACTTATCGAGAATTTAAATGAAGTTTTAAAAGCTTTACATTGGAGAAAGTAGACAAACGATGAAATTAAGTCTTGCGCAAGAATATTGACTACAATAACATAGACTAATAGACTGTGAAGCGTAGTATCAGGAAAATAACTGTATAAAAGAGATAATTGCCAACTCAGGATCAAAGTGTATATATACGTCACCCGGTGTATATGGAAGAGACTTTAACCAACTTAAAGTCCGCTTCTACTTTGCATGCGAAATTGCCGTTTGGCGCTTGTTCTTGCAGGTTCTAAGAGCAATAATTCGGTCCTTTTTCCTTTTTCTTCCAACTCGCTTCCTTTTACAGTTTTATTCTTGACCACGTTCCACGATAACAGATCTCAAAGCCCTGTCAACGGTTTTTGTTTAAATTTCGTAACTATAATATCGTAACAATAATCCGCGCTTAAATTTTTTTTACAAACTATTAAACAGTTTTTATAATTATGATAGAAATTAAAATAAATAACAGCGTGTAGAATTTTATTTTTAGTTTAACCTATAGTAGAATTGTCGTTGTGACTGATAAATTATTAGTTGAACAATTTCAACTAATAATTTAAGCATATGAATGATAAAAGAAAGTTATTACCTCTTATAAAGATTGGCAAATTAGATTTGTAAACAGAATTGCTACAGATGTTCTTGATTACTTTTCCCAACCTTTTCGATGAAAGCAAATGAGCCTGCACCACAACGAATGTAATAGATGGTGCATGCCAAGTATAGGTTTAAATAACGAATAAGAAAACGCTACGTGAATTTTGTTGTAAAGAACAATACGTACATTCCCTCAAAATGGACAGACTCGAACACTGACTAAAAGTGTGATTATGCACTATGCAGAGAGCATAAAAACTTTTGATAAAGTAAAAAATCGCAGATTACTGTATTATTAATTTTGGTTCCATCTTTTACAAATTCAAACAAAATGATATTTATATTAATTCTTCTCAATTCATTCTGTGTATTAATTTAAATTTATTACTTTTTCAAAAGTATTACTTATTATTATAATACACGTTTAATATTTATTATTAATCTACATATGCTGCATAAAACAAAGCTATATGATGATAATTATTGAAAAATATATTTTTCTTAATTTAATAAATAAATTTTAAATGAGAATAAGAACTTAAAAAATAAATGAATCCTAAATACTGAAGCAATATTTTATTGTTATTTCAAATTCTCCAAGTGTCAATACGTAAAGTACATACACGTTTCTTCACTAAAAATTCAACCAGCAAGATACTGTAGTACTGTAATCTGCTTGCTCTAATGCACCATATGTACGTACGTATTGATTTTTCAGTCTCGAGGAAGCTCTAAAAATTGTTCTCCAGATTCTCTTCGGCAGCATCAAAGAAAGGCCATGTCTTATTCGCGTGCCAAATTATGCCAATGGCGAATACGGATTATAAATCACGCGAGCTTTTCGGGCGTGACGTGAGCGCTATACTCAAGGAAATCAGTGTGATCGTTAATATGAATGGAAATAATTCAGGATTATTCTTAAAATCTGATTATCGTATTGTATACTCTACTTTAAAGATATATTTCATTTGAGGACTTTAAAGATGAAATATAACAATTATTCTGCGGATTCCTGGCGAAATTTTCAGTAGCATTTCCGCAATAAAATAATATTTATGCTCATATAGTTGGCACAAATTCGAATATCTAAATTATTTGGGTATGTTTCGTTCATTGTCATTAACAATTACAATAATGACATTCATATGACAATTGATTTCCTGTCAAAACATCTAAGTTTGAGTTATCGTATAATAACTAAAAATAATAGATCAGAGCAGGTCAAAAAACCACACGGGAAAACAAATTTTTCTCATAATGTTCCACATAATCTTTCCGGGTTATTAAGCGATTCCACGCTTACTCTTGGCAAATTTCCAAATTTTTTTCACTACACGGAAGATGCAAATCTGACAAAAATTCCTGCGTGCTTTTGTTCAATATTTACATTTTACTCACTTGGCATTTACGTTGCCGATGGCGTTAAAAGTATTGCCAGTATAAAATCTCCTAAATCCCTTCGAATCATATTTTACTTGACTACCAATCGGTGTAATGAATTGAAATTCACGTGAAATTCTACTAGTTATAAATTCCACTTTGAATAAGAGTTTAACCAATTTTATCGACAAGTTGGCACAATATTAATTTTTTTGTAAGTATATACAAAAAATCGATATATATAATATAAATAAAGTGAATAATTTGTATAATAAATTATTCATCGATTTATTGATTGACATAAGTAATATCTGTGCTATGCTGAATTAAAGTAAATTGACTCTAATTATTTATTTTTAGAGAAAAGATATACTGCAATGTATAACTATTTTCTGATAACTATTTATAAATTCACTTGAGATATATTCTCATATTCAGATGTATGTTCGGATAGTGATACAGATAGTACTTTAACTATAGCACGTCTACTGTATTTTTTAGAATTTATTTACTGTAATCTCTAAAAAATGTCTACTCTAGAATTAGAAACTGTTTACAATAATTAAATACCATATGACCAAACTAGTTTCAAAATAGATTTGTACGCAAGTATTTTTTTTCAAGCGTCAACTGAGATTCTTTTACCATTAACCAGTCAAATTGTCTAAATTTGAGATTTAATTACTTTCTTTCTGTCCAAATGTACTTTCTACAGTTTAGTCAGCGATCAAGGTTGATTTCCAGGTATTTTGTGTAATTACTCTGAGGGATGGTCTTACCATTTAAAGTGACTGGTGGGCAGGTATCCTTTTTCAGCGTAAAGGTTACGTGATTACATTTATTTTCATTTATTTTAATTCTCCATGATGTTAGTCAGTATAGAATCTTGTTTGAGTATTTCTATAGGTTAAGTACTTCAAAGTTATCTGTGTAAGTGCCTTTAGTGATATTATGCATAGATGGTACATAATCTGTAAATAGTACGTAGATTATTGGTCCTAGAACACTTCCTTATGGGACTCTTGCTTTGACGAAATACTCCACTGATATTGAATTTTTGACTTTAACTCTGAAGAATCGTTCTAGTAGGTATAATTTCAAAAGTTTCAAAGAGAATCGTCGGGAAGTAACTTTGTAATTTGCTTAATAATCCTGACTGAACCCTGAATAAACGTACCAGATTTTGTTGAAGGCTTGTTGGATGTCAAGGATAACAGCAGTACAAAACTTTTTCTTTTCCAGCGCTTTTCTGATTTCAATGTCTAAGCAGTTAACCGGTTCTATTATAGAGTCCTAAATTTTTAATCCAAATTAAGGATTAGTAATAAAATTCCTTTCATTATTACTGAAGTCCTCCTCACAAAGACAATATTTTCAAATACTTTTTAAAGTGTTGACAGGAGGCTTATAGGTATATAAAAACATTAATTTATCTGAGTCTTTTCCAGGTTTGTGAATTAGTATTATTTGAACTATTTTCCATTATGAGGGTACGTAGAATAATCGAAGGCAACATTTAATTATGATTGTAACATGTATGATTACTTTGTTGAACAACTGTTTTATCATTCTACGAAGATAGTCTCAGGAGTACCTGACTTAATAATGGAAGATGAGCAAAAGAAAAAGTTTTGTGTGATGACAATGCAACTGGCGATTGCCAAAATCAAGAAGTTAAACTTCGAATTGCTACCATCCGGAACCTATTCACCAGATTTGGCTTCTTCGGATGATTTTTTATTTCCAAACTTGAAAAAATGTATCGATGGTAAAAAATTTGCCAGCGATGAAGAAGTGGAATCTGCCGTTGATGGCAATTTTGAGGAGCTCAACAATTCTCACTATCAAAGATATCGAATATCGCTCGGAATAGTCCATCAAGTTAAAAGGAGGCTATGCAGAAAAATAAAGATATTTTTCCCCAAATGCTCTTTGTTTAGTCGGATAGTTTTCAGTACACATCACCTTCAGAGGCCAGGTCTCACCTCAAAATGTTTACATTTACCAGGTCATCTCATTCTGTCGAACTGTGCAACCCAAATTAAGATTTTGCATCAACTGCTACAGAAACAATTACACAAAAATGAGATATAGATCTAAAGCTGTATGTATTTAATGTAGCAGAGATCATTATAATGACTCTTACCCAGGTCCAAAATTAAAATTGAACCCAATATGCCCAGAGTTATACCCAACATAAATATTTGATCATCTGAAATACATCACAATTATTGAAAATAAATACATTTGAGATGTCTATGAATGTACATAAAAATTAGCATTAAAAAAAAATGTCCAATTAAGTGATGATCAACGATTGCTAGATCTACCTTATTCATTCATTATTTTTCGAGAGAAAAGGATTTACTTGTTAAATAGATTGAAGCAACTCAAGTTGATATTATTTCATCCGAAACAATAATATGTAAACTTCGTGTTAAATTAACAGATTATATCAATTTAAGGAAGTCGACAATTTCTAAGACTTGGTAATTCAAATTATTTTAAAAATTGTAGAATAAGAATTAAACTATTTTTAGAAGCAAAAAGAAAGATTTTTAAAAAATGCTGTAATGTAATTTAATATGTACAAAAATATAGTTGGAGAGGATTATCTATTTAGTCAGCTGAAATTATTTTCCTAATTGAAATTATTTTACTATTAACTAGTAAAATTGTCTAAATTTGAGATTTAATTGCTTTCTTTCTGTCCAAATGTACTTTCTACAGTTTAGTCTGCGATCAAGGTTGATTTTCAGGTATTCTAATAATAAAATCATTATTTTGTAAATAAAGAAGTTCAAATCGATAGTGAAGGGGTTTTCAATAAAAGTAATTACTGTATAAGAATTTATTTAAGACTACGTTTTGCTGGAATAGCGTGTTCTACATCGCAAACGTTAAATAAGAGCATAGAATTTATTAACAATAAACGTACATATTACCATTTATATTCACTAAATGCAATAATTGTTCTAACAGTCACTAAGTTAAAGTTATGCTTATCTTTTGGTCATCTGGCAGTTGTTTTGCATCTCAAAAACCACGGCTTATACATATTTTTGAGAGACCATTCACTTACTTGCTACTATACTAGAGAAAGCTATGTTTTTCAACAAAAGTCGAAATAAAGGGAAATATTCCAATTTATTTAAAGAATTTTCAAGATACACGTATTCTTCTAGATTGCAACTGCAATCCAGAAAAAAATTTCAGTTGTTTACAGTATAGATTAAAAATCTATTCACATTATAAAGAACATCAGACTATAAAGATCTTCATTGAAATTACGCTTTCAGGGCTTATCATGTATACCAACAAATATTATGAAGGTCGAGTTTCAGATACAGCAAGTTTTTTACAAAGTAGATTATCGTACAGATTAACCCTAGACAAGATGCAATAATAAAATTTCATACAAATTGAATAGGATGATCGAAATATAAAGCTTATCCAAACACCATTTGCCAATCAACATGAACAAATATCTACCGAAGGTAGTTTAGAAACAAGAGGAATAGCTGCTGCAAGAGTTCATGTTAAAAGAACTATTCAAAGAATAAAAATGTTCTCAATCGTGAAAAACGCAGTTGAATGAGATCTGACTGAGCATTTTGATAAAATTGTAATATTTTTGTGTGTGCTTGTTAATTTCAATAAACCTACTATTGATCAAACTCGCTTCTATTCATATATGAGAGTTACAATTTCTGAAAATAAAAATGTATTTGTTCTGAATTATCAGACTTTTTTATATAGTTGATATATTGTAACAATGTTCACTATAATGCTATCACAATAATTTACAAATAGGTTTTTGTTAGACTTATAGTTTTTATTTGTAACTAACCTCGATAGGACATATGTAAGGAGTGAAAGCGAGCAAAAAGAAAATATGGCTTCCAAATCGAGCACAATTGATTTCTTTTTTATTTAATCCAATTGCTTTTTTTTTGCTCTTGCGCGCAAGCACCGAGCCTTCGGTACTTCTTGTCCTTTTTCGCCGAGCAGAGGTGCAAGCCTCCTCAAGGCCCTAAATATAGAACTTTCAAATCGCCCCAACCCCCACACCTTCCCTATTCTCCTTCGCCTTTTCTCTCGCCTGCATTCGCTCTTTTTCCTTCCGGTCCTTGAGCTGGTCTTGCGGCCAGCCCCTTCCGTCTTAGGTGACTCACAAAACCCGAGCGTTTGTTCACCCCACGGAGTCTGTAGCTTCGAAGAGATTTCTCCTCGGAGCTGTATGCGGCATCACGGCCACGATCACACGGTAACGATCTTGCACGTTTATGCTCAGCTTCCAGTCGTGCGAGGGAAAGGGGTGTCACCCTACTTTTACCTACGTATCGCTAGATGCGACATCGATCTTGTCGCTGTGTCTTTTACATTTTTTTCTTTTTTCGTCGCACACGTTGAACGTATTTTCGCGTCAATCATAATTCCCGGTGAAAAGTTCAAATTCGTCAGAACAGCTTCGCAATACATGCTATCGGGGAAATCCCTGCGAACTCAAGTATTCACGTTGATATTTACGCGTCACTTTCTCTTTTTTCGGTCTCGAACAATATACCTAAAAACACCATCTGATAAATTTATGATCATAAGGTACTTCGATAAAAGTACATGAGTTATTGTCACCTTCATAAACAACAAAATTACAATTCTGTAGTTATAGGAAGCACATGCCCAACTGCACTTGTCCATAATAAGCATGGCCTCGTTTTAAAAATAATGTTCGTTTATTACTAATTGCGATTGAAAAATTGATTAAATATTTCTTCTATTATAAATATTTTTAGTATGTCTTCATTGTTAACTGTATCACTACTGTAGCGGTATACTACAAACTACAGCTGCTTCTTTAAAACATTGATTATGGATATCAAAGTATTCTTTGGTATTGTTGCATTTCTGACTACTAAATTGAATGTTGCAGCCGTTCGAGAACATTTAGAGTTTTGTAGTTCAGATTCAGATTTATATTTTCTTTACGAAGCAACTTCAGCATTTCTTTAAGAACTTTTGAAATTTTGTTCTTCTAAATATTTGCTTTATTTCCATGACAAAACTCATTAAAAGATTTAGTTTTATAAATTTTATTCCATTTTTGTTTTATTTGACCCAGTTATTGATGCAGATCTGTACATCTTGATTATTCAACTTGATTCTTTTTTTTAATATTGTCAAGTATATTATATAAATATATACACTTTCACTTGCAGGTGCATTTATTATGTATTTGTACTAACCCATGTAAAAATAATAAAACAACATTTGTTTACATTTTTTGAACTTTCTACTTTACAACTACAGTGAACATTTACTAATAGTTTTTACACTATTAGTAGTTTCAATTCCTATACTAATATCATGTGGATAACTAAATAGTGATGATGATCTTAAACACGATCCAAAATATTTGTCAACGCTTAATTTTAAATCACCACAGAATCCACATAATAAAATGTGATTTTAATTTAAATTCCTATTTCCTTTCTTAACAGCTCGACTCTCCCTCACAACGTTTCTAATTAATTCAATAGTGTCTGCGATAAAAACTACTATTCAACGAATAAAAATATATTACATATAAACATACCGTGATTATTTGTACAACCCATCTTTTCAAGTTTGAACTATTCACGATATACCACGTGACTACACTATAACTTTAAGATAAAATGGTAGCGCCGTATCACGGGACCCGAAAAGACGAATGAAACTGCTCCCATTACGAAGATTTTAGAGTGACATTTTTGAAAAAGGTAAACAGATTTTTCAAAAAAAATACCAGAAAAAATCCTTTCTTTAATACTAAGTCCTTACTAACAAATTCAAATTGCACCAGTAAATCTCATCATAAAATTCATTCGTAAATGCAATCTAATAATTTAAAACGCAAATCCAACATAATTGTATAATTGGCAACTTCTCAGCAACCGATATCTCGAATGCCTACCTTATCAACTTTTCTTATTTAATAAAGCTTCAACCTACCGTATCGTATTTCCAAAAATCTTAATGCAAATTTAATCATAGTTACGCATGAGTTTCGGTATATCGACGTCTCAGGATAAGACCACTATCATTTGAGTAACATTAATAATAATAACCTCTCGCGCTTAAATTTTATTTCAAAATGTGCCTCTGAAAAACGGCAATAGGTTTCTTACAAGATTCGATTGTCAAGCGTATTAAACAAGAACCACATTTACTTCTCTTCTCTATCATTTCAACAGACTCACTTACGTATGCTATGCTTTTAGATGTATATTCACTCAACTTTATCTCTAATAACGATATTACAAGATTATTTAAAGTTAATGGATCACCAGAAAGTGATTCTTCTGAGTTAGTAGTTTAATTATTTTTGTGCGCGAGATGAAAATTTTCAGTAGGCATTTTTGTATTGAGAAACATTAGGATTATTGTTAAGTCGTCACATCGAGGTAGACAAGGAAAAAATAGTTTAGTATGCACATAAGTAGTGTAATTGACCTTGATAGAACAAACCTTCTGCCAATTGTACTACATTATTCAATCTGCTAATCAGACCTACAATAAAAGCTATGCGTTTTATACATTCACAAATAGCTTGACTATTAACTTTTAAGCTGCTAATATAATTAATGTTAGTTCTCGTTTACGTTTTGATTTCTTCGATTTCTTTTCTTGCTTATCGCTTACTCAATCAAATTTTTGCAATATTTATGTTTAGAATTGAAAATATCAAATGAATCGACGATAACACCGTAGTATTTAGCTGTCGATTTAGCACTCTGTAATTCTAAGAATTCCAAATCTGTTGTGGAAACGTTTAAGACGATTAGGCTAATCAACGAAGTAAAAATAAAACCACTTTGACACAATTTTTAATTCGCGACTCCTGCAGATATATGGAATAAGCTGAAAGCTTTGTATGGTGAATCAAATAAAGATACGAAAAATAAAGCGTGAGAGAAATTCGATACGTTTTGTATGCGTGACAATGGTTCAATAGCACTACAAATCGAACAGTTGGGAATAATTATGAAAAAGATTTTTATGCTGGTTAGAAGACCACAGACCGTACCCTGATGTCTAAACTACTAATCATACTCAGCGTCTAGGATGGCCTGGGAGTGTACTGCAAAGATGGAAAGAACCAAAAACAATTAGGTAATCAGAAAAGAATGTAGCATCACTGATTCTGCAAATTAAGGCTCTTCAACTAAAAATTAGCCAATGTGAAGCAAACCCAAACTATATAATTAGTGAAAAAGGAAAAACTGGGGAAACAAAATGTCAACTCAAACGCAGCAACCAAGTAGTGTCATAAAAGAAGTATCTGGATAAATCTATAATGTTACTGTACTATTCTAAGGTAGCTCAACAAAAGATAACACTATGTGACTTACAAACTTAGGTGCCGGTCATCATATGACATTCAGAAAAGATTACTTCAAAACACTTGAGACCTAGAAAAAAAACTGCTCGGTAAAAATTGCTGAGAATAGAATTTTGCCCATCGCTGGAGTCGGAAATGTAATTAAGAAAACAGTGAATGGTCAGCAGCATCTAAGCGAACTTAGAAACATACTGTTTGTGTCAGAACACTAAGAAAAAACTTGTTTTAAATTACTGCAGTAAACGACAAACATTTTTCTTTCCACACTTACAATAATAGATGCAAAGTCCGGGAAAGCGCTGGCAATCTATCTTCTCTCGGAGTTCGTCACGATAATCTTTTGTAAATGCTCTTCGTAGTAGAGGTCACAACGGAATGTCACACCACCCAAGCCAATGTGCAGAAAGAAAATCTACTTTGGTATGAGCGAATGAACCATATGAACATGAATACTATTATCAATAAAAGCAATTTGATAAATAAGGTTGACTCGTCTGGTGAAAAAGAAGATAACTTCTTCTGTAAAACGTACATCATAGCAAAGCGAATGAGTAAGTTGCATCACACGGTGAAGCGCAAAAATATGTTCAAATCAGGCGAGAAATATATTCCGATGTCTACAGGCTAAAAAATGTAGAGTCGCCATACGGAATAAGGTATTTTTTGTTATTCAAAAATGAGTACGCAAGTTTTCGGAAAGTGTATTTTCCCAAATACAAGTCTGAACTACTTGAAAATTTTAAAGAATTTGATGCGTATGTACTGAATCATATTAGAAATAAAATTAAAGTACTAAAGTCTGACAATGGTGTTGAATACTCGTGTGGAAATCTTCAAAGTTATATGAGAAATAGAGGTATTAATCACGACTTTTCTGATCCATACATTCATGAATAAAATGATCGAGCGGAATGAGAAATTAGAACATTAACTGAAAATACAAGAATGATGCTCATAGGTAAGATTACTCCATCCTGAGGTAATCAACACAGTCGTTAAATCATTTTGGGAAATTCATCGCATTCATAACTGAACGTGTGCCTATGACTTATACTGAAGTAGTGGCTAGCGATGACTCCGATAACTCGCAAGCTGCAATAAAAAAAATGCAAGCGCTCAACGAAAATAATACCTGAGCCCTTGCCACTCTATCGATAGGTAAGCGTGCTATCGGCTATACATGGATTTTTCCCATGAATTCTAACGTGAACGATGATGTTAGGTATAAAGCGAGATTCGTTGTCAAAGATTTTTCTCAACGCCAAGGGATCGACTGGTTCGATAAATTTTCCCTCGTAATCCGGTATGAGTTGGCCCGGATCCTCTTAGCGATTGCCACTAGAGAAAATGATAACATATAAAATTTGACGTGAAGACAGCATTTTTATATGGAAAACTCTCCGAAGAAATCTTTATGCAGCAACCAGAGAGACTCATCAATGAAGATTGTAAGAATGTAGTCTATAAACTGCATCGCAGCTCATTTGGATTAAAACAGTCATCGAGCTGTTGAAATAAACAGTTCGTGAGTTTTCTAGAAAAAATTCAGCTTTAAGAATGTCGACAGTGATTGGTGCGTGCTTATCGGTGTAACTAAAAATTCTGCTGTTTATTTGGCATTGTATGTAGACAACGAGCTTTTAATTAGTAAAAATATAAGAATAATCAATAGCGTGTTGAAGTATCTGCGAGGAAATTTCCAGGTTATAACTGATTTAGCGAATGAATATATTGGAATTAAAATGGAGCGCGATCAAGTAAAGTATACGTTGAAAACCAACCAGTCTAAGTATATAAGAAAAATCGTAGACAGACTTGTGTGTATGATGCTAAATTATCAAGTGTGCCTGCCAAAACCCGGCTGATACTTATGATATTTAAGTAGATTAAGTGAAAATGGAATTGGTGTGAAACCTTACGTATCATATTGTGAAGGTATCGACGCGTTTTAGTTTGCAGCGAAATTGTGTCGCCCAGATACAGAATATGCAGTGACTACTCAAATCAGTTTCTAGACTCTAACGGTCAAGAGTATTAGCTAGCGATCAAACAAATAATAAGATACGAACAATGAATCAATTCCTCGGTCTAGTCAACGTCAAAGTATAGTTTAATCGTCAACTGCTGATGCAGGCTTACCATGTTCCCATGTTTATTGATAATCAATCCCCAATTAAAATAGCTGAAAACCTCTAGTACTATAAAAAATCGAAACGCATTAATGTGAAGGTGCACTATTTATTGAGCAAAAACATTATTTAATTAAACTACGTAGAGCCAAAAGAATAATTAGCTGACATATTTACGAAGCCATTGTCAAAAGAACAATTCTTCTACTTGCGAGAAAAGCTGAGTATATGTAACCATCCATATGAAGTGGGAGTATTGAATTTAAGATAAATTCATTCTATATTTTGTATGGTGTAAGTCTTCATCTCATGGGTACAACTAAGTATCGTTAAGATTATTACTCTGTCCATCTACTCCGACGAAATTTGTTGGCCTGCGGAAGGCTTTTTTTATTGCACTTTCCCTAGGAGCGTCGATCCCACTCCTACGTAATCAGTTGCATTGGAGGAGTTTCAATAAAGTTGAAGAAAAACTACCCGGTAAAAGTTTTCAATTAAGTTTTTTGTTTAACCTCACATCCGTGTTTGTTTGTTCAGCATAGTAAATATTCAACATTTATAAATCAATCTTGTTATGCCGGGAATATTTTGAAAAGCTTCCATTACGATCAAGTTCATTCAGTTCTAACTTTAATAGAGCATGGAATTATAACTGCAGAAAAAAATTTTGAAAATGACTATTTATTATATGAAGTCGAACTTTATCGCGAAGCAATTGATAGTTTGTTATATTTATCAACTATTTCTTTACAACCGATAAGTGGGTTGGGTTTGTTTCGTAATATTTTCGTCCGATATACTACTTTTGAACAAATGTACGAATTCAAGAATTTAATTTATATTTTTGATACTTCCCTTCATCTGGAAAGTTCAAAACTTTAAATTCACAAAAATGACAAGTTCTAGAATAATAAAATTATTCTAGAACAACAAATATTTCCTCGAAAAATACAGTCCCATAAATTACTCCTTAGTATCCTTGCAGTTTCTAACTATTCCGTTAAAATTGTAATGGATATTTACAATTCGTAACAATAACGATAATAATGTTGAATCATGGAATTTAAATCATAATATCTAATTGAATGTAAAAAGATTGTTAAATTAGATATGTGAGGACACCCTCTAATTAGTTATTTAATGTAGTCAGATTTTTGCGATTCCAGAACTACATTGAATACGTTTTGACATTAATGAATTAATTTGATATTTTATTGGTAAAAGATTATTCATTTGTATGTAACAAGGAAGCTGTACGGGGCAAGGATGTATTCGAAAGAATCGACAATTTACCGACGACCTACATGTACGTGATAGATTGAAAAAGGTACATCAATAAACCATTTCGCATGTACTTTTTATCTGAACCCTAATTTTTATTACTTCCTACGCAGTAATAGATAAATTGTTTAATTAATAAAATTTTATTAAAAAATCAATTAATAGAATATCCATCAGTAAATATGAAAATGTTGTTGTGTAGTATAAACCTGATTAATTTAAGCAAACAGAACTATCCTACTTACCCTTATAATTTAGATGGCAATGGATTTTTTTCAAGATTACTTTGCCTTCTTTTGAGATCGATAGCCATGTAACTAATGGAATTGTTTACTTTGAATAATTTCAATGTATTGATATTTAAACATTCAATTATTGTTATTATATTTTATTATATATATATGAGAATTACAACAAGAAACGCCGCATCCCAGGACGCTATACAAGTTTGTCTAAAAGCTGCAATGCAAATAGGCCATTCTTCGGCGCGTAATTGAAATTTTAATAAATTGCACTGTGAGTGAAGAAACACGGCAATGTAATATAGCCGGTAATGGCGAAAATATAATAAAAACGAGCTGCAGTTCAGCCGCCGAGAAGTAGTTGAAAATTGCGTTTACATTATTGAAAAAGCACATGTAAGTGCACGTATAAGCAATCTGGGAAAGTAAACGAAGTAGAATGTATAAATCTTGTCAATGGGCTATATTGAACGTTGCATTTGCTTTATATTTTTTTTACTCAACTTACCTATAAACGTATGAATCCATAGATAAAGAAGAGAACTTTCTAAAAGGACATTTACTCCAGCGGAAAATACAATACAGAATTCAACTGACTAAATTTAGTTTCATCCACTTTGAGTATCAGCAAACGCAAAACCACAAAGAAAATTTCCAGGATTCGACGGCAAACTCGACGTGTTTTATGATATCCAGTTCACGCAAATTCTATTTATATTGCTTTATTTTTCGTTATCACCAAGGTCTTTAAATTTTCGTGTTTTTTCGCACGCATTTGAAACGTTAACCTCGAGAGGATTCCTCCCCTCTCCTACCATCAAGGCTTTTATGGTTGAAGCGCGACATTGAACCCTTTGGCGCATGCGAGTCACGCGAACAAAAATCAGCTCGATGGAGACCCCGCGATTACAAGAAGTACTGACGTGCGAAAAACCGATTGCGCCGCATATTTTATAGGCTTTTCATTTTTACACAGCGTGTTTTAATCGTGATTTGACGTCGATGTCAAGCAAAATTTTCCACCTACGTTCCTTCTTAACGAGGGGTCATGTGATCTAGCGCAAAAACTGAGACATCAAGAGGGAAATAATTTACGAGATTCAAATTTGAATAATTTTTTTAATGCGTTCGCGAAGACGAGGGATACTTTAAACTTACGCGAAATTGTCTCTTATGTTTAAAGAATGTAAATCTTAAATTATGTAATTGTATTGAGATAAGCTCATTTTTTACTATAATAATAGCAAACTTTATTGTAAAACAATTACATTATTCACCAAAAAGATTAAAATAAATCTCGTATCTTATCTACATCAAAGATCAATTTTCTATTCAAACATACCGTCCTTGTGCTTCTAATGTGTACATATTTTGTTTGTTAGCATTATAATATACAGTCATGAAAGCTGATATAATATGACCATGGATATAGCTTACACATAAATGTCAGCATATAACGATTACTAGACCTTCGTTAAAACAATCTGAATGTATGAAACTTACGAAAAAATTTGTGATTAAAGGAAACAAAGCATGACTTTTAATAAAAAATAATTTAATTTGTTAATTTGAAACTGATATCACTTTTTGTTTAAAGTAAATTTGTAATACATAAATTAATTATACGTTTGGCAGCATTTCTAAGCCAAATAATTATTTAAAAAATGTTATTGCATTTAAAACATCCAAACCGACTACATGAAATGTCGCTCATTTTCCTACCGTTATGGTTTTCCGTTGTACACTTGTTAACTAACTTACTAACAATTTTCCAAGAAACACTTAAGATCCCAGCAACCTTGAAACAGCTTATGTATTCAAGGTCGAAATATAGTTGGGAAGGAAACACTTGATAACCTAAACGTTTTACACAAAATGTAGAATTAGAAAGAAAGAAAGAAAGAAAGAAAGAAAGAAAGAGGGAAATTGCAATCGATAGTATTGGGGACGGGGTCGATGCACTCCCACGCGAAAGTATATCCTTTTTGTTGATTTATCGAGCGATATCCAGTAAAAGGTTATTGTGAACGCTATCGTACTCATAATTTGTCGCCCGTCAACAATTCGTGCTCTTTTCGCAAATGACGAAGGCCCGCGCAAGTTATTCGTCCTCCCACTGATAAAAAACACCGTTCTCGAAGGAAGTTCTTTGCGTGCCATTGTTCCTTTCAACATTACGATATCCTTTCGAGTGTATTTTATTGTCTTAGCCGCAAGCTTGCGCTGAACCTATTTATAAAAAACTTTTTATGGAAATCAATAGCCGTTGAAAAGTTTATAAAAAGTTTATACACATTGTATAAATTAATCTTGTGAAAAAAAATCTTTCTTGATGTACCTTTTTTCATTAGAGAACATTTAGTAAATGAACATTTCAGACAATAAACAAACCAGAAATTTGTCAAAAATCTATCAAAATGCATTGATGAAAAAGTCTTGGAATTCATACACAATTGCATGTATAGTTTGGTACGAAATGCATATCAATTCCTACAAAACACGTAAAGGTATAAAAGCGGATATGTCTGCATGTACACTTACACAATGTTTACACGTCTGCTTGCATGTGAATTGTATCGATAAAATCGATACGTGAATAAAGTATACAAGAAAATATATTTGTCAACGATATTCCATTTTATCAAGGTAAGCAAATGTTTCACAGATTAAATTATAGTTGAAAAAAGTTTAATTTGCTTACTATGTTAAATTTATCAGACATTAAAGTCGAACAACTATCACAATCATACTCCAATGGAATTATATATATTCAACGTATTTCATTGATAAAATCAATAGCATAACAAACCACCAATGAAATGTGTGAGACGTTATGTTTCGCCAGATACATAGTAAACCGTAAAAAAACAAATAAAATTCGATGTTTAAATTATTCGACACCCCATATTCGTCAGTCGAATAATCAATTACCGAACGAAGCTGTCGTGCGAAATGTAACGGCAAATTTGTCAAATAGGGAAAAATAAACAAGGAAGATAACAAACGTACTGTTTCTTTAGTTTCGTTTACTACACTGAGAGTTACGTCACAAGTGAAATTTGTTTAACAAAGCTAAGCCTATAATGATAATCTCGTTATATTATTAGAAGGCTTACACGCAATTAAGAAGCGCTTTGATATAAGCCTCTGACAGCTGCCGCTGATACATACACGGCGTACAGTGCAAGCAACTAGACAAAATTATTTAACATTTTGAACAGCATTGAATAAAAAATACTAACAACTTGTGTATTACAAAGGACACTACTTGGTAATTTATCATAATTATTTTTCATTATTTTAACTTTGAATGTTGTATCTTGACAATCGTTATTAAATACATCATTAATAACACTGAAAATGGGAAGTCATTACGTTTATATTTTTTCCACCTTCTAAAAATACAAACGAAAGTCGTATTAAGTTAGTTAGCGACGTTATCGAACTCGTTAAGAAAATTGTGCATACAGGTAAAACTTCAAAGAGAATCTCGCCATTCTGAGTAAATTCAGCTACAGCATGAAAATGAATCATAATTTGTTTTGCGCCACCGAATAATCTTATTAAAATAAATTAAATCCACTGAAAAGTTTACTGATCTACGAGTTATTGCCGTAGGATGTAATTAACGCTGTCCTCGGTAACAAATGAACTTTTAAAGGACAGTTTCTCTAATTTATTTTTCATGATTAAATTCTCAGAAGGTTTATGGAAACTATGATATCGTACCTATCATTCAAATGAAATTAGTCTTTTGTTCACACTTTCGTTCCAACTTATTCTATGAATTTGAAATGAAAAGATCGATTTTTTATTTTGAAATGCATTTTGCTCGAAACTGAATGACCATGATGATTTGGGAATCACTTTTAAGCGAATTTCTTAAGATTTAATTTATTTTTTAAAATAGTTTTTTAACCATTAAAAAAATAGTCAAACAGGGCCAGCGGGTAATTATGATACGTTAGCCGTACACGAATTAGTTTAATTTTGCTAACATATAGAAGAAATACCGATTAAAATGTTTGTCCGTAAAGCTTGAAAATATGGCAAAACTTTTGCGAGCTTTCCCTGTTTAACATTCTTTTTGTGTTGATTTTCATAGAATAACATACCACTTTTATATTACCACTTTTATATTAATATAGCAAAAGTTTTGCCATATTTTCAAGCTTTACGGACAAATATTTTAATCGGTATCCCTTCCATATATTAGCAGAATTTAACTAATTCATGTACGGCTAACGTATCATAATTACCCGCTGGCCCTGTTTAACTATTTTTTTAACGGTTAAAAACTATTTTAACGTAGTGGTTCCTTGTAAAGTATTTGTTAATCGTTGTTACGTTAATATTAAATTTTCCTCAAGTCAGCGCAAACTCGATTCCGCGATCTTTTATACTTAGCGTTTTTCACATAGCCGCAGAATAAATATAAACAAAAATTGTAAGCACCACAGAAGTTAAAAAGAATTGAGCAGCGTCCTACCTGCATGCTTCGTTGAACTCGGAAGGCATAGCTGCCGTGGGTTACACTTATTATAATACGAAAGTTTGGCACGTAAGAAAATAATACGATTCGTTGAAGGGGGAGGATAAGAGCTTGCAAGAGCAGCGCGTTCGCGCGGGAAAGCGAATCGTGATGAACTGACGCCGCCGGCAAGCGAACGTATAGTGGATATCTGTCGCTGTTTCCGTTAGAACGCGCGCGCGCATGCCTTCGTTGTCGCACACCCCTCTTTTTTACAAACTCTCTCACTAGTTCTTTTGCGTTCCTGGCTCTCGCTTGTTTCTTTACACGCCGTTTAATAATACCATGTGCATTATTGTTTTTAGTTCCAAGCTCGCAAAAGTTTTGCCATATTTTCAAGCTTTACGAATAAACATTTTAATCAGTACTTCTTCTATATGTTAGCAGAATTTAACCAATTCATGTACGGCTAACGTATCATGATTACCCGCTGCTCCTGTTTAAAAGTATATAAATATATGTAAATATAACAATCTTGTCGTCTTTTTCACGGTATTATTTCGTTCGTAAGTATAATCAAATTAATATTTTTTTATAATTGAGTTCACACGGTAGTGCTTTCCTATTAGAAAATATAAACGTAAAATACAAGTTGTTCATAGTACGCACAATCATCAATTGTTTGTAATATCTAGGTACAAAAATAAAAAGGAAAGGACGTATAAAAAAGTATCCACAATTTCCAAATCAAGAATGAGTAGGATGTTCAAGAAATATTGACTATTCCTTGTTATTGTTGTCCTTCGAGAAAATATGCCTGTTTTCATCAAACATCGCCCTTTCTTATTAAGGATAATACTCCCGTTCACCCATTTTCACGTGGCATCGCCACTCGACACAACGCTCACGTAGATAGTCTGCTTATGTGCGAAACACAATTTACAAACGAAATAATCCCATGAAAGAGACAAGAGTGTAGAACGAGATGTTTATACTTATATATATATATAAAGGCAGGGGATAATTATGATACGTTTGCCGTGCACGAATTAGGTCCAATAATGCGGTACGAAGATACGTGCGTCAATTATAACGTCCATGGCAAATCATGCACAAGTAAACTAGCGCAGATTCAAGCCGCTTTATCCCCACGAATACATGCGAGTATTCACGTAACGGCGTCATTAAATTTAAAGCATTAATTGATCGAATAAGTATCAACTAATTAAATTTGTCTTCAGGGTACTTATCATTCTTTTGTTCGAAAATAGCTCTGATGTATAGAATCATTTTATCATTTAAATCTAAAAAAACCTTTCAATGAGATAAACGTTATCGATCGTTCTACCTTGGCTAAGTATTACTACAACACTTAATTATAACGATTGACTTAATGTTTGATTTATTGAAAATTACCATAACTAAAGAAACTTGAAAATAGAATATGAATAAATTCTCATTTGAAATGTTCGTAAATATTGACAACTATTTTTAATAGTTCTTATCTATTAATAAAATATCTAGTCGAACGAAAATAATGGTATTGTTATGGGTAATTAATCGGTACTATCTACAGAAACTTTGATCTTTTAAAATATTCAGTTTTCCATGATAGAACAACGAAACAAACAAAGCTGTATTAGAGGCGTTTTGACTTGACCGAACATAATTGTATGGAAAACATTGGGACAAGTAGAAGTTAAACGAAACTGGTTGGTAAAACCGTCGAACAAAGAAAAATCACAAGAGGAGAAAATCCGACATTATACATATGCTCCGGAAATCCGTGGAAAACGCAAGAGAGAGAGAGAGAGAGAGGGACTGGAAGAGAGTTCGGAGATAAAAAGTCTTGTTTTAGGTAAAGGTTCTTGTGAAGCGAAAACATGGCGCATTTATACGTAGAAAATAAAAAAGTACGTAAGACTATAGTTGGCGAAAAGCAAAAATTTCTTTTGCGGAGATACATGTGAATATAATGTAATTTATTGCAAATAAATTTGTTGATTGGGATTTTCATAATATTAATCGAATTTCTCAGAAAAAATAATCTTTTTGTGTGCAATCTTTCAAAAACAGAACGTAATTACAAAAGTTCTTGATTGTAAAGTCGCCGACGGCACTATGTGTCAGTGAATTTGAAAGATGCTCGAAGTTCATAAACATGAAAATACTGATCGAGGCTACTGTTTTTACGTCATTTACGTTCTTGTACAAGTTTCACAGAATTTTATAAAATTTAAGTAGAATCAATATCATCCTTCCACTAGTCAAGTAGAATGTAAGAGGCTAATTTTTAACATTATATTGAGCAAAGTTAGCTTGTAACAACTTACTTGCGAATCAATTAGTCGAAAATTAAGTGGTAATTAAATACGTCTGCTTACACCTTCCTAAATAGAGTACGAAGACCTTGAACTTGATACATACATTGGAATTATAATTAAAAATTGCAGGATATCAGTGCACACTAAATGAGTCCCAAAGCCCCACAGATAACTGTGGTTGATTTCTTTTTTTTCATTTCATCATAAAGCTTTTCCTTTGAGAGGATAAATTAACCTTATCTCTTAATAACACGCAAATAAACCAGCTGATAATTCCGTTTTTGTTATTTAAATGATAACGCAAGGGATGAATAGCTTCCACAACAAATTATTGGTTTTGTAACTTCCATTGTGGTTTATTGCTGAAACGTTAAATTTTGTGTCGATCTTGTAGTTTATAAATCATTTAAAGAGTTTACGGAATGCATTTATTTCATCTGGAATCTACTGTACTCGTATTAATGTGTATTTTTAATTTAACAACGATACTAAAAATTTGAAAGTCTGTAAAATATGTACGTTTTGTATAAAATGCCAATGTCTCCAATTTATCGCATCTGATATTACGAATTCAATTCCATTTACACTGGAAATTAAATTGATATTCGCAAATTACAATCGTTCGATCTATACGAGTGTGTTGCGCGCGTAATTAGCATTTCTTACACATACTCCAATAACTGAATGACGGCGGCAAAATGGTAGAACTTCATCGACGATTGAAAAGTCGTTTAGTACAATCGATTCCCGAATAGATGTTTATTCAAAACTTGTCAATAACATCACGGGAATGACGAAGACTTGCAATGGAATATTACAAACCAATATCGCCATCGGTAATCAAGACGATGCGAATATATGTCAGTTAGACATAAAGCAAGGATACAACCTTGCATACAAATTCTTCCCACGAAGAGCGCTTTTAACGAGCAACACACGTCTATTCTTCTCAATAATAATCGTTGGTGGCGTCAAAAAAGAAAAAAGTAGAAAAAGGAGCAAGTGAGTGAGAGTGAGGAAGAGAGAGAGGCATAAGCGGCCGCGGGTCAAGGTCAACTCGCGAGATCCCCGCACCTGGTCGATCGATGCCGAAGCAGCCCGGCCAGCAGCAGCCCCCTTCCCTCTTGTAGCTCTGTATGCACCTGATACACCACTGCCACCAGCCCGACTGTACTTATAGCAGTATATATATCTTCTGAAAAATTCAGCGAGTGTATTAATTTCGAACTTATACTTTGTATCCTATATGTCTGTGGTGTGTACTTTATACAAATTTACCTTTATCACGTAGCTAAATTGATTATGTCAGCGGTTGTCACGTTGATTCTGTCGCACGTGTGCTGTACGCGTGGTTGACTTTTTCATACTTTTACTTAATGTTTCTGGCGTATTATCGGTCATTTATCAATCTAAGAAGATTGTAAAGTTTCAAACAATAATGAATAGTTAGTAGGGTTAACATTACTGCACAAACTGTTTTGCGTGCACTAGTGAGTAGCATAGCAAATCTCTCTCGAAATAAGTTGAGTAACTGTTTCGCAGATACCGCTCAAGTGTAAATAATGCTTTCTCTCTTCCTCACGTTGTATACCGCCGCTCTTTATGAATTTAACCAGATGCACTACCTCACCGCCAATCCCTCTCCGCTTGAATTTTTCATGCGACTAATAGACTTGAGTGTGCGATTGTTTTCCACCTTGTTGAGCCTGAACTCCCTACTATATTATGCACAATAATTTATGCGAAATAGGCTCCTGTCAATTTTGCTGACGTTTTAGTCATTCGACAAACCTGTATTAGACTCTTTCAAATGTAATTTTTTAGCATTCGATTATCCTCGTGTTCAAGTGAAATAACTGAAGCTTGCATAGTTTAATAATAATTCTGGATGACTCTATGCGTTATCTCAGTAATACCCGTAAACCATAAGGAAATATATCGTTTCAAACTGTTGATAAAAAGCCAAACAGGCGCATCCTATATTTAGTCAACACGTACTGTACAGATAGTCCCAATTTACATGGCGACCAAACACACGATATTTTACCGTAGAATTCCCGTAAGCCCTCTGGCAATGAAAGCATTCGTAATATTTGCAAAATTAAGTATACCCATTAGTTTCAGCCACGCAACGTATGTATAAATAATAATCATCGCTAGCTAATCCAAAGTCACAAAAGTACAACAAACAAAATCCCAACCGGTTGACGCGTGTGCGTATCCACCCAAGCAAGCACTCGCGCTATGCAAGCTTGGCTTTCGAAGCTCTCACTATGAGCAAGTGGTTCTATGGTACAGTCGGATTGGGACACAAGTTATGGACCACACTGTTGGCAAAATACCAAGGCAGCATATTTCCCATGCAATGTTTACACGTTACTCGAATAATTAAATATACACCCTTTTCTTCTCTTCTTGTTTTCTATTAGAGATAAGATGCATGCTTGTTTTCTTTTTTACAATTAGAACTTTTACGGACGAAGAAAATTATTCTGTCACTCGAGTAACGCTGTAAAAACTTTGAGGTGTAGAATGGTGCAAGGTTTCGAATGTCAGAGCTCATTAAGAAATTAACCGTTGTAAGAACTTTGCTTAATTGATACTAATTAGGCGAACGCGTTAAAAATATATGGATTGCGGAAATAACATTAGTAGAATCAAGGGTGCGGAGTAAAGTTACCTTATCTTAGAAACGTATTGCCCTAATTTCTGCTGGAATTGTAATTACGAAGCTGTTACGTAGAGTTAAAATTAATTTTATGCGACTACTTCAGAAATAAATCAAATATGTGTACGTTGTCAAATATTGTCATTCATACGATAAGCGTACGGATCAATTTCTATTACGTACATGATATTAAAAGTTTCCAAGGAGGTTTATCTTATTGCTCGCATTTTATGACATGTATTGCATGTAAATTTTGTTTATCATTAATTAAGTTGTACGAAGCAATCCGCTTCAATTGAATTATAGTTAATATCGAAAATGTATGCTTCTATCTCTTTATATTTATTTTAAGAGAATAAATTCTGCAGCTCTTGCACTAAAAATGTCAAACGAGTAATTAAAAAAATTCGCATGAAAAAATTGACGTTGAATAAGCAAAATATGAATGAATTGTGATTGTAATCGTTAATTGGATAGATTAATTTGTGCGGAGCTTGTGAACGACGCATCGACAATTAAAAAAAATCAACAAGGTCGAATTTTACGAACCACGTATGTACATGGACACCCTCTCCTAAGAGTAAATCACACACGACGAATAGCGCACGACTCTTTGACGCGATTCTTTCGTCCAACGAAAAATGATTCACATCACCGTGCCACAAGGAATAAAAAGTAAACTGATCTAAGTCCCAGCATGCTTGAAAAGATCGTTTTATTCCAGTTGGATGAGGACGCAATTATACGAAGATGCAACCCCGTATTAATTCAAAGGAAATGAAGAATGACGTCGAGGTAAAATCCTGCGTTTTATTTTTCCTTTGTTCTATCGAGGGGATCTTGTAAGTTCCGAGTCATAATTTCCAGATATTTTTATTTTAATTTAAATAAATTCTTTAAATTTTGATAATTAGATACTGTTTAAGCAAAAAATAAATAAATAAAATAAAGTCTGACGGTGAAGAGAAAAGGATAATAATAGGTGAAAGGAGAATAGGGAGTAATTAGAAATCGAGCACGTCTGGGCTGATTCAATTAAATCGAAACCCCCATCTCACTCTCGATCTGACGCTCGACACGTCTTCGAAAACCCTCAAGGCATTGTTTTGGTTCAGCTGCTATTCTCTTTCGCTTGCGCTCGAAATGCTTCTCGCTACAGAATTGGATTATCACAAAGCTGTGGAAAAAACACAAGTACTTGAATTTTATCGTGCACAGCCACAAAAGTTTCGCGTTTCCCTTTTTTCAATGAGCTAGAAATGTAGATGGCTATTTACTTAGTGGATAGTTTATTGATAATTTTCAAGTTTTGTTTTGTTTATCGTCATATAGCTCTCACACGTAGAACACGTTAATTGAACATCGTTAGATACTGCTTCTCGCAATGCTTCTCGTTTGTATATTTATTTATGTAATGCTTTGGCTTAATAATCAACTCACCGAGATATAAACTCATTTCGATAGATAGAACGTTGATTTAACACGGAAAAGTTGAAGAGTTTCAATTCTTTGTGAAACATGAATCGCACTTTATTTAAAAATCTGCTAATAATCCTTCTCATCAATGGTCAAATCAAATGAAACTCCCTGAAGAAAAAAAATTAAAATGTATGTTGCTAACCTTCCAAGAAGTAATAACGAACTGCAAAACCTGAGTTCATTATAAATAATTCAAAACAAAAGCTTTCTAAGTCAGTTGAATTTTCAATAGCCAGCTTCGAACGCTCACATCGTTAACTCAAGATTGATTACTCGATGTACGCAGAAGTTTATAAGGCGCGTTCTAGCAAATATAATTTGGCAAATGCAAAATGTCGTCGATAATCAAGGATCTCTGTTAAAAAAGATAATAAAATATAAAGAAAACAGTGGTTTTCACATAGGCCATTATTTATCGCACGTGCAACATGGTGCTGCAAAAATATTAACCTTGGATTCAGATCGAGGTCTGGCGCGCGCGTGTGCGAACTTCACCTACTTTTCGATCGGACTGCTGGCCTTCTTCCACTTCCTGTAGAAACAGACTTCCTGCGCTTGTAGATTTGTCAAGACTTCTATAAATTGGCTAATTGTAAACATTATTATTGAGTCAGATTTTAGAGAGAAATTATTAAGTGCTATGAGCTACAGCAATCAAGTAACGATATTACCGACACTCAGAGCATTTCGTTATTATTTGCGTTTGCTGTTTCAATTCACGCAAGGGACAAAGTTTCCATGGGGATTGATTTATTTGACGATTGGCGAAGTTCTCAATTCTATACCATGTGAATAGCAATTGACATTCATGATGAAAGGATTTTTGGGTATACACTCATACATATACACGAGTATCCATATTACAGTAACCCAACTAACGAGCTGCTGTGAAAGGTCTAGACATTAAACCGCCACTTTGCTTCGAGAATCGCAAAACAGTTATTCGTTTTAAACAAATTTTATCTAAATCGTCCCAGTTTTCTTCGAAAATAACACGTATACCGTAGGAAAGTGCACTTTATCAACGAGCAATTGAAAGAAATCGATTTTCTAGGTATTTTTACCGAGTTATATCATCTTGATAATATTCCTGCATTTTTGACAAATACCGCAAGCATCAATATTGCTCATATAATATCCTTCATTATATTTTTTATTACTATTATTGGGACAATGAATACAATAATAGTAAATATCTTTGAAACGAAATCATAGTCTTTTGGATAGTTTACAGCTGAGGTAAATCATGATGTTACAACAATTAAGCCATGGATCGGACAATCTTTTGAACGGAAGCGTGTATACCATGCTAAAATTCATCACATTGTACTTGCGACTCAATTTCGGTCTAAATCGTAAAAAACATTATAAAGCAGTAATGGATAGAAGAAGAAATGTTGAATTTAAATTAATTGACAATGTTCCATATTTGTACAAATACGATATACGTTACCGAAATCTTGTTCACATTGTGTATTGTGCCGAAACTCATTCCATATGCATCTATTTAGTTACATACACGAATCTGGAATCGATTTTTCCATAATAATTAATCGATTTGTGAACGCCAGAACGAAAATTGACCGGATGCCATTGAAGTCTAGGTAGACACATTAGTTCACGTTTACATTAACCACTGATTTTTCGGGTACATGGAATTATATCTTCTTAGGGGATCTCTTTATAGATGTTCATGGTGAATGAATAATGATGTTTGTGTCATTTTCTATTGTCTACCCGATAACAAACAATTAGTTAGAATTTTTGGTGGCTCTGAAAGGAGCCGTTCTCCATAATGCTCAACGTTAATAAGCCAATAACCTAATTATTCTTGTGGACAATTTGATATCTTTGGCCGATACTTTGTCCTAGAGTACTGTAATGATTGACCCTTGCATTTTTAGATGAGGCCAGGGCATCCAGTCATTCTTCACTATTCCTTCAAATAGTAGAGAAAAGTGGTATATGCTTAGATCTTGACCCTGGGTCCTATACATCCGTTATAGTTATGCTTGCCCATGCACTTGTACATCAATGACAAACAATAAAACGTTCGTCACAGTTTATAAAGTTTATTTATTTCTTTATTGGATGAAGTTAAAAAAGAGTGGCACGGTCGATATAAGTGACATTCAGATGCTTTATACAAATCATATTTTATTACCACATTTATTACAAATAATTTACATAAAGGAAGTAAATTTATATATTACGATTTTTGAGACTGCAGATATTTGTAATCAATGTATTACAATTTGATGCTCAAAATATAATCATTAGTTGGAAGTATAAAATGGAATGGCAATAATTTTTTATCAGAAAAAATCGACCAATATAATCGAATCAATTTCTCCATTTGTTTAAATATATTAGAAGATTAAGCAGTAGATAATCATTCATCATAACATAAGATAAATTTGTCATAACCAACTAAAGATGTATGAGAATTCTTAAAGATTGTCATATCTAAAAAATGTTCATTAATTAAAGCGCAGCATTACTTACTATATATTGTGTCTTTTTAGTAAAAAATTAGGTGAAACACAAAGATAAAACTTTCATTATTCGTTATTTGAAAAATTAAACAGACTGCTTAATATTCTTCTTCAATTATTTGTGTTGTTTATATTTACCAAAACCGTCGAAAACTTCTATAAACAAGAAAGTTACGAAACACTGGTGTTTCATGCCTGTACTGGCAACGCTACAAAGAATGTATCATAGCTAGGGTCACGATCTGATAATATACCACTTTCCTTCAGTTTTCGAGCGAATGATGGGAAACAATTGGATGTCCTGGCTTTATCCATGTACATACACGGGTCGATTATTACAGTACCCTACGACAAAATTACGGTCAAAAACATCAAATTATCCAAAAGAATAATTGGTGAAAGTGTTTAAAAACGTAAACCATTTTTTTTCACCAAAAATCGGCCTTTCTTAGGGCCACCAAAAATGTCAACGTAACTAATTATTCGTTATCGGACAGACGATGGGAAATGTCACCAACATCATTATCGAATCAGTAAACGAACCTTACGAAGATATACTAAAGTATCTGTACATAGGTCTGGATACAAAAGTAAAACGATAACAATAATCTTAAATAATATTATATATTGTCTAAAATAATCGCCAATTATTATTTTAGAGCTATATTTGAGAGAGATTGATCTGGTTATCTAGAAACGTTTGAGATGCCTTTAAACTTTTAATAGTGGATACGTTTTAAAGATCCATGAAATTTATTTTTCCTGAGGTCGCTCATTTAGTATATTATGAAACTCAAATCTTCATTATTTTACTCTTTAATTATTATATAAAATTATAAATATTTTGCTGCATTATAATTAACTGTATAAATTATGTAAAATGTGCATTCTACATAATTACTATATATTGTGGGTCATCAATTTTTGACGTGTTATGGATATTGTCGTGTGTGTACGTGCATATATACACACATTTTTATGTAATATGTATTCATATTTTCCGCTCCCCACACATACTTGTAAAATGGGCTTAAGTGGAAAATATTATACAGTGTTTAATAGGAAATTTTATCCCAGGCAACTATGATCCTTAATGGCACGGTCGACCTGAAAAGTCGAAGATACTTTGCGCTTACTCGCCTGCTGCTCTCAGCCGTGACCATTAATACGCCATATACCAAAAATACAATATAAACAACAGAGAATGAAAACTATTCTTTCATTCCTCTCTTAATAACACGTTTTACACACGATGAAAACTATACTGCAAAGAACTGAGACAATGAATAGTCAGCAACTGTAAGCCTTTGAATATGCATAAAGTGCTTCCGCTACTAATGATACTGTGAAATCGAGATAAAGGACCTCGAAAAACCGCAAGCTTTAAGAAAATAATAGCTTTCATTTTTCATGTTCTTAAACTTGATTTTAAAACAGATATTTGTTTAATCAATTACACTAAGAATTACTCTTGCAAAATCGAATATAAAAGTTGGAAAAACTATAAATTCACGTTGAAAATTATGTTTAAATATATAAATATTATTATACTAAAAATTTAACGTCAATTTTTAATATAAGAAACAAATTGAATTTTGAATGCTGGAATGTTCAATACTAAGGAATCCAATTATATTTCGGATGAATCAGGATAACTGGATGTTTATATATACTAAATATAAATATACTAGATGTATTAGCTGTATGCATTTATCCTCTATCTACGTCTAGAATAATTTATGCATTTACAAAACCAAAATAAAACACATAGTTAAAGTTAATTATAACCTTGAGAAATAGACGATGTGAAAGTATTTTCATTAAAAATGTAATGTAATTTTTTTTAGCATACCATTATAATTGTGTATAATTTTTTATTTATACTGATTTCTAATCCATCTTTTTGCAAACGTGGTGCTCTGCCCGTAAGCCCCTCGTGGAACTGCGCCCCCGCACTGCTCTTCTCCCGGTCAATTGTCGCCGCTTTCTGCACAACTTGTTAGAGAAATGGTATTATGTACGATACGCGTGCTCTCGTACGAGCATCATGTACTTTGTATTGCATTTGTATTATAACGTACTATCGTATTTTTTATACGAATATCTTTTGACGCGACTGAGCAATAATTTCGAGCCTTGGGACTTGAGAGATGATGCTTATCGTGTCACATCGCCTGCTTGTCGCTCTGCGTGCACACGCGTCAGTGAGCGTGCGTACACGCGTACTATACGATTTTCAGTGTTCTCCTGCTCTCTTCTCGCGGTCGAGGATATACATCTCTGGATCGTGTACCCGTATCTGTATACCCCGTAAACGGCGTGTTTAAGCAGTGTGACTACACACGCTAAGAGTTGAAGCTGTTAATAACACGTTGCATTCGTAACAGTTGATTATAACGGTTAATTTATTGAACATTGATCTATTATCGTTGTTATACATCGCTTTAATTCGTAGTAGATATGATTCAGTGCCAAATCGAATGTTACAATCACAAACAACACGTACGATTTGTATAAATATATAGTCAACTTTTCTAAAACATACAGTATGACATTGTTATAGCGAACTGTTAATATTTTTAATTTTAAAAACGTACAATAACAAATACAATTTCTTGTTTCATTTCAAATATACAAACATTAGAAAAGATTGACAACAATGTCATCGAAGATCGCAATGACCAAGATACACCAGAAATAAACCACAGACATACTATGTCTGTTAAGTAATAATATTTTCATTACATGTCCACGAAAAATACCTGCAGAAGTTTATTCTGTAGTGATTCCTACTGTTACGGAATCGACAGATTATCCATCTGACAATGACAATTAATTTCTTTTAATATACAAAAATTGTACAATGATATTTTCTGTCGGTTATATATACCATATTAAATAAAGATTTACTGAATAATACGTTGATTTCGTACGTGCACTACAATTGAAATGCTCACATCTACCAGGCGCCACGCGACCTTTCACGTTTGTTCCATCAAGTACCCGTTAAACCCTTTTCTCGTCATTTAACGCGATGTGCCGGAAAATTTACCTTTGCATAAGAATACGCGTTGGTACATTCATGTAAATATATAGACACACGGAGACACACACACGCGCGCGCGCGCGCGCGCGCGAATTTAGACCTGGTAATGCCAGGCTGCTTTTGTACCGAGTAAAGATATCTTAATGTTTTGTTGTCTTTAATTAACGAACTTTTTTAATTTAATTGATTTATTTACTCTTTGATTGATTTTGTTTAATGTTGTTTTAAACTTTGCAATACCTGTAAATATCTTATCGTCGATAGGCTGATTAAGAAATTTGTTCAGTCAAAACTAAATAACACTTAAATTGTCAGTAGATTACTCAATTTTTACTTGTTATCTAGTTAAGATAGACGTGTGTTCGTTACTCAATGAAGAAAATATATATTATTTAACAATCCCAATAACTTATAATCGTAAAAATAAAAAATCAACGTTAAAAAATTGTTAATCAATATGTTGATGATAAAAATCAGACAAAAATGGTCCACGAATGATTCGGCTCTCGTGCGACGATTTAGGTTCGGCAATACAGGTAGGCGATCCAGTCAAGTTTTATGCAAGTATAGACGTGAATCTATGATACATGATCCCCTATGTCTATTTTTCTCAGAATCATACGATATGATGTAAAGGCTCGTTTGATTCCTTATGATCTGTACTCGAATTTATTCGAAACTTTGAGAAGGCATTGAGTACTGTCGTGAGCCTTTGTTTTTTTTACGTACATCTTAATCATATGCGTCAGCTTCGTATTTATCTTCCCGATCTATTAATACTAGTAGATTTAACAAGTTATATCAAATTTAACGTATTCATTGATCAAGTAATTTCAAATTCTCAACAAAATGTTTAAACATACAGCAAAACCAATTCATTCATCAACGTTTCATACAACTCCGATAAAATAAAAGATGTTTAATCGACCATAACCTGCGCACTTACAATCTCAAACTCACAGACGTTGTGTATACACACATTTTAGCGACGAGAATATTAAAAAGAAAAAATGTACGCGAGCGAGAGTCACGATTGAACGTGAAAAGTAGCATAGCATGAGCACCCGATAAAAGCATTTGGTCAGTGTATGTATAGCAGAGTAGAACTTATCCGACGATATTATCGAGCGCGCAAGTTGCAACAGATAAAGACGGGCGTTTTTCTATAAAATGTACATACGTACGCATGCGCCATTAGCTAAGTGCAGCAACACATACACACACACACGTATATATAAAGCTACGCTTTCAACTCTCATTACTTATACACTTTTGATTACTTTGATGAAGTTGCCCTTTTTCTCTCCCGTACCAGACGAGATTTATCAACCACCAGGCATGTGTGTAGGATTTGCGAAGGTGTATTGATTTGCAATGTTTATTAATAACTGATAGTAATGTGCGCTTAGTGAATAACGTTGCTATGCTGTCGTATTCATTGTTCACGAAAGATAGCTAGTTTCGCATTGTCGATGCTTTTATTCGTATCAAATGTGGATTGTTTGAGTATAAACTAAATCTGTTAAATTTCTGTTTTATCAAATTGATGGCCCTTCTTAAGTACTGACAAATTGTTAAAAAACGCATAACGACGAAATTCTTTGAAATATATCTCGAATGTTATATTCTCGGTGAGAAAAAACAATATTCTATTATTATATAGCATAATAGCGAGCGAAATTTATTCTGCAAGTCGTAAAAGCTCTTCATATTTTAACGAGGGAAAACTCTCGATTATTTTTTCTTACCTCACTTCTCTTAAAACATGTATAAAGCTCAAATAACACGTGGCTGTGCAATATGACTTGCGTTAGTTTTATAGCTCCATGAAGATCGCAGAAACGAATCGAGATGAGTATATGTCAAGAAGTATATAGAAATAGCCACTTTGTAAGAGGATTATATTCTCTATAATTGAAAGATTAATAAAATTATATCGCAGTAAAGCTCGCGAATAATGAACTAACTAATGGAAGTCATACTAATAACCTCGGTTTTCCGTACACTATAAGCTTATACAAGATATACTTGGTCAGGGATTACCGTATCAAGTTTCATTTATTAGCCAAAGGGCAAACGGGTAAGTGACTTTTATGATTCGATTTTGCAACGACCCGATCGTAAACGACGCCACTCGACCTCTCTGTATCTAGATATACACAGGACTTTTTCAGTGCTTATTTGCAGGGTCGCTGTCGCCTTCACACACAGGTCATGTCTATTTTGCGGGGATCACCAATATTTTATGACCCACACGTGTCACAGTCTATAGCATTGCTCTTTTGGCTGGATAGTTACAAACCAAGAGCTTTTTTAAGTAGTGCCTAGCCAGAATGCTTCTGATGATATGCTACATAGTACTAGAACTTTGATTGGACCCATATATAACTTCGCATCTTAAAGACTATATTAAAAAATTGATTTAATAATGTAATAACTGGATGCAAATGTTTGAAATATATACCAGTATACCTACATTGAATAATTTACATTTGTATATTTCTTATGACAATAACAGCTGAATTTATTTGTACACTAAACGTGTCTTTTAAGAGTTCATGCTATTAATAAAAAACATCTTGAAGCGTGGAAAATTTACTTTATGTGGTGTTTACATGGCTGTAACTTTGCAGCGTTCGTTAACAGATAGCTGATGAGTTTATCTTCACATAGCCTAGCCAAGTTTCTTTATCTTGTAAACTAACGATAAAAATAATACAGCAACTAATATCAACTGTATTTATTCGTCATATTTAAAATCAGTCAAAGTTGACTGTATATAAATATTTCGTTTCATTTTATTTTCAAAAGCAGTATAATTTGTATTTTCTTCCTCGAACTTTTCTACTTCCGTATTCCAAATGTTCAAAAGAATTGAAGTACGTACCATCACCAAGAATTAGATGTAAACAGACATTAATAATATCAATAATTTGTGAATCCCATTATATATATAATTAATATAAAAATTCACGCTATGTTATTCATCGGCGTTCGATTCAATGTCTCGTTATAAACGTTAATTTTGTAAAAACTTTTGAATAATTGCTGACCAGCACTCTTACGATCGAATGGGCTACGATAACTCAAAAGGAATTCATACAGCAGCTATGAAAAAACGAATTTACGAAGATAGTCTCAGAAGAATCAATGAAAAGTATCCCACGCACATAAAAAAAAATAACACCATGACCTTGCCTGCAGATGGAACTATCTTCGCCTTCTTTGGAACCGATTCCCCTCTTTCAGTATATTGTTTTAACTGTTCCTTCGTCTAAAGTGTAAAGTAACGAATTCACGTCTCGTCCACGGTTATGAATCGATGTAAAAATGTTGCTTTGTCACTATGAAAATTCGCCAAACACTCGATTGAAACATCTTCATAACGCTGTTTTTGTTCCATCGCGGTTTTCATCTTACGCACAACTTTTTCACGTCCAAATTTTCAGTCGGTATACCATTTCCATCACTTTTTCAAACGACCGCCATGTCTGGTAGCTCGCGCACTTTTAGTCGACGGTTATCCAATAAAATTTTACCTCGGTTGGTCAAGCCCTGCGATGTTCATCTTAGCAGCACATATGTCCTCGTTCAAACTCTGTCACTCAATATTTTAACGCTGTAAACGAAGGAGCCGCTTACTCAAAAAAGACCTTTCAAATGAAACTATTGTATCACACAACGATGACCGATTTTTTCCGTTTTTACGAATTTACTAAAAACGTTCACTATTAGTCTGCCAAACAAACATTGAATAGCTTAGCATCGCAAAACTTTAAACTTGAGCTTTATACGATTGGTGATTTCTATCATAGTCACTCTTTTCAAATCACAATCACCATCTATACGTCGGGTTAGGTACTTCTGGAGATATCCAAGTAGAACTCCCCCGGGAGAATATTATAATCACTTTGGTGAAGGTGCGTCAAAGTATTCTAAAGAAGAACAAGCTTCGTTGCTTGCGCAGTTTTACACGAAAGTCGAGGATTCCATTACAGCGAAGAACAGAGTAAATGACTCCTTACTTTATTTTTCATAATATTGATTTCTTTTAAGTTTTATTTATAGCCACTGCATAATTTTCAATTACACGAGAATTTTTTTGTTTGGTTTATTTTAATTAGATTTATGCTAAAGATTGACAACAACAATTTGTCCAGATACGTACAGTTCCTAGCTGCAATTAAAATATTGAAAGTATAAATTGTTGTTATTTGACAGGCTGCTAAAAGGACAATAAATGTCCAAACAACTAAAAAGATCAAGTTGGCGTACCAGGTAAAACGCATTAGGGTCGTGGATTTATCCAATTTACTTAGGGATCTAACTATAAACCAGCTTTAGAGACTCTTGGACTTGGCGACAAATTATCCTGCGAATCTGAACATGTGGCTAACGATAAACGACTGGCTATACTTGTAAGCGTATGCTTTTTGAAAGTAAATGTCAAACCTCGATTAATGGAAAAAGAAAATCAGTTTGGCGTTACCACGTTTGTTATCAATTTAAGCGAGTGCAGGTATCCGAAATATTATTGAAGAGCTGAAAACCGTTAGAATATTCATGTACTTGAAAGTTCGCGAAGCTTTAGCCATTACCAATAAAGCTAAAGGGACTGGGTATTATAACTAATTTTAATGCTAGAAAATAGTTAACATTGATTTTTTTAGTGCTTTTATTTGTTCGACATTGTAAACCAAAAATATGAGTAAAATATAGCGTATTTGCATATGGAAAAATTACCTTATTTCTAAGATTACCAAATTTTTGTAAGAATTTGTTATTTTTAATACGTACTTAAAAACCAATAAAATTACTAGTAAAAATTACGTTAAAAATAATTCATTTATCTTTGATCTTGTCGCACAATTGTTCATGTATTTTCCAAACAATACAAATTTAAAAACGTTTGTTAATTTAAAATTCCATTTCCGATAATAACGATCGACCAATCGAGAAGAAAGTGAAGAAATCGCCCGATAGATGGAGTCTTGTGTTTCGCTGACCGTAAAGATCGGCAAAAAGTCGAGTTTTGGTTTCTCGAGACGCGTCTGATGGCCTTAGGCAGGGAAAGCTCTCCTTGAAGGCTTTGCCATGGCCAATGCGCTTCTTCTTTCCTTTCACCGGCGGCGGCGAATTAACTGGCATATGTTAGCGATTATGTATTATACTTCTTTTCTTCTATTTTTCGATTTTTATACACTTCTATTGTACTAATTTTTCGTACCATTTGGGAAAATGAAGACTTTTGAATAATGATCACTACTAGATGGGTAAAAAATACAAAATAGTCGAATCAATATATTCCATTGCTACTTAAAGCATTTATTTTTGCTAATAGATCAGACTATACCCATTATGCAATAAATTAAAAACTATCGTTTCGCTCATTCTATTTTTATTTCCAATTCTACTAATGTAATTTTACATTGAAACAATAAATGTAGAAATATATTTTCCAAACCCACACAAACGAGTACATTCACTTCTCTCTAATAAACTGCTCTAAGACGCTTTGTACCTGATAAAGTTATCCTTGCTGCGAGATTTATTAAATTTGATGATTAAGAGTCGAGTTAAACGAGAAAAAGAAGAAAGACAGAGACCCGAAAAACAATTACGAAATCGATCGGCACGCGAGTATTTTAATCGGCCTTTCACACGAATGTTTCGCTATTAGCAAGTGAAAGAAGGTGGGAGATGCGTTCCGATTGACTCTCGATTGTCTTGTGTATTGCGAGAGTAAATATATCTTCATATTTTTTAACGGCTTCTATCACGAGTCGTCACGTGCAAATTACAGGGTTGGGTCGATGAAAAGTACATTCAGCTGTCAGATAATAACAGAATTGTTGGAGTAAATTTATACAGTTAAACGTAATTATATCATTGTACTTGAAGTTCATGAGACATACTGTATTGTAGGGTCATTCACTGGAACCAATATATTCAAAGATGAATACGCAGTAGGTTTATTTATGTACCGTAAAAACTCGTCTTTGATTTGATTTTAATATTGATTATGGGGATATTCTTGACTCAAGACGATGTGTTCTTGTCCTAAGAAGATTTTCCTGGAAAGATTTATTCTTCGTGTTGTAAATATAACTCGTGTGAAGTAACATTGGGAATAACTATATACTATACTTTTTTTCATTGATGAGATTTAACAAATATACCTCGATAACATCATTTAAAAACAACGATATAATTTTGGCTTTTATTTTTGTTTTATACTTTAGAAATGTTACTTATATCTGATACATATCGTGATAATGTCCATTTTCCGTCCAATTCGTGGAATCGATCGTTTTAAGCAACTAAATTATTTAAGAATTGTATATTTTTAAATTGACTACATCATTTGAATATTTATCCTATTTTATAGGAAAATATTCGATATGATTTTTAATTCGTTAATCTTAACAATGTCAACATGAACGATTTAATGCCATCATCAAGAAAAAGCTTATTGTTATAAACCCTTGTGTCATACGGAAATTTTCTCATTGTGAGTAGAAGATCTAATCTGGCTTAGCTGAATACCGTTCTCTTAATCCAAGAGAAATCCCTCTCCTACTAAGACGATTTTTTTTGACAAAAGTATTGGTTACAACGTATGGTTCCCATTGGTCCAAGACAACTTTAATTTCAGTTAATGTATCAATTAAAAGTAATTGATATTCGCTTGAAAGACACGTGGAAAATGCAGATTGTCCATGAAATGTCAATATCAGAATTTCAATAAATTCTGACGAATACAAATAAGAGAAGTGCAATCTATGTCAATAATCAAACACAATCATATGCCTCCATGCTCCCAATCCTACATCCCAATCTGTGCAAGGAGAGTATACACGTATACGAGATAGGGCGAAATCGGAATTCGATTATTCCATCATCATCCTGCTAGCTCTTACGGATATGTCGCTTTGTTCCTAATTTTAGCATGAGAGCTTGTGTGTGTATATACTCTTCATTCTGCAGACTAATACGTAAAAGCCCAATATTGTCGATGATTGTTCACTTCCGCACGATACATGGATTCTTAGGTACCACGAGCACGTGCGCTACTGTCTGAATTAACGGTTGTTGGAGCACGTGAGGATGTGCATGATTGTTTCTCTTCAGAGAACCTTGTTTTTACTTCTAACCAACCAATGTGATTTCTACGTATTATTTAAACTTATTTCTGCCATATTAACTGAGCTTTATACTTGAATAACATTTGGAAGAACAATCGCTAAGAGGTTGTTCAAAAAAAAATGATAAATAACGTGCTTGATATTAATGTCAAACGGTAAAAATAGATTTAAATTGTACGATAACGTAACGTTAATTTCGAAATCAATTATTTATTTCAAAAATACGAAATATTCAAAGACTCTAGGTAATTGTGCACAATAAATTTGAATGTACGAACAAGCGGTAAAACACAAAACTCATCTAACGAAATCAAATTTCACTTATACATTTTC
Organism: Chouioia cunea; assembly: GCA_030064505.1. Lineage (NCBI taxonomy): Eukaryota > Metazoa > Arthropoda > Insecta > Hymenoptera > Eulophidae > Chouioia > Chouioia cunea. The sequence goes on from JAOPFQ010000002.1 coordinate 24,334,304, forward strand.
TCTCCCCGGGGGTCATTGTCGTAATTTAATAATGGTGGACAGAGAAATTTTTTTGAATAGACTTTCGCAGCTGTGTTTGAGTTGTGTAAGCATAAGACATCAAGTGTTGACAAGTGTTGTTCACGCCCTTTTACAAGCACAAAATATACGACATGCTGAAGGTAATAAATGCACTTGATATAACGAACAGACGATGCCGGAAGAAAGTTCTCCGTTTGTTTATTGTATCGTAAACTAAGCTAGTCACTCGTGCGTATGGTTACACAGTATTAGTCTGACATCTTGAATGACTGTTTAGTGCCCATCTGTGTGCATGTGTTCGTAATTTATGATTGATTGCGCGACTATGTACTTTTTCTTATTAGGAAACTTCTTGTCTACCCTGTCAAATACATACCTTTCATGGTTATATCTTTTCTTGAATTTATGCGCACTCCCGAAATGCTTTTATTTTGATTGATTTGGAAAACTAGTGTGTTCGCTAAATATTTTTAGATCGAAGACTAAGAACTGGCTTTATAAGTAGAGTTGTAAATATCTTGATTAGGATGTTAAAGTATGGTAATTCGCGTGTTACTTTCCGAAAAGACCTTTCAGGATAGAAAATAGAGAAAAAGTTCGATTTACCAGTATCTTTTAGCTTATAAGTGTAATTTATTGGAATTCTTTCGGACCACCGAAATTGAAGACCTCTAAATGCGTAAAGCCGGTAGCCGGTTGCCAGTGTTAATTACTCATCCTGCCTTCTGAATGCCCGACACCTCTCACTTGGTAAATAAGCTTCTTCAATCATCATTTAAAATGTTTGTTCGTCCACCTTTTTCCGCAATTCCGAGAAACTCGAACGTATACTAAAATTTCGCGAATGACCTTCAATTTATACGTGTTTTTTTCAATTAGAACATTAGACTTGCATACTGCAATGGTAAACGATTTGTAAAATCGAGTGTGCTTCAATGAACTTTTCGCCATATATTTCAATGCCTATTCCAAACAGTCACTTTTTTTATTATTTTATTAGAGTTTATTTTTATCAACGCTACTACGTACAAATAAAGTATTACATAGCATAAAATCAATTCGGTTGGTTTTTGCTTATCTCTACAATAATTTTGCTGTAGTTTTGTTTTAAGAACCTATTGTAAGCATACCAATTAAAAATGCAAACATCCTTGCAATAACACCGAAAAGCTCATCGTTATGCATATATATTTCAAAAGATAAAATATATGCAGATTTATAAAAGAACTATTTGCCATAAAAAACTTACAGTTTGTCGTTTATGCCTCCAGGCTTACAAGAATTAACCAATCAGGTCAAAATTCATAAGAAAAATCATTTGACAGCCGCGTTTCAAAATTTGAAATATATTTTATTTCTCGCAAGTGATAATCGTATACGAATTTGAATCCGAATATGCCGCCTATATGAATATGTACATCGATTATGATACAACTCAATGTTATTGTGAAATTAGAAGTGTATAATTTTGGCGTATCACTGTACGAATATTGTGATTATCACTTATTAAGGAGAACTTGATTATCCTTCGACGTGACAATCGGTAATATTTGTTGAAAGCATTCTGTTTTAGACATTTATTTAAATTCAAACCGCCTTTGCTATTTCGTTCCGATTAGCAGAAGCAGAGAATGAATATACGAGATCAATTAATGACAGAGATTAGAATATAATGCATAATTAGTCTTCACTTAAACAAATGCTGTAACACGAAAATATTTGTTTAAAATTTTCTAGAAAACAACAATATATAATTGACTGCATCGGCTACATATTGGTTATCTAATTCATGGCATTAAATTAAATAATATATTGCCTCCTAAGACCGCAATGTTCAAATCTTGTGGTTTCGATTTTATTTTTTTCAATACTCTACGCTATCTAATGCATCTTTCTCTTACAAAAACATTTTATTAATTTATCCTATTTGTTAATAAGTAATCTTCAGCATATAAGCTTTCGTAAAAATTGTTGATGACTAATACATTCAAATTGATTCTGCATTATTTACCATTCGATATTAATCGAAGTCAATGCCTGATTCGATCTGCACGTCTCATCTGAGAAAGTAAGTCAGTTGAAATCAGATTTTGTTGACAGAAAACAATTGAAAAAAGTCGATATAGTAACAAACCAAACATTTAACAGACAAAGATATAGGCTTAATTTTAATATCAGCGTTACATCACTCGTTCAATTATTTAAGAAAAATACATATTGTTAAAAGTTGAAGATTCAGCAAAAAAAAATTTGTTACACGGTTAAATTTCTACTTTCAATTTACTCTTTGGCTGATTGATGAGTGTGATATCATAATCGAAAATGTAAAAGTACGACTAATAAAAATGTTTAAAATTCAAATATTCTTACTTTATTCGTTATGATGAACATTTATATCTTAATTATTACTTTGAATTTATGAATGTATTATGTCAAGATGAAGTGATGAGATTACGCGCTAATTTACAAATTATAAAACTATCAAGAATTTACTGCCTTTTGACTGAACTTTAAAAGTCGTCGTAACAAATTACAAAACAATCCATTTTTATCGAAATGAATCGACTTTAAAACGAAATAAGTTTTAGTAACCGCAAAATTCCATAAAATTCGCCGAATCGCAGGACAAACAATCAAATAAAATAAAAAGCACAGTAGAAAAAAATGATAAAAAAGCTATTGTAGGGTAACTGCCTCACGCGGAGCAATAAGCTCAAACGGTAAAACGTAGGTAAGCGAAGGCGACGACAGAGTGGGATTTATAAACTCGGGTTGGAGGGGCCGAGGTGGTGGTGGAAATATAAGTGGCCAGCGAGTGTCTGGCCGGGGCCAGTCTTTACTAAGCGGTATCTTAGCCGCCAAGCGACGCCGCGAAACAACAAGCATATAGGTCTATCCTTTTTTTGTTTTTTATTTGTTGTTGTCATCGTCGCGGAAGTGTTTTTTTTTCTTTTGTCTTTGTCCTCCCTCATATCGCGTGCGAGTGAGGCGTGAAATCTCTATAAGAGCTTTAACAAGACCGCAGCACCACCAGGAAGGATGAGGTGCGAGCTCGGCCTGCTACTGCTCGCGCTTGCGATCTGCCTCGACTGTACCGGTAAGTTTTCCTTTCGATAATGTATCTCATGTTAACTTTCTAGTGCGCGCTTTTCCGCATGCCTTCCGCTCTCTCAGGAAGAGAGATTATCCACGTTGTTTCGATCTTAAATTTCATCAAACATACGTGCACTTGTCTGACTTTTATACAAGCTTTATGAAAAAAATCTGTCGATGTACACATTTGTTGGGACATCTACAATCGAATTTTATTTGCAATGTTCATGTCAACGAAACTTATTTACAAGCGCACAAGTTTAACAGTTGAAATAAAAAGAATCTTACGTAAATGGAATTTCACTTTTGCAATTGCATTTTTACTTTTAACGAGCAACCTAAGGATTACACCGTGTGAGGAAATCCATGACTTTTAGTACTTAAGCAGTATGATATAATAAAGGAAAACAAAAGGCACAGTTTCGAATCTTGATAACGTAAAAATGTCTATCGTTGATTTTACAGCCGTCTGGATACTCATTTGCTTTCTATACGTCCGTTAAAGATGGTTCTCCACAAAATGCTTTTACTTCGTTATTTTCGAAGTGTAATTAAACTTCCTTTATTTGATGTAACCATATGATAAAAATTAGAAAACTCGTTACAGTATACAATATTTCAAAACTTTCTATTCTATTTTTTAAGAATAATAAGATACTTTTTCATTCGTACAACGATAGCATTGATGATGGAATATGTAATAAGTGCACTGCGTGAACAAGATTGCCCATTTTAATAATAGAATATATTACAGTTGGTAGAATTGATTAATGCAGTCAATACACTGTAGCAATATAATTAAACTTTAATTGTTATAGAAGCCAATTTAAAATTAATTAATTAAATTACAATAGATGTAACTTGAATCAATTATTGATTGTTTCTCTTTCTCTCTCTCTCTCTTTCCCTTATCAGAATTTCGTTCAAAACCGTTTGCAACAATCATATTACATTCGGGATTGTGTATACACGTTGATAGAATGAAAAACTTACGGAACAACGTTAGTTACATACGTGAAGAGCTTTACACTCAAAGTGTAGAAATAAACATATCGTTGACTGTTTGAAAGTATTACACAAAATTGTTGGTAATTGAAAATTTGAGTTCTCGCAGCTTGAAATGATTCTTCAAACAGCAGTGTCGAATAATATATTCGACATAATTTCTCCCTGAATTCCTTAAAGTGAAATGTTATTTTTAGTGAGAAAGCAGCAGGAGTGTTTTCACTGCAATTAAAGATAAAAATTCTCACTTTCTTGAAGTGATTAATACATTCACATTATCTTAAGCTCTAATCCCCAGACTTTGCAACTGTGATCGCGTAAATTTTAATCGTGAAATACGTCTGTTTTTCAATACTTCTTGATGAATCTTAAGAAGTTCAATTACCGGTATATCTGTACGGTAAAATAAAGGAAAAAATAATTCGAAATACCAATAACAAGTTAGTCACAAGCGCAAACGAGCCTTCGGAAATTCAACCATACAACTTATAAATAATAGATAATGCGATATCAGGAAGTCCAGATGGGAGGGGCAGACGTAGTACTATCTATCAAGGGAGTGTAAAACTACGTGAATCGTTGTGTATTAGCGGGCAACCGTAGCAACAGCAGAGCAGCAGTAACAGCGAGATCAGACAAGTTGCATAAGAGATTAGAGCGTGAAAGCAAGCAATCACATAGCAGGAGCCATGATCCGGATGGGGGTGACGTCACGATCGCGTTCGCGTATACACCAGGACAACTTTCCCTGGTCGACAATATGCCTCATATAAGCGATTAATAAAAGTATGCCTTGGCACGATCGATGGAAAGAGAGATCGCGAGCAGGGGTCAGCAGGGCGAAAGTCTTGGCAATCGCCGTATGTATTGCGATTATCCTCGTTCCTCTTTCTTTCTCTCTCTCTCCTTTTTCTTGTTTTTTTGTTTGCACATTTCGAACGTTGCGTAATAATCGCCTGAATTATCGATATTTGCGTGTAAATTTACGTACTACCAAAACGAAGAATTTGAGACGCATATATTTCATAAGTAATTCTGCCAGTAAATGTTAAACTTTATTCGTTTCAATTTTAATATACGCGCGCCATCCAATGTCCAAATCATTCTGTTCGCTTTCTGCGTAAGTTTACGTCTTCAAGGATTTTCACTTCTTGTTCCAATGCTCGAAACTCTCGCTTCATTTAAGTATATCCTTTCCCTGAATTCATAATATCAGGGTCGTTGCGCGCTAACCAAACAACGATAATTACCATTTTGAAATGATGTATAGAATAAAGTCATCGTGGAAAACGTAATTATTCGCCTTTTCTTTCTGTTGAAACTTGAAAAAAGAGTTTTGTTTGATACGTGGTTACAGACGCAGCTCTGGGCCGTGTAAAGCGTCAGGACGATAAGAAAGACGATAGCTTTGAGAATGAAATCTGCAAGGACAAGGACGCAGGCGAATGGTTCAGATTGGTTGCCGGTGAAGGTGACAATTGCCGCGATGTAATCCAGTGCACGAGTTCGGGTCTTCAGGCGATTCGTTGCCCGGCTGGCTTGTACTTCGACATTGACAAGCAAACTTGCGACTGGAAAGATGCTGTTAACAATTGCAAAACTAAGAATAAAGAACGCAAAGCTAAGCCTCAACTTTTCACCGAGGAACCGCTGTGCGCTGAAGGCCAACTTGCTTGCGGAAATGGCGAATGCATTGAGAGAGGACTCTTCTGTAACGGAGAGAAAGATTGTACCGATGGATCCGATGAGAACGTTTGTGGTAAGTCAAGTAAAAAAAATTATTTTTGGCACTCAATAAAAATAGACGTACTGTGCTAGTACGCTGTATTACTACAAAGGATCCATTCGTTATCAATTACATTTAATACATAAATAATACAAACATAAAAGCAAAAATAATTAAGCCGTAAAATTCCTTAAAAATAACTCTTCTGTTCGTTTCTTGGTTAAAATCCTCATTAAAATCCTTACAAATCGTACGTTAAACCTAAACTAATTTACGATCTATTTTTGTATGTATTTCTATTTCACAGACATGGATACCGACCCGAACAGAGCTCCACCTTGTGACCCGACCGTCTGCGTTCTCCCCGATTGCTACTGTTCCGAGGACGGTACTTTGATCCCCAGTGATTTGCCACCTAAAGATGTGCCGCAAATGATTACCATCACCTTCGACGACGCCATCAACAACAATAACATCGGCCTCTACAAGGAGATCTTCAACGGCAAACGCAAGAATCCCAATGGATGCGACATGAAGGCTACTTTCTTCGTCTCGCACAAGTATACCAATTACTCGGCCGTGCAAGATATGCACAGAAAGGGCCATGAAATTGCCGTTCACTCCATTTCGTAAGTACCAGTTTCACTTTCTTCCGCTATCGCTCTTAGGATGTGGCGTGATTAACCATTGTTCGAGTTTTCCTTTCTTTTCTACGACGACTCCCTTAGCAAGAGGAAATCGTCTAAACAGACAATTGGTGTCGTGAAAGCAGGTCAAGCTGGTTTGATTTTCTAGACAATGAAACGTTACTCGCGAGTGTGACAACTTTTTTCAATTTCTAATATGCCACGCTCTTGATTGATATAAGCAGTCGAAAGTTACCGATTAATGGATCACAGTTATCATTGTATATGCATTGTTTCCGATTGATATGCAACACCGCCTCAATTCATACGCGTATAGAAACTTGCGCAACCTCAATTAGCGGAATAATCTTGAGTCATCTAATGAAGGAGAACTTGTTACTTCATCCCACCAAAATACCGACAAAGAAACTTTTTACCTAACCGCTAATTACAATCGAATCGCGATCCCCCCACACCTCAACCATTCTTCTTCGGCGAGTCCCTCTCTCGATGAAAGTAGCCTATTCTCGATGAGGCATTCCTATGTAAATGTGGTTTTTGCACGATGGACGCACGCGCGCTTTCTCTCGACTCGTTATCCACGATTATTCGATTGAAATTATCCTCAGGCACAACGACGATGAGAGCTTCTGGTCGAAGGCTTCAGTAGACGAGTGGGCTAAAGAGATGGCTGGTATGAGGATCATCGTCGAGAAATACGCCAATCTCACTGACAATAGCGTCGTTGGTGTACGTGCTCCCTACCTTCGTGTGGGTGGTAACAACCAGTTCACGATGATGGAAGAGCAAGCATTCCTTTACGATTCCACCATCACCGCAGCTTTGAACAATCCACCTCTTTGGCCTTACACTATGTACTTCAGGATGCCACATCGTTGCCACGGCAATTTGCAAAAGTGTCCCACCAGGTAAGGATGATGCTCCAAACATAAGACTTGCAAGTTTGATCGCGATATAATGGCGGGATTGTCAAAAACAATACAAAAAAAAATATTAATGTTCCAGGTCCCACGCTGTTTGGGAAATGGTAATGAACGAGTTGGATCGTCGTGAGGATCCTGAAAACGATGAATACTTACCCGGTTGCGCTATGGTTGACTCCTGCTCAAACATCTTGACGGGTGACCAATTCTACAACTTCCTAAACCATAATTTTAACCGACACTACGAACAGAACCGTGCTCCATTGGGTCTTTACTTCCACGCTGCCTGGTTGAAGAATAATCCCGAGTTCCTTGACGCTTTCCTCTACTGGATCGATGAAATCCAAAAGGAACACAACGATGTATACTTCGTGACAATGACCCAGGTCATTCAATGGATTCAGAATCCACGCACCATCAGTGAGGCCAAAACCTTTGAGCCATGGAGGGAGAAGTGTGTGGTCGAAGGAAACCCAGCCTGTTGGGTACCTCACTCCTGCAAACTCACTTCCAAAGAGGTTCCCGGGGAGACGATCAATCTACAAACCTGCGTGCGTTGCCCCAATAACTACCCATGGATCAGTGACCCCACCGGTGACGGTTTCTTCTAAACCCACTTATAAGGAAGCCCACTCATTGCCCACGTGACACTACGACGAAGAGAAGAGGGGGGTGGCAACTCTTTTGTTCTCTTCATCTATCAAGTCAAGACAATGGTGTGTCGTCGAGAGACACGTCAGATCTCGCGCGCGTCCGTGCTACAAAAGGAAAGGGAACATCGACGTTTTCTTTTTCACGTGAAGTCGATATATGTATTGACTATTTCTCGCTTTTCAATGCATTAAGATGATTCTTTTTTTATTATTATTTTTATTATATATATAGTGATGTAATTTAGAGATCGACTATCTGAAATTTGTCTCTCGACCACAGGCTCACTCACCAATAATCAAATTATTTAAATGAGAGAGAGAGAGAGAGAGAGAGAGAGAGAGACAGACGTTATATATGTAAGAGGAAGAGGAAAGTGATTAAAATGGCGGACCGTTGTGTGAGAAAATGTCCGCAAGTGAGACTCTGTTACTGTAATATATAGACGCGTATATACTTTCTCTTTGTACGAATATTTTTGTAATTAATTATTTTTTATACTTTTTTGTTTCAAATTTTACCTGCTATCTCTTTCTCTGATCGTATCAATTTCTGCTTCCTGGAACAATAATATTTTTTTTTTGTAAAATTGATCTATCCCTTGCTTTTCCCATTCGTTACCTACCCCTACAAATATTTTGTAATTTTTTCTATTTTTGTTGGCTAAATATGCCTAAAAGAGATTGATTGACCAAACAATTTACGGATCTTATTGTGTGTGTATTATATGACGTCGACAGAAAATGCTGTTACCGAAAATGATAATAAAAGACTTTTTAAAATCAAACATCATGTGTGTACTTGATAATTTCTATTATTATCTATTATTTCAGTTTTATTTTTACAACTGTGTGGCAGTTGAAAAATAAAAATATTACCCTCGCAAAAAGTCTAATAAATTGAATATATCTTTACTCCAAGATTTGTAAATGCACCTTTTTCATTGAATTAATAAGCACTCTTGAACGCTTGGAGTCATGGTAAATCGAATAAAATCGACGAGACCGAGCATGGTTAAAAATAAAGTCACGGCTCAAGTAACAAAGATATTAAAATAATAAAAAATCGAAGAGGAACGGTTTTCAGCGGATAATCGCGTATTTCAGCACGAGCGAGTCTTTTGTCCTTGTAAACGAGACTCGTTGTCGGAATTAATATAAGATCAAGGTCGTGCACTTGTATTCACGAGGGACAGAACCAACGCAACTTCACGTGTTCTTTTTTATTCCTTAATTTTCAACGCTTATAAGTAGCGTATAGAGGTCAAAACGATAATTATTAAGATGTAAGTGCAGCTTGAAGATATATATGCGATAAAATATAATCGTGTAGCTCTACATGTTTTTGAGGAAGTAAATTATATAATCTTATGGTTCGTACATCTAACTAAAGTGCTCGTTTACACGCACTTCATGATCGAGTACTTAAATTCGTTGTTTTTTGTATTTGTTATTTCAAGACATGAAACTTTCACTGAATATGTATTTTCGATTAATGGAAACTATGACACTACGGGTCGTTAAATGAATAACAATGTACAGATGCGTCTTCTTTCGCGTGTTTAAATACGATACTTTAACACGGTTTGCCAACAGCTTACGTACGCAAATAAAAACATTTTATCCGGCGCTGTTTTTGCAATCCATCTGCAAAATGTTAATTCTCATAATCTGTTACTTAACAAACGCTCGACAAAATTTATACCTGAGAACCTGAAGTGAAAGAGAGGATGAAAAAAAAGAGGATTTCGAAAACGTGCCGCACCAATCGGCGTAATCGCGAAAAAAAATCTTGAAAAATCCCAGCGCAAGTTGCAAAACGGAGAAGAAGCAGTCTTATAGCTTGGAAGATTTAGCGAAAGTAATCTTACCGCGCGCAGCGTGTATAGTGCGCGAGATGTATAAAAATTGCCGAGTCGCGATGAAAAAAGAAAGGAGCTTCGCTCGCTCGACACACGGCCAGATAAGCCGCAACTGACGGAATGTCGTTTTATCTTCAAGCCAAAAAGGTTTATTACTTTACAATGTTTCCTACGCTGATTGTATTTTTTGTTTATTGTCTTACAATAAGAGGCTGGAAATATTTAATTTTTATTGAAATTAGCGTAAAAAACCAGAGACATCTTTTTTTATTTAATGCACAGTTTAATTGCGTTAATTCAATAGAGCGAAAGCACGCGTATCTCGTCTCTCTCGAGTAAACTGGCGATGAATATCATGCAAAACACTACCGAAATACGCTTTCATGGCTCTTTAAGTACTTGTGTTTGCAAATAAACCAGTCATATATATCAAGCTAGAAAGTGCGCATTCAGTTTATAAATTCACGTGACACTTCTGCAAACTTACAGTGTAGTTCGTCAGAGCAATTTTTATCTTACGTTCTAAACACCTTTCATTTCTATCATGGATGAATCACGATTTTCATCTGTTTGTAAAAAGAACGAGTTTTATGTACGACTTATCTATCGGTTCAATCGTACAGCCTAATATGGTATTGCATAGTACATTAGACCATTGTTGTGTAGTACATAGTAGCCTAATATAGTCTAGATTACGCTAATATAGTAATAATAAAGTCAGTAGGTCGCACACTCATTACGTACGTATTATACGTAGGTCAATCGATTTGTTGTCCATGTTACACGTACGCGTTATAAACGCGAACAACCGATACGTAAACCTACATAATAAGTAGTTTTATTTGCTAACGTTGCGGCCATTGATTCCACGTTATAACGATGTTTTTACGCGGAATTTAAAAACATCGAAAGTACGAGTACATCTACAGCCAGTAGTTTCTATAAATGTCTAAAAACTTCGTTTTATCCAAAGAATAGATGCTCACTCCGGCGTCGTTTCGTGTATAACAATGAGAATCGAGCGAAGAAAAGACAAAAGTACAAAAGCCGCAGCCACGAGTAGCGATGGCAGTTTTAAGTCGCTATACTACCTACGATCTCGAATACCAAAGTGCGCGTAACAACGACGACGACGATTGCATTCCGATGTCCCTCGATGGTGCTTTCTTGGCTGCGGCGGCGCCCATTTCCATGCCACTACAGAATATCTTTCTTCGTGCTTTTTTAATCTATTTAGGTCTTACCCTTTAGATGCGACACGACTTATCGCTGATTTGCGCGAAACTGCCTGCGTTCAGAGTGAGAACGAGAACTCTCGCATCGGCGATAACAATTATCGGTTTTCCGGACGACCAAATGATAGAGCAATGGTTTTCTTCTAGACTTTTCTTGACTGTCAATATTAAGGCTCATGTATGTTTTATTCAAATCGCTCAAAAATAGACTTTTTCTAATTTAGACCGAACGACAGATTGCTTTTCACTTTACTCAAATACTTAGCACACTCTCAGCGGAACGATAAATTCCATTAGTCAGTGTCTGCTATTTCTGCGCATACGATATATAACAATTGTAGCCTGTTTGTTTCCGTTTACAGCATCCTTTTGCCACTTTACTTACTCGAGCTGACGCGCACTTAATGCTCAGTAGCTCGCTGTTGCTCGTAATTATCGCGCTCAACCACGTTACGTTATCTTTTGGATTTTCGGCTACGCAAAAATCGATGGAATTATTGACAAGTGAGAGAAAGCGAGGCACGGCTATAAAAGACGTGCGGCACAATGGAATGTAAGGTAAGAGTTCAGAAATGACGAGGCCAAAAAAGTCATTAAAGGATCTTCGGTGTAACAAAAGACGCATCATAGCGGTATACCGATTATTCCTGTATTTTCCCCAGCACGAGAATTTCCCAACGCGTGGCTTATTTGCGCCGCGAGTGGTGTTATATAGCCAAGGAGGAGTCATATGGCGCCCACCGGCCTTTCGTACAATCTCTTTGTTTTTGTACAAACAATGCCAGACATTTCGTAATGCGCATCAAGTGGGCAATGTATGCGACAAAAGGAATGCACGTGTGTAAGCTAATGATGACACCGCTGAAAACACGTCTGATCATTGTCGAGACAAACGTTTCCTAATCTGTAGGTAAAACTGGTTTTTTCAAGCGTTGCAGCTTTCGACGCGAGAAAAGAAATCCATAAAAGAAGTCATTCGGGGTACAATGAAAATGCATACAACTCACTCGCAAGATTATCAGTTTGTTGGCAAGTCAACGTTAGAGGATAATGTTCAAGCGTCGCGTAATGAGAAAAGTCGCTCGGCGTCGGAGACCAAAGGGAGGGAGGGAGGTGAGAGAGCACTAAAGGCCTAAACGTAACACGCGCAATATCGAACCAAGATAGATACAACTGCCGTGTAATTCCGTCGCGCGTAATGAAACTGTTCTTCGTGTATTTTTTTCTTCTGATTTCGTTTATTAATCATTTCCCGTCCATTTTCCGTATAGCTATTGGATCAGCGAGTTTAAATTTTCATTGCTGCGTGATGCCAATTTCTACCAGTAACCCGTTCCGTGCACTTATATCGTAATCTCAAATGCATTCAGGTGAAAAAAACATTAAGTCCCAAACGAGTTTTGATCTTTCGGCATCATCCCTCGAAATAGCCTGGCGTCGTCAGGGCCAGTTCTCTAAAAGATTCGTCAGAGATGAATAAGCAAAAGCCTCGGTAAATCAGCTTCGCGTACGTTGAGAGCCGAGACATTTTCGACGGAATTAGACTAAGGAGAGAAAGAGAAAAAAAATGTTTCGATCCACACCAGAATTTTCACGTTATGCATCCTCGAGAGATATAATACCTCGACGCAGCTTTCTCTACTTTCGCTTGCGCTGCCGTCGTCGGGATTGAGATTGTGAGAGAGGCTGCACTCGGCCATGTTTTGTATACACTCGACTGCTGTTCGATCCACTTTTCATTTCATTACGATTATTCTTCCCGCACCTCTCGTTCATGAATACCAACGTGTTCCTACGTGTATGTGTTTTGCTGCTTTTCTTTATTACTGTGCATTCCTGCACTTTCGAATTTCGCGAGGGCAAAGTATTTTAATTGAGTGTTTTTTTCTTACGACCGCATTATATTCTGCGGACTCGTCGTATTCGGACCTGCGATAGTAATCTTCTTTTTACGAGGTTATACTCTGGCCCTTTTTTGTCCGTCGATGACGTTAACTGAATTACTCTTACTTTTTATTTGAATTGCGCCGGAAAAAAGTAAAAGTGGAGTTTTTTTTCACCAATGGAATGCACGTGTAAATAATGTTGCAGGCAAGCCCATTCGTCTCTTGCCAAGTTTCGAATAGCACCAACTGTAAGAAAGTAATTATTTCTTGTAAAAAGCTGACACTGCGAAATTTCGCAAGTTCATGGTCGTTGCGCTGTTATCGGCTTTAGTCTAATTGAGACGGATGAGTTCACTTCGACACTAAATGATGTATGAATAGCTTATTGGATCAGGTAACTAATTTTCAATGTCCACAAATTCATAATGAGCTCCTTAGAATGTTACTGGAAAACCATTTCTGCAAAATAGCTTGCTGAATTTGAAGTAAGTGTTTGTTTAATATAGAGATTGATTATCCATAAATCAGTTGGTTAAAAGTCCACAAGATGCCAGCCTATATCGCTAAAATTTGTTTAGTCACCATTTTTAGGCTTCGTTTGGGTGTCAACCTCAGCGACACAAATACCTTCATGACTGAGATCTCACATTAAGAGAAGCACGGATAACACCATTACCAATGTATTATTTTGCACACTACAAGAGTGTTTATATAGCACTTTATAGACGTAAGAAATTGTCTCATAGACAGATACGTTATGTATAGTCGTTTCTCATTTGCAAACGAGATATACAAGCAGTTCCTGATGAATGTTTTCCTGATACAAAAAATGTTTCACGACTATTTATTTCCTTAACCTTATTGAATATTGATTTTCCTGAGATTACAGTTAATTTGATTAAACCTTTCTTGAGTTCAATCCAATTATGTCGGATTTCACTTTCGTAATAGTACATTTATCAATCTTAATTAATAATTGATTTTTCAAATATGATAAAATAAGAAATTTTAAAAGGTTACTGAAAAATGTTTACGTAGTTTTATTATTTATAAGTAAATTGCAAGGTATTATTGTTAATAAAGTCAGCTTGAAGTTCATAGAGAATATTAATTTGATGTAGATGATACAAATTCGTTAGAATATATATAACATACATATAATACCATCTTAATATAAAATATTAAGCAGATGAACATATAACGATGTTCTTTCCGAATAGAAAAACCGGTTTTCTAATTATAATTTGAAGCAAGCTAGACGACTTTGAATTTTCACATTCGAATTAATTTCCGTAATAAATTTGGAAATTCAAGTGATCATTACATAAAAATGTCAAAATAGAAAGGAAACTGAACTTGAAATGTTGCTCGTAAGTTTTAGATAAAAAAGGCATTAATAAGTTAAAGTATCGGTCGGAGATGGATGCACTGTATGTAATCACCATCCAAGTGTACACGATGTATTCATCCAAACGCGCGCGAAACTTGAGCCTTTGGAAACAAAAAAAAACTTCCTTCCGCTTACTTGCGGTATATATATGCGTATGTATGTATGTACCGGAAGCGTCTGCTGGAGAAATTGACTCCTACTAGGTCAGTGTGTGACGAGGTTTCGGATATAAACTCGTTCGTTATAAAATCTTGTGCGTGAAAAGAATGAGAGAGACAAATATAGAGATTAAATCAAAGTTTTGAGACTCGACTCCATGGAAAATCTCTCTAGTAATTCTAGAGGAGCTACATCCAGTGGAGATTTCCCTCGTGTACGTGAAACCGCAACTTGCCGTGCTCTCGTTTGATATTTACGGCCGACAGCACAGCAGGTGTGTGTATCATCGTTGCTGTTGCGGAGTGGCCTACAGCGAAATCGTTAGTGGCTTTTCATTAAGGGAGTTTATCGTCTTACTTTCCTCGTACGCTCGTCTTTTCATTTACGTTGATATCATTTATCACATTCGTTAAATTGATTTTTTTATCGTTCTCGATGTGCGCTTACTCTCAAGGCGAAACGTACTTCGGTATCTATCAATAAATCAAGGTCTACCAGCAAATTTTGACGAAAAGCACGTGTAACTTTCGCGTCGATAAGAATACACTTTTCTTAACGATCTTTACATCAATTTTCGCGCGCTTTCTTTTTTCTGATAAGTAAGCTTTTGTGTCTTCTACGGTAAACACATTGAATCACGAAGTATATTGTATCGTGAGCTTTATTATATCACGTAGTAAATACCGGAGAACGGTTATTGCGTATGATTCGTTAAGTGTGCTTGTACCCATCAATTTCGCCAAGCCTACGTACAGCTGCACATGTATACAATGCCCATCCCTTCTCCACGATTGCTTTTGTACACATATAGATAATAGGACAGGTAGGCAAGTATATATACCCATGCTACGCGTATAAAAGCAGGTAATTGATCGAGTACTCCATCTCGGTGAAAAGCAGATCTGTCAGAACAATGAGAGTATCGCCACAGTCGCGTATGCTAATGCAAGTAAGGCCCAAGAAATGTAAATCAAAGCTTTGAAATTATGGGAACGAAGAAAGCGATCTGTGATATCTGTTGTGAAATCAAATTTTAATCGACTCGGCGACGAACAACATGTTGACGATGACTACGATGACTACGATGACAACGACCACGACAACCACACTCCTCGACCTTTCTCTCTCTCTCTCTCTCTCTCTCTCTCTCTCTCTCTCTCTCTCTCCTAAGGCATCACCCACGGAAACTTTCTTTTTCTTTTTTCTCCATGACTTTGATGTATTATTCTCTTTCGTGTTCTGTACATGAATCAATTTTTTTCCAACTACTTGGAGAGAACGTTCGTTACTGTTTGTTGCGCATGAAAATATAGCTTGTTGTTTTATTATTATAACAAAATGCACGTTTTCCAAACTACGCTCAGTCAAGTCATTAACGAATCTTTTTACAATGATTTTACAAATGTGTTTTTATTAATAAACATTTTTGACAACCTTTTAGCATTCGCGGTACCTTTAGATAAGCTGTTTGGAACATCTTAGATACGTGAATATTTACCCAAGGTCGTATTAGTATTTGTGTAACAGTAAAAACTCGCTGTAGCGTTCGTTTATACTCGAGCATATATGCAACATTAGTATTCTGGATATTTACTGTCACGAAATCTTACGTATTCAAACTAAATAGATTATGAGATTAGTCATAATTATTTTCATACATAAAGCACATCCGTAATTGTAACCTTCAGGAAAAGCCAATCGAAAGCCTGCAATAAATAAAAACGCAAATAATAGTTACGTGTTTGAGAAAAAAAATAAAATTGATGATATTTTAAAAGTATTATCTAATCCAAAATGAACCTGGTGACCTTAAAATTAATAAATTTACAGACTCTACCTCCCGAAATATGCACATATTGATGAACTGTAGCTGTTCATTACGTACAAAATTCGCGTAGTCGTCCTGATCCTTATTCGTTACAACGTTATTGAAATGGTCCATCGTGACGATCTTCTTGCCTGCAGGCATTTGTTCAACAGACAACCCAGTTTCCTCATTCGAGAAGACGAGTTCCTTCGAAGCGACACGTGCCAAAAATACGATACAGTCAAGATCTGCAAATCAATGCGCTTCTCGTGACCAGTTGTTATTGAATAATCTGATGATTCGATTATGTAATGGTGTGGATGACGTCAATTCTTGAAAAAGATACATCTTATCCCCGTGACAATTGGAACTATACTAAATTGACCAAATCATCGTAATGCTCATCGCAGCAACAATGGCAACAACATTATAATTTTACGAACACATTGTACATTCAACCAAGTTCGTTCAATAGTGTTATTGACTGTTTTCTATGATGCAATATTCTTTCGTGGTAGTGGGATAAAGAGACAAGAAAAGAAGGAGCGAAAAGCCAGTTGACGACAAAGAGGAGTGATTAGCCCTCCAGCGAAGCCCGTAGGAGTTTGTGCCTCAAGGGGACCATTCGTCTCTTAATAACGATCCCCGCAAATCTTTTCTAATTAAAAGGAGTAGCTTGAATTCTCAACGGCGCCGCGCGTATTATTAGGTCAGCAAAAGAAAAGTTTTCTTCCGTCGCTATATTACACGCACGAGAGATCGAGCAGACTGCAGCGTTTAAGGTTTACGGTCGAGCTTGAGTAACGAAGCGCTTTGCTATGCGATTTTCACTTTTAGCGATTTTTGGTGCAAACGCTTCATCGTATTCGTATTAATAACGTTGTTTGTCAACGCAATAAAGTTGGAAGTGTGGTCCTAGGTTTGTTATCTTTCACAATCGGTAAGGAGTCACATTCGGCATATTTGTCCAAAATGACTTCTATTTGTGAATGTACGTTTTATAGAAATTCACGACAAAGAAATAATACTGTAAAAAATGAAGCAATGTTTCAATTTAAAGAAATAGTGAAAAGATTCGTACCCCGTTTTTGCTGAGTCTCTTGGCGTGAGTTGTTATATCGATGTACTGTTAAAACGCTATCACGTTGCACAATGGCAATTGATTCGTGACGTGAACGCGGTATTATGAAATTGCGCGCCACAGCTATACATAGCTATCGCGTTTTTTTTCTTACGAGCACGGAAAAAGAGGAATCTCCGTCACTCGTGAAATCCGTGCCATGTTCGCTTGTATATTTTCACTCGATAAACTATATTTCCATAAATGAATGCAAGCTGAAATTACGTTGTTAGAATTCAAAGCGAGTACATCAATTTTATTTCCACCGTTGAGTTTTAAGAAATTTGATTAATTTTTGGTTGAATTCTCTAACGATACACTTTCCAAATACGACGCGTGCATTTGATCGTTAAAAAACTTTCCATGAATGACTACAAATACGTTGTGGTTATAACCACTACATGAGATCAGTATTGCATCGACACAGATGGAGTGTAATATGAATAATAATCGTTGCAAAACAGATATTTGCCACGGCGCTAGGGAACAAGTCAATATAACTGAATAATACCAAACGATGGCACGGTTACTTGATTCAATGACATTTCTTCGTTGATAAATATGACAACCTTAACCTTTGATAAAAGTCTACCATAAAAGAACAAGTTTATTCGTGTAAGATACGTCAGCGCCGAGAAATAAGTAGGCATATCTAATATATGTGACCACGTGAGCGTGCCGCTTTGAATTTTAAGCCTTGTCATCGTCGTGAGTATTATTGGCATCGGTTCCGTCCTACGTTCAAATTCCAGCAAGTATAACGTGGCACCTATTACAATAAAATTTTCATAAAATCGTTACGCCTAGTAAATATTTTACCGATAAGCGTGGTCGTCTGATTTGCCACCAAACGTCGTTACGAGCTAATCCTTCGAGAAGCGTTATTAATTATATCCCAAATTGGACGTAAATATCGAGCTGTACAGGTTGTTGTTTGTCTCGGACGCGTAAAATAATATATAAACACAACATTGAGTTTTCGCGTTAATCGATATTTTTTTGCGGAAACTTGTTGATTTGCCAAATACAAGTATTGCTCTAACTCATCGCGTATTTCGACAATGTACCTCACAGCACCAAAATCATACGCAATCTTTTCGAAAACACATCCCAACTCCGAACAAAACACGTTTCTCGCAACAACAAATGACGTACGAAATAAAAAGCTACAAAGGCGACATACTAATATCCTGGTGTCAATGTACTGCAGAATATGAAGAGAGAGGGAGAATTAAAAGGCATATAGATAGAAAATGAGGCAACGCAATACTTACTACAGTAGTGGAGATTGCGACAGAAAGCGGTGTATTATTTTGTATATATATTATATACAGAGTCGAAGGTCGCAACTGCACGATAGTGTCGCGAATGTTTCAACTCTCTGTAGAACCACATAATAATATACGAGCCATGTGTATACATGTATATACACCTATATACGTGCATTAGGAGAATTCGTAGAGAGCGAGCTTGATGCGATTATAACGCCTCGTTTATTTCCTCGTGCACGTCCGCAACGCATCTGTCTCATCTGCGACTTGCGTCTTTATTTGCTACTCCGTGCTTACGTACTTCAGCCGGCGGTGCTACTATGGCTTGACTTTTGACACGTTTATTTGTAGGTTGCTGCTACATTTATCGTACGTGAATATGTCTAGTATTAGTATCAAGTTACACGTACGGAAACTTTATAGTTTTTGTAGCGTCAATAATAGCAACCTCGAGCTTCAAATGAATCGTCCGCACTGTATTTGCAACGTTTATCGGGGATTGTCATATATCATTCAATTGCATGGTTCGTTGTAGTTAATGACCAAATCAAGATAATAACTCGCCTAATTTTAAGTTGAATTTCGTCAAAACATTTCGAATAAATGTCCGAGTCCGTTAAATAATAGTTTCGTGCTCCGACAAAAATTGATTCCATTATTCCAATTTGGAGAATGTCGCCGTTAGATATTTACAACAGGAAGTGTCAGAGATTTAATGCAGCTGCACGCATTGAAACTACGTATAGATAACCCGTCTGACATTTGATATAAAAGGCGAGGTTGTAATGCCTCGACAATAAGATTGTATCTGCGCTTCTGAGAAAAAGGGGCGCGCGAGCGCATCAAACGCGAAAAAAGGTGCAGCCAGTCAGCATTAACGTTTGGCAGTGAAAGTCGAGTATCGTAATCGTGTATTCGTGGATGATGTACAAACTTCCATTAAAAAACCCCAAAAGAAAATAAAAGTCATTGATTTTTAGAGTAACGAAAAGTATAATCCAGCTATCGCTTTGTCACGTTTCGTGACATTTTTACGTATCTGTCTACCATTTATTTCACTAAAACAGGGCAATGTGTGTTGCTATTGAAATTAATTTCCATTTGATACGGATTTTCACTAGCTCGAGGTAAAACGTTGAATGTTTTATCACGCGATTTAAGATCTTTTCTACGTCATTTTTACGTATCTACTGTTGCGTTTTTTGCGATATTAAAGTAAAAAACAAAATGTCATTGCTTTCATATCCAATTGATAGTAATATTGTTGAAGCTAGTCCCAATTCTGAAATAATTTTGATTGTTAGGATAGGTCACAAATTTTATGCACTTCGTTTGACTAGCTTAATACTTTGTCTTGAAACTTGAATCATCGCACGTTTAACGTATAATATGTAAATTCCAAGATTGGCACGACATCAAGCCCTAAATTCACCACGTGAACTTGGTCGTTTCCATTACTCAATATCAATACCACACAAGCATTACCTTGACTGAAAAATCAGACATCAAACAATGTTTAACAAATAAGATAGTTTGCTGCATTTTAACGAGCGAATTTTGTACATTTCGGTAGCGAAGGGTCTTTGGACAGCAAACATTATTCGCTTGGCCATGACCTTGCTTCTTGCTTCTTTCGTTTCTTGGTAACTCTCCCTCTCTATACAACCAAGTGGCTCTCCAAGGACCTTCTTATTACTTTCGTCCACCTGTGTTCGCGCGTTCTCTCGAGGCTTCTCTCCGCCTCGCGTTCTATACCTGTATGGATTGAATACATTTTATGGCACCTCGATTCTATTGGCCAAATTTATTAGGCGTAAATGTTTGAAATCAATTACGCCGACGCGCCAACGCGATAAATTGAATGCAGATATGAAAATATACAGTTAAACCAAATAAACGAACAAGGATGCCGCTACGTTTTTACATTTGTTCATTTTTGTTTGCGTGTCTAGTCAACTTTAATTTTTGATAATAATTTTGTTTACTTCGAATATCGTATTTTCCGAAAATGCGTTGATCAGATAAACAGACAATAATTTACACGAAGGAGGAGCAACACTTCTACAAGGAACAATATTAATATTTTGAAACTTCTATACATGCGTCGTAAGTTTTTGCGACTGTAAGCACCAAATATCTGTACTTTCCAAATCTTGCAACTTTAGTCGAAATATTCTAATAATGTCACGTGATTTTCAAACATGGATGTTGTGTTACATAAGTCAAAGTTACTAGACTTTATACGCGATAATTGACGCTGATAAGTTTGTAGCGTTGGATATCGAAGGTTGCCATTATGCGAAATAAAATGGTATATGTTATTACTAAAAAGGTAAATGGTGATAACGTGTCCAGCCACCTTAAACGTGCCATTTAATCGTACTTGGAAATTAAATAACATACTAATGAAATGCTGAAATAAACGTATAATTAACAGTCAACACGAATTTATTTGCATAAATATGCATCACGATGTATGTTTGGCAAATATGCAAATGGTTGGATCATCTGTTAAGTTATACTTCACCGCGTTTATGTTGTGTGCGCGTAAACTTTATTGCATCAATGGCTTGGGATAATATTTCCATCAAATATACGTGTAACACCAGTACGTTAATATTGACAAAGTTGAACTAATGAATTTTATAACCCTTGCTATCAAAGCTACGTATTCATCGATAAAGCAAGCTAATTAAGTCGTGTAAATTGCAATTTTCCATCGGGGTGACGAATTTTCTTCAAATATAAGCGAGATCTCGTCGATTCATCGTTCGGTGAAAGCCAACGAAGGTCACAGTTCCATATTACAAAATTGCGATAATTCGCAGAGCGGCTAATTGCTCGCCGCGTCCATAGTGGCTGAATTTGTACGCGAGTATCATGTACACCATATACCTATACGTCTCCGTTTGGACGTTCGTTCGTTGGTTCGCTTTATACTCGAAATTACACGCGGTATGTCTGACTGGCATTGCGTCGACTAATGGGTTTCTCTGTCGAAGCACTTGGTCGGACTTGAGTAATTGGAATTCGCGCGGTGCGTTGTTTTCGCGGTAATTATTTTGGTGCGATACTCCAAGTTTCGCTACCGATTACAAATTATTGTGATGGATTCCGCGTTCACTTAGGCAATATGCCTGTTAAATATAAAAATATTCTAGCTATATTTTTGCTTTTACCACGATAAACTTATATTTGTAGAAAATCCAAGAAAATCGTACGAACGATTATGAAGATGTTTTGTTTAATAATTATAAGAAGCTCATAACGTTATTCAATCGTACGCATGCCTCCGTACACGAATGATAACGAGGCACATATTTAAAATTCAGAGTGGTAGCCGTAAAATTGGTCTCATTTGCATTCCGTCAAAAAGCAAGATGCAATAACATGCGCGAAAGCTCGTCGAGTTTTCGACTGTGAATACCTCGATGAATATTCAAGTTGTCGAGCCACTGCAATAATTTTTAATATTCACGAGAGGAAGCTTCTGAAAATCTGGCGAGATGTATTTCGCTGTAACTCTCCTTGCGATCGACAAAAGAAACTAATAATTGACAATCTGAACGCTACGAGCGAATACGCGAAAAACTGCGAAGCTTTGGGAGGCACACCTCGTTAAACGGAAAGAAAAGCTGCACCGTGAAAAATTGAAACAAGCTGTCGAAAGTTTTGCAATAATAGGACGAACATTGCGGTTTTCGAAGTACGCGCTTACACGGATATCAGCCCCTCGGGCGACAAGACACTTTCGAAAGGAACGAAAAAGGAATTCGCTTTCTATAGAGCCACTGGCATTTGTCCTTTATGAGTCAAATATTTCATCTTTATTTTTATTTATAAAATGCACATGTCGGAATATATCGTCCTACGAATTCCATCATTGAGTATAGAAGTGTTGCTTCGGTTAATCGTAACGACGCATCATTGAAATCAGCGTAAAGTATTTTTGAAACTTAATAATTCTTGACTTGAACAATTGTTAGCGCGTACATTTTTTACGAATACGTGAATAATTTTATCGCGAATTTCACTAAACGAACTCGAAGGTAAGGGAAACAGGTAAACGAACAAAGGGAAATCCATAACGCAAGGTTAATTGCCGAGAATTGCCCTTCTCACACCGACAGTGTCCTTGTACGTATGAGCATTCTCTACAAAACTACAAACAATTATTGTAGCGTTAAGATCGAGTCTGAACTATTGACAAAAATTAATTTCAAGGAAGATCAGGTAAAGCGAAAGTAAGAACAATCGTTGTATTATGCATAAAACGAAGGAGATAGGATTTCATTCTTTTCAAAGTTACTATACAACGTATTTATTCGGTGAATAATTTATACTTCGGAAACCGCAAAAGAATTCCGTGCAATCCAAATAATAGTAAGCTCGTAATAAAGGGAATACAATAAAACAACGGTAAACGAAAAATATTTACGCTACGATAAGACTTACGCTAGTTGACAAAAAGTGTACTATTGTGGGGGCTTCTTTTGACTTATCGCTTGACTCACTTGGATAGAGTGTGATGATATTCCTATTTCTCAATAAAAAAAATGGTTTTATGGAAGCTAATACCGAAAGATGCAAATTGAAATTAAAGAAAAAACATGAATATGCATCATGTGTTTATTTTGCATTTTTTAGAAACGCTAATAAATCGGAATTTATGTACAAATTGGTATTTCATCTGCATTTAAATTTGCCACGTTCTTTTGCGCCATGCAATAACTGTACCGCAAACTCACATAAAAATATCATCAAAATGAAATTTGAACCGGTGGGATAATAATTGTATGTGCATAATAAACAATATTACATAAGTTAATGTGCATATTTAAGCTAAATTTGGAAGGCATGTACTCCTTTAAAATCTTCATCCAAATAAAATTACTCGTAAAACCAGATCGCTTACTCTGTCAAATACCCTTAACAACCTTCTAGATAGTTCTATTTTATAATTAATACGTATCTGCAAGTAGATCGTTTAATTTTCTTTAAATAGTCCAATTTTGAATGGAAGACGACAATTGAACCATGCAATTAAATAAAGGTTGAAAGGCTAACACGAATTTGATCGAAAGCCAGAGGTCATTCGAACTTTCAATAGCCACGGTGCAAATGGGACATCGAATGAAATTGGACGTGCAAGTGCGCGGAAAACGATCGAGTATATTGGCTTTTACGAAATTCCACAGCAGCCGGCGCAGTTTCGTGCAGCACGAGCAAGGTTACATTAATAATTCATACCTGAGTATTTTGCTCGATAACTCATAATCGTCGTCGTATCATACGACGCGACATCATATGGTTTTTTATTAACTTAAAATCGATAGCTTAGAGACTAATTGAACAGTGCATCGTTTCAATGTCCAGTTAAAAGCCAGTCAACGATCTTTTGATGTATTATTCAGTCATTCCTTTTGACAATAACATCAAACGTATTATTCGCCCCGAGAATTGGTCTGATCGAGATCCTGTCGTTACGTTTACCTAAACTCTCAACTTTTACTTTCTCTTTTGAGATTTCAAACAATACCTTCATCGCTTAAACTACAAACAGCAATGATATGCATTTTATTTTCCCATGGTGACTGGGATGATTTTTATTTCTAAGCTGTCGTCCGTAGATTCAAACGAAAATAATACATTTCCCTTGAATAGCACTTAAAAAGACACGTAATTACAAGAGGTTTCGAAAACCAGATGATTTTCGTTTTTAACGGATAGCTGTCTATAGAGGGTATTTTGAATACGTGAACGAAAATATACGCGCGTGAAATTCAAATAAGCTCGCCTTTTTCCGTCACCATGACAACTGTAGAGTTACTTAAGTCAAAAATTGATGAAAAGGAAGAAACCAAGTGAAAGGCGAAAGTATACGGCAATTTCAATATTGAAATGCTCGAACAAGAGAGACGATTTAAATAATTCTAAAAGCCATAATTGACACACATGTAGAAAAAGCCGAAAAATTAATGCAGTTCCAAATGGAGACTTCAATTTTTTTTAATTTACAAGACAAACAAGTGCCCACATACCAAAATAGGATCGAGAGTGCGAAAGCGATCTCTTTTTCGGCTAACGATCAAGAGACAAAGTAGGAGAACAAAAAAAATAGAAACGAAAGAACGAAGCACGGTTGTGCTGGACAATGACCCGGGTGAGGTGGCGTCGGTCAAGGTGAGCGCACGAGCGAGCGAACAGAGCGCAAGTTGCCCGAATGTCACGTCGATATATGTATACTGTACATGATAGGATCGCGCTTCCGCCGACAATCACGGAATGTTGACAAGGCAGGATGTGCAGCAAAAAACGTAGCACTTTGTTCGGTGATCGACCATGAATGGTTTCTAATGCCGCGATACTTCACTGGCTAAGCTTTTATTTCGAGGTCGAGCACGAAGTTAGCTTAAGATTCTTGTAAAACTTTGAAATTGTACTTTGCATTTACTGTGTTACAGCAAAGGTACTCGTTGGTGTACCTTTGCTGCTGATCCTGATCGATCGGTGCTTCTAAATACCGGCTAAATGGCGCTACCTATTAATGCATTGTATATTCTCGATATATTCACCACCACGTGCACCACGTATTTTACGCGGTCAATTTAAGTCTTATTTAAGTTTTGGAAAGAACTATCATGACTATATTGACTATTTTTACACAGCGTGTAGCCCCACTTAGTTATAAAAATGAAGAATTTCTAATATAGGCAAGAAGCTCGTCGAAAAGGAGAAATAAAGGAAGAGGAGAGTGTGCCTTGTCGAGTATTCGCCACGAGTGCGAGAATTGGAAAACAGGAAAGCGCCGCGAGAACAAGAGGCGCGGAGGCGAAGTTGTAGGTAGGTCAGTGTGCTAGCCGCTTTATATTTCTGGTAGCCCATTCCATAAAAGCACCTTCTCTTAATTGGGCGGCTTAACGATGATTATTCTCTACGTTTCTTCCCTCGCAAGATTACTTTTCTTTTCTCTTGTCAAAAAAAAAGAAAAAGAAGAAAAAAAGGAGACGCTATTGTCATTCTCTTCTCGCTGTTTTTCTTCTCCAAATTAGCATACGCCTTGGTCGCGGAAAGATTTTGAACATGATCAGGTTTTGTCGGGAATAATCGAAACGATAGCACTTAAAATTAATGAATTCGATTCAGTAGATTATCCGAAAATAGCGACAGTATCGAACATCGATGCCTGGTTAGCAGCTCATGATTCTTCGAAGTATACATTTTACGTATCCTTTATTTACGGGGAGACCGATGTAATTTTCTTGGAAAAGTACGTTAAATGATTGGCTATACTTCTCTTGAAAATAACGTATACATGCATAATTAACGTTAAAAACGATATCCATCTACACAGGAGATACACAGGAGTGTTTTTACCATAGTAAATTGAAGATATATTTTTCGGTATAAGTTTGTTTTGACGATAAATTATCGTGATAACTGACCGCAAAACGTACGTCATCGTTTCGGCAACGTTGGCAAAAAAACATAATTAATATTACTTGTAAATCCATTAAAAAGTTATCGATGAAAGGTCAAGCAGTGTAAGAGCTACGGACCAGTATCAAAAATCAAGCGTGACTCACAACGACGACGTACAGGATAAACAAGAAATGTAACGTAGGGGACTAATAAAGTGGACTATACGGCTCGTTTGCATAAATGACAAATGATCAATTCGTACAAAAGCGTCACACCCAACGTGACGAAACGCTCTCTCTTTTTCTTTTTTACAAGTTTCGAGTAAATAGCATTTTAAAATTCTCATCGCGAAGTCGCCTTACTCCCGGGCATATCGTACAAAAGTGCAGCACACGTGCGACCACACGAAAAACTAGTTTGCACGTTGCCCCTTTTTTTCTTCTCTCCATCTCCTGATCGTGCATGCAGATGTTGGATACTCGTCAAGGACTCCTCGATAATGAAAAATGTGAATTTTTAAAGCTATTTCACTTTCGAACGGAACGTTAATGTTGCCACTAATTTTCATATATTTTAATACTATTATCATTAATGTTTAGATGTATAATTTTGATTTACACGTAATTATTGTCCATGAAACAAGCGCTTTTCTTATCTAGTTAACGATCAAACATTTGTCAGTCGCAGAATCGTCTTCGACAAAACGCAAAATCAAACAAATGAATTATCAAAAACCTTATCGTGTGCGTCGAACGTGTGCAACCGAGAACGTTCATTCGGCAGATTCAACGTAACTGCGCATGAATACACTTGGATATGAATTTTTACAACTCATTTCGACTGTACACCCTTCGAGGATACGTGCAACTGCGCGCATAATACATACATATATCGTATTTACATTCACTTTCACACGACCTGCTTACTCGCAAGTCTATCCTCGGATGGAAAAACCCCGAGATTATTCCATAGAAAATGAAAGAACCTTCTGCAGCGTGCTTCGTTGAAGTAGGTTAAAGTCCGCGTTTAATTTTGTCGTGGATCACGTTAGAAGTTCCACGCGTAAGTGGAGACGAAACGTAATCGATACGCTTGAACTCGAAGTATACTCTTTTGAACAGCACGAGCCAAGTACAGAACTTTTGGAACATCTGACCCTTCGTTGAAATTCAAAAAAATTGGATGAAATTTTCAAATCTCAAGTTTAAAGTCATCTCTGAATACGCGTAGCAGCCTCATTGCCGTGAAACTCGAAAACTTTTACGAAACTTTGATTCTTCGGATTTAATATACTCGACATTTACTTTCTCTCGTGAATAAACCAAGCAGCATACATAGAATCGAATGAGATCAAAATTCGATTACAATGACTTTCAACGAAGTACTCTACGATATTTTCTTTTTTAGTAGTAAAGAACAGAAACAATACCGACGAACAAATTGAGCAATGAATACTAAAATTACAATCACTTTACAAGTATACACTAATCTTCGTGACGATGATCAACGGTTACTTGAAGATGAAAAGAAAAAGTAAAAAGCATTAACGGCAAGCGTTTGTGGTGAAATGAATGATGTAACGTTCGTAACAGACGGGATTACAAGGCAAAACCGCTATATCAGACAGCACTGATCAAAGTGTATAAAGTGCATCAATCAGTTAACCCGAGCTAATCGAGCCGACGAAAGTGGGAGTCGGCGGCGATTGAAGAAACGTCACGTATACCTAGATGCTTTTCTTAAGGGATTTCGACCTTTGCAACAACGGCGTCGATCCAACGTTGTGACGCCTCATACATTATGTACCTCTACGTACGTCGTAGCTCTGATCTATTGCTGGATTCTATTGCGCAATCAGCTTTATCTTTTCTTCCCGATCAATTATGGAGGTTGTTTGTTTTCCGTTTCTTGATTTTTTTTCTCAAATCCACAATTCGTCTGAATTACTAGTGAATATTAGAGATTGTTCAAAGTAATAAATAAAATATTGGACCCATCAAAAATCGTGATTTTCAATAACGATTGAGTACTGAATAATCGTTGAGTACAAGTTAACGTTCAAATCCCTACAAATCCCTGAGTTGTTGATACAACTACATTAACTCGCTTGATTTCCATGAAAACGACCAAATGGCATTCTTCGGATACTCATTACAATGACACTTGGATGGAATTACTTATCTGCTTTAAACTTGTAATGTGCCGTTGCAATAACAATTTATTGCAAACCTGAAAATAGCCCAGTCAACTTATTATACATACTCCGATTTTCTTACAACTCATCGCTTTCCTGCAATTTTAGGTGAATCACGTACTTGAGTTTTTCTAACGATATCACGTTTTTGACAAGGCACCTTATAAAAAACAAAGTTTTAGTAATTTTGACACACACACACACACACAGAACTAATAACTACCGAATCACTTTTTTGTTTTTGTTTTCTAGCCTGGTTATTTCGTCGGTACTATCTATCAAAAACTTGTGCGCACTTGGGTCAAATTTATGCGCTCCAGTTAATGGCTTGTGAAAATATATACATAAATCTAGAAATTGCCTATGGTAGAGGTCAGTTTATTTCGTCACTAAGCTGAGTTTCACGGTAG
Source organism: Chouioia cunea (assembly GCA_030064505.1). Classification (NCBI taxonomy): domain Eukaryota; kingdom Metazoa; phylum Arthropoda; class Insecta; order Hymenoptera; family Eulophidae; genus Chouioia; species Chouioia cunea. The sequence continues at coordinate 24,363,125 of JAOPFQ010000002.1, forward strand.
ATTTATAGAAGCTTTTGAATAGCGTTTGTACATCTGTGCTTCACAAAAATAATACTCCCATCTTTGTTGTTGAAACGACGAATAAATGATTCCCTGAGATCAATCTTGGCCATTTGACAAGCAAAATATTCCAAATCAAAATATTTATTCGAACTTCAACGTAGTTAACTATTTAGTATCACGTTTGACATAATTTACGCAACAACGTAGCTCTATGGCGATTATGCTATATCTATTTGCAACAGTCGCGCGCAGGTAATCCTCTAATTTCAAGAACATTTCGAAGCAAGGTATTCTGCTACGCAGACAAATGATAATTTCTCTAACAGGAAGAACGTACATAGAACTAGTGCAAAAGCTTTGGGCCAACGTTTGATTTCAGTTCGGAAAATTGGCCGAAAGATCCGCTGTAACGAGCCCATGAATCATCTTCGAAATAGGCTGCTGTCGACCATCGACCATCGAAATGCAAACAACAGTAACAACGTCTGCCAAACGTTGCAACCACATGCATTATATATAGACGTCTGTGTATAGCGATCTAGGCTGAAGAGAAGAGGGCAGCAGCTCGCGGCGTGCAGGTGAAAGTAAATAACAGAGAGTTACAAGTCAAAGAAGGAGAGAGAGAGAGAGAGGAGACAGGACAGTCGGAGTGGTGGTGTGGTTTGTGAGCATATAGAGGGGTCGAGAGGGCGCGGCTTGTTTCAGACGCAAACCGTCCGGCCAACGACGACGATCATGTCGCCGAGGTTTATCCAAGTTGGAACTATCTGCCTTTTGCTTCTTGCCGGTGAGTACTATGCAAGTGTACATCTCTCTTGCTCTCTGTCTCTCTCTCTCTCTCTCTCGCTCTCACTCACTGCCCTTGACATTTATTACAAGGGCTAGCGGTCGCGCGAGACTCTCAACCGGTTTACCTACTTTTCACTTTTTCGAGTGTGGTTTTTCTTTTTTTCTTCGAGTAAACAGCGAGATAGATCAAGCTTAATACAAGTTGGAGAGAATTTTACGTTTAATTTATACATCGACGTCGGCTACTTTCCATCGGCAAACCGAATAATCGGCAATCAACATCTGACCCTATTACATTAACTTGAAAGTTCTAATATTCGGATAAACTCGATAACACCTTTAAAAAATAGTCAATTGTGGAGGACACTATAATGCGAAATCGTTCCAAATTACCCAATGCTGCCGGCCCGAAAAGATAAAAAACGACGAAACCGGTATATACCGATCGATCGGTACAGCTCTGTGTGCGTATGTATATCGTTGAGCAACGAAGATTCGCGCGTGTATTGCGAAATTTGATTTTGTTCTTTTTTGATAGATTTTTTTTAAGATACAACAAAAGAACGATCGACTAGTGGAGAGGTAATGTTCTATTCATAGCTTTCCCTGACTTTCTATCCAAGAGTTCATTGACCCCACTCTTCTCCCACGTTGCTCCACTCCTTTGTTCCACCGCGCCACGAAGGAAAAGCTCACGCGCCCACGAGCTTTTGTCTCTCTGCGTAAGGACATTTCTCTCTCTTGTCGAATATCGTCAAAGAAACCAGTATACAGGGTCAACGAGATGTCAATTGCTTTGCAATCCTTGAATTGCTTATTTATCGCGCCTTTCTCGGACATTGAATAATAACTGTTGGCATATATTAAGACTCGTATTTTGTTCTTTGGTCGAGACTCACTTTTTCGAATTCTCAATTATCCCCCTTTCCGCTGTAAAATTCACTTTCACGGCAACATCAGAGCGATATAAAACTTGACGTTGCAACTATCAGCTACATAACCCACCGCAATGCAACGATACTTAACTCTTACGTCAGTCGATCTGTCAATTGGCATTATTTGAAACGCGTAACATGACATCTGATGTGCGTATGTGTTTTTTCGCATTTTTAGCATCAGCAAGGGCACAGGATGACGAGGGTGGCGAGGGACTCGATGCCAACGCCGAAGAACTGTGTCAGGACAGACCCGGAGACGAGTACTTCCGTTTGAGCACCGAGGGCGACTGCCGCGATGTCGTCAGGTAACTAAATACTAACCATGTCGTTTGATACGAGTGTTATTAGTGTTGTGATGGATAACGTTTACTTGGAATGAAGAAATAATTATTTTTCAATTGATGCTCGTGAACATTTGATTGTCACAACTTGGCGAATAGGCCGGCACGAACATTTTTACGTGTACGATAGCGGTACATAATTACAGAATTATAACACTAGAAACGTTGAGAAAAAAGCACCGATAAATAAAATATTAACGTCTAAACCGATCTGCAATTAGTGTCGGAGCAATGTATACATCTTGATCGTCTCTGGTGTAATAAGTCAGTCAGCGGGTCAGTAAGAAGGAAAGTCAACCTCGTTAGACGGGAATTTCACTTTTAACCATCGATAATTTCACTTTACGATTGCGATTTGCGATTCCGAGCGAAAAAGAAAGTGCTCTGTCGAGGAAAACAAAAAAGATACACGCGCGCGCGCAAAAACAAGTTTTTATAAGTGCATCGAATACTTTGCCAGATGGAACCGAAACCGTGCATATAACAAGATAACTTCAGTCGACACTAAGATCGATCGGTCACACAGACGCGAAAACGTATTGAAATCGTTTTGAGTAAAAAGTAAAGAAAGTTTAGCTAAGTTTTGGAGAGAAATTTCATTTACGCGACGTACGATATATAAAGCCATTGTGCTCCAAATAAAGCATACGGCGTAAAACTCAAAATCGAATCTCTAGATACAACGAAGCACCAAATGGCTAAAGAAAAATGACGAACTTTCGTTTCTCAGCTGGAAACCGCGAACGGGTTTTCGGTCTCTCTCTCTCTCTCTCTCTCTCTCTCTCTCTCTCTCTCTCTCTTTAGTGCGTCATGGAGAAAGGATTACACGGCAACTGCGACGGTAGCACACGACCGTATAACCGTCTATAGCAAAAGTCACATTTAACAAAGTTACGCCGAGTGCTCTATTGTTTTGCCGCTCTACTCAAATTAGATTTCAGTTTTGACGCCGACTTGACTTGATTTCGTTACGTCTACACAAATAACGATTGGCACTTGCGCGTGTACTCGCGATTAGCTGATCAACCGGGCTACATTTGAAACTAACAATTTTAAGTGGTTTTTCAAGTGATTGATCGAGGTTTTGGTTAATCTGCAAAGTAAACCAAAGTAAAAGTATAACAATAAAAAATTGTTATAGCGAAAGGGATGGGTAGTATCAAGAATTTTATTTGCAAAAATAAATATGACGATAAAAATACACAAACTTTAGACAAACATGCTACGGCTCGCACACTTTTCAAGTTTCGCCGACCGATTTCGCAGGGACGACGATCGTCACTTCTTAATTGCGCTTCGCGAATAGAGGCGGCACTCAACAGCTGGAGAAATTAAAAAAAATTCCAATCAAGCGGTAGCTTTATCTTCGGGGTTTCTCCGTTTTAACGTCGCGACGATGTATAGGGATATGAGTATTTTTATAAATCGAGTTGGATGCCCGCTCGAAAGTTCATTCACCGTAAAGGAAACGAACACAAAAAATTAATTGAAAAGGAAGACGTGTGCAGCACGCAAGCGAGGCACGTCCGACACATAGAAATTCTAGAGAACGGAAATCGTGCGATAATATAAGTAGCGGAAAGGATGCGTTGTGCATTTTTTTAATCGTTCTTCGACTTATATAGCCGCTTGATGAATTGAAAAAGGAACGTTTTCATTGATTCGTTCGTTATTGTGCTGAATTATACAACGCATCGTTTGTCGCGACTTTTTACGTAAAATGGGATAGATAGCTTGAGCTTCCCGAAGTGTATACTCAACATTTTCGTAAGCATAATTACAGCTCTCGCCTTTATTGGAAACTGATAAATAAACGAACGATATAAAGATAAAAATGTATAAAGGAGTAAAAAGTGCGCTAACGTTGACGTAACCCAGAACGGTGGAGAAAATAGAAAAGAATGAAAGAGAATGAAAGAGCGTTTGTAGCGTGCGGTAAGGTAATTTGACGTCGAGTGCTGTGCATTTAGGTGTGACAAAGCGAGCGAAATTGGAGTTGTGAGGCTAGCAACAGTCAAGTGCCCAACAGGATTGGCCTTTGACATCGAACGCCAGACTTGTGACTGGAAGACCAACGTGAAAAATTGCGAGCAGCTCGAGAGTAAGCAGCAGTACCCATGAAATTTTACAAAAAAAGGCCAATAACGGGAGACACTGATTTTTTCCCTTCTTCGATTAAGCTTTGTATTTTGATGTTGATGAGAGTTCAGGTATTATTTTGCAATTGCCTTGCCTGTTTTGCCCCTCAGGTGCACAAGATCCGGACTCAAACAAATCACGTGCCCCAGTGGACTGGCCTTTGATTTGGACAAACAGACCTGCGACTGGAAGGGCAAGGTCAATAACTGTGACAAGCTCGAGAGTAAGTGACGCACGCACGGGAATTGTTCAGAGACATTTTTTTAATTTTCAAGCGAAATCTTTCATTTTGGAAATTTTGCCTTGAACAGATTTTTGTTTAATTGTTGAGATTTGTACTGAATTCAAAATCGAGACTCATTCTCCACACTCGACATCCGACGCTACTTTTCCTCTCCAATCGTCTCTGCTTCTTAAAGAAACGCTATTATGTTCAAAGGGATGAGCTAGTTTTTTGTGAAAAAATGGTATTGTTCGACTGTGATCGATATTCTTTTCGAGAACAAGGAAGCAGAGAAGAGAGCGAATCGAGGAAAAAGTACAGTGAGATATCGCGAGGGGAATAGAGACTCGGTTTGAACGTAGACTCGCGCCGTAGCACGCAATTCAACGACTAACCTTCATCACATCATCATCCGTTCATCCTTGCAATCTTATTCGAGAAGAGAAAAACGAAATTATTACTCAACGTTCTCTTTTCCAATTGCGCAAAGGTGCATTTGGCATTTTCTTTTTCCATTCGTTTCGCAACTTGTTTAATAATTTCGTTTTTACTTGTTTGTTTTTGTCACCGACAATTTCTTTGAATACCTCACAGAAATCCGCTTCCACTCTTCATGCTTCGAATGTTGCACCAAAATCTAACTAAAAAGAAACAGCCGCTTTCCTGCCTCTTATTTGATTAAAATATACTGTAGACTAACATCGTGATTGCTCTACTTGGTAGCAAACATTTCGTTGGTATACTTTTCGATTCTCGATCTGTCGCTACATTTACAAGCACCTTATACGCTCTTCGCGTCCTTCGCGAGTTGATCAAATCACTCTTGATGAAAGCAAACGTTTCTTTAAATACAGTCGCATAATGTTCGTATTGAGTATCGCGCATTTCTTTCGTCTCTCGAATCACTTAAAACATCGTATCGAACATTTAAAGAATCCCCACCGTGATCGTGACTGCAATGAAAGTGAAAAGATGAAATAAATAAATAAAGAGTAAAAACAACGAAAATGAGAAACGGCAGCACAGCACAGAGTTTATATTTTACGATCGGTTTCGTTTTCTCGTGTGCCTCGAATCCGGTCCGCCTCTGTATAACTGTTTTTTATGGATCGTGCCCGTTACGAAAAACTTTCCCTACCTCACGAACACCCTCGAACTTGCTGTTTCGTGTCTATGCCGAACTACCTTTTTCTTCCGAAGAAAGAAGACTTGTACAAACATTAATCGATTCATTACTCATCGTTACACACGTGTTGTTGAAATTATTGATCAAGTTTTTCATTCTAATTTGATCCGTCAGTCGTTTAATGCATACATCAACTCTATTCACTCTTCCATCAGATGCCAGTGTCATTATCTTTGTCAGTGCTCTAATTATTTTCAATGCCTATTTGCCACTAAATGTTTAATGTACCATGTGTCTCATGTTTTCCGTTGTCTATTACTCACCCGAATCTGCCTACTTTTTCTCTTTATACTTTACAATCTCTATTCCAATTATTCACACTTTTTTCTCTTGTTTGCATTTTATCCAATTTCAAGGAATACGCGCGTGCATCGACGACGAGAAAGTACAATAAACAAAAAACTTGTTGATAATTCCTGTGAGCGTCACTCAAAAAAGGTTTTTCTTTCAAAAATATCGCAAGATAAACGAAAGAAAAACAAGTCCAAACGACGGCCAAGATAAACATACGACGAAATCCATATTGGTTTACTAAATTGCTAGACAAAACCGTTTGACGATACGTACAATACCGATCAATCACGGCCTCAAGATTCACGTTATTTAGTTCGTACTTTTGGACGATCGAGGTTACGAAATTTTGTAATGCGATTTTTGTGCACACTGGGGAGGAGCCACTTGTATCTACTTTCGTGTAAAAAGTAATGTAAATATATTTTCATCATTGCAACGAATCAACTTGTTATCGAGAATGCTTGAAAGCACTGCAATAGTATTTATTCCATCGATTTAATACAACATTTAACCAAACGAGGTATTAGGATTAATAATTGAATCAATATTCTACCCAAAACTTGCAGTAATTATTTTCACAAATGGGTGGTTCATCGTACCCGTAAACGTTAAATCTTGAAAACAATAGCAAAAGCCTAGATAACGAGTGCGATCAACGATATTTTGAAAAAAAGAAATTCGCCAAGAGTGGCAAAGCGAAACCAAAGATTATTTCGCTCGGTCACACATAGTGTCTCCCGGCCGAATGTTGCCCCCAACGAGCGCGCCGAGTCACAATGAATTTTTACAGAGCCACGCAAAGTGCTGCCCATTCTGAAGACCGATGAACCCGTCTGTCCCGAGGGAAAATTATCTTGCGGTAATGGCGAGTGCGTCGACAAGGAACTGTTCTGTAACGGGAAACCCGATTGCAAGGACGAGTCCGACGAAAATGCTTGTAGTGAGTATTTACAAACGATTTCAAATCGGTAGTCCGCCGAAACAGTTGTGATAAATTACGAATATCCATTGAGCCAAGCTAAAGAACATACCCTTGTACAGCTGTAGAAACCGACCCAAACCGCGCTCCCGACTGCGACCCAACTCAGTGCGTGTTGCCCGACTGTCATTGCTCGGCCGATGGTACCCGTATCCCAGGTGGTTTGGAACCTGCACAAGTACCCCAGATGATCACCATCACCTTCAACGGTGCCGTTAACGTTGACAACATCGATCTCTACGAGGAGATTTTCAATGGCCACCGTATGAACCCCAACGGCTGCCAGATCAAGGGAACTTTCTTCGTCTCTCACAAATACACCAACTATTCGGCTGTGCAAGATCTGCATAGGAAGGGTCACGAGATCTCTGTGTTCTCGCTCACTCACAAAGATGACCCACAGTACTGGACTCACGGTTGGTCTACTTCTCGTTATACAGACAGTTCAAAATGTTTTTTGCCAAAAATAATCAAAACGAATTTTCAACGTACGTTTGTTGATTGAAAACTGCAGGCTCGTACGACGACTGGCTAGCCGAGATGGCAGGTGCCCGTTTGATCATCGAACGTTTCGCCAACATCACCGACAGTACAATCGTTGGCGTTCGCGCTCCTTACCTGCGCGTTGGTGGCAACAAACAGTTCGAGATGATGACCGATCAATTCTTCACTTACGACGCTTCCATTACTGCATCTCTTGGTCGTGTGCCAATCTGGCCGTATACCCTTTACTTCCGTATGCCACACAAGTGCAACGGTAACGCTGGCAACTGCCCGTCAAGGTGAGTGCGGCAAGCTTTTTCGCGCTTTCGAACGATTAAAAAGGCAGAAACGCGAGCGGAGGTTTGACTGAATGTTTCGTATTATTGTAGATCTCATCCAGTTTGGGAGATCGTAATGAACGAGCTCGATCGTCGTGATGATCCAACCTTCGACGAGTCACTGCCCGGCTGTCACATGGTTGACTCGTGCTCGAACATCCAAACTGGCGAACAATTCGGCAGACTGCTCAGGCACAATTTCAATCGTCACTTGAACACCAATCGCGCACCACTTGGTCTTCATTTCAGTGCCTCTTGGCTCAAGAGTAAGAAAGAATTCAAGGAAGAGCTCGTCAAGTTTATCGAGGAAGTGCTTCCTCGCGGTGACACCTACTTCGTCACCATGTCTCAGGTCAGCATTTATTCTGTTGCTCTCTTTCGAGGTCGAGCAAAAGACGACTCAGTAAGAGTTTCAGACAATGATCGAGTGAACTTTTCAGGTTCTTAAATGGATGCAAGAGCCGACAGAAACCCCGTCACTTCGTGACTTTGATGCCTGGAAAGAGAAGTGTGACGAGAAAGGACAACCCTTCTGCTCGTTGCCAAATGCTTGCCCATTGACCACTCGCGAGTTGCCCGGTGAGACGCTTCGTTTGTTCACTTGCATGGAGTGCCCCAACAATTATCCATGGTTACTCGACCCCACTGGTGATGGCTTCTCCGTCAAGAGGAGGAAGTGAGAAAGCTATATGAATTTCGTTTGACCTAAAAAACGGACAAGGGAACATCGACGCGCGCCGCATTTGTGTTTGTTGGGCTTATTATTTGTAATAAATATCTGATATTCCGATCTTTTTTTTTTCGAGCCTCAACAATTCTCGTACAACGATGATGCTGGTGTACGAAAGTACCGTGACTGTAACTCGGTGTTGCGCGAGGATACCTTATTTCTTCTTTAATGACTGTCTTAAATAATACGAGATTAGTAGATTTAATCAACGAACGTGTGTTTATTTTACATTTGCAGTAAATTTTACTCAGTTTACGAATACTCTCTTCTATTTAACTCTCACTGCACTGTTGAATGTTGTATATTTTCTCTTCTCTTCAGAGTCCTAGTTAAGTTTGCTGCAAATAGATTTTTATTTTTCGTATTTTATTCATCAAATAACTTGTAGTTTTAATCTTTTGATATACAATTGATTTATTAGATACGTTGTGTGAATATAGTTGAATGAGTGTATAAACAATATCATTGTGATTTTCATGTCGTATCTTTTATACGAGTTTTCAAATATTAAAATGGAGTTGAAATAAATGAAATATATTTATTCTACACCTTGAAATATCATTTTTTAATGGTCGAATTCACAACCCGTTTTATTGAAAGTGCCGCCGATGAATTTGGCGTCATAATTCACAAACGTTGTCCAAATTCGAAAATAGTATCGATTTTTTCCCCAAATAGATACTGTAAGTCTACATTTGTACGTTCAAATAACCTCTACTAATAGTGAGACTGTGCCTGACTACACATGCCACTTATCTACTTACGCGATTCCGATGCGATTTGCAATGTCCGAAACCTCGCCTAACGCAATATTTGAACAAATTCGTGCAATTTGTAAATATATTAAATATTAAAACATGATAGATAATCGGGTTTTATTTGCAGGAAGTAACAGGTGTTGATAACAATCGTTTTCTTTTTTTTTGCGCTTTTATTGAAATCTTGCGAATATATACAAAGGATTGAAGAACTAATTAACTAATACACATTTTTTATCAACTAAATAAACAAGGATATGTTACTTTAAGACAGTAACATGTTAATCGTTAATTAAAATAACGCAATAATGTAATAATAATAATAATAATAATAATAACCGTCATCATCATAATCACAATAATAGAAATAATAATAATGATGATGATCGTGAGAGGCACTACGCCCGCAAAATTACGCGTACGGTATGTACATAACACCGAGAAAATTATTTTTCTCACATCATCGTTGAGTTATAGCGCTCACCTTTCTCTAGCTCCCTCCCTTTCTCTCCTTTCGTCGACAATATTCTTTCATGCACAACGTCGATCTTGCATTTCCAAGCATATATGCCATCACTTGCTTGCTGAAATTGTGGTGTTCACGAAATTTCGTATTTATTCATACCGAGTATGCTTGTCTAATGAACACTCTCGCGACTCGGTCGTTAAAACTATTTTATCCAGAACTCGGAAAAGTCAGCGAATAATCTTTTTGCTTTACTTTAGACGCTCGTAATACTACGGACAAATTCATGTTTTTTTCATCGAGGAATTGTTTCTTTTTTTCAATCTTTGAAAGCACTTGATACTTGACTTCATCCACTATTATATAAATAACGAGTTTGAGAAAAACTACCTAGAAGAATATTTCTTAAGACACTTTTTGAAACACGTTATCTTGTTTTACTTTTACTTTAATATATACTTCTGCTATATGTTTTTATTTCTCACGTAGGTACCTAGTAGTTAGTACTTTGAGTACTTTAGGAATTCTCGAAAGTTACAGTAACTTTTGAAGTTTTATCATTTTTGTACGAAATAATTTTATTATAGTTTAAATTTTATTCACTTGAATCACTTTTTTTTATTCAAATAAATCTCAAAAATGTTCGTTACACAAGTAGTTAATATGTATGTTACATATTTAGAGAGCAAATTCGTTACAGTAGTTGGAAAGGCACTAATCTCACGTTTTCCTCGACAGGATTCTAATGTGCAACTATGCATAAGTGGTAGTCGATTAATTAAATCAACTTTGAATACGGAATTTCGTGATTAGCTTTTGACCCGTGTTCAATCTTAAATTTCTTAGTCAGTTTATTTTGCTCGTGAAATAAAACAATTCAGGTAAATTGCATTGGCGTTTCTACGTTTTAATCAATCCTGCAATTATTACAAATTGTATAATCAACTGGCGTAAATATTTCGCTGACTTTTCTGAGCAAACTAAAGCAAGCGCTGTACAATTTATTACTTTACAACTTTCAAAGAGAAATATACACTATGTAGAAATAAAATAAACGATTCATGCGAAATCTCCTTCACAAACTGCACTAATTTCGTATGTTTTTTATTGCTTCACAAAATATATACTCAGTGTCAAAATGCCATGTTCTTTGCCACGCATTCGACAAAGTTGAGACTGGCAGAAAAAAGTTTTGAACCAGTGTGAATAGAGCTGAAATATTTTGATTCGGAAATCGGTAAGCTGAATGAGAGTATTCTTCGTAAAATTTTGTTCATAGAAATGCTTGATGTTACGAGATCGAAAGTGAAAAAAAGTAAATAAAATGTAATTTGATATTATTTAATTGACTAAATGACTTTGACTATTTTCTTTGATTGTTTACCAAGTTCAAGCATTTCCTTTTGATTACATAATGAAACTTTTCTCTTACCAAAACAAATCTTTACATTCAAAGTTATATCCATCTCAATACCTTCACCTTCTGACGTAGTAAAAAATATGCACGTGGATTCATCTTGCAAGAGATCTTGTAGTAGTCATTCTCGAACATTCTAAAATGAACTTTCATAAAACCGCATTCAAATTTCGATAATTAAATAATTGAATCGTCATATTCAAAAACTGTTTAGATGTACGCCATTAATGTTGATATTAACACAACATAACTATTGTAATTACTTTCTCTTAGCTGCTGTGTAAGAGGCGCTCAGGCAAGCGAAAACAAATAAATGCTTCTGCAAAGGTCCTATAAAATGATTATTTTGTGCATCGATCAGAACATAATGTATGAAATTAACGTTCTAGTAATGTTACTCAGATTGAAGAAAACTCGAAACACATAACCACATGTTATATTATTATGTATTTCAAAATCACGTTGACATTTTCAGTCGAATATAATGAACACATACACTACAGAATTTTCTGTGAAACTTTTTTTTATGAATAATAAAGAAAAATTAAATCGAAACATTAAACATAAGCTTTATAAAAAGTATTTAATAAAAATTGAACTTTAGTTTCAAATCAAATGAAAACTAATTTTATTACTACAATTCAACATCAAAGTTTAAAAATATAGAAATTCATACATACAAAATTTATTGTTATGTCTTACACTAAGTACTTTAATAAAGCAATGTGCACAATGATTTTAAAAATAAAATAAGACCAGCTTGATAATTAACAGGCGGCAAAATCCATTCAATGAACCAACGACGAAAACGAATAAAAAAATTAACTTATACTAATTATTGACAAACTAGAAGTATACAAACGTACGATTTATTGCGCTTTTACTATTCTTCATCACGAGAAGAAAGTGTCATTACGATAAAAAGAAGAGAGGGTAAGAACCTCCTCGATAGTATAGTATATAAAATATCAATTTCGTGTTGTTTATTAAAAGGGTAAAAAATACAATGCTCGCCTGGCGTCTCTTATTTGAGCAAAAAACCAACAATTAGTCTGAATTTTTCATTCCATCAAAATATACGGCATTTCATATTCTTCATCTTACATCGCCACATCTAGTTAAATGCCTATCTTTCTCAGGTTTTGTTCAATTCGATATACATATATTCGTTTATAGACATATCAAAAATATCCTTATTAAAATAGAGCATTTACATTTATAAAGTACCTGCGAGTACTTTTTATGTATTTTCATTGATTACATCTTAACCATCGTCACATTGTAACTTTTGTTCTTTTTTTCTCATATCTTTTCATATACATTCAATTATCCACATTTCAAGACCTTTCAATTGAAGGGGTTTGATTATTCAAAGAACTGCAATTTGAGTAAAATTATTATGTACAAGTGAAAGAAAATCAGAAATGGAATAAAACATAGAAGTGATATTAGTTTAGATTGAGGATCCTCAATTCATTAATTAATCAATCAATCCATTGTGACATTACTTCTTTCAAGTTGCCAGAGAATCATTTCTATCAGATATTTTATTTAAAGATATGCTTTGTTTTATCCATTTCTTCAGTTTTCCACAATTTTTTATAGACATTCGAATAATCAAACTTATTGCGTTTTTGTTCCTTTTTTTCTCAATTCATAGGAAAAATAGGTGAATTGATGAAAAACACGTTAGATTGAAATCGATATCGACTTGAATTATGTACAATGTAACTGTATACAATAGTATACAATAATATATATATATATATATGTGTGTGTGTATGTATATAACATAATAAATAAGCTTAGCGCGTAGCCTATTGTAATAATGAACGGCTCTTTACTTTATGTGCCCTAATGCTATAATCGAAACCATTTAGTTCATTCATAATTAAAAATATTAAGATTGTAGTAGTTGCAACGGTCGCAACAATGCAACATTTACTATTAAATATTATATTGTATTCAACAGTATTGCATGCCTACATGCATGAAAAAGAAGAAAATCAATATATATATATATGTGTGTGTATATATATGTATATATATACATATATATATATATATATATATATATATATATATATATACACATATATATAATAAAAATAATAATTCTGGCTTCCGAGGAACACTCACGACTATCGGCGAGATTCGGGGAGACCGAGAAAATGAAAAAAAGCTAAAGCCCGAACAAATTATTCCTTATTTCCTTCTCTGAAAAAAAATATGTAACCTTCACATTTATTTTCAATCGCATATCACATTCAGAAAGAAATTCTCTCTTATACCTTTTCTCTCATTGCTTTTGTTTTTCAGGTAAATAGTAAGTAATGCGGTCTACAGCACTATAATTGCTGAATAATTTGTCAAAAGTATTTGACATTTGAAAATCATTTAGCAAGTATTAAGTAACTCGTTTTCTCCATATACAGTTAAAGAATTCGAAATTGGCAAAAAAAATGTAAACATAAAAGTGACTTCGATGCAATTAAACTATGCAGCGTAAACATTGTATTATTATTAATATAAAACAACATTTGACACACATCACAATGTTTAAAGAATTTCGCATTGAAAATCAGAACATGTTAACTTTTTTTGCTAGATTTCAAAATCAAAATAAAAATCAAAAATAATTGTTGAGTAACTCGACATACCAAACGGAATAAAAATATATTTGACTTTAACAAATATTTTTTTTCAAAATTTAAAATAATCAAAAAAAATATTACTTTTCTAAATGTCAAATTGTGTGAAAAGATTTAGTAGTTATACTGCTGTAGTCCGAACCGACATACATCCCATTACATGTTGTAACAAAGGTTAATATATGCTTTTGCATTTTATTGCAGTAACCTGCACGATGATAAGCTGAACGAAGAATTTATATCAATAGTAAAATTTGATGATCATACGCATCAGTTTTTAGCAACACGGAACATGATTTTAATATTCTCACCATCACTCGTTAACAACGTAATGTTTTATAAACTTTTTACAAATTTTAATTTAGGCAGTATTCAAGCTTTTTCTTTTTGTAAAAAAACGTTAGATTTTGTATATTAGAATTTTCCGATGTTTCAAGATGCTATAATTCTGAAATTCTTCGTTCAAACTACAAACTATTCATTCGAAGTATTTTTTCGAGGTAATTGAATCATTCATAGTCACATCATACAAAAGTAAAATATGAATAATTACGAATCCAAAATAATCGACGAAATGCGCGTTGTCTTTCAGATAAATAAAGTTTCGAAACAAAGGTAGCGTCACGCGTCACTATTTCGTTAGGCACTTTATCAGTTAATTTTCGCATCACTTCCTTCTTGGTAAATCATCATAACACTTAAACACACGCGTAGAGCTTTGGTTGCGCACACGAGCGTCACTTGCGACGGCCGTAAAAGTAAAAGTCCCGACTTGAGGCAACGATCGAGCGCCTCTTCCGTTTCGGGTATCACTTGTCCTGCGTCCTGGTGACCGTCTGCGCGATCACCGTTAGGCTCTTGGGTATCTTCGGCAGAATAGAAATGGGTGTGCTTGTTGCCGCGGGCGGCTTGGTCGTCACCTGAATGGACTTGGGCAGGTTCAGGTTGCTTATGAGATTCTGCGTGGGCGAATTTTCATTTGGTAAGCTACGCATGTCACAGACCAAAGGCTCGAAGTCACCTCGGCTGCGCTGGTTCAACATCTCTTGCTGCATCAGTAGGTGCTTTCTGAACAGCGACTGCGATTTTTGGATTTCCGCGTCATACGCAGCGGCCGACTTGTAGTTGTTTGGCGAGGAATTTGATTTACCTACGAATGCAAAACAGATATAGTCATTGGTGAATACTTAATTAAACGTCGCGATATCGAAACTTATTTCGATTTGGTATACACACCTGAGCTACTGTTGGGGCTCGAGCTATTTCGTTCGTTCATCTGCTTCTGTCTCTTAAGGTTCTGCAACCTTTTGTAGTCAGGCTCCGTTAATTGGAACACTTTTCCTCCCGCGACGTTAGCTCCCTTCTGCATGGGATTCGTCTCTTTTCTTTTGGCACTACCATTTTGTCCACCACCCGTACTTAGTCGTTGCAGGTTTGGAGGTGGCTTTTTGATAATTGACACTCCTGGAGTAAGTTTCATCACTCGGGACGATGGTTCCATCTTCGAGAGTTGAGACGTAACGCTGAGCAGAGAGGAACTCGTGCTTGTGCTAGGAGCTGAAGATCGTTGCTCGAGTATGTAACCACCGCTCAAACGTCGCGAATTGTTCATCTCGATGGTGTTGTGTGACTCGATAGCTTCATCGTTCTTCTCGGGACCTTCGTACGAAATAAGACGATTCTGTACTGAGGTTGAGTAATTAATAGCGTTTCTAGAAGCATTCGGTGCTAATATTAGGTCCCCAGCTCTGAAAAAATGTTTACAAAAAACCATATAGTTATACGTTACATACGATAAACGTAAAATAAAAATGAGAAACAATTCAACTCACCTATAGTACTTCTCCAACAAGATAAGATGCCTAAGAAAACTGCTCTGATTACCGTAGGGCCTTTGTAGCTCCTGCCACAGCATTTTGGTATCTCTGTCGTATTGGATCATCGTTGCGCATTTTTCCCAACCTTGAGGAGTCACCTCCCTCACATTGTTGAATTCGACATTTGCATGGAGATTCATCTCCTCTTCGCCGGGGAACAAAGTACGAACGCTGATCGAAGGATTCGCCCCAAGTCGCTGTACCACCGGTGTTATATCGTTATTCGGAGTATTGTTTGGAGTGTTGTTCGTAGTGTGATTTGAAGATGTGTTTGCAGCATTATTCTCCAGTCGCGGCCGTTTCGGGGGTAGCCTTGTGAGAGTCACTTCTCTGTCTCTCGAGAGAAGTTCAGCGACACCCTTTACACTTCCATTCTTGTCCAATTCATCCGAGGCATTCAACACACTTATTGATGTACTCAGAGCTTTACGCTTTTTTAGTTTTTCAATAGCGTTTTCAATGCCCATTGGGCGAGAATCTTGGCTCGTTGATGGTGTTGGTTCCTTCGTCATGCTTGTACTCGGTTCATTCTTACTCGTTTCAGGACTTGATTTATCGGATGTTGTCGCAGAACTCGTGTGAGCAATGTCGGATAATTTTGGAGAAACAGGCAGTTCGATTCCTGACAAATTCATTTTTTTGGACTTTTTACTGATCCCATTGCCGTTATTCTTTGACTTGCTTTTATTTGATTGACCCGAATCTGCTTCTTCGTCGGTGTCCGGTTCAGGGCAGTGGAAGTAAGCTAGGAGTCTAAGTTAAAAAAAAAATTATGCACGTTTAATTGGAAATGAGAAAGATTTATGTATATGACTAAGCTAGAATACTCACTTTTTACGGTAGTTTTTATAAAAGGCTTTGTTGTTCTGGCTTACTTTAGCGACGTCTTCATATTTCAAGAATAATCCGGCAAAATATTTACAAAGTCTACAGAAAAATCCATTGGCCTGCATGGCGGCTGGTAGGCCCTTCTCATGCATCTTTGTATTTATATGATCGATAACTTCCGGCTTCAATCCGACGGGATACGTGTAGTTCCTTGTGAGACGACGTCTGCACAGCGAGCACATCAACAACTTCTCGACTAGTGCAAAATGAGCTCCGCAAAACATAGTAAGTGTGTTGTGTTGGGACGTGTCCCATTTGATCGATAGCTACATCAAAAAAATTAGTCGTTGTACGTACGTTTATTTAACGGAAAAAAATTGAAAATTTGCCTATTCACTACAATTAACATACCTGATCTTTAATACTTGATTTTATTCTTATGAGCCAACGACGTTTGACATGGTGCCTAGGTGGTTCTTTGCAATTGACGACCATGCACTCCATCATAGATTGTCGAGTTCGTTGTGGCTTTGGCGGTACATTGGCGGGGCTATTGTTGCACTAAATGAAGTGTAATACGATTAGTTACGACGCTCATGCGAAAATCTCGATAATAACAAGAATCTAATTTACCTTTCTGTCGATATGCCTGTAGCACGCATCACACAGACATGAGTCCATGGTAATGTGTAGCTCACCTTCCAAGATTTTTTTCCTCCTTTCGTCGGATTTCATTTGGGCAAGGTGCATCGGCGTATCAAGTGAACCAAACTTCCCGTGACAATAGCCGCAATTATCACAGCATAAACGACCTGGATGGATCGAAAATGACGATGACTTTTCTGGAATAACTAGCGATTGCCGATCCTTTAACGTTGAATCATCGTTGTCATCATCTAAGAAAATAATTCCGAATAATTAAGATTTCGATAATAACAGATTGGTGGGTTAATGATAGAAAGGAAAACGTTTCAAATAAGCAGACAGGAGGGATACATGACTAAATGATATGGTGATATGTTTTTTGATAATCAATCTAAAAGCTTGAGAAAAAAAAATCGATTGTACTTTTGTTAAGATCAAACAGATTAATTGAATGAGTATGTGTGTTTGCGACTAAAACTACATTAACAAGACGAGTATATATTATGCAATGTATGAGTGTGAGAAACTTGGATTGATGGAATTATTCCCGCAACCAATTTTACCACAAGAATGTCTGGGATTAGTAGATAACTTTCGATTCGCACCAGAAGAGCTGTCGCTGGCACTGTTGGGTCCACCCTGCAAAAAGAGGCAATCAACTGTTAAATACATTTGACATTTCATAAGCTATCTTTTCAATGATCAAATAATTATTGTTTACCTCCTTCTGAATTGTGTAATTCTTGCCTTCCTTTGGTATCCTGATGACAGTTTTAAGTGTCCCGGTATAGCCGTTTCCCTCCCTCTTCTTTCTCTCATGCACCTTTTCCCAAGATTCTAATCCAAGATGTCTCAGTATATCCTCCTTTTTCGCACGATCCTCAGGTGTTTCGTGAATCTTATCAGCGTTATTGGATGATTCTCCAGAAGTTGAAGCTTCGTCAAGATCTTTTTGAGATATTCCATTGGACCGTGGCTTAGCCTGTTGCGCTTCAACCGGCGCGGGTGGATTCATATCTTCCGAAGCATCTTCCGAAGCAGATCTTTCGCGTGAAACGTTGCTAGATCGAACGTCATTCTCAGATTTGCTTCGATTTTTCGATTCAGAAGCACTTGATTTCCTTCTTTCCGACGCTGAAACACCTCTCACATTTTCTTCAGCGGCCATAAAACTGGAGGACGATTCGTTGATCGACGCTACTTCGTTGTCCAGCATTGAATCCTCCTTAGCTTGTTGTTGAGCTTCAACCTTCTTTGCATCTTGCTTTTTGGCGCCGCGTTTACCTTTTGGACCTTGACTCTGAATTGGTTTCTTTACTTCCCGACTTCGTCGCGTGCGTATTTGGGGCTCTGGCTGATCCGTTGGTTCCGTTTTAACAACTATATCTGTCGTTTCGGATGTTTCATTTGCTTGAACTTCATTTCTGTTTCAACAATAATAGCAAATTTTAATATGATTATGAAGTTTAGATTCTATATCATCAAATTTTTGGACAGTTAAACAAACGAAATATGGAACTTATAAAAAGTATTTATTCTAACAATATTCCTATTGATGTACTTGTATCAAATTATTATACGTAAAGTTATCTTGTAAAACAATATTTTTGTCTTGCCTACTGTACGAACATTATTTATGTCGAGGTGACGAGACAGTTAGCTCTAGAAGAGTGTTAATAATGTAAAAAGCAGCTTAAGCAATATTTCGATCGTTGCCATAGCTCTAGCAGCAAGTTCTGACGTTACTGTGTTCTTTACAGTTCAAACTTTTATCGTCTTTTATTTCGAATTATTACATAGACAAGGTGAGTCAAAACAAATAACGAAGCCACTAATTTCCAATCATTCTTACCAACTCTAAAATCGTCAATTTCGTGTGATTTCAAATGATGTAAGCTAAGTTAACTTTTATTTTCAATCAGCTGAGATCTAACAAGAGTAAATCATCAGAGGAAATGATCGTTATCGAGAAGAAATCTAAGAGTTTCACGGCAATACAAAATAACTTCTCGTGTGATCATATATATTTGTCGTTTCACTTTTCTTTCACTTTTCCGTAGTTCTTTGAGCGACATACGCGCTGTTTATAGAAATCCGATATTAAATTGTAAGCATTATCACGAGTTTAAAGTAATCAGTTTCTAATCAATGTCTCGGCGGTATAATTCATTCGTACAAGGAAACGGCTTAATTGTTTACAAGATTTTCCTAAATAAACATGCGATGAATGAAAAAATTGTGTTTGTAGCATAACATAACAGATTATTTGGTAAGTAGTCTGGTCAAAATTAAGTTAAGAAACTGGTAAAAATAGATGAGTCCATCCAATAAAAAATGACTTACCCAACAGTATCAATGGCAGGATTATCATCTTGTGTGGTAGTAGCTGAAGGCACTTCGGACGTGGTAGCATCTTCGGACTTGATAGCTTTCGTCTCAGACTTATCCTGAACAACAGGAGTAGGAACACGAGCGGGTTTTCCAGTCTCGGATTTTCTTGTCTTGTCGCTGGCTCTCGTCCTTAAACTTCGTCGAGTTTCTTTTGGCTCAACAACTGCTTCGCTTTCCTCCTTGACAATGACAACCTCTTTTGATGATTTGCTCTCGTCAGGTACGATCGCGTTATCGGGGGCGGATACCTCCTCAGAATGTTCATCACAGCCTTCTTTATTATTATCTTTGATTTGAGAGCTGTCCGTGGCCGACGATTCATCTTCGTCGATCACTAGATGCATTTCGACGTCGGATGAAACATCATTTTCCGGCACTTTCATTGACGCTTCCTTTCCAGTATCTTCAACGAGTTTATCCAGACTACTGGCCAAATCGTCAAAGCTTTCGGATTCTTTATTGACTTCAACGGAGTTATTAACCTCCATTGCCTCTTCTGTCTCTTCGACAGATGGTGCCATCAAAACTTCCGAGGCAGTGTCAGTCTTATTTTCATTAGTGCTGTCATCAATCTGTAAAGTAGCAAAAAAAATGAAAGATTATTCAACTGATCACGCGATAATACTTAACAACCGTCAACATGAAAATCGATTATATACTTGAATCATTCATAATGCAAAACCGTGAAAAGTAAGACTCACTTTGCTGCTAGTCTTCGTCTCGTCAGTCGCATCATTTGTCTTTCGATCTTCTTCAGCCTTTTGATCTTCTGGTTCGGATTTTTCAAGCTCGTTAATAGTTTCAGTTGAGCTCGAGGATCTCTGTCTATCGGATGCCGTCGAGGTCTTGCCTGCCAATACCCTGGTTGATTTTCTTGTTGCGCTGGGTGTTGAGGATTTCTTCACTTCTTCGCATTGCTTGGCATCTTTCGCTAAAAAAATAATTACGTTCTCTATATAACGCGTATTTCTTTCAATTCGTTTCTTTTGACTAGTCTACGATTGGAAACGAAAAAAGATGCATGAATATGGTATAATAACGTTACTTATATCGCTTTATCGTTTTCTTGTCTTTTGATAGTCGGCACTTGTCTCAAAAGACATCATCCACTCGTCGGACGATACCTGTCATAAAATTATTTTACGAGCACATCAAATTGAAAGTTTCTCGAAATAATATAAGACATTTTACGATAAAATCTTTTGAATGCTCTTGTTGCAATGATAAAATAAATTAATACAAAATAAGTAAAGCGTGAGTTGATGTATAATGATTAAATACTAAAAGGCTACTTGAAATTATGAATAACGTTAAAATTCTCGAGGAATGGTAGCAAAGCGAAGATACGATATCCTTTCATTGATTTGTTTCGCAAAGCAATACGATCTTCAACACGTGATCAGAGTAGTTCCGCGCTAATTAACGTACGTAAAAGTTCGTTTATGATTACAAAGTATTCCCTTTTGCAGTGATATTTTTAAGCACAAGCGAAGTTTTTATTTAAAAAATAAACTCGTGCAGACGCGCGTTACACGTTCAGGACTAGGGTACAAGCTTCCATCGGACTCTCCCTATAGACGACTAAAAAATAAAAGAACTTACAAGGATCAGTGCTGGTGCTAGACTCCTGGACCTTGGCATCCACGTCAGCAGCTTTTTCCTCGCTCGCGACATTAGCTACGCCGGCTTGCGGCTCTTGCTGCTCCTCAGCGGCTTCCTTGTCGTTGGTTGACTCGCTCTCACCCATGACTAGCTTCTCAATCTCTTTGGCAGTATCGGCTACTTTCGGCACCGAGTTTTCCGCGTCCTCGCTTTTTATGTCTTTCTTTGTCGGACTCGGGCCTAAACCTATATTGTATTTTTTCGTATTTTTTCTTTATTCACAACTACTGCTTTTATAAAAAATCATATGAATATACGTGTGTGTTCCGAACCATAAACTCAAGGAAAAATACTTCTCGGCATACTTTTGGTTCTTTCGTTAACCGAATGATTCGGACAAATGAATTTGAATTTGAAATTCGAAGTTTAGCGTGAAAATGAACGTCGAGAAATGTGATTAGATGAACTAAATTTGATGCATAAATGTAACTTTATATCTTAACGTTACATGTCAATGTGAAATAATTGCTTCAATTGACTGGAAATGCAATTTTTCGTTTACGTCCTTTGGCTTTCTCGCGTGATGTGGCATACTTCGTAAATATTTATAATATCCTCTCGCAAGATATAAACGATCATAAAAGAACGTATTTAAGAGATTATGAATTTTCTCGAGGAACCACGTTGAAACAAATACAAGGGAAACCTAAAATAGACTATCGAGTGGCTTACTGACGCGAGCTTATGCGTATATATACAAACGACACTAGAAAACTAATTATGAATCAATTCGGAACGATTCGATACGTACAATCGGCAAAAGTTAAACTTGTCAAATGCTGTGCCGTGATAATCGTTGGATTAATATTTGAATGTAATAATATTGATATTGATTTTATAAGAGTGAAACGATCTACTTTTGGTTTGAGCTTTCACGTTTAAAGGTATAACCAAACGAACGCATTCGAAGGATAATAAAAAGTTTCGATTAGAAAACTTAATGCTAATTCATAAATTCACCTTACTTTTACGGATGTACATTCTTTTATTTGTAACGAATAAACGTTTCATCGCCGATGCAACAATTGATTAGGAACGTTTCACTGTCCTATTAAATCCCCTAATTCTTCTTCTAACCAATTTGACGTCGATCTCGAGTATTTTACCCAGGAGAAAACTCGAATAAGCTTGTTTGGAATGTGTTGCAGCTAGCAATAATTAAAGCGTAACAAAGAGTGAAAGTGCACTTACCTCTGTTCTTCGAAGCGCTCGATTTGTCATCGTCGGCCTCCTTCTCCAAATTAGGTACGACCCCGTCGTTGTGTATTATGGCGGTGATCTCTTCCCTTTTTGGGGGTTCGAAAGTCTGAATGATTTTACTTTCAATCGATTTAGCAATCGATAATTTGATTTTGTCGATCATCTCGTCAATTTGCGAAGAGGTGCCTTCCAACGTCGAAATCTTGTCAGTAGTCCCGGTAAACATCGGCGACCGTCTGACATCATTATTGAGACTACTCCTGCGACTCTTGGGCGTATTGTTAGCGACCCCCGTGGAAGGCTTCGCATCCGCAACTTTTCCAGGCATCTTATCCTTTTTAAGATCGCCGTTTTCGCTTTTGATCTCGTCGCAGCTATCGTAACTGCGCGTCTTCGTTTTGGAACGCAGCGTCGGCCCGTTCTCGCCGGCTTCAGCGTTGTTATTGGTCTCGACGTCCGCAGTCGCGTTGTCGCGCTCTTCTTCGGCCAACTCTTCTTTTTCAGATTGCTCCTGCTGCTCCTCTTTCTCGATTTTTACGCTGACAATGGCATCGGGCGAACTCAAAGACTCCACGCCATCCACGCCTGCCTCCGACATACTGACCGATCTCCTCGACTCTGCAAATGCCAGGTGTGTACTGACTAAGGGAGATAGAGAACGGGAGCGAGAGATAGAGAGCGAGAGAGAGAGAGGGAGAGAGAGAGCTAAAGAGAGAAGGGGAGGGTGAACAGGGCTGTACTCGTTAGTGTACCGATGGTCCCTGGTATTCTCGTGTCAGTGGATTAACCGTTACCCGAAATTCAAAGAATACCGACCTTTTTGTAACTTTGACCGATACGTATTAGTAATGTAAGTGCCCTCCGATAATGGAGTCTTGAAAAGTGGCGTTTACCACTCGACAAGTGGTAAAAGCCAGTTTCCAAAGGATCATGCAACCATTATTGTTATCGCTTGCTATGCTCATTAAGCAACTATATACATAGCAACTATATTTTGGTGGTGTTGAAATGAGGGGAAATGCTAAATACCTGTCTCACCCTTTTGTAAAGATTGACGAAGTTTCCCGTTTCTTAAGCTTCTTTTGGCAGTTTTTGCGTTCTTTTTTCCCCTCAAATCACCGGCCAAAGCAGACTCTTCGCTTTTAACTTTGATGCCAGCTTCAACCAGCATCGAAGAAGCTATGACCTCCTCAATAGTGAGCTCGTAAGAATCATTCACCGGCTCTGTCTTAATATGTTTAAGCTCCACTGGCTCAATCTTAATCTCCCTTTCTTTACTCTCTTGTCTTTTTTGTGCTGTCACTAACGTCTTTATATTTTTTGCAGCCTTTGATGCAGATTCTTTAAATTTCTTGCCTAACTTTGAGCTGCTTTTGTCCTCAACTTCAACCTTTATTTCTTCGCAAGTCTTTGTGGAAGCTTTCAACTTCTTGGCAGTTTTGCTCTCTTAAAAATTTTTTATTGATTTTTAGCTTCTCATGCACTCCATCAATACAACAAGAAAAATATTGGATACTTCGCGAGTGCTTAAAATCCATTTTATATCACTAGTACTTCGAAGCACACTTCACCGAACAATCTACAATCTGAGACTTTAAGACTTTTCAAGTATCAAATATTCCCTCTTTTTCAATAATTCAGTTGTTGAAACGAACAAGTAAATGAAAACAAAAGCGAAACCTATTTGAACATTTTCAAGAGTCCTGATTCTTGATCACTCTAACAAATAGTCCTGACGACAATAAATAAAGCCACTTGCCAACAAAAACAAACCATCAAAGCAAAAAAAACCGCCAAAAAGAAATCAAGAAATGGGACAGTGCGTAAACGTGTGAAAATTGAGGATGAAGTACGTACTGTTTTTTGTGTCCTCGGATTCCAAGCCACTGTCCTGACAGCTGTCGGAAACGGCCTTACTGGATTTGGTCTTCCTATTCTTCTTAGCAACGATCGACTTGGGGTCGGCGATCCTTTTGAGTGACTTGATAGGCAGCTTTTGCTTGACCTTGATGAGAGTTTTCTTGGCCTTTTGCTTGCGTTTGAGGGCCGTTTGTAGTGCGCGTTTGCGCGGCAAAGCTGCTTCGATTTTCACCGGCAGCTGACTGTTGGTCGCGATTGCTTCCAAAAGCTCACGAGCTTGCTTATTTCTGGGATTAGGAACCAGATTCTTCGACTTTTTACCACTTGAGATGCGAGTGGTCACGTTTTCGGAGGAAACGGCTGCGGAACCAGCGAGTAGCGAACTATTATTGTTATTCGCCTTCTGCTTGGACTTCGAAGGCGCTAAGGGTCTCTTCTCCCTGGATGCCATGTCACTTCAACCCACATTGGGCTCCTATAATCACACAAGGAATAAACCGTTTAGTGAAGAGTTTGCACAAAAATTACAAGTGAATACACACTGAGAATGAAATACATCAATATAAAGTGGGCTGTGGTCATGATCAACAAGCAAAGAGTTTAACGTGTTAAAGCACTTTTCTCAGTGATGAAACTAGTGGTCGATGGCAAGCACACCTAAATATCTCATGTTCAGTAAGGCTAGCAATCTCTGTGCGACAATGCAAGCGTTAATATAACTGATCAAAGATTATTTATATTACGACATGTAGTATATTATATTATACATAGTTTATTACTTCCAAGTATAGTGCCACCATTATCATGCAGTTGACCAATGCAACATCCGAGTAATAGATACAACGCACCTTTATATAAGATTGAAGTGATTATTTTTAAGAGTATACGCGTACCTCAACATTAACGATACCACACAAGTTTTATCTTTCACAAAAATATTTCAGATCAAAAGAGACCTGCAAACATACTTAAAATAGTCGATAACAATATAGACTAAGTAGTGTAACCGTGTAGAATAACCAAGTTAAATCAGATCATACACATATACTAACAACTATATTGATCGATTGATTATAACGTAATGAAAGTCATTATTATTAAATTATCTCAATTTCGTTGGGTATTAATTAATGGAAGCGAGTATTATTATTTAACCAATAATGGAAGAAAATTACGTAAAAAAGCTACTCTAGTGATTTACATGCATATTACATGATTTGTAAAAATTTACTTTTTTTGTCAATGAGAATGAAATGCTCCATTTTGTGTACAGTCCTGACAACGTATAATGCACAGAAGAGACCTTCCCATCATTCCTCAAATACTCGAGGTAAGTAAATCATTGTTGAGCAGCTGCATATTTTCCTTTGTTGTCCCAAATATTATTAAAATATCTGACCTAGAAACAACCCCATTTATTTCAATTTTATATCCTATAATTAATCCAATCCAAACTCTATTATTGCGCAATTTTATTAAATATAACTATTCTTTGAAAACAAAAGGTGAAAATCCAGAAATGTTTTACTATGTAGAATATTTTAACTATAAAATATAAGTATCCTCCAATTTTGCATACTTAACCATAAATAAGCAACAGTTTCAATCAATGAATAACTCGGAGGTGTAGTCTAAATAAACAACAACCGATTTTGAAAATGCAATTTTGTAATCATTGCACATTTATTTCGTTGGTAAACAATCATGCTTAATTTGACATTTCATTATATTCAAATCAAAGTTGGAATGTTATATTGAATATCTATTTTAATAAATAATCTATGTTAATAAATAATGTATAGTTTATACAACAAATGTGAAGTTTGTTATTGCTTAGTTGTGACTTTTAATAACAATTCCGTTACTAACTCTTTTTGTTTATTATAATTTATAATAAGCCATTAGTTATTAAAATAATTTAAAGTATAATTTACTTAATTCAATAATTGTTTCAGAAGTATAAGTATAATAGAGATCATTCAATTTTTCTGCCTGGCTTCCCCCATACTACAATCAACAGGTTGCAAGCAGCCCCACCAAACTGATCTGATTAAAATTTGATTCATAATATTTAAAATAAATGCACAGAGTTCATAAGCTTTACCTATTTTACTATCCTAGATTATTATAAAATCTATTTGCTAGTTTACGATATTTAAAAGGGATAGAAAATATTTCAACCCAGAAATCAATAGCCTAGGGATGCAACTTTCAACTTGTCATTTCTCCAAGTTCAAACCATATATTTTCATGAAATTTTTGTAGGAATATTGGTAAGATCATAAATATTGTACTCGTCGTCAAAAAGTTGAGTATACCATATTTTATCAGCAGCTACGTAAATAGATACCAATGAGACCTCGAAAAAACAGAGCCCCAATTGCATACTCAATTTCTTTCAATATTATTACTGAATAATATATTATTAAATAATTCAATATTTATATTGTTATCAATTATTTATCATCAAGATTTATCAATCAGGAATTCGAGACTCATTAAAAACGTTAAAAATAATTAACAGAAAATTTGATTGATTTCAACATTTATTAATAACGTTTCAATTTGAAAGAGTAGCTTAGTATTTTCAATGAGAGATTGTGTATGCATTTGTGCAATAAAGTTTTTCGCATATATCAGCATAAATTGGAATTCTGTATGAAAAATCATGTTTCTGTATCATTCTGTCAACATAATTCCACCCTGTTCGTTTATTGTCACCATGCACGTGTCAAAAACACGCGAGTCATAAAACTGGCTAATTTCAGGTAAAAAAAATAGATGGATAATCGCGACGAAACAAAAGAAAATATTTCTATCGAAGGAATTACACGGCGAAAAATAAAAAAAAACAGCTTCGATACCTTGAAGCGTCGCGACAATACGGCGTATTTACTACTTGCCCCCGTATGCGCAATAGGGGTGGTAGTGGTGGCGGTGGAACTGGTGGTGGAGGTGAAGGTGTGCGTGTGTAAGTGAGTGCAGCAGCGGTTGCACGCGCTCGCGGCGTCGTCCCCGACAATTACGTGACTGGCAGCGTACGTATGTGCAACGCAGACACACACACACACACATACACGCGCAGCCTTCACTTTGTGTGTGCTCTCTCTCCTCTCTTGTTCACTCCCGTCGTCGTCGTCTTCGTCGGTTAGCAAAGTATTTTCAGCGATATCTCAGTCCCCTCGCTAGCTACCGTCGCAATTCTTGCTGTATCGAATGCCCCTCGTCGAGTTATAAGTACTCGAAGTTAAAATCGCGATCCCGAGGGCTAAATTATTATTGAAACGAAGGAAAACCGAGGACGACGAGCACCAGAATGGCAAGTAGAATAGAGTATCTGAGTAGCAACTCGCTTGGCTCGGCAGCGCCGCGCTCTCTCTCTCTCTCTCTCTCTCTCTCCCTCTCCCACTCGCCGCGACTCTCCGCTCTCCGAGAGTTCCGGCGCGCTCGAGATGGCGACGACGTCGAAGCGAATTAATAAGGGAATGCCTAGCTCGCAGCTTACGGCTACGCCTATGCTCGTTCTCTATCTCTCGCGGGCGTCATACATACATTAATACGTACGCACATACATGTATCGCTCCTAACGAACAACACACTCACCGAGGGGGAAGATCCGTGGTCCGCTGAGAGAGAGATGACTCCTCGCCGCAGCCTCGACTTCTAGGCTCTCTTTTCAGCACTGCATACAAGGCCTTGGCTGATGCTACTGCTGCTGCTGCTGGCGGCACACTGCTACAGTCAGTGTATCTCTCTCTCTTTCTCTCTCTCTCGCTCGCTCGCTCGCTCGCTCGCTCGTATAGGGTGGTTTGCGCATACACTGCGCTACTGACTGAAGGCGTCCCGATTTGCAAAGCACAGAGAGAGAGCTACGTTTTTCAGCCTGTGCCACACGAGCAAAGCAAGCGATGGCTGGGCTCACAGCCGCGCATACAGCGCACACCAACAACGGGTACCGCGAATCTAGCGACGCCACTCGGTCAACACTTCAACTCTAAACCTCTCTTTCTCTCTCGCTCGCGCGCGCGCGCTCTCTCTCTTTCTCTCTCCTTTGCACGAACAGCGTGTGGAAGCTAGCATTCGCTATGGCTCCCTTTGCGCGCTTTGCCCGACGTTCACGATGTACATAATTTTCCGACGCTCTCTCTTTCTCTCTCCTCTACATCGAGTTGTTTCCCTCCCCCCCCCTTCTCTGCCTCTACTAACTGCGACTACTCGCTTGGTTTCGCGCCGAAGCTTTCGTGCTATATAGCGGCAAACGGGAGAGAAAGAGAGAGAGAGAGAGAGAGAGAGAGAGAGAGAGAGAAAGAGAGAGAGAGAACGAGAGTCAAGCCAGGCCAGACTCGAGGCATCACAGCGAGTCTACGTGTGGGTATTTGCGTACTTTGGCTCTTCGGAAATGACGCGTCGCTCTCCCGCCCCCTCTTTTTTCCTCCTCGTCGGGAGAGAGAGAGAGAGAACTGAGCACTCACGCTGACCGACACAACGCTAACGAACGAACAACAAGTGGCTACTAACATGGGGGCTGAACATTGCTTGGTTTAACTTGACCAACTTGCCAAGCCTGCAAGACCGTACTCGCACGAGTTTGCCCATTATTGCCCTCTGACTCCTATCTAACTGTGTCGCCCGGCTTACGCATCTCTTTTCTTTGCTGTTTTCAAGATGAACTTCCTTTCTTTTCTTTCTGTAGTTTATCAAGCCTACGTGTAACGTCCTTTGTTCGCTCGATGATTCGCTGTAAGCATATTTGCTCAAGATTATCCGAGAAACGTGCGAGTCAGCAACTTTCACAAAATGTCCGAAGTATACGAAAATTTATGTACAGAAACGCCCAAAGGCGATGTCCGTTTCTAGTCGTTGCGCCGTCAACGCCACCACTACTATCATTGTCTATGCCTACTCCCGAAAATATGCATCAGTCAACTATCCCATCTGTACCCCGTCCTTTGTGTATCACTCTGAGATATCGTATCGTATCGCGTTGTATTATACCAATGTCCTTGAAATGGAGAAAATTCTTCCCAAACGACGACTTTGACTACTTAAATTAGCATTAGCGATTTGAGGCATGGATTTTCTACGGTGGATTCCCTTCGTCGTCTACGTTCGTCGTCGAGTCATCATTCTAGTTGGGTCAAGTCAATAGCAACGTAAGAAAGAGCCAAGGGCATAAGAAAACTGTCGAGGAAAGCGTGCTGTGGTTTTAGAGCGAACGTCACTTATCAATTGGCCTATGCCGAATAAACCGGCATAAGATTACAGCTACACGTAAAAAACACCAACGAAACCGAGTTTAGGCCAAATCGTAGTTTGTATAAAATTGCAACCCCTGTAAAGTTTCTTTGAAAAATAAGGGTGGGAATCTGGATATTGTTCAGTGCGTGGAATATTTCACTTGTAAGGTACAAGTATCCTTCGGTTTGTGCACACTTCACCATAAATACGCGATAGAATCAATCGATAAATTACTCGGATGTACAGTCAAACGTAAAAAAATCAATTCTTTGGCTAACTCTGTGATTCAACGGGAAAAAGAAACGACATACAGGCAGGCAGTTTGGAATGTGTCACGCTGCGCTTCTTATTCATTTTCTATGCGCAGTGACCGGACTGATTTTCTACAAGCATGAGTAGCTTTCCCGAAGAACGCATAACCGAACGTTTATATATACAAGCGAATTAGAGATATTTTGACTTTCTTTTAGTGACCTCGAAATATACGACGCCAATATAATACATTTTATTACGTGTTCGGGTTGTAACTCTAGCTCATTGGGAGTCATTTGAACGTTTCGTTAAACGTTTAAAAAATGATGCATCCAACAAAAGAATGCACTAGGTTGTTCTTATAGGCACAATCCACGTGATTAAGCTATACGTTGTTTCTGCTGAAAAGCGATTTGCAATTTTGAAACTGTGGTACGGCGTCTATCCTAGGTTTATTGAAGTACTCGGATAAATTAGTTTCTGATTGGCGTATCCATACGATGAATTGTTCGCGTCGACAACGTTCTTATAGGTGATTGTACAGGTTCCACGCGTTTGGCAATGTACCTGCTAATGGTTCGTTTTATTTTACAATCGCGGCAACCTTTTGCAACGAAAATCAAAACAAGAATCGCGCAAATATTTTGGCCTGCACGACGCAGTGAAAAATCAATAGTTAATAGTTGATAATCAATTTTCGATTTATCAGTGATGTCTACGAAATACACGTTAAAAACGAGACAAATGCGATTGATGAATATGAAAAGTATATATACAAATATGACAGAGCGTATAAAAATATACGTATACGCCACACAAGTTCTCTGGTGTAAAATTAGAGTTGATAAAACCTAATCTGATCATTCACGCTGTATGAAATCCTGCAGCGTTGGCAGAAAAATACGGTTGAGTGTTTCGCTTATAAAGTACATACGCCGGTTTTGAACATACTGCTAAATTTAACGACTCTCCAATAATTCCATATTGTCTATGTAAAATCCAAAAATTTCCACATCCTTTCTACTTGTTCGTTTTAAAATGGACTACGATTTATTTCACACAGATTTTCAATGATTCTTCTATCTAGCGCTTATTTATCTGCTTAAACTTGTACAAAAACGAAGTATGTTTCCAATTTTCTTACGGAAATTACAAAAAGACCGAAGCATTTTTCACGGCAAATTTTCGTCCAATTTGTCGTCGAACCCATGATACATCTATATAATAGAGTACCTAATTATCCCGAGCTTCGTGCCGGTGAAACTGACGTGAAACTGACGTGCATTCGTGTGACGCACGCATAATTTGAAGCTTTTTTTCAACGAGTACTCGAAGATGAATTCTCAATGAAATACACGATTGACTAATGATCTCCGTATAAATGATGCGAATGTTGCAACATGAGTGTCAAGATTATCTGCTAAATATGTTTATTTGTGGTCAAATATTTGGCATCTACTGCTTTAGTTGTTCTTTAATTTGAGTAAGCGAGTATCGGAGATTTTCTCAGACTTTCATCAAACTCCTCGTAATATCAAATATTGCCTTTGCTTACTTTGATTGTGCCTTCTGACGTAATAACCGTTTCAAAAATGAAACTTAAAGGATGACTATATACTATATTCGTATTAAATAGCACATAGTATAACTGTACAGTAGTACATACTACACGTACGTTATTAATTCGATACGGGTTAAACGATTGGGAATAAAAATTATGAAAAAAGAGCCAAAGAGTGAGTTTCCAAATATGCATCTAGCAAGGATGATGCAAGGTAGGGTGTGATCGATAAAACATTATAAAAAATTAAAAATATAAAATAGAAATTGCATCAACGTCAAATCGCAGTATAAATACAGATAAATATTAATAAAAATTACGGTAAAAGATTTAAGGCTTCGTTGTCGATCGTATAAAATGAGCTAATCTAGTCTATTGATAGTTTATTTTCCATGTCAAGATGTTTTTTTAACCTTTCAATCAAGTAAAACAAAAATGCAAATCAATGCTATTTTTGTATTTTGAGTAAGCATGACAAATCGCTACTGGACAACTAACTTGCAAAACTAGAATGAACTATCGGTTGTAAACTTAATTTCTTTATGACAACGGTAACTTTTGTTGTATGATGAACGAATGGAAGGCAAAATTCAAGTTGAATTCGGCTCTTGCACGATCCATCCTGGAATATTGTCGATGAATAATGCAATGCCATAAAACTTTTGTCAAGCTTTAGTCTACCTTGAGTATGCAGCAAGCCAGGCCTGATATCGATTTTTCATACATGCAGTATTGATCCTATAATTATACATAGTAGTGAAATGCTATTAAAGTTTAAGCATTTGGCATATTATAGCATACTTCCAGAGTTAAACGTTGAAGACATAAGACTGTTAAAAATCGAGGGAAAATATGTTGTTGACACGCAACTTTAAAGAATTTTCAGATTATAAAGATTTTTTTTTCGAGATATGTTAAACGGAACTTTTTAACAAAAATTATTGAATTTAATATGCGTTTGAAAAATTTTTTTTGATCATACATGATCTGGGTCCAAGTTATGGCTATGCAATGATATAACACTTGATAGTTTACAGATAGTTTGTAACGTTGTAAGAAAATTAGATATAAACGTTGCTGTTGCATTGATTATTCATCAAGCGTCCATATTGTAATTTATCTAGAAGTACAAGAATATATTACATTGAATACCTTTCCCTTGACAAATTTGAAAATTGAAATACTAAAAATAATGGCAATAAGTAACGAAACATGTTACGTTTTAACGCGTTTCATAAACTATATGAAAGATATAAAGTTAGCTATACATTTTTTATAATCGTCTACCTTTAGTCTCTGATACGAAATAAAATCTTCCCCTGATTTGCCGTATGCGTGAAGAAACATGAAAGGTACCTAGCAAGTAAGAGCTTGCAAGTATTTTGAGACACACGCTCTCTACTTTCAGAGTAAAAATAATTTAGCTATAATAGTAAATTTGTTACAATATTGTTTTTTTTCGTGTCAACGGCCAGAAGACAAGTTAGCGTTTGTAAATTGAATATTTGAAATGACACCAATGAATAATTGTTGTTCTTCAACAACATAATGTCCTGACTTTAAACGCACAGGAAAATTTGCTTTTCTTGCAACTTTAAAACGATACTTAATCAAAAGTATTGTCGTAAAATCTGGAGCAAATCAAGAAACGAGATGTAACGACGAATAATTTGCAAGTTTTTAACGAGATATTTCGGTAAATTTGCTGGAAAGAGTTCTGCTAATGTCTTAGCTACGTTAAAAATAGATAGTTTTTCAATAAACCGACTATTTGGTAGTTAAGGAGTTTATGTTTATTAGAAAGAGCCTGAATATTATCCTTACATAGCCAAAAGTATGACTTGTGTCTTTATCTGCAGTCTAAAAATCAGTGACAACTACGGTACGTCGAAGTAGCGAACAAACTCGAACAGTCAATTTCATCAATTCTAAAAATACGGGAAAATCCTGGTTATCTATGCCCTTGCCTACCTTTGGAGAGTGTAAATTATGTTTAAATGATGTTATGAATATTTGTTAGAACTCTTAAGGAGTATTATACTTAGGAATTGGTACGCCAACGGTTACGATAAGGTCAAATGCGACAATAGGAAAACACTACAACTGCTACAATGCCACCTTTGTAAAGGGGGATTTGAAACATAAATATTTTAAATGCAATAAATGCTTAAACAAAAACGACGTTTTGGTATTGCAATCTGACACGAGTCTCGGGTCTGCAACGCCCCTTTGAGTGTTATTGATTGGTAAGCTATTTAAAATACAGCGTTACATTATTTTCTCATAAATACACTGAATGCGAATACGTGTCGTTACTACTGCCCTACGTATTTATCTCTCGCAAGAAAAGCTGCTTTCGCTGGAAACGAATTTTTATCAATTTAACGCGCATCCTTCAACGCTGCAAAATTGTGCGAATATCTTAATATTGTTATAAATGTCTTTCAATCGCCCAATGCACAACTATTTAAAAAGCTATCATTCATTTCTTGTAACGTCCATCGTCCCCACATTTTAATAACATTACAGATAAAATATACGCGACAGTTCGTGGAAATTTCTTATTAATAGACAGCATTATCGTATGTTTTTCATTTAATGTGCCGTTCTGCACACGTTCGCGTTGGGCTTACTCGTGTGACGTCAGAGAAAACTTATCGATTAGACAAGTCTGTCTTGGTGGTGATGGCAAGTGCATTGAAAGCATTCGGAGCTTACCTTTCCTACTGTAAACTCAAACGCTTAAAATATACCCGCTTTCTTCTCATTTCTTTGTCGAAAATGAGAAGTAGCTCAGACACGGTTGAATTTTCGGACCCATAACTCAACTGCTTGGCTTCAATCGGAGACAAATTAGCGCTTAATCGACCAAAATAAGCGAATGAAAAAATTAGCGTTGTTTCTAACAATGCCATCGGTAAATCTTCAAACTAAGAAAGCAACGTTGATAAGATACTACATTATTGTCGTTAACATAGGAATACTCAAATAAACGAAGAATAGCGTACAAAAAAAAACAAGACTTGACAGATTTTACGCGTGTTTACTATGCTTTTCGCTCGATTTAGGCAAAAAATAACGATGCAATTGTAACTAGGATTGTTAAGCTCACATCACTGCTCGGGATAATAGAGGAAATAATCTCGTTTTACGCTATCACCTATTTCCCGTTTAATCGTTTTCGTTCATTGGGCTTTTCGTAGCTATGAACGTTTTTCTCTAGGATAATTGCAGAACAGTTCTGAATTACCCACTCTTATAATATTTCAGCCTAAGAGTCAAAAGAGAGAGTATAATGTACTTTGTTGTGTAATTGAACGAATTAGTCGGGTACGTAACTAGGCAAAATAATCGTTGATATTCGTTCTGGTGTTTTAAACAACACAACAAATCGTTTGCCTTTAGATAAAATAAAACCTTTAGACCAAAACTACTTCCCGACGAAACACAAAATGTCAATTCCCATTAGTTTGATCGAGTATCGGACGCGAAAACTCCCACCCCTTTGACGATTACTCAAGATCTACAAGCTTATTATACAAGGATGGATAATAATTTCGCAAACTAAACTTTTTGCGGGCAGAAAACTACAATTACGTGGAAACAGTTATCGTGGTCGTTTGAGTTTTCAGAGTTACAATGCTTCAAATTAACGTGCGCTTGAATGAAAGGGTGTCGCAGGACTAGGGACTGAGTATTACATCAGTTAACATGCGAGTCTGTTGCATGTTGAAAAGACATTCGAAAGTAACGTCTATATCCAGCGTTCGAGGGGGAGATTTCGAGCAAGGGACATGAGAAAGAAATGAACATCCCTTATTGTGCAGGGTCTAGTATGGGCGGGCTTTTCTTAAAGATTTAATTCCAAAGAGTATATGAATATGTTTAACACGTATACGTTATTTCATTTCGCGTATTAGTTTGTCCGTTAATGTGAAATCTGACACCGATATGATTCTGAGGTTCGAGTGTAGCCAAATAAAAGGATGATTTGCAGTTAACAACGAGAAAATCATCGAAAGCTCGTTAAGACACAAAGGACGCGGCCGAAGTGCTTTTCTCAATATTCATAGTGTTTAAAACACAGATTAGTGATCAACTACAAGTTCCCAAGGGGATAGCTCGTCATTGAACCTCTATACTCGAATAAATATAAAAAAATGTAATAAATAAATAGGAACTTCGAGAGGTATGTCATACGATTGAAATAACACATCACCTAACTCTAATACCATACGTGTAGTTTATAGACTTGGACTATACACGTAGATCAAATCCTTCCGAGAACGAACAATTTCTTGACAAATCTGGATTCCTTCGAAAGGTGACAATATACCATAACGAACTTTTAATAGAACGAAACTTCAAATGTTGTCGTCCAAGATTTTTCTACGTGTTTCATTTGCATCTAATGATAATCTACATAGTGTTTTTTAGATCACTACTGCCTCAAAGATTCATTGTCAGATACAAAACTCGCAAATCTAACAGCCCTTTTACAAGTTAGAAGAAATAATGAAAATAGGATGGTATCGGGTTGGCAGGTCGAACATACGATTCTATTTATATTTGCTTTTAAAAAATCAATGTACGTTCATTATACTCGTGTACTCTGTAGTTGCTGTATTGCTGTATCGTTAAGAATTCACGATGTTGTTATTATAATGCAGCATGAGATTGACAGGTCCATTTAAATGTTACACTTGTGTTTGTAAAATAATTTATGGAAAACTGTCAAAGTACCGTGCTGTGTTTAAGCTTTTACAATGAAGTTAACGAAATGTTTTTAACGTTGGTACATCTACGAAAGTATCGTAATGATTAGTCATTGAATATATCGTGCAGCCCGTAAGATCTATAAGATAATTTTGATGAGCGTATAGGTATGATGAAATGCATTGCATTAATGTAAGTCCGGGTAAACTGATGTTATTTTGTTGAAAGTAAAGGAAGACGAACGAAAACACGCTAAATTCAAACGTGAGACATTGTAACATGCCGTAACATTTTCATTATAACGTTCGCAATGAAACACAGCCAATAAGCGGAATATATTTCTGGAGCCCGGTCAAACGAGAAACGCTACCTCTGCATTGCTAATAAAATCCATACGTTTTCACAGATCCCTTCGTCAACTGTTCATGCAAACATTTTCGATGATACTCTGAGATTTGTTGAATATCCTGTAACCAGTGCATATAACGGTTAGTGATTTTCGATTAAAAGCCCAACGCGAATTGAAATTTCGTCAACCAAGTTCGAGCCATTCCAGATATTGAACCGATGCTATACTGCCAGGTCAACCTTGCATTACCAGCTCTCCAAGTTTCAGTGGTATAAAATACATCAAAGGAATACGCTAGTATGCTTGATATAACGATCTACTTGTAACGTTATTCAATGTTATTTTGATTAAACGTCGGCATTCCACGTGCACTGCTACCGTTGGTCTTACCAAATTTTAACGAAATGTCTCGCTGGACGTAAAAGCAGATTGATTTTTATTAATTGTTATTATCGTTTTCCGTGTTCGTGGTTGATAAAGAAACGACAGGCGATGCAAAGATATCTTTTTGATAACGACGATAAATTCAACGTTATACCAAGGCCGCGATTCATACGAAAAGTGTAATATTGTAAACGATTCAGTGTAATAATAATAATTAAACAAGTTGATCAGGGTTTCAGCAGCTGAAATAAAAGGGCTGAATCATGTCTATAGAGCAAAAATACCAAAATTTTATCAATCAACCCTTTCAACCTTGTTATATTTTATAAAATAGTTTCTATTTTATTGCGCGAGTTTCACGCTATTTTTTCACGTAAAGTTACATCTTTTTACGCAGTAACTCTTGACATTGTTATTATGGTAATGCAAAAAACGATAGATTATTAACAGCGAGTTAAATTAAAAATTATCTCGGTATTTTTGTAAACTTAAAATAACGACTAATTGAGAATGTCACTTTTCCTAAAATAAAAACGGCATCTTAAGACTAGTCAGCAGCATTTCCAAGTCTAAACTTGATTCGGTTGAGTAACTCGGTCAGTGCATGGTTATAGATACGAGATCGACACAAAGTGATATCATCGAATTCGACTCTTAGATATTTCATAATAATTCTTACGTTATTCAAGATTGCAAAGTATCGTTACCATAGTAAACATATGTCCTAATTAATCTATCTTGCATTACTGTAAGCCACACGTTCTCTTTATTAATATGAAAAAAATACCGTGGAAATCCACAACGTGAATGTCAGGTTTTTTTATTAGTTTTTTACGAATGAAACAGGGAAGGTAAACTCATTTATTCTCTTGAAAATAATGCGCTACATGGAGCGCGTGCATATAAAATAACGGCTTATTTGAATCGTCGAATGGAACTTTTAGTAATTTACTCGAATTTTGAGAAAATACGAGCAGTTTTTGTATTTTAAATTGTTCTTTTAAATAGTTAAAATGTGATATCTGGCAGATTAAATAAGTAACGATGCACGAGTGTGTTGTTAAAAACGCGTAATACAGAACTCCCGTAGTTGCTGTATTATATACCATATCTACTGGTCGTACCGTTATTTCACGTAAGCTGCGCTTTCGAAAAACACGGTCACTCGCAGGATCTCTGTTGAGGCCATCTTCGTATAAACGTACGACGATTGAATTGAGATCTCGAAACGATCCGATATTTGTTACGGTGTTTTCATGGAAAAAGCGCAATTACTTACCAAATAATCATTCGTATACACGATGAAAAACAAATTGTTGCTTCTAATAGTATTGACATCATTTAGTATTTTCGATCGTAAGTATGCAAACTCTTTCGTTGCATTATGGCTTTATAGCGAGTCTAAGATTATATTGAGTAACGGTACAAATCTTCATTAAGGATTACGCACAGCCGGGAACATATAGATGGAGGTAGTAGAGAGCAAACTATTCTGAGAACACCTATTTTTAAATAGCAGCACAGTAAGCGTATTTGTATCTTTGTTAAAAACTATTACTTGGGAATTTGACTAAGATTTAAATAAAAAATAAACCAATCTACTGAAAATATGCATTTCTATGGCTACTTCTCTCTTAAATGTGCTTATATTGCTACATTGATGATTAGTTGATGATTTTGCTTTGTAATATTTTTGTTTAGAACAACTAACATTTACCATATTTTACTACTACTTTTCTGTTTGAGTAGAAACATCGATACTAAAGTTACGTGTTAACTGTCGGAAATATTATTTGGATATTCTTTGAAAATTGTATCAGTTGTGTAGGTACCAAGCAAATTTAACACTTTTAAACTGAAAGCCATCTCTAAGATATTGGTAATTTGTTTAATTACTCTTGCCTGGAAAATCCAATACTTTCTACTCGAGTTATTTCTATTGTAATCTATTTCAAAATTTTACTTGACGCAACCAT
The DNA here is from genome assembly GCA_030064505.1 of Chouioia cunea. Taxonomy (NCBI): domain Eukaryota; kingdom Metazoa; phylum Arthropoda; class Insecta; order Hymenoptera; family Eulophidae; genus Chouioia; species Chouioia cunea. Next base: position 24,401,799 of record JAOPFQ010000002.1, read on the forward strand.
ACAAAATTAGACACACCTTTATAAAAATTAATCGTTGTAATGGGTTGAAAAGAGGGTATTGATAAAACAAAAAAGTTTATCGTATTACTTCTGCACAAATTCACAAAACTCTTACACGGATTGACCATATTTAACATTTTATCATTGTTAATACACTCGCGTGCGATAAACTGCACGCTCATTCCGTACTTGTCTCATTTACAAACGGTTTATGTACAAATAGTGTACAAAATCTTTACTTACATTGTGTTCTAAACAATCTAACTCGTATCTTTCAAACATCTCTATAATTTGCTGTTTGAGACAGCTAGTTTCCTTTCCAGTTCGCAAAGACTATAAGATCTGTGGCTGCACTAAATTTTGTTGTCTAAATAAAACATTTGGCAAGCATGAGTAATTAATATTCATCGAGACTTATACTATTAATAAATACATTCTTTATAATTGATCGAATTTCATTCGTAACATTTAAAATCCCAAAGAGTATTTACGCGTCCAATATACATTATCATGACTCACTGTATTATTTACAAATTTTGTAAAAAAACAACGATAAACTAACTGATGTTTTTAACGAAAGTAAAACTATTCGGTAAACCGTTTCTTATTGGTTTTTTTCATTCCTTTGATCCTTCGTTTATCGACTGTAATCTTTCGAAATGTCGATTTCCTAAATATAGACTTTATCTCTTAAAAACGACGGTATTGATATTTTCAAAATAACAAATTATATATTTATTAAGCTCAAATAAATTTTAGTACTCTTGATGACTACGCTTTTTTCACGTAGTACGTTCGTTAGAAAGTCTGAGTCAGTTAGATTCTCGTGTAAGCTACTATCCTTGCACAGTACGTTATTGTACACAGATAAGCTGAGATAAGTATATAAACGTCGCTTTCGTGGTCACGAGGCAAAAAAAGCATAACTCGTTTTCGTTGAAGAGATTCCACTGAAACTATGAACGGTTCTTTAGAATTAAATATTCAATTTGTCCCTTCATTTTAATATGTCAAGATGAGTTGAATGACGTCATAATTAGAATATTTTAATAAAATTAATAATTTTATTGAATATTACGATGTAATTTGAATAAAAAGCGTAGGTTATATGGAGTGCTATATACAAGAAAAAAACAAATTAGAATGCAAGTCATTAATTAGTCTATTTGTTGAAAAATAGTTTCATTGTATAATCGTCACAATTTTTTTCCAGCCGCATGTTCGTTTCTAACGAACAAGTAAACTATAGCATTACTTAACTCTAGGTAGAAACGAGACAACTAGTTTGAAAAATAAGAGCCCTTGTACTAGTCGACGATTCCCTTATCCAAGTGGAAAATCAAGATATTGGGTAAGCATCTTTTTCCTACCAAGCTTTTCGACCAAGTTTCCCTAAAACGTTTTATTCTTGGAAATATTGTTTCGAGAATCGTCAATGCTTTGTAGTTTGCTAGAGTCTACTTATTCCTCAAAGTCTGAATGAAATCAGTGATCCGTTATTCTGGCACTCTCTTTGCTGTCGGCTTAGTGCAACTTTCTATTCCTAAATACAGGAATATAAATAAAAATACCAGTGTTCCTAATGACAATCTTACGTACAAGATAGCACTAGTAAATAGTCATATATTTGCAACTAATTTAATAAAGTCATTGTTAACATTTTCAATAGAACGTTTTAAAGGTCATAGAAAATTCGATTAAAAACCTACTTTCCATCTCACTAAGTTTGTTAGACTCAACTCAATGGAAACGAGCACGAAACAATTAAACAAAAAAATAAATCTGCAGTCAGGTACAATGCTACATTACGTTAATTTACGTCAAGAAGGATTGGATTCTTTTCGCAATAGACTGCATTGTTAAATTGCAATAACAGTAACAATGTATTGCATAACAACAACAAAAATAACAATAAATTGCAATAGAACACTTGAATGTGTTCTAACCCCGTATTGCCTCGGAATAATTTGTAAGAATTTTGAAAAATAAGTATTTTCGAACATTCTAAAAGAGCTAACTGTTTTTTTCGACGCCACAAGAACAGCTCCATAACAACTACATGTACTCGATTTCATATTGCAATCTCTGAATGAAAAACCGTAAATAGCAAAACGTGATACTACGGTAGAGAGTTTAATATTATAACTAACTGATGAAAATACCGTATTCGAGTTCTTAGGTCTGTGAAATATTCTCGGAAAAATGCGCTTGTCCGATATTGTAACCATCCCCTATCCTCCCCTATTTGTTACGTGCTATTTCAATGCAACTCGCCGTTTTGAAGACTAGAAAGTTTATTTAGTTACATTATGGGAAGCTTTCCAGCGAACTGATATTTAGAGTTTGTTACACTGTAGACGTTGATTACAAGACATGTCGTAATCCCTCGAGGTTGAAACGACTAATTTCCATGTATTCTAGTTGACGTGAAAACAATCGAATCAAACTACGTGAATTCGTCGTGCTAAGTATACTCAGAGACTAACAGGAGGAATCACCATGAAAGATGATCGTGTAGTAAGTTTCTGCACCGATGATAATCTATAGAGATGCAGGTAAAAGAATCTCAGACCTGAGACTCCAGCAGTATATTTCTCTGTATTATAACCCGCTAAACGTAGACTCATAATCGAAACGATCCACCCCCTCGAGTTTTTGTACAATCGTAAAAATCCGTTGAAATGTAAGGAGAATTGCTTATGCTCTGCTGACAACGCTATAGCGTCGCAAAAAATGTACTTGAACTATAACGTTACCCATTCGATTGTCTCCTTTGCTTCTACCTTGTTTGTATTAACAGTTGTTCTTCACCAATACTGCATTAAAATGTTACAAAAATGTGAAAAATCCACTTTTAAATATCTTTGAAATCTGTTACAACTGTTTTAATTCGTTTTCTAAAGGATTTTCATCTTGTGACCGTGTCAATGAAAAGTCGGAGCTTTCAAGGTATGTCTAACATCGATAAAACGCAAGATAAGTATACTGTACGTAGCTATTTGTTTTAAATGCGTAATTGATCGTAATTCGTGTAATTTCTGTAAACTATATTTGAAGTCTAAAAAAATATCGAATCCAAAGTTACGAGTTGTTCAATCTACTGTGTGTATAACATTATAACGCAAGCACAACCTTTGTACGTGCCAATAAACATTACAGTTCGGTAACGTTACAGCTCATAACATCAACGTTTGGAAATTAAAAAAAGAACAACACTTTTTGCAATCAAATACAAAGGCTTTGTCGGATAATTAGGAAAATGTAATTATACGTTTATTCGTGAAAGGTACAGTATCGCAAGGGTAAAGTGCGACAAAAAGGCAGTGCGGAACCTTCTCGTCTGAAGTAAATTGCGAGGAAGAGGATTGACAATGGGCTAGTTTAAAACAATCAGTGTTTCCATTATATCTCGAACGAAACGAACAAACTTTAGTTGACAGAGTCCTCGTCCTTCTTCGAAAATCACAATTAATTATAGGTTTCACAGACAATACATAATTGATAGCTCTTACAAAATGAAAAATTAAGGAATAATATGCGGTGTATCTACGAAAATAATAAAAAGTCACCGATTGCTCGACAGGACAAATGTATGTACTTTAATACAACCCCTACTCGTGTACATGATTTTTACAAGAGAACGCTAACAGCAAATGTACAACTTTCGAATTAATTAACACGTAAGTGAATTTCATCTGACACGTTTGTTTGAATGTGAGCAACACCTGTACGTGCGATAACTTAACTAACTTGGCTTTTTCTTACGAGATTTACACAAATAAGAGCGCGCAACAACAAGTGTCGAAAGGAAAGTTCAAGTAAATAAGTAACATTCCCGGCGTGATCAAGATTTTTATGGCGCTTTACTTTAATTCAATTCTCTTTTAGTTTTGAAAAAGTAAGTGTGTCGATTGATGAAGGTCATATAATAGTAAATGCTATTTTGAGATTTGGGGTGTATAGAGAAAGAGCCGACGAATCCAGATATTTGTGGAAAAATTGGTTTTCGGCCAATTTTCAAGTGCATGACCAGTCACCATTTAGTATATTTCAATCGTATAAAAATGTGAGCGTCTACAACCATTCGCGCGGCTTTAGTGCCCTCCATTTGACTACCGTTATTGCAAATTTAAGAGAAAATATTCGAATATTCAGCACGTAATATTTTCAACTTACAATTCAGAAAAAGCCTTTAAAATTGAATAATCGAAAACTTGCCAAATTGATACTCAACAAAGCGGGCTAGGGAAAATGATTCGTTCAATTTGATCGATCGTCTCGTTTTTCTTACTTTGTTTCAAAGCAAATAAAATCAGGAAGTATGTCCATGGAGTAACTGGCCACAGGGCAAGTTGAATCGATCGATATATTGCCACGTTTCTGAAGAAAAAGCAATCTGTCCCACATTTTTCTTTAATTTGGAGAAAGCGAGTGGGTGGGTTTTGATGAAAGTCAAATAATAGTAAAAGCTATTTTAAGGCTTGAGACAAAAGTATAGAGACAAAGCGGTATAGGCGGGGGTACAGAGCTAACGTCAAAGAGAATTTAACTTACAAATACCTTATTTGACTCTTTACACCGCATTACCCTGATTCCTCGCGATAATCACGAACGCTCTAAATAATTGACTCAATAGATTTATGCAATAGACCTTTGTACAAATATGTAAGCCGTTACGAAACTAGCATTTGATTATGTCTCATACTTTTTAAATAACTTCTTTCGCAAGCACGGTCAACCGAGATTCATGACTCAGCAGTTGAGACAAAGAATCGTTTCTGAGCGACTATATCATTCGTACTCAACCACTTACATTTGCTGAAAAAGGACAATAATTATTACTTGTAAATCGTTCAACAAATTTGCTGTTCCGAGCTTTGCCCAATATAATAAGAATCAGAGATCTCCGATTTACTACTCAACGCTAATCAAACGAGCTTGACAAAACAACAGTTGAGGAGTTTTCTACAGAAATGAGCTTGCAACATTTATTCGGCTGAGTAGCTTGGGTAAAAATTACTTTAGGATCACTTTTTTATCTCGGGCTTGTAGCAATAGTTCATCTGTGTCGTTGTATATGAGACAGGCTCAAGTTTCCAGTGACGTCACGTTTCAAGCTCGTTTTTCTAAGCCACAGGATTTTTCAAAAGCAACGCAAGTATCCTAGCTCAATGTTTTTGTCGTCTACATAAACGTGGGCTATGGAAGAACGATTGACGATTATGCGCCTATTTGGAACTTCGAAAAGTATCGATGTTCGGTTATTAAGAGTACGAGATTCATCGAGCAGTTTGAAAAGGTCAACGGTGTAACCAGTAACATCTAGAATTGATAATCGAGTCGTTATTGCTTTACACCTACCACCTTAACCAATCCCCACGTAATTATCCACTAAAATTATCCACTTTATCGCGCTATTACATTAGCTATCCACTAATGGTCGACTTTCAACAAATATGCATTGGGATTTTTATTAATAACACAATAGGTAATTCGATTGTACAAATATTTATCTTGGCGATTATGTGTCTCAAATGTACAAAAGAGACTAGTTTAAAAATTACATGCTCTTGTCACGAGTTACATACCTCTACTCTTCTTTACGTGAAAAGTAGGCCGAGTTTATTGCTCACGAGAAGTGTAACGTGAAGCTCAAGAATCAAGGACTCGAAGTTTTATGCGATATTGAAATAGCTTTTGAAATGTTCAATATTCGATCGAAAGACCAAGTATTCAATGAAGCTACCGACGTCGACAAGTTACTTCTTTTACCTGCAATTCAAACATCAAACCGTAGTGCAAACGCACCTACGATCATTTTATTGAATATGAATATGAGTGGATTCGTGATTCTGTGCAGAGTTATTTGTCAGTCGTATCATTTGAACAGTTGTTCATTGAGTTGATACAAGAATCCTTTCTGAAATCGGCTAAATAAAATTTAGAGTAAACGCACGATCACACACCGAGTTATACTTACAACTTCGAAATAGGACGAGCATTTGCGAACGAATCAACGAGTTACTCGTTTTATTTAGTACGTCGTGCAGGCTATATTGAGGGCATCGCGCAAGTTTTTGGGTAACGAACACTACAACAAAACAACGCATACTCAGTACAAGTCATAATAGCAAATTACGAATAAAAATTTCCCAAAGTCAGACGATAAATATATGCGTTCAAGTTATACGTGCATAAACTGCAAAACCACAATCGCAGTTAATTACCTCGGTGGAAACTATATACATATACATCGTATAAAACGGCATGTTCCCATTCTCTCGAGGCATTTGTGAAAGTTGAACGTATCCGGGTGATATACTTGTTGGCACCCTTATACTTTCAAGACTGAGAGAGAAAGAGAGAGCGAGAAAAAGAGAGAGAGAGGGACAGAGAGCAGGGGAGGAGAGGGATATTCATCCCTCTCTCGGAATTTACATCAATGGTATGTTGAATTATACATCCGCGATGATATTTCAAAGAGAGCTAGAAAGCAGAAGAACTACACCTAGGTGATAGCGAGAGAGTTGGTTTGAAGATTAGGCAGTTTCTCCCGTAGCATGGCATATATACGAGATCGAGTTAGCCCGTGGCTTGGCACACAGCAGCAGCAGCGGCAGCGTCGATGGCAGCGTGAGCAACAACATTGAGAAAGCGCAGCACGCGGAAAAAAGGGGGGAAGGAAAGACAAGACAGAAGAGAGAGAGAGAGAGAGAGAGAACGAAACGGGCGTTTGGAAATTCTGTCTGTGCAGCCTGTATACACGCGGCAGCAGCGAGACGGCAACGTCGCAGCTGCTGCTGCTGCTGCTGCTGCTGCTGATATACACGCTGCGCTCCAATGTGATGCCTGAGAAAGAGAGAGAGAGAGAGAGAGAGAGAGAGAGAAAGAGAGTGCCCCACACAGAGTATACGAGAGGGAGGGAGAAGCGACGACGCCAACACAGACATCTGTAAAGCCGGAATATATTTATGAAAACGACGAGAGAGAAAGAGAGAGAGAGAGACTTACCTGTTATGTTTTAAGGGCGAAAATGTGGGAATACGCGATTCTCTCGTGTTATTTTATTCACGGATAGTTGAAAAGCTTAACCGTCCATTTTAGGGACAAACACGTTTAGCATCGAAAGACGCGATTATGAAAAGACGATAAAGGTGGCTCCTCGAGCGACTGCGAAATGTTGAAGTGAAACTTCGATGATGATGATAATAATAATAACGATGCTTGGAATATATACGTTACGCGATGTACTTGTTTATAACGATCTACATATATAGCGTACTTACGTAAATTTTTTTCCTTTCGTTCAAAATCATTCACGGTTATAACTATGGGTGGTTTTGCAAGCTTCTTTCCTTTTTTTAGATCAATGCCGCAAAGTTACAAAACTACTATTCAAGTCATTCTTTTTGAGTTTTCACGGACTTGTTCTCTTTTTTTCAGGAAATGCCCCGACTGCCTCGTCATTTCTATAAATGGCGATAGCGAAGCTATCTTATTCGAGCATTACACACAACACGATAGTGTTTGTGTGTGTGTGAGAGAGAGAGAAAGAGCTTGTGCTACAATATTGATTATCACTATACGTGCTTACGCAACAAAAGCTCGAGTAGAGTAGGTATAAGGGTGAATTTTTGTCACAGGTTAAAACCTTTCGAATATTAAAACGTTGAGTATGCTCTTATCTTTCGATCGAACTTTTAATTGTTATCCAACGGTTATTTTGCTTTTCAATGCAAATATATAGTTGAAAATTCGTGTATTTCGTGTCGACTTAACGTTGCTTGTGGCTGGGGTAAAAAATCAAACTTATTCTTCGTCACAGGTTGAATTCTCGTAGTAAGGATTTTCGGCCATCGGAAAATAAAAAAATACAAATTTTTATATAACTCACGTACTCGTGTTAGACATCGAATAAGGCTTAATTAGATTGCAAAATATTTCAATGGGTGCTATTATCTTGATATGCAGTTCTCGTCGTATGATAATGCGTTCGTTTTCCTACTAAAGCAACGTATATTTAATCTGTTTCAATTTGTCTAATAAGCTATTATTATAAAATATCTTTTGGCTCTATTAGAAATTATTCGAGAGAAAAAAATAATTAGCAAATCTACAGCGTCTAATCGTTCAATTTATTCAGGATCCTTGAGCAGCAGTTTCGAGTTGTTCATAATCCTTGAGCAGCAGTTTCGAGCAGCAGTAGTCGAATGTATTTTCGTTAATTTTATGTTAAAGCGTCACTGTTCTAAAATGCATGAAATTGGTAATTAGCAGTTGTAGCCTAAACGTCGACGATTCGTCGGATGAGTTAAAAAACACAACGAATTGCAAGTACTATCTGTAAAAAATACATAGGGCTATAATGCACAAATTATATACTTACGAATGTCTAGTTTCGATGAATCTGCGACTGCAAAAATATGACAAAAAAGTATTTTCCATTCGTTTAGTAAGGGGTGATTGGCGCAGTCGTTGTAGCAAGTTAAGTGTTACGAAACAGGACGATCATCAGTGAAATGATCCGAATTGATAGAACGAACATGCATGCACAGAAATAAGTAGTATGTAGTTTACGTCAGACAAGTCCGTGCTTATGTGTTGTCTACGGCTGTATTCGAATTTGCTTCCGAAATCACCCTACCGTCCTTCATCTTTTTAATCACGATCGTAACGTTAACGTGACTATAATCTATCGGTTAAGTTAAGACCTATCAATAATTATTAAACCAATCCCATCAGCGTGCAAGGACGATAACGATCCATATTTTAGACGAGAGATATTCTTGTAATATTTCACTTGCTAAATCTCAAATTGTCGCGAAAATGCCCTTAATCGATATTTTTAGCAAGTACTTATTGATATTTGTGACGTGGCAGAGTGATTATGATCCAACAAATCAAACACCTGTCGATGTGCATTTGTCAAGTTTGATACGAAACTAGGACTAGTTGGTTATTTTAAACTTACGAGTACGCAATGCGGGAGATAAAAGAAATACTTTTCAATAAATAACGATCGGTTGGACGTTGCTCATTTTCAGAAATCCGACTTGAACTGGATAGTTCTTCCGCATACGTCATATTTGCTCTAGTCGTAGCTCCGCTTCGTTAAATCGAGGTCAATCGAACAGGCCTTTGAAACTAAATATTTCGAAATATCCGACACTATTACGGATTGTTAATTATAAGAAAACCATTGATAGGCCAATCGCTCGATTGTTGGTCGCAGTGAACAACAATTTGGCTGTAAAACAAAACAAACAGATGTAACGTTTGCGTTAAAATAATGCAATTTGATGTGTCATTCATGCGTAATAGCATTACGAATTTTCCGAGTATTAAACTGACGTTACGTTAGGCCAACAAATAAGTTTAAATCGGATTTTCTTACAGTCGCACAGTGAATGTGAGGGAGTAACGATAAAATGGCCGATAGCACAAATTATTTTCGTATACTAGTGTCTACGTACTTTCAGCCAATTAAAAGGTTACGAATGAAGTATAGTTTATAAAGTGAAAGTCGCGCGTTCTTTCACGTACAATCTTCAATTTTTTACGTCAAAATATAATCTGTCACGAGCAATTTATTTATGCACATGTTACTCGTAATCAAAATCCGAAGCATAACATTAATTCGCAGTGCTACAATCGTAAATCTATTAGATAAAGCTATCCAACTGAACGTTGGAACCCTTACAAACCGAATGTTTCTTATTTGCACGACACGTTAGCTGAATCTATTCAAACAATGTACTACTTCTTATTTTTCGTCGTCATGTGACAAATCAAACTTGTCACTTTTATTCGCCTCTACTTTTTCTTTTACCGCCAAAGCCAGAGTGAGAATGGCTTTAGAAATAAATGAGAAAGTTTGTAACTTTAATCGCTTACTCTATCGTCTAGATTCGCATAAAAACTTTGGCAAATTTCAAAAAACCTTACCCAGTTGCGAAGTTTTCGATTCAACAAACAATATTCTTTAGGAATTGGTAAGTCAATTTATTCAGAAATCACCAAAACATATTTTCTCTTCATAAGAAGGGTAGATAATGATAATTGTATACGTTGATAGCGGTTTAAGTTTTGTAGTGTTTATATTCGTTGTTTATATCAGAATAACAGCACGTAAAACAAACAAACAAACAAACAAACAAATATTAGTAGCGATACCAAATGTCATCATCTAAGTAAAGCAAATCCAACGTATTTGCGATTATTCGATTTTCTGTATTTGGCATGCAGTTGTAAGGACTTTACCGATGTGGTATTAACGCCAAAACTTTTGATAAATTGTTCTAGATGCAACGGTTAGTAAACGGCAGTGCCATTAGTTTGGTCAAACCAAATGGGCACGGGTAGCAAAAGTACATAATATACGTAATAAACGTGTAAACATTGATTATGTGCCCAAGGTATTATCGGTTATTATCCAAAATTACCTTACAGCCGGTGATGATAGATGGGAGTGAGAACTTAAAGCCTCCAAAAGCTTTCTCACGTTTAGTTTCATCTTTTGCCATTATATTTATACTTATCACTACATTTAAACATTCGTTCTAGGCAAGGTGTAACACGAAAGGTAACGAAAAAGGATTAGCACTTCGAGTGCGTTTAACTACATAAAATCAACGTCACAATTTACGAGAGGAATACATTGAATGATATTTATTGGTGTTGACCAACTTAAAATAAAGAGACCGTAGATTCTTCCCTTTTTTTAATAGCTCGATGAAACAGTGAGACTTGTTTCGTTTGCCAAGTTTGTTTGCACGTCCCAGCATTTACTACAGTTTCCTAATAGTGCCCAGATTTACTGCACACCGAGTCAGTAGTATAGAGATCGCGCATAAATCACGGCACGTAAAACTCGTAACTTTGCAACTTCATTCAGACTTGATGTATGACGTAATTTTCCAAGAGAGACTATATTGCCACGTCACGCCTCGCGATATTTGTGAAAGACTCCCTGAAGTGAGTTAAAAAATATGTGGCATAAATAGCTACTTATTTAGATTTACCTTACAAGATGCATGAGAAATATTGAATAATAAAGTCATTTGGAAAGTCATTCGATGACTTTCCACGCCGAATAATGATTTTGTCATTTATTTTGTCGTATAATTTTCTATTTTGTTAAACAATTATCCGAAACGATAATTCGTCTCCCGTGCGACCAAGTTAAATAATGTTTGCTTCTTATTAGCTCTTTGATTTTTCACAGGGGGTGTAAGCTCAACTGTTTTAGCAATACAAATGTCCTGTATTGCTAAAACAAAAATTGAAATAATTTTGTGAACCATAAAAGGGCGATTTTGCAACAACCGATATCCATGATGCATATTACGTGTAAATCTGAACTGTCTTTACGTAATATAATCCGATAAAATGTCGCGACTTGAGTAATTGCCATAATACATATGAGTTTTGTTGAATGAAAATCGGTGTTGAATATAAACGTGGATTTTTTAGCAGATTAAAAATTGTTACATTGATCGATTTAATTTAAATAAAATGTTCTTCTTTCAAATTAGGACGGTCTTTAAGCCAAATTTAAGCTTAACGGAACCAATATTCCAAGGACAAGACGTTTTCCTTGCTGATATATGGGAACTTTAGATTCTGAAAAAACGACAATTTTTCACCAAACTTATCGATGCAAACCAAGCCTTATATTTATGTCGCTACTATGATTAATCGTAACGTATGTGGAGCGCGCAACATTCGTTCCATCACGCGTAAAGCCCGTAAATTTTCAGCGTGTTAAAATGTGTACATCAAAATGATTACTAACTAGTAAATCATTGAGCGAGCCAGGACACGAAATTTGGAGTACGAAATTTTCCATACGAAGGCGTACTAAACATTCGTAACGATTTGCTAAAAAAGCAATCGTAGAACAAACTCCATGTGTATCAATTTTTCGGGCAATCGTTTATTCGATTGTCAAGATGTACGTACAAATTGTCGGTGGCCCAACGAAAGACACGAATAGGACGTTTCCAAAGTGAAATTTAAAGCGAATAAATCACCCTAAGGTATATTCAACAGTTTTCCGAAAACATCTGCACGGCGATCAGCGATGCGTGGCAAGAGAAATTGTCCTTGGTTAGAAGGGTGTCCCTCGTTTTTTTAAACTCGCTGGCTTTGCAGCTTTAACGACTTGTCCGAACGAGCGGTCTCTACCTACTCGCGGAAAGAGGGGGAGAGAGAGGGAGAGAGCTCGGAGGACAATAGCAACGTCTCGTTGGATCGCTCGCCGTGCAAGTAGTAAAAACGCCCAAGGCCCTTTTTCTCCGATTCCCTTTTGAAGCGTCGATTAATTTCACCGTCGTAGTGCTCGATATTACCGAAGTGTTACTTCCTGTTTCTGCGAAAATCTTCGCACGTTAGCTCCCACGTTAGCTCCCACTCGTGCATAGGCTTGGTTCTTTTATTAATTCTCATTCACTGATCGCCGCGATGTATCGTACGCTTAAATAGAGCTTTTGCTTACGTAAGTGATCGCTATTACTCTTATCGTTTGACTTGACACGTACGGTACGAATAGATATTGTAATGTGTTTGCTGAGAAAGGACTGCTCGCTACGGAGGAATGTACGATTTTCGTCGTTAATTGAGCCAGACACGTCGACGAGTATTAATTGATGATTTTGACGATAAAAAAACGTAAAAGTTTTTCGAATCATATATTTATTTGTCGTATATACATATCTTGCTAGTATTATGTACTTTCAGAAACCTACATTTTACGTATAGATGATGATAAGTGTCTTATCTAATCTATCAAAAATATGTTGAGTAACGTGTTAGGGGCCGATTAATTTAAAGTTTTTTTTGTCATTCGCTACTTGAGACTGCAGTGCACGTCAAATAATTTGAATAAAAGAAGCCTTACCCATTAAATTTATCTAAAAAATTGACACGGAAAGTTCACAAACACATCGATGTTTTATTATTAGCGTGGAATTTGTAAAATTGCGCATACCCGACAATCTACAAGTAGCATAATTACTATCAATAGATAATTAGACTGTTGCGTTTAAATAGTAGAACGTCAGATAAGGTTTTATCCAAAGAAATATCATTTAAAGTTGTTTTCAAACGAACGCCATTGAATGGCTTTCAATAACCGATGCAGATTGAATAGTCGAATAATCGCAAAACCCATGATTTACCGAGTATAAAAATCAGTTTCAGAGAAAATTAGAGTACAGTAATGGCTAAAAAACAATAAAATACGTTCGAAGCACTTTTAGCTGATTTACAACGAGACCACCAACTTTGCCACGTGGCCTTGCGCTTAGCGAGGTCCCGTGACTCGCGCATTACTTCGGCGTTCCGCTGTGCTGGTATAATGGAACACCTTCACTCAACACACAGCTGCTGTGACTCCTCGCTATATTTGTTTGTCGAGTCCATTTTCTGTCGTTGAAAATATTCCTTTCTACAGCTTTTTACACGAGGGTGTTGGAGTATGGTTTTTCTTTTTTCGTTCAAGTAGTTTTACGCATTCAAGATCAAAAGTAAGCTTCACAGTTTGGGCATTCTAATTTCGACTAATATTATCTATTATCCCGTGGATCGTTACAACGATACGTTTGTTTGATCCTTCGTAAAAATTACCATTTTCGCGCGTTAAACAGTTTTTCGACGGTAGTCTTTCGTATTACGTTGACCGTTGCACTCGAATGATATGTTAGTTATTAATACGAATGGCACATCAACGGAAAATGAACCGAGTCTAACTATTTCAGAACAAATAACAAGTATACATCTAATGGACAAGAATGTAACGTGGTCGATAATGCGTATCGCATTCTGTAAATATTTTAACGATTTGAATAAAATTTCAACTGAAACGACACAATGTATGCGTCATTCACTCTACCATGAATTTGAGTCACGTCTAGCTATCACTTTACAACGTTAAAGAACTTTACAGCAAAATATCGACGTTTTTCTCGAGTAGAAAGTTGTACGCGAAGCTTGATGACGGAAGAATATAGCACTATTACTTAGTAAACTGATTCGTCGTAAACGTTAAGTTCGCTGTACAGAAATTTCGTAGCTACGGGCTAGTCAGGCACTGTAGGCAAACTCGACATGTCCATACGTATGAAACATTAAATAGGTAACATGATGTGACGAGTTATTATTGGTAAGGTGGATGCTCAACTAAGCATATTTATCACTTTCAAGAGTGAGCTCTGTACTTAATAAAACGACTGTAATTAATAAAATAGATACGATGCGTATAATATCAATATGTTTTCATACAATGTACAAAAGTAATGTTATTGGATAGTCCGCATGGTAAAACGTACGTCAATGTAAATTTACTTGAGTCGTCTTTCACGTCTTTCACAGTGCGTTAGTTAGTTTTGTTGTAAAAGCATTGAAAAAAACCATAGATACTGTCAATAGCAGATTAACGAATTTCAAATATGCGTAAATATTTAGCTCAAATACAGAATCACAAGCACGACTTTCGGTATGTTCTATTGAGTATTAAATTTGTACAACTTAACCTTTGTATACAGAATACTCTTTCGACTTCCCATCGTATATTTTTTGCTGTTAATCCCTAGGGATTTCGATTTTTTTTATTGTTTAAGGACATTTCGTCCAATTCTTTAGTGATCACTTGTTATTAAAATTCGCATGCTCAGCTGACTGCCTTGGCAAAAGACGTTGTCTTTTCCTAGTAAAAAATAAATAATAAATCTGTCGAGTATAAACATGTGATTCAATGCCATAATCCAATTAAACAAATTAGTTTAGCCCTATCGCTTATTATTTTGAATTTCAATTGAAATCCTAACGCATTATTGGTGTCCCTCTCGTTGAATAACATCGTTTTTCGATTGATTTCCGATGTATGGAATCCTTCTCGCGCCTACTGACTCGCTTCAGTACTGAAAGAAGCCTGACACGAGTAACGTTTCAATGTTAACACAAAGCCATTTTTAAACGAAGTGAACGATAAAACGTAGAAAAAGGATACAACATTGCAACTGCCCATGCTGTCTATTTCATTTCGGGTAATATTTTCAAGAAACTTTTCCAGGATCCCATTAACCAAAGAAAATGTTATCCTGCAGTTTTGATGCTAATGAAAACATTAACCGGTGAAAAACTAAAAATACGGATGATTCGAGTTATGAATGGGTGTAAATTTAGAAACAAGGCCTCAAAAAGGTTTTTTTGTTTTTGAAGAATATCGGATGAACATTTCGAAAGAATAGTTGAAAAACTAAAAGCTTCAGAATCCTAGAGTTACGGTGGTTAACGACCGTTTTATGAGTTATTTATAGCTTGACGTATATTAGCAAATTGAGATATCGTCTGTTTAACTCAATTTTGCGTCGAAACAACGCAATGTTTTATTTGGAATAATCGCGTCAGTAACATTGAGTCAGTCGTCTAAATTTAAGTTAAATTATTGACTTTCAGTAAGTCCTTTTATTTGACATCGCTGTTTCGAATAGATATTTACAAAATAATTATGTACGAGCACGTATTGAAATATGTAGCTTTATCCCAAACACCACCTCCGAAATAACATTGTAACGACAATTGGAACGTTGGTAAACTGCCGATCGATCGCAATGCCGCCTGTACTCCCTCCGTGTATTGTTTACAATATTAAATAAGAGTTTATCGTATCGTAGATACAGTCCGAAATTCAGTCTAATTAACCTTATGCAATAGGAATAAAATAGAACGCGACCAACGATTGTTCTTTTCTCTGATGAAAAAAAAGTAGCCGAAGTGAATGTTTATCAACTAAATATAGGGTGTATACTGCTCACGTTATTCTGGCGCTAGAAGGTCGTTCGTTTCGAAACGTAGACAGCTAAAAATTTTCACGAAAACCGTTCGCCCAGGCTAAACAGATTAAAGATCAAGGTTTCTTTAGCTCGCGCGAGATTTTTTTGACCGATTTTGAATTGAAAACGTGCGTTATCGTTGTTGCAGACGTAATTTGCCAACAATATAACAATATAGATTCGATTAACGTATCACGATTGAAGTTTACGATTTGCTCATTGTTCGAGGCATCGTAACAAATTCTACTTTCTTTAAATTACTTATTGTCAATTTGATGTACGGTATTTTAGGGAGCTACGAAAGAGAGAACATTGTTGCTGGAAAACATCGTAATTAAAACTAATACGTAGTAACATTTCAACACAGATTAGACTCTTGAAGAAAATTCGAGGAAGATTAAATTTTGCACACACCTATGTAAGTCTGTAATTATCGAATAGTTTAACAGAGGTAAAGTTTGTTCTACCAATTTCGCAATCATTCTCATTGGCAGCACGGACACCATCGATCTTACGTTACAGAAACTCCGATAGATTCTGTACGATAAAGACTTCTCGTTAAGTTCTGATCGATGGTGAACTACAACGATACTCCCGGTACAAGGCGATGACACATTTGGGAACGGAGTAGATAGTGCTCCATTATTAGTCTCTGGTTAGCGCCAGAGTTTTACGAATAACGGAATGTACTCGTAGAAAGTCACACGAAATTAGCGGAAATTACTTTGCTTTCGGAGCTGTTCCCAAAAAAATAAGGCATTTTCGTTTTTAAGATAATTAGCGAGATTAGCCGAAGGTAGTTTTTGCCAAAATGAAATTACACAAGACGGAAAATATCTCGCGTCCAACGATTAGTTGGAGTGTACGTTATATCACAAAAGCCCACTCTACCGTTCTGCCTTACTCCACACAAGTGTACAACCCGCTTTATAAAATCTATGCGATGAATCAGACCTCCATCGATGATGTACGTCTCGCGATAATCAGCTTTTATCACTTGTATTATTACCCTTTGTAGCAATCTGCACCTTCCAAGATAAAACAAAAAACCATCATCCATTGCAGTCGAGTACCCTACAGAGAGCCACTCGCTGAGACTACTCCCTAAGCGAATCGCAACTCGGACCTACAAAGCAGCAATCCTCTTGAATTCGTCCTCGTTGCCGACCAACGTCATGTAAATGCGAGTCTCTGGGAAAAAGCAGTACTAAGCGACCCTTGGCAAAGAGTAAGGGGTTGAAAGGCGCGACGTCGTTTGTTCCTTTTAAAAGCATAATACGACCTGGAGGAATGGTAAATCATCATCGCTTTGCTTCTCTTTTTTAGCTTACATATATACACAAGTACGGCGTTAGAGAGCGGCCCCTTCTTCGTTATATATACGTTGGGCTGCATCAGCTATCTGTTGGCGTCGCTTCCCTCTCGCTCGTTTGCTCTCACGCGATACACATTCAGCCGCTAATCCGAGCGAGAGAGCGCTGCGCGCATTCTTTTCTCTCCTTCTCTGGCGCTTTGTGTTCCAAACGCTCCTGCCTGTGTGTGTCTGTAAGTGCGAGTGTGTGTATGTGTGTGTGTGCCGAGACTCACACTCGCGTCTCGACTTTTTCTCCTTAACGTTTTTCCTTCCTCCATTTTCCAAATTGAAGTCGCAAAATCACTCCTTGACACAAAAAAAAACAAAAAAAAACGAAAAACAAGAAAAAAACACCCGTAGAGTCGTTTAGTTTCGTGCATGAATTTGCATACTAAACAGCTTACATAAGCTCCAAGTGTACTTGCACGCGCGGGTTGGCAAGGAGAAAAAATAAATTAAATTCGCTCGAATTCAGTTATCGCATAGTTTTTACGTGGAAAACTACACGTACGTTTCGCTTTTTCAGGATTCGCACGGACATCATTAGAGCAGCATCGAGAGCTCTGTGCATTTGTCGGTATTTTTGGGCAGCTTCGTTGTGCAATGTAGAGTTGGCGCAACTCTGCCTTGTGCATTGCTTGCTACTGCAGCTGGTGCTGCTTCAAAGATGCAAAGCAACGTGGACGCCAATAAATAGTTAAGAGCAAATATCTCTCTCTCCCTCTCTTTGTGTAGCTTAAAGCTAAAAATTTACGCGCATCATGCGATCGCGTCTGGTTACGTAACGCGTTCTCTGCCACTCAAGTTGCGACGCAATCAGACACACCGCGCGCGCGGTGTGTACACGTTCTTTCCCTCTCTTTCAGCCATGTTTCTCTCTCTCTCTCTCTCTCTCTCTCTCTCTCAATCTTTCCCGTCGCCCAACTTGCTGTTTTAACGTATTCCTGTTTCCCTGAAAAACATTCGGATGGATAATATAGTAGGAAATAATTAAAAAGGAAGAGATGAAGGAACGAAAAATTAATCGAGCGTCCTCCTATAACTTGTTGCGCAGTGCCAATTCTCGCGTGTAGCGTGGCGCAACCGTGTATATAAACGCGAAACTTTCAAGAGAGAGAGAGAGAAAGAGTCTGTTGGCATGAACGAGGGGGCGGGAGAGAGGACGCGCGCGCTTGCGTTCCAACCACGCCGCGCTGAAACGCCTCGCTGAAAGATTGTTCTAACGATGTATAACGTACGCATGTCTGTTCCATCAATAGTAGATTGGGGCGCGTGAAAATTTTCACGGATCCGGTTTTCACGTGTGTATGTGTGTGTGTGTGTATGTATATATATATAAAATATATATATGTGTGTGTGTGTGTGTGTGTTATACACACTCGCGCGCGCACACACACACATATGTACACACGCGAAGAAGGGGAGGCATTGGGCAAAGCCAAGTACGAGACTCCGTCAAACTTTTCAACGTATACGTTCCGTGACCGTCATCTCCCGAATCGACGTGCACTTTGTTCGGTGATTCCTTTGTTGTCGAAACCCCTACACAATTCAATGTAGCATTCTCGTAGTTTCTAGGCGGCTTCGTTGGAAAATCTACTTGCGTTTGATATACTTAGGCTACGCGTCTTTATACGTACGGAAAATGCCAACTCTTGTCAAGTTCGACCGTTGAAATGTTGTACTCGTAGCTGATACATATTTCCACCATCGGTATTCGAAAACTTGATTACGACGTAATCAAATTTTAAGCCCTTTGCTGACCGGACTGTGCGTACGTACTTCCGGAAATAAAAAGAACTTGTTTGATTACAGTTTTCACGTTTCGTGACGGGATACTCCCTCGGATAACAACAGAATCGCGTTGAATTCTACATAGCATTTTTCCGAGAACATTCCTCGATATCAATCCACCAGTGTAATACAAAAAACACGTGTTCAATGTGTTTTTAAGAAATCGTAATCAACATGGATCGTGGCCACAAATATGACTATATAATGAAAATTACTTTATTTCGTTTTGCAATTTATACCAGTATGACTTCGATAGCTGAACTAGCGTGTTCAGCTTCGTGTATATTCTGTACACGTACGTGGTACACATTTACAAACACGTTCCGTCGTACATTCCTATTTCGTATGTGAACGTAATGTCTATTTTAATTAATGATATCATAGAATATTTTAAAGTCTTTTTATAAAAAAAATATGTGGCTTTCATTGAATCCCATCGGCTTAGAAAAACTGTACACATATATAACGATTGCCTTTCAGAAAATTTGTATAAATTTCTTGCGCAAGTAGTTGAGGTTTGTCTAGTTTTAACGAGAATATAAGGTGCTAATAGGGCAGGTCGTACAAGCCAGCAAATGAGTACGATTTTTTTACTTATATCACAACCTTCAACAATTATGTCAAAAATACGAAAAGATACCTTTCGAAAGCTAAGATATCTCAAACTTTTGTATAAAATAAATCCAAATATGCATTCTTTCGACATTTCATTGATTACGTGATTTTTTACAAAGCATATTGCTGAAATAGTGTAATTATTGTCGTTTTACGGTGCAAGCTCTTGGCGTGAATTTCATGGCAATGTGAATCGTTTGCTAAAAAAACTTAGCATGAACGTTAGCTTGCATTTTGTGAAAAAAATTGAAATATTCACGGGAGATATGCGTGTGTTTGCGTGTTCGTGTGTGTGTGTGTGTGTGTGAAAAGCAACACGTTTGAATACAAGTCCTCCGGAAAGTACTCAACGTTTTTTTTCCTTTAAGGGATTCGCAATTTGTGAAACGTGTAATTTTTTTGCAAACTGTCGAAGCAAAATAAAACATGGCCCGATGAGGAAAAATATAAGCATATTCAAAGTCAATAATTAATTTCTAGGGGTGGATTTGTTACCACAAGCGAAAGTAGCATCGCTAGTTTCGCTCGTGCGAGAGAAATCCGAGAGAATAATAAAGTTGAGTCTCGTGTTGCTTACGTGTAAGAAGATTTGAGCCAAAATTATGAACGCGTTGTTATTTGAAAAGCTTTGACTAATTATTTTTAAATACCTTATGGACGTACGTTTAATATAAAAAAGTTTAGCCTGATTAAACGAAAAGAGGTGATGCTACAAAACTAAATTTTACTTTGGTCTCTCTATTGAGTCGGTACGATTCGTACAAGTGAAATCCACTTTTAGCCTTGCAAATACCCAAATATCCAGAATAATAACACAGAATATCCAACAAATCATACGAAACAAAGCAAAAGAGTCTTTCGTAAGTGTATAATGTAATAAAATCGACCTTTCCATCTCTCGAGTCGAATAATTTAACTATAGAGAACTGTAGAGGTGCAGTCAGAAAACGAAATGTTTTTGTATCGAGAACTTTCCAATCTATGGACCATATACTTGTTGGACAAATAATGAATTTGCTTTCAAGAGGGTATAATCTTGTGGCTAAAAATGTTTCCGTTGGAAAAAGATCGTTGTGTACGAAGAAGAAATCGCGTATTGTACCGTTGAATAGGAGAGTGCTAACTTTGGAAATAGTACGGTAATTGAGACATTGTAAAAACCACGGATGAATCTTATACTTGTGAATTAGCGATTGTTTGAGATTAATTTTCTTGCTAGCCGTAATATTTTATCGAGATATTGAATACGTTACGCGACATACTCAGTAATTGTGAAAAGGAACAACAGAATAGCAATCTTGCGACGTACTGGGATGAAGCAGGCCACTCTAGCTTTATTGATTTGAATTTTAAGTTTGCAATATGTGGTCCCGCGCGAATCAACGGCATACTAATCGTTTATCGACGCCATCTTGCAAGGATACTTTCGCGGACTATTCTTTAAGACTACAATCACGCAAGATTACGAAAATATTATTACCATCGTAATAAGATTACCGTCATAATCTTAGAATTCGACCTGTCAATTCCATCACTCGATATCTAATCTATTTTACTAAACAATAAGTCTATGCGGACATAGTCAAAGTAGCGACAAGTAATATAGATACGACAACTCGTACGCGTGAATTTTCGATAACTAAACGCTCATCGAAGCATTACGCTTTTATTTGTTTTAAGCAAGTGCTTTTACACGTTAATACGTAAGAGAAAATTCCATATGAAATAATAAGTGCGCTATTGTAAACTGTTCAAAACCACATTAATTCATTTGACTTGCAAACACCTATGCAAATCATACTTACACTATTCACGAAAGCATCAATCGTGTAACGATTCAAGGACTCTGTGATCGATCGCTACGAAAACAAAGATGGGAAATTAAAATACCTTAATAACATGCACAATCGAATTGTTTACCCGACAAATATACCGACCGCGTCATAAAGTCAATTTCTGACGCGTCGTAATAATTACGAATAAATCCTACGCATATCTAAGCTGTTCACCGACACATCAACTCGCATTGACGTAAACTATTGAATCGTGATCATCATTTCAACATTGCAATTCTTTTCAGGCTATCGTGTCTGCCGTGACAATCTCGTACCATTTTCGAGAAGACTCGCGTGTACGCGTTAACTTTGTTGAACTTTTGTACCAAGGATCGAACGGTAGCACGAAAAAAATAACGTTACGGCGCAATATCACAAATTGTCGCTGAATTATTTGATCGGTTAATCCGTACAAGCCTTACTGAACATTTCACTGGTCCAACGTCCTATGCGGTACATTCGACGACTGTACCCTTTATGTTTTTACAGAGTGAAATGACCAAACACAAGCATGTACGTTTCACCGACGTACGCATAATCAGAGTTTCCTGTAAAAGCACGACAAAGTCCGATTTCCAGTAGTACGAAATGTTCGGCAAAACAAATATTTTCAATACGTAGCTTGTCGTGCCGAGGAGGAGAGTTCCAAAATTAAATTACATTTCAAATGTAAAGTCAACGAGAAGACACGAATCTTGGTGCTTTCGTTTATTTTTCCACGAGATAGAATTACTTTGCTCAAAGTTTCAACTCCGACAGTCGTCAGTTGGTGGTGCCCAGTTCTGCCGGCAGGCGGCAGAACTGGACGGGCACTCGCAACACCGCACCGATTCGGTCGAAAAGAGATTTGAATAATTCACTTGAGCCCGATTAAAATGCACTCGAGCCTTTTTCAAGCAACGACGAATACGACAACTTAGAATATGGTTTTTGTAGTTTAATCTACTCACGGTCTACCTGTAAAAAGCTTGCTGGCCACTTTCAAGAGCGCTGATCCCTTTCGTGCGCAAAGCCCTTACCCTGTCGCAATGGGAATAGTACGAAAATCCAGTCCCGTCCGTAAAGTGAACAAAATATAGGTATCTCGTCGTTAAGACGGCACGCTAGTTTGATGCCCTAGTTAATAGCAAGTAACATCAACAAGTAGTTATCGAGACACTTGAATTAGCACGAGACTATGCGTATTATATAAATAACGTTCACTCTCGTCTTAAAAAAAGCAAATGTTATATTTACTGGTTCTTATTGCCGATGATAAAAGTATTCATTTTCTTCTACGATAGCCACAAGCTCAATAAGAAGAGCGAAAAATATAGAGCGTGAGAAATTGCACCGACGTAGTGCTATACAGCTAGGTCGGGTCGTTAATGATTGTGTAACATTAATGTGCTGCAGGATTTGTCACGAAAGCGACTGGAAAACAAAACCATGGCAAAGCGCTAGTTTCGTGACGATGTACTTTATTTAAACCAAATCGATATTAGGAAAAACGTTCGAAATATTCTGGGCGAAAACTACTTGGTCGCTCGTCGCAATTAACTGGCATTTTAACAGTAACCTGCGCTATGAATCGTAAGTACATACAAATTAATGTATTCGTCGCAATGTGGAGAAGTACATTCGATCGTTGGACGAAAAATACAGATGGTACAATTTGACTGTGTTCCGTCGTACGCATAAGCTTCGCGTCAACCAAAACATTCGCGTCTCTTTACGTACGCGTTTACAATTTAACCGACGTTTTAACGATTAACGACTGAACTTAATCAAATGCTTTCATTCCCAAGAATGCATTCTCTTTGGATGTTTTAACAGCGCCCACATGGGAGCGTCACCTTTCAAGTATTAACGCGAGAAAATTAATAGTTGTTTCAAAAACAGTTGTTTTGATTCACGGACTTGAATCGACCGAGGTCATTGATTTGTCAATCTCAAACTCGCACGTTGTCAATCGTGGGCCCGACGAAAAATTGTAATTGACTAGATAATTTCATGGCATTATTTACAAATTCGTACTAATTTTTTATTTGCGTCCTTGCAAATATCCGAAAAAGGGAAACGATTGAAAATAAGTTTGAGCAATATCACGTATCGATGTATTTGACACTTGTCAAATACATCGTCCACGAAGCAAGGCCTTTCAGAGGGTATTTTTTACGACTCTTTAACTGCGCACGGTGAAACTCATACCTCGTTTACCCCAACTGCGAAAAAGTCTAAAACCAGTCGGCAATTTATTAATTAACAACGTGCTTTGAAAAGTAGTGTCAACAATTTTTCAAACACCTTTTTCTCAAAATTGACTGTCAATGTCTATAGTATTAACATTAAATACGTGTAATATTTATCAAACCTTTTGTCGGACAAAATAAATTGACCTTGTTTTCCATGACATGCATTTTAAGGATAATAAAGTGTCATTAAAGCGTAATTATTGAGCGAGTAATTTAATACTGCAACGCATCGGCATAATAACAGCAATCTAATAATTACTTAATTCTGCATCGAATTGCAATACGTTTATACGCATAATTAAACTTGTAATCATTAAGTCTATTTGAAATTTGAATCAGTCGGAAAAAGACCACCGCTTTTCCGCCAAAATAATGTATTTATGATGTATTTGTTTATTTAGATCTAAACGTTTATCGGGGAATCCGGATAATCTAATGAAATTGTTGAGTAACATTGAATTCCTAAAAACATAACCTTACTGAGCGTGGCCTTGTTGTGCCACGCGTTGCAATGTAAAACCCAGATGGACAGTAGGTAGTTCGGCATTTGGCCAACAATCGTACATTACTGTACATAGGCATGCTAGGTATATCCGTAATATCTATTCTCTACTTTCTCGCAACTTCTTCATTTATGGTTATGGTTTGGATATGGATTTCCATTTACGTTTATCTTCAACATTGTGCACGGAAAATTTCGGTCTTTGAAAAGTATCCGTCGTTACTTGGACAATTAATACGAACACGAATGCGATTTAAACTATTGTCCGTAAAAGAATTAATAAGAATTAAGCTTTGAACACGTTAAAATACGTGGAATGTATGCGAATTTCGCAACATCGGCGTGGTATTTTTTATTATTCATTGATACTGCAAACATTGCAAACTCTAGAAATTCGGTGCAATAGTCCATCTAGTTTACGTCAAATATATTTGTTTTGAGTTTGAATAGAGCTAAAAGTGTAAAAACGGAAAAGTATCTTTAGCATCGTTACCCGTCTGACTATCCCTAATCCGTCACTACTTATCCAACAAAAATCCGAAAATATCTACCACTAGAGGCGCTAGTTGATTGAGCCCACTTTTCTTTGTCGTATTCAAATATCACGAGCTCGTCAAGTTGCTAAAATCATTGAATTCGTCGGAAATAACTGCACGCACAATTACGTCTAATGCAATATTCTTTTAAAACGTGTACTGAGAAATAAATTTGACTTTTACCACAGAATTAACATGATTTATCGACGACGTTAGGAACGGAGAGGCAATAACACTCATTTTCCCTTGATTTGCAGTCGCATACGCGAAGCGACAATATCTCTATTTCGTAGATCTCTCTCTCTCTCTCTCTCTCCCTCTCTCTCTTCAAAACAAGATACGTTTACGTTTCGATCATTTAGACTTTCATTGGAACTTTTATTAATGGTGACTGTAAATATTGTATTGCTCTTCGAGATGTGTGTCTATCGTTGTTTACATCGCATTTAAACACGTTCATTGTACGTATTTTATTGCCAATCAAATCCCTAATTGATCTAAAAACATTTGTCTAGGTTTTGCAACTTTATTCGTTAATTTTACAACGCGACAGTAGATTCAATACCTAATTCCTAATAAATAAAAGCACAAAATGGTACCTAAACGCGCTCCACACATACTAGAGCCAATTTGAAGGGCACCTATATCATTCTTTAAATACACCATTGTACTGGTAGCTGTAGTAATACATTAATGTAACATGTAAATGATACGAGTTTTGGATCAATTTTTTTATGCGATTTCACCAAAGTACACATCGGTCAAACATATACGATTTTCGTGTAAAAAGCTGTATTTATCGTCGATAATTGGGTTGAATTTACTAATGGTACTTTCTCTGCAAGCTTCAACGAATTTATAAAATTATAGAACAGCTAATGATCATGTTGAATAACCGTTCGATGTTTCGCTCGATACTCATAATATGGTAATCTCGACATACCGTTGTATGTACACAAATATATATGTGTGACATGTACATACACATTTTAGTTTTAATTTAGCTATTTTTACAGTAGCCGTGAACATTCAATTGACAATTCAATTTAACACATAAATTAACTGTCCAAACAATATCCCACAATTTCCACTGTTAGCAGAAGGACACTTGGTGTTATATTGTTAAATTCGGTACACTTGGTGTTATATTGTTTTGTTCGTCTGTAAGTAATTCCATAATTCCTAGCACATGTCGATAAACGGCGAAAAGTTCACCTCGCGCTAGTTAACACATCGCCAAATTATGAAACAAGGCATAAATCTCACCTGAGAGTCTGGAGAGAAGACAAGATTTGGTTGTAATCGTCTGCGAAAAAGTCTCTAATCAGTCTTGTTGTCCTTCCCAATCCTGCATGAGCTTCACGTGCACACTACATATGTACAATATAATATCACGTCATATCCATTGTCCCCTTATTATTATCGTTATTGTCGTTTTACGACCGTCACCGGCGTAATTTCAACGTCACGTGCACGTACTCGCCGACCACGCCACGTGCGTGTGTTTGTGCGTGCGTGCGCATCTCTCGCGAGAGCCCTTTAATGTTGTCCTTTGTGCAGTCTGCTTTTCTGTTCGGTCTGTGTGTTTTTTCTTATCAACAAAATGGCTACTGCTTTGCGTTGTTTGGCGCGCACAGCGAAATATACCACTTTTCAAAAAGTGACTGAATCTCTTGCTGCACCCGCGACACTAAGTGCAACCAAATTTCAAGTAAGTTAAATTCTCGCGTGCGAACTTGCAATGTTTATAGGTGTTAGAATAACCTGTAAGGAGGTTAGATTTCATAAATTGAACCGCATTAATATCACTTTTGTTTTTATAAACATACACTTCAGATGTGCGATCGTATTATTATGATTCAGATGTGTGATCGTATTATGCATACAACTTGTACTTGTTTTTTTTTGTACTGATACGGATGAATAATAAACTGTTATTAAATGTAACGCAGGACTCAAAAATGTTTGTTTCTCTAAAATTTAACGAATAAAAGTGCTTTCTATTAAGTTTAATGAACTATTTGTTGTATAGTATGGGTTTCATTGCTATATTGAACTTATTCACTTGTAGTCAATAGTGTTCTATGAGTTTCGTCCATAAATAGACATCTGTTTTATTCAAGGTTCAGTTGAGAAATATTAATGTTAAAGCGTCGCCGAATATCAATAAATTAGATGTCTCTGAACTTCCGGATTATGAAACTTCAAACGAAGAATGGCATTACGTAGAACGTTTGTTACCTCTCAAGCTGGTACCTCAACCAAAGAAGATCGATGGACCAACTCCTTCAGGATGGATACCTCCCAGAGGTATGTGAAGACTAATTTTCAAATTAATTGAAACTATGTGAAAAAGCCTTTATCATAAGCTAAAATATAAACGAGTACATTTTTCGAAATTAAATGATACTGGCATGTTTTTATTCAACATAGTTTGAATTTCATTTAAATTCAAAATATATAGTTATAATTTTTCTAAAGCATCTGTCTGTTATAATTTTAGTTGAAGCATTGTCTCATCCTTATTTTATCAAACGAACTAAAAATCACATGATGCCAGTTTATTTGTGTATCGATAATAGAGGAGTAAGGCATATAACAAAAATTAGATACATAGATGGAGACATATGGCAGCTAGAAAAAGATGTTAAAGAATTTATAAAACCTCATGTAACTCCACTTCAATATGCTCGAATGAGCAGTCGTGTCAACGAAATGACGAGACAAATCTGCTTCAGAGGTGATTACGTAGCATATATCAAGAAATGGATGGAAACGAAAGGATTTTAGAATAAGGAGAAAATTTTATTTTAACTGTTAGCAAAAATGTACTCATCGTTGAATAAAAGTTCTTTTGATAAATTATCGTGTATTCGTTTAAATGGTTCTTTATACAAATGACCATGACGCCATGAGTAATAAATAAATTGTAATTTCTTTTTCTTTTAAATCAAAAACATATGAAGTACCAAACGAGTTTCTATCTATTAAAAACATTTTCTCTCAAGTAGTCAGTCAAACATAAGTACAGTAGATTGAGGGAAACTGATGAGGACATAATTATACAGAATTTTTTAGCAAAGTGCTGAGTTTTTAAATTTATTTTATGCGAATAATGTTTTTAA
Organism: Chouioia cunea; assembly: GCA_030064505.1. Classification (NCBI taxonomy): domain Eukaryota; kingdom Metazoa; phylum Arthropoda; class Insecta; order Hymenoptera; family Eulophidae; genus Chouioia; species Chouioia cunea. The sequence goes on from JAOPFQ010000002.1 coordinate 24,429,627, forward strand.
AATGCGAGACTGAGTTTATTTAAAAATCTTTCCTTGGTTGAATTTACGTCCATCTTTATCAGCACCAGACCAGCTGAAATATTGTTTGACAAGTTCCTTAGTCTTTTCATCTTTTGGTTCCAACTTTTGCCAACTGTAAGATTCGTAATCTATTTGCCAGTCAGGACACAACTACAACAATGATGTATTAAAGTTAATTATGTTTAAAATAACACACATCCAGACGGTTTTTTTATAATAGAAACACAATTTTAATGATTTTAAATATTTTACTGAATCTTCTTACCGTGAATGCAAGGTCTTGACCACGCCAGACCCAAATTCCACTGATAGTGCTATCATTATCTGTACCAAAAAGACAAACACTGGCAAAAGCAGCCTTTCTCATCTTATCCAAACGCTGATACATTCCACTAATTAAATTGCAAGACATAAACACCTGAAAACAAATGATAACAATGACTTTATCCTAAACTTTGAATAATACAATTTTCATTTACATAATGATTATTATTATAATATAAATACCTTTGAAAGTTCATCTGCGTATTTGTATTCACAGAACCAAATGCTGTAGTTTTCAGAGTCGAATTTCTCCCAGAAGTAAGGGATAGATTTGGCCTCATCTTCATTACTATAAAACCGCTTGAAATCATCCATATCAAAGGTACCCTTTGGCATGTTGTCAAATGGATTTGAAGATTTAGGTTCTGCTGCAAGAATAGCTTCAGCTGCATCAGGTTCTTCTTTTTCAGCTTCTTTCTCAGTTTTCTTGTCTTTTTTGGGTTCTTTCTCCTTTTTGACCTCCTTTTCTTTCTTGTCTTTCTTACCCTAAAATATTATATGTAAGTATACATATAACATTTATAATCACTGTAATGAAACAGTCTAATTAAAAGCATAATAATTATTACTTTTCCTTGAATGTCTGAGTATTTCTTGGGATCGTACTCTAGCGTCTTATCAGCCAATTTAAAGGCACCAATCACAGCAACAGTTTGAGGTTGGTTGATAATGGTTTGGAACCATCTGTTGACATTTGTGTAGGGTTTACGTAGACTGGGCTCCAGAATGTACTGATACAAGTAAAGGAGAGTCATGGCAACACTGATGTCAGCTAACGTTATTCTTTCGCCAACGAGGTAAGTTTTAGTAAGCAGGTGTTCATTCAAAAGGGTCAGGGATTTTTTAACATCCTCCTTTGCTGCCTCAACAGTCTGTAATATGTCAAAGCCAATTTTAATTGTAGTTTCAATTTCTACTGTAATAACGAATATTTTCAATCTTGCTAAAAATTTGTAAAAGACACTGTCAGCATAATTAACAAAGCACCTGCAAAAAGTACAAATGCTACCGGTGTATGCCATGTAGTATTCCTCTTTTCGTTACGAAATAGAACTAAAACGTCCAATCTCGCCTTTTGAAGAGGACATTTTTCTAAAGGTATTGTATCTTACCTGTTTGTTGTAAGGCATAATGCCAAGAAGAGGAAAAACCCATGCACTGCTAGCAGGCAAAATTTCTGAGTCAGCGAAGCTCAACCATTGAATGACTTGAGCACGCTCCAAATCTGACTGTCCTCTTAGCTGATCATTAGCGACTGAAAAGCAAGTGTTGTAATTAATAGTGTTATATTCATTAGTTTATCATTTTCAATATAACGATCCAACAACTTACGATGATAAGCAATCGCATTACTTTCAGTAATGTACTTGGCATCGCTTGTTTCAAAGGCTGGTACCTGTAATGTATCAACAATATAATAACGAATTCAGTTTTTGTAAAATGAGTTTAATGAAATGTGAAAGTAAAATTTATATTGACGTACTATACAACCAACTACATGCTAATGTGACCTTTACTGAATGAACAATTTCTTTTGATGAATAAATTGATTATAGACAATGTCGTTTTGTGAAAGTCCCCAATTAATTATAACTCAGACTAAATATTTCATCAACTTTGTATAAATCTTTAACATTCTTTCCTTGGATCATATCAATGATATAACAAATGAATGATCAATTCGCTCACTCGAGTTAAGATGCGCAAAATAGAAACGAATCTTTCAAAGAATTTTTGTAACATCTGGGTCGATTAAAAAATAAAAAAGTAGGTACCGAATCTCTAACTGGGAAATCGCTTATCAGCTACTGAAGAGTACATAAACATCGAAAAATAACCTCCCAGAGCGAAATAACGGTGCCTCGAAATTCTAAATCTGGCGCAGCTCTCCATTGATTCACAAATTTAAACGACACATCAGCAAATTCGCGAGAGAGAGAGAGAGAGAGGAAAATAAGCCTTAACTCACAAATTTCTCGTGTAGTGGCAAAAAAAATGATAAAAAATAAAAAAAAAGATAAAAAAAGCACCGGCTGCAGCCAGACGTGTGTGTGTCTGGGTTATTGCACAAACTCACCTTGCCAAGTGGGAACTTTTTGAGAAAGTCGGGAGACTTGTTGGTCTCGCCGAAGACGAAATCCTGGGCAAGCTCGACCTTGGCCCCGGAGAACTGGGCCGCGATGAGAGCTTTGTAGGCCCTAAAGTTCTCCGGATAAGTGTAAAGTGTCTGCAAGTAAAAAATAGTGGATCCATAAGCTAGACGAACTCGTGGACTTGGGGATGGCGGATGTTAGGGAGGTTGAAATCGAAAGCTGGGACGGATGTTCGGGGCTTTGAATATAGGTTGTCGGGCACACATGAAACACTTACACCAGACGCCATTGCCGCTACGGGAAGAGGAAGTCGAAGGCCGGCTAAAAACCGACTCACCGTTCACACCGTCGAATATCTCTCGCGAGAATGCTTTGCGCAAGCGCAAGCACAATCCCACTTTCCGTACTGCGCTCCGTACTTCGTCGCTTTGATCTGTCGGATCTGTCCTGACCGTGTCTCCAAGTCATGTCTGATCTGCCTGCAATTAAAGCGAACCAAGATAGAATTAACTATACATATCTGACCGCATAGAACCTTTCGAATACTTTGTTCAATACTTCAATAAATCGAAATCAATGCGACTCGCAACTGCTACTGATAAAATATGCGAATACGGTGCGATGAAATTTAATCGAAAGATTCGGCAAATTTGTAAAACTTACGAAAAAGAGATGATTCAGTGACTCTAAATTCGGTTTCCGTATGAGCGTACATGGTTTTGTACGAAAACCCGGACAAAATAAGATCTGGCTTCGAAACGTACGTTGAACAATACAAAAATCAAAACGTTTGTGTGAGCCAGTCACGTGTTATCACCTTTATGAATGACTTGGTCGCCTTCGTTCTCCGTATGCTGTTTGAGGGCTTTGAACAACAGAATTAATCAATCGTAAAATCAAAGAAATCACGAGTTATCGAACAAGATTAGTGCTTTCCGAAAAACATGTACAAGCTACATGCTCGATCGCAACTGCACGACAGGCACGGGGCCACATATTTCATTTCGGCTTTTGCACATTTATTTGTTTTTCTCGTGTCAAAGTCTCGTCGTACAACCAATTATTTTGCATTATTACACTGTCCGAACGAAGTCTAATCAAGTAATCAAGTATATCTATATTATACGATAGAGCCGTAGAGCATTATGCGAACAATCGCGTTTGCGATATTCGTTGTTACGCGTTAGGCTGCTTCGTTCGTTAGTTGTTAAACCATGCTTCTATGAAAAGCCCGTTAAAACGACTGCTCGGCGTTCTTGCAAGAATCACTTAGAACATAGAAAGATTACGATAAAAACAATAGTTTTAACAGTAATTAGTCTGGAACAGCATCTCGGTAATGTATATTGATTGTGGAACTGAATATTATGGTAACCTAAAGGCCAAAAGGCCTTTTCTGTACATCGATTAAATACAACTATGCGACTGTTTAATGGCTCTCCAACCGATAATTTTCCATTGTAAAAGGTACGTTTCGAAGGTTCTGGGTGCATTAGCCGATTCTCTTACGCATACAGGTAATCACTGAAGTTCTCAAAGAGGGCGAATTGAAAAATAACGCAACAATTATTTCGTCCTTAATTTTCCGTGCCCAGGATCTCTCCTCGTGCCAGTCAAGTAGCCCAAAACATTGAGCGCGAATTTGTCCCATCAGAGCTATGAATTCGGGAAAATATCATTGACCCCCACGTCGCGCTCGGCACTAGTGTTTGTTAAAATTAATCTTATTAGGAGTGACAATTAATTAACGCTGCCGTATATCATACATGTATATGCAAAGTAAATCGACCAAGGTTAGTATTGATTTTAAGGTTTACGTTAAGGTTACATTATTGTTGGCCAGATTCAACTACTAAGCTGAAAATGCAGTAAGTCAAAGCTGCTCGTTTATTCGAATCACCTCTTAGAGCTGATTACTTCAATCTGGCGTCAAACGACGTTTGTTTGATTCGTACAATTGCAGATTGTTTCCGTGATCTTTCGACGAAAAATCTATTGCCTTAGCGATGCCTTAGGTTTCGTCGAAATTCGGGGATTATTCCATTTCGTAATTTCGAACAAGTGCAATCAATTGGCGCCACGGTTGTTTCCGTTGGCATTTGAATAATATACCAACCGCCATTCTTTCCGTTGAATTATTTATTCGCCAAATATAGTTGGAACATCATACACCTTAATTATACATTGATACGTTGCTAATACATAATAGCAATTACTACTCACTAGTTGATTCAAATTCGTGATTATATATTGATATTTACATGTACACAATTCATGATAGCGAACGAGTACAATACGTCACAAGTGTTTGCCAGACGTTATTTAGTAATATAAACCGTTACAATTATTTCAAATCTAATTGTAATTCTGTATTTACCATGCCAAAGTTATTTCTTAATATCTTAATGAAACGCTGTCAATGATGGCTGTCGCTTTAAAACATAATTGATGTCTACAGGTGTAGTCCAGGCCTATCAAAATCCCAGTCACCGATGAGTCATCAACACAGAGAATTATGTACGCCATATCGACAATGGATTACCGATTTAGTAAATATTATCAAAATATAAAGGCTTCGGTGCATTGCAATATATATATATATTTTTTTTTTTTTAACTATTGCGATCGTTATATCGTACTACATTGGCGTAAACTTTCATTGCAATCAGCATGCATTATGTGCAACTGCAAATTACCAAAGTTGGCTACAAATTAGAACGCGTGCGCAAAACAATTGCCCGCAACGTAAATAGTCGTAACGTTAGAAAACTATTATAAATGTAGAATTATATATTCAGTTCTATGTACACATTACGAGGAATGTTGCGATGGCAATTAATAACGGAATCGATTAATTTGGAATTGTTGAATATGGAAGTGCACAGGAGACTTTCTATGAATAAAAGAATACGAAAGATATTTTATTTGAAAATACTCGAGAGTTACAAATATTTCATGATCTGCATAACCAACGACTGAATGTAATTTTAGTCATAATCAAATATAATTCATTGTTATACGGATTTATGAATTGCAATTTCAAATTATTAGACGCATTGGCGGAACAATATGGCGACGCTCAAGAATGTTGTTTCCCTTTACGAAAGTTTAAAACAAGAATGGACTAAAACTTCTAGTAATTTAAAAAAGTGTGGTGAACTTTTGATGCAGCTGAAGGTAGACTAAAATATATGTTGATAAGATCCTTTAATGCACAATTCCAACTGAAAAAATTAATTTTTATCAGTCTATAACCTAAAATGGATTCTCTTGATATTCAAATATGATATGTCATTGTCTTATTAAAGTCTATTTTAAATCAATTTACGAAAATTCAATCATGAAGATGTTTAATACTTTTATTAACGTGTAAATTAAATTTTTTATTTCATGCCTTTTTTAGGTTGCTTTAACTAGTTTGACATTTTTACCAACATCTAATAGCCAAGTTTCTCAGAAAGAACTTTTGATTGCCAGTGAGTTAAAAGTACTTTATTTTGAATTCCGGTTTATTATAAAACAAATTAAATAACATTTTTATTTGGCATAGGAGATATTCTCGAAATTGGGGCACAATGGAGCATATCAATGGAGGATATTCCATCGTTTGAAAGATACATGGCTCAACTGAAATGTTATTATTTTGATTACAAGTCTAGTCTTCCAGAATCTGCTTTCAAATATCAGCTCTTAGGACTAAATCTTTTATTTTTACTGTCGCAAAATAGAGTTGCAGAATTCCATACAGAATTGGAGCTTTTACCATCTGATCAGATACAGTCTAATATCTATATTAGACATCCTCTTAGTCTAGAACAGTGCTTAATGGAAGGATCTTACAATAAGATTTTTCTTGCCAAGGGAAATGTTCCAGCAGCATCTTACAATTTTTTCATTGATATTTTGTTGAACACGGTGAGGAATGAAATTGGAACATGTATGGAGAATGCATATGATAAAATTTCAATCAAGGATGCCCAGAGAATGTTGAATCTGACTTCGGAAAAAGAAATGATTGCTTTTGCTAGTAAGAAGAACTGGAACCTTTCCAAAGATCGTTACTTTTACTTCAGTGCACCTAGTGAGAAGAAGGTGGAGGAGCCAATTCCAAGTTCTGATTTAGTTACTCTTGCTATCGATTATGCAAGAGAACTTGAAATGATTGTATAAACTTTTATGGAGCAGACTTTTATTTATATCGAAATTATTGAATAATCTTATCTTTTTGTACTAAAAATCTAAAATAGTTATGTAAGTTACAATACTATTAACAATTATTGCAGTCATTTATTACAAAATTACGTTATGCATATATTATACTGTTTATTCTTTCATAAGCAAATGAGCAATAATCGTTTTAATAATTTATCAATTTCTTTAAAATTAATAATGACTCATATACAAGTAGTGTTGATTATTTCGTTGAAAATTCGACTCGTGAAATATTACACACTGTAAATTAAATATATTTCACAGAATTATTAGTTAAAGCCTAAATTTTACAGTATAAATTAAAAAGCACCATTGAAGATTGAATATTAAAAAAACAGTTGTTCATCTCGTAATAATTCATATATTATGAAAATCCAAAAGTCCTTATATTAGTAATCAATCTTTCCAAGGCAATATTAAAATCAGCGATTCCGCGATTATTTATATGACTATTGTGAATAAAAAATGTAGTAGTGTTGTAGTCGTTGACAGTCAATTGGTCAAATAATTCATTAAGTTGCCAAGCAACGCGATACTGTTTAGTACCTATGCGCTAACGCTGAGCCATTGGCAAAGCCAACTAAGCTGACAAGCCGACAGTGTTTATCGTAGATGGCGGCAGCAGTCGTGCGCTTTATCTCCCTCCCTCTATCTATTTTAGCAGTCGAAACAAATACATACTTTCACGTTTTGCTCTCTCGCTCTCGCTCGTACGGTGTACGCGCATCAGCATTAGGCCTCAGGGAAGGAATCCCTCCTCTTGGTTATCACTACGCGGCGCTGTAGTAGCGGCAGCCAGCAGCAGCAGCCAGTAGTTTAGTAGTACTGTGTGAGGATAAAAAAATGGATGCTGAAAAAGAGGTGCGCGGCTATTGAACATTAATTGTCGGCGTGCTTTTTTCCATCTTACGGAGTAGTGCCTGTTGTGTTTTGGCTTCTCGACAAAATTCGAAAGCCCGGGTAAATGTTCGATTAGTGTGGGCACGTACACTGTATATACAAACGTATAAGTATTTTTATATATACAAACGCCTATAGAAAAGAGGGAGAGAGAGGGATAGAAAATGTTCTGTCTGCAAGGAGATTATCCGACGACGTCGCCTTCGCAAAGTGCTCATCCTCTTAGTTGTTTGGGACAGTAGCTGCTCGATATTGTCAAGAAATCGAGTAGTTTGTGTGAGAAACTCGCCAGAGAAAAATAGAGCCGAGAACTATTCTATTTCTGACTTCTGTCGGTGAGCTCTATTAGCCGCTCTCGACAAGAGTCGATCACTTGTTGACAAGGTACTCTGCTTCAAAAGATGTTAACTGTGATTCGTCTATTGGACTGCATTATTGATGCTCCAATGTTTCGCTTCATAAGCTAACAAATGTGATTTCTGTATGAACAGCCAGTGGTTTGGCTTGTGGACATAGTTGGTGAAGCATTTTGTCATTGTGTGAAATTCAATTGATGGATATCCTAGAAAATAATTGTGCCAAAAAGGTAAATTATTTAGGTTTTGTTCAGTTGTTTACATAAAATATATTTCATTATAAAACACCCACTCAAATTTTAAGTTTTAATTTGGTCAATATTCTCATAATAACAAATAATTTCAATAAAAAAGTACAATTTTCAATCGTTATTTTATTATAATTATTGCTATTAATGAATCAATGTAACATTTGTTTCATAAATTATTTTGATATTGGTACAAAATCTTTTAGAAAAGTTTGAGTACATAATTGAATTGTTTCCCAAAAACTTATGAAAAAGACTTTTCACAAATTATATTAACATTATAATCCTTTTAACTTAATTAAAAGTATTATGTAATTATCAAGAACTGTAAACTGATAAAAAAATCATAAAATTAAAATGTTTCATCTATTTTTATTTATAGATCACCAGTGTCATTGGAAACAATTCCTAATCAGGCAAGGAGGCATTGAAGAGACTTAAAGAAAATAAAGCGTAAAATTAAAATTTATAAACAATACTTTGATTATCAAAGTAATTTTGTTGAATAATAATTATTGAGTTTCCCTGTGATTTTTAATTCCATTTATAATCTTAAATACATAGAAAGTACCTGGATCGACCAAATCGGTTAATAAACGGTTCTGTTATATTATAATAAAAGTTGTAAAATCTGGAATAAGAAAAGTTGATATTAGAGAAAACAAACTAATCTATTCCAAAAAGATGGCATATCGTATAACTTTAGAGTGTGGCGATTCCTCTTGTTTGAGAGCCAAAAAAACTCCAGAGGGTTATACACATGACTGGGAAGTATTTGTCAAAGGTCTTGATGATGCACCAATCCATCATTATATAGAAAAAGGTACGACTGATTAAAAACAGATCTCTTCAAAATTATTTGTGTAAATTATTTTTTCCCCAATTGATAAAAAATAATTATTGCAAGTGCTATATTTCAGTTGTATTCAACTTGCATGAAACGTTTCAAAAACCAAAACGAGTCATTAAGGAACCTCCATATGTCGTGAAAGAGTCCGGATATGCTGGTTTTGATATTCCAATTCATATTTATTTGAAGAATAAAGCTGAGCCAAAGCGATTTGAAGTTACATACAATTTGTATTTGGAACCAAGTGGTCCAGCAGTAAGTCATGTTTCACATCACAATCAAACTTTTTACAATCCTTCAGATGAATTTAGAAAAAAGTTACTCAAAGGTGGTGCTGTAAGTATCAAGCAGTATTTTCATTTGGTGTTTTAAGTTTTTAACTGTTTTTTTTATTCAATACTCATAATAACATGTTATTCTAGATACCAATTTCTAGCACTGAAAGTGTGTCAGAAAAAAGCGAAATTAAAACATTACAGATGGTAGGAAAGCCTAAATTGAGTGGTAATGACAGTAAAAAACATCGGATACCAGAGCAAAAACTAACTAATTCTTTTATGGACATATTTGGAGATCCTGTAAAGACCGCTAAAATACCTGTAGAGAAAAAACCTATGGAAAAATCTTTAAGCTCTAAAACTACTCTTCCAGTCCCTGAGAAGTCTGAGAAAATTGATAAGAGTACAAAGCCAAAACATAGTCCACATAAAGATAGCAAAAAGGATAAAACACTAGAAGAGAAAAAGGAAAAGAGAGACAAAGAAAAGGATTCTCTCAAGGATAAAGACAAAATTAAAGACAAATCTAAAAGTTCATCAAGTCCTAGTAGTAATAAGGTAAGAAGAGAATACACATAAATACAGAATATAATACATTTTAAATGATCGAATAATCATTACGTAATATTTATTTTTCGGCTTAAACCGCGTGCTTAAAATCGAGTTTTATACACATACCGAAAAGTTCTGTACAATACATGTTCGGGAGAAAGATTTTCGTCCCATGCACCTTTCACAAGAATCTACTTTCCCACATTAGTATCGTAATGTATAATTTATTATCTAGAGTGCGAGTTTATATACTTATGGAGCATTCCATAAATAACCTATAGAGGTAAATAAGGTTTCCTCTACATAAATCTAGTCGAAATTTAAAAACTAAATAACGATGTAATATCAAAAAGAGAAAAAAATCAAACGATAAAAAGAAGAAACTTAATACTATAAAGGCTTCAATGTGCAACACTCTGATCATATATGCAGTTTCTTTCATCCAATTGCAATATACTTTTTTAACATTTCTAGACTCAAGATACATCGTTTTTAGGTTGGTTGGTAGAACGTTAAATAACTTAGTTACTACGATTTTACGAATCTTGAATAAAATGGACTCATTTATCATTGGTAAATTATATTCTTCAATTTCATTCTGCTCTCGCAGTCAATAAATATTATCCTTCAGTCATTACAATTATAATTGAGTGCTTCTATCATGTATATTTCAGAGTTATTACAGGTAATTTCTCTTCAGCAAACTTCTTAAATATGACTTTTGAAATTCTTTTCTGTAAATTGTAAAGTGGTTTAATGGTGATAGCATGTGATCATCCGAGCAGACATTCTAGTGAAAAGGTGTTTGACAACTTCCTCGGTATAAATATGAGATATTTAGTCCTTTTAATAACATAGTCAATATCAGAACCCTGTCTCAAATGACAATCGAACATAATAAATATTCCGAAAATACTTAGGTATTTGCTGATCTTCACTTGTTTTAGTACAATCTCATTTATATTTATATCTGTATCTCGTTCTACACTGTATTTATGTCCTCCACAGCACATGTAAAATATTTGATTAACATTTAGTGACAACTCGTTTAATGCAATCCAATCCTTCATTTTTCATTCAGAGTTTTTTCAAGATTCGCTCGAACTTATGAGAACGGTATCATCGACAAAGGATATAAGACTGCCCTTGGGTAGCAACGATAACATGTCGACAACATGTCATCGTTTACAAAATGAACAATAACGGACTGAGGACTGTACCTTTTGGTATATCAGTACAAATATTCCTGTATCCATCTTTATGACTTAACAATATACACTGAATATCATATCTTTCTAACTTTAAATATTTCATGACTCGCAGCGTCGAACATTTTTCTCAAATTAAAAAATGCGACATTAGACATATAATATTTAGATGTTTATAAATGAGACTAGTTAAGTGATGTACAGCATCTCAAGTACTTTTGATTCTTTTATGAAAGCCAAATTGTTAGTTAGAATTTGATTTGCTTCTATGAAATTCAATATTCTTCTAAATATCATTTTCTGTAAGATTTTTGAAATGTTTGATATAAGGAAAACTGATCGGTCAGTAATTTGTAGACGAAGTTTTCTTACTTGATTTGAAGATAGAGATCACTTCAGCTATTTTCAAAGATTGTAACCAGATAGATTGATCGATACAACGATCAAATATGTATTATAGTGGTACTATGGTCTGATTTACAATGGTTTTCAATATTGTTATTATACTACCGTCTACTCTATCCGTCTTATCTTTATATTGCACCCTAATACCAAAAATGTCATTACAATTAAGTTCCCTAATATCAACTTGCTATAGAAGCTAAGGAGTTTGAGGTTAGAGTTGTTCATTGTTAAACATCTCATTTGGCGTTTCAGCTACGTCCTTAGATTGTGTAAGCTTATTATCACCATCAAGTATACAATATATATTACTATTTTGTTGTTGTTGGTACTCATAACTGTTTCAAAATCTTTGTATTTTCATATTTATATTTATCTGTGCAACCAACCCATAAAAAACCTCTTTATATTGTTTACATTGCTCTTTTTTCTTCGTATTGGATCTATCATTGTTTCAAATGAGGTATAATAGTTATTTTCTCAGATATAAAGTTGTAATACCCTATAGTATCCAGTGGCTTCTCCGCTTGTTTTTATTTATTTTTTTGGTTAATCCCTTTCGTGCAATCCACAATTGGGTGATTCTTGGATATTTCAATGGCTCTAGAGACGTTGGACAATCGATTTTTTCAAACATTGCATACTTATTACATATGAGAAGATAAACATTTATCCAAATGTTGATGTTAAAATATTAATTAGGACAAAAGTTATTAACAAAAAAAAAACAGTCATTTTTTTTAAATTCATATCTCAAAAACTAGTAAAAATTTGGGGGCCTATTTTTTGTTAAATTCGCAGAAAATCTTGTACTATAAAAATATGCGATAAAAAATAACAATATATTTTCTTCCAAAAGTTATTAATATTTTCTTTAAATTCTTGCACTGACGCATTCTTTAGGGCTTTTTCTTTAAAAATCATTAAGAAAATGTAATTGTCTGCCATTAGGCAATTAGTAGCAGCAGTGAAAAAAAGAGGACACTACGCTCGGCGACAAACGCACGTCGCTGCTGGACGCCGAGCGGCGTGCCTAGATTCGTCTCGCAAAGTCGACTTAACTATAGCGCTATATTTAACTGGTTTACACAAACTTGTGTAAACCAGTTCTACAAAGATTGAAATTATGATTCATAGTAATACACTTTATTCAAATTTTTAACTGTTTAACAATTCAACTGCAAAAATAGCATTCAGAACTTTAAAGACAACTAAAGAGAAATTAGACAAATTTGGTGTGCAAGGTGGTGCGAATAATACGGAGCGAAAGTAGCATTTGACCATTCGAAATTGCATTGAGTATTCTAAGACTATACTATTTAACACACAAAGCCATTATAGAATTTTGTGACAATATAGCTCTATAGTTAAGTCGACTTTGAACCTAGGCACGCCGTTTGGCGTCCAGCAGCGACGCGCTTTTACTGTCAAGCGTAGCGTCCTCTTTTTTTTACTGTTACTAATTGTCTAATGGCAGGCAGTTAAATTTTATTAATAATTTTTTAAGAAAAGACCTTTAAAAATGGGCCTGTGAAAGAATTAAAAAAAAACGGTTGAGATATTTGCAATTACTAAAAAAAATGTTAATAACTTTTGAAAAAAAAATATTGTTTTTTTTTTATTTCATATCTTTATAGTACAAGGTTTTTATGTAATAAGTATCCAAAGTTCGAAAAAAATCGATTGACCAACGTTTCTAGAGCCATTGAAATAGTCAAGAATCACCCATCAACGTTTTCACTACGTTCACTACTAATACGATAGCTTTTTCCGGGTCGACTTCAGCATATACTGACATTCAATATATTGTTTGAAATTTCTTTGCAAGATTGAAGTAGTTTGTAGATTCTCATCCGATTTGATAGAAATATTATCGTTCAACATATCCTTTTCGACGCCAAGTATTTCCATTCGTGTTTCACTTAATTCTTTTTGTACAACATTAACGTGGTGTACTATTTCTCACATAGTTACCTTTGGCTCTATACGCGTTTTCTTTATTCAAACATCTAATTGCAACAAATCTATTTTTTCTCCTGTGAAATTCCGGTACACCTTAGCTTTTATTTTAGTAGCTGAATGGTATTTGAAATAAATAGAACCTCGTACACTGCACGTTCTTGGGAGTAACTGCCCTCGCAGACTGCACGCTGCGTGCTCTTTGGTGACAGCCAATTAGAACGTAGCGTCAGGTATGCAGGTAGTTGCATCCCGCAGGGTCCTTTAAGGACTTAAATGAAACTTGAAGAGAAATTAACAGTAACTTATAGCTAAATGTAATATAGTACAGTACGACACTGTACAGCCCCAAAAGGGAAATCCTAGGTAAGCGAGCGACAGCATACGGCCCTACGCATAGTGCAGTGTGCGGGATTAGTCTGCGTGCAGTTTGAAAGGTCGAACAGTCTGAGAGGGTGCATCGTGCGGAGTTGTTCGTAGTTAGTTTACTCATCTACCAACTCATCATTTTCAGAAAGCGCCATTATTATAAATGAATTGTTCGATCGACTGAATGGCTAACTTTTTACTTAAATATTAACTTGATATAGATTTTATAATTATTGAATTAATAAATTATATCATGCAACATGTTAGTACTATTCTGGTCGATTTAACTATTCTAAGTAGAATGGTTAAAGTAATAATAAAAATTTTTATTGTTGTTTTAGATAAGTCATCATAGTTCAGAAAGTAAACGATCGTTATCGCCGTCGACAATCAAGAAACCGGCAACACCACCGATAGATCCACGAAAACCATCGTCACCTTCTTTAAAATTAAAAGAAAAAGAAAGTAGAAAAATATCAGAGCCTGAGAAAGATAAAGACAGGTCTAAAGACATTTCTAAAAATATAATTGATGAAAGTAAGAGTGATAAAAGTGATAAAGACAGTAAAAGTGAACGTAAGAAAGATAAGAAGAAACATAAAGAAGATCGAGATAAAGAGAAGAAAGAAAAGCACAAGGATAAGGAAAGAGAAAAAAGTCGAGATAAAGAAATTGTGAAAAGTGCGGAGAAAAAAATTGATAAATCTGAAAAACCAGATAAAGAGAAATCACTAGAAGTAAAACATTCAAAAGAAGAAAGAAAATCGCCAAAGCCTGTCAAGGAGATCGAAAAAGTCAAAGAAGAGAAAATTATAAAATCCGAAAAGACCGAAAAATATAAGGATTCGAAAACTGACAAATCGGATAAATCAAAGCACAAACACAAGAAGAGAGATAAAAAGGACAAGAGAGACGGAAGCCGGGAAAGGGAGAAGAAAGAAAAACGAGACAAGTCTAGAAGTTCCATGGAAAAGCACATCGAAGTTACAAATCATACTCCTACGCCTTCGGTAAAACATCCATTATTGTAACAAAGCGTAGCTTTGATACATCTGAGTTTAACAAGCGTGCGACAGAGAATGATTCACAATTTTTATATTTTATTACAATTTAGGCTGCCCTGCGCGTAACGGAGACCCAAAGTCGAGAAAGCAGCGATTCGGGATCTGAAGATGACGATTCGGTTAGCAAAATCCGGACGCCTAACCCAGTGAAAAGAGAATCGGTCTCACCGCCACCTCCGTCAGAAAAGCCCAGGTCTGTGTCACCTCCGCCGGCACTCGTCAGCGATCCCAAGAAGGATAAAACCGATAAGAAGCGTGAAAAATCAAAGAGTAACAGAGAGGATAAGGAGAAGAAGAAGAAGCGGAGAAGCGAGAGTAAAGGTGATATATTGTATAAATTTCATAAATAAATGTGTGTGAATGTGGAAATTTTAACGTTAAGTATGGATGAAGGTCAAGACTACGAACAAAGAAAAAACATAACGTGCTGATAGTTTTTTAATGTGGGCATTAGATTTTGCTTTAATTTATCATTAGTACAGATTAATATGAATAAGTTAACTTGATTATACATGAAATATTATTGTGGTTAACAATTATCACATTGGATTAAACATTTTATTTGCTTTTTTTTTTTGTTAAAATGTTTCTTTAATAGATTCTATTGTTTGTCTTGAATTATCGATTTTAAATATGTTTTTAATTCGTATACTCTTTGTCAACTCACCAACCAAGTAGTGATAATTCAGATAAATTTAATAATAAAATAAAATAAAATATTCAAACTAGATATGTATGATTTGTAATGCGCGGTATCGGAAAACATTTCCAATAACTACGTCTGACTATATCGCGTCATTTCTACTTTATGGTTCAAGAAATGATTGAACACGATTCTTATTTTTAGACAGACATTTCGAATGTTTTTATTTTATTAGTGGAAGAAATTCAGAAGAAATTTCAACACCAGTTATACTTGATATACTCAATGCAACACATAAATAACTCAATAAAAGTAGATCGTTTTACAATTTGTTAGATTTCTTTTTGTAATTAATCATTAGCTTATTTCACAAACAAAAGTGAAGCTAGTTATAAGTTATAATTTTTAAAAAACAATTTGATAATTTAAAATAAATGCAATTCTTTCGAATGTACATTTTAGGCGTCGAAGATGACAACACGTTGAAAAAATTGAAATCCGAACGCGAGCAATCGACCTCGCCGCTAACTGAACCAGAACCCTCGAATCTGTCATCTGTAGAGGACGATGATTTAAACCTCGACGAAGACCACTCTAAAATTACGGATGAGCCAGATATGGCAATGGATACAGAACCTGCAACGGACGACAGCGAACATGTGGCTCCCGACTCGAACACTTCACCGATTGATACGGATGAGCCATTGGTCTTTACGGAAGAATACGTATCTGAGCTGAAAGATCTTCAGCGTAAAATTATGACGTTACAAGATAATGAAGAACTTCAAAAAGTCGTTCAAGTGATCGCTGAGACCGGTCAATACGAGATCACAAAAAAAACCTTTGACTTTGATTTGTGTGCCCTGGATAGGCGGACGATCGCACGGCTGCAACAGTTTTTTGCCTCGTGACCGACGACTGGCCCTCAGACGGTAACTCATTAACAAAGAGAGATCTAAATAAAGAGATAGAGCTTTCGGGGGCACATTTTACAAGTTAATTAAGATGGCGAATTATTGATTACGTGATGGTCATTGAAAGAGATTTTATTTGGCAAAGTATTTTTTAAACTGCATGTATGTTATGTGGAGATATATTTTATTTAATAAGTATCGGTGTATTTTATTTTATTTTTATTTTCAATTTTCTTTTTGACATGAACGAAACTTGTTATTGAAATTATTCCTTAAATGCCACAATTAGAAATCGATTTAAACAAATTTCTTCGTGTACGCATACACAATACATATATATATAAGTTTCGGTTACAATAACTACTGGTTTCCACCATAAAGGGTCTAAAAATAAATTTTAAATATGTCGAAATGAGAAGAATTAATAACTGAAGATACTGTACAGACAATGATTTTTTGATTTATTAAAATGCAAACGTAGGTATGGTCACGGGGTATTCAACCACTGGTGCTTGTTGAATTAGATCAATCTGAAAGACCCATTTGAAAATGGCATTTAAAGGTTGAATATATTTGATATTTACCCATCGTTATTCAGATTTTTGTTGAAACTCGCCATTTTAGATACATATCAATAATTCGTAATTAAATTTGCTTGTAAAATTCTCTTCATACTAAAATAGGTTTAAATTTGTAAATAGAATTTTATCGTAATGAAGCGCTTAAGTCCGTTTATCGTGAGATTCGCTTTATATGCCGAAATCAGGGAAAATAGTTTAAAATGTGCATAAGACATAGATTATGTTCATGCGATAGAGCTTATCGTATTTAAATATCAAAGTTTACTTTTTAATTTCTTGTCGATTAGGTATTTCACTGAGCATCCTACTGAAGGCGTATGCGCTTATATAATTGATTTAAATGCATGAGCAATTTTTTTGTTGACAAACAGGCAAAACTATGCATAGCAATGTCAACTAAAAAAATATTTTAAATTCGTTTGTTTGTTTGTTTTTTCGTTTTTTTTTTTTTTGCGTCGAAAAATTTCATAATTTTGTTAATTTTATTGTTAGAGTAAATAGATTATGTACATCACATACAGTGAAAGAAAACAAATTTAGTTTTAAAGAAGGTTTTAACATAAAAATTATATTATTTAGTAAAATCATTTTATTACCTTTGTTTGTGCAGCAATGAAATAGATAATGACATAGAATTTCATCAATATATAATAAAAATATAATAAGACAATTAACTCAAAATATTCTCTCAGTATTTTCATGACATTTTTTGAAATGACAATGTTAGATTGTTAGCACAAACAAGATCTAATACTAATAACTATTACAAGCTGCTGAAATAGTTGTCAAAAAATACGACTTTTTTCGGCATATTATACTAGATATGCGTTATCAAAATTAAACTTTCTAAGAAATCTGTCAGTAATCAAAGTGAGTGCGATGGACAATTAATACATACGGTGCAAACATTGGAGCTAGCTCCCTAAGCATTTACATGCAAAAAGAAACATAATAGATGTAAAAATCCATCACAATAGATCGACATTTTAATGTTATATATTTAAATGTACATACATGAACTTGTGATCATTTTAATAATTTCAATGAAACATTGCGCAATTTAAGTTAATTGCCGAATTGTCCGAAAATACGATATTATTACATACTTTTTGAAACTAAATAAGTCTTAGGACATGTGTTTTTATTGTAAATTCCGAATACAATCCCTTAACATCTTCTAAACCTTAGTCAGACAGAACGTCTAATCGAATTTTTTTATTGCCATTTCAGACTCATGACATAAGCATTGAGTGAATATAAATGATCTTATTTAACAGATCAGATTTCTTTTCACTGAAGATGCGTAATACTGAAAATATATTAGATTATCTAATATCCATAGTAATAATTTGTCATACATAATTTTTTTAACGTACTCATACTACTCATGACAAGTCATGTTTTAGCAACTAATGCACATTGTTTGCAAAAAAAAAAGATTTTGGTATACTCTTGTAAAACAAGCGCATAGATCATAAAATAATCTCCGAGCGAAATGTGAATCAAACTCTGTAACTGACATGATATTATAAAAAAAACTCAACCTGTAATAGGTAAAATTACGAGCAAATTAAAACTAACTTTCCATTTAAGCGAGCAAAAATATTTTTCCAGGGTACTTATAAAATATTGCGATCAAAAAATGAATATTTCTTGTACAAAAACAAATGATGTCTTGTACTGTTTAAGAACATTTGCAATATGGCGCCGAGCAATACTACAATAATGCCTATTGGGTATAGTTTAAGATGCTCACGTGCCAAACGAATCTAACAAGTTTTAAGAGCTGTGGCTTGCTTAAAATGCTCTAAACATTATTTATCAGTTGCAGTCATTACAATTTTATTCGTTTGAGTAATTCATAATTTGAGTTATCAACTAATCAGGATTAACCCTGGGCATTTATTATACGTAGCACGAAACACGTGTAAGGCCTATGAATGATATTTTGGAAGAAATTATTTCAAATCCATTAATAGCTTCTGTTTAAAATAGTTTTTGTTTGAATCTTAACGTTGTAAATTTCAAAAAAAATGTCAACGAACAAGTATTTTTAATAAAGAAATGCCAAGCATACCAAGTCGTGCAGTATCATGATAATTAAATTACGTTTTTAAGGGATGTGAGATAAATTTAGAAATAGAAGCAAAACGAAAATTGAAGGAGACCATTGATAAAAAAAACAACGCAAAACAGATGTCGAAAAATTTATCGGTAAGATAATATAAATTACGATGATACTTGCATCAACTACTGAAACTAATAGGATTACGTTAATGAATAACGATATTTCTAAGAGGAATGATCTCCCAAAGAATTGACAAATATATAGCTTCATTGAGACCCCCTTTTTCCTTCCTCGATATGATAGAATTGTTCTTTTGTATATATACGGAAAACTACGCGTACTTTCGCGTGCACATTAACAAAATATTGAAAGAAATGCATTTTCTAATAGTTGTAACTTTTATACATAGTCGCTTTGTACGGGAAAAGAACAAAAACTTGAAGGTTTTTCGACTATGTTGGACCTTTTTGAAATTTCTAATTATGTTCAAAAGGAATGGAATGATAATTCGCAAACACATAATCTAGTACTTAAGGAAAAGTAATTCATTTTTAGAAAATAGCATGAATCTCCAAACGCGTTTAACGTTGCACATACATATGATTGTGTTCATTGTGTATTTATACATGTAAATATACCTAACGGCTAAAATGTCAGCTATTTTTTTGCTCACGTGCAGCGAGATATGTTAGTTCGTGTTACCTGCATTAGAAAGTGCAAAAGATCAACACACGATGTATGCATCAAAGGTAAATTTGCGTGAGTGTTCTACGAGTATCGTATGTGTTTGTTGTTGTATGTAATTGCCGTTGATATTGTGTTGCGTCTTCACTAACCGATTGATGATTTGTTTCTGTTATAACCATAGGATATTCAATAGCAAAAGTACGAACGAATCGAACTAAAAAAACGTGCAGGTTGTCGCCGACCTTTTGATCATAATGTGTCAACTTGGTTTGAAGATATATATGTATAGAATGAGAGAGAGAGAGGGAGATACACACACACACTCACACACACAAACTACCACATACATATACGTTTCTCTCTCGACTGATGACCTAATGATGTCCGCGTAAAGACAAGACTTGAGCAATGTACAGTGTATTGATTTATGGTTTTTCTTTTTTTGTTATTTTATTTAGTATCTAGGTAAATGAAATGCGGTATAGATGGTTCACGAATGACTGTATCTATAAGTATACATGTACGAATACTACGAATACACAGCTATACATACGACTTTAAACCATCAATTTTAGAAAAGCTCTTGGCATTTTTTATGTAAAAAATAATTTCTCTGCACCCAGCGAGATGGGCGAGAACAAACAAAGGTTCGTTTGTACGTAAGGAAAATGATAGAATTAACAAGTAAGATTTATTAAACTAAGTATACCTAGATAAATAAAGTTCGAATCCGTCAGATAATTCCGTTCTTCTTATTTCTTACCCAATCACTACATTACTCGTCGCTCTGACCATGACTTATTTTAACAAAATTACGGTAAATTATTTATAGTATGTACTAAACCACGTACAATTTGTAGAAACATGTTCGTATCTAGAACCACGATGCGAAGCTTATCCAATGCTCACAATTAAAACGCCGATAGAAACTACACAACCACGTTTGAGCGAAACGGCAATCAGTGTATAATTGATGTATGGCAATGGAAAGATGCATGTTTAGTGTGCATTAATGCGCACAACATGGCTGAACTGGTATTCGACCTTGTTAAATTTTAAATTGCGTGGGTAGCAACGTACAATACTCGTTATGGAGAAAACGAGGAAAATTTACCGTCTGTTTGCGCACGTGATTTATCTAAGGGTTTGCAAACTGGAGCTTGAAAGCATTATTATAAGTATCCTTTTATACGTATGTATTACACAGCGATTAATTATTTTGCAAAAATTCGGTATCGTCGATTTCTTGTTTGAAAAATAATTACCAAAATATACGGGACTTTCAGCAATGATTTTTTCCATGCGTTTGAGTGAGAGCGCTGATCGACAAAAAATAGAGGGAAAGGGCGTGTAGATTTTCGAAGACAAGGGACCAAGATTGCATTTGGTCCGCACTTGGTCCGCGTGCGTTTGACGAGTGCGAATGGAGCATTTGTGAGTGTCGTCAAGAGGGAAATGGGCGGAGAGCCTGAGTTATATCGAGATTGAGGACTTTTGTGAAAAGAGCAGCAGGCCAATCAACGAAGCAAAAAATAGGCGTTTTGACGCTTAACTTTTAACAGCGAACCGACTGGCTGGTGACTTTCATTATGATCAGTGGATTAAAACGTATGTTTTCAACAAACAAATTTTATTCGTTGATTTTAAACGTTTGAACATGCGACAATACGTTGTTCGCGCACACAACGATAATTATTGCAGTTAGAGAATTGCAAGATCTTTAAAATAAGTCGTCGTTCGTCTCGACCGAACGACGCTTTACAACGAAACGGTTAAAAGGTAGAAACATGTGCCAAAAATGGGGAGTTTTCAAAGTTTCACGGCATTGTCCGTTCTAAAGCTGAAGCGTTGACCTCGCAACGTTCCGTAGATTATATCGTATATAATACGTTTGCGAACTCAGGGTTCTGAAATAGAGAAACCAACCAAGTATGTATATATTTTTTACGCGACTATGCAAAATTCACTCTTACTTGGATGTTTGATCCGTGCTAATTTTGAAAAAAGACCTGAAAACTGGATTAATTAACAAATAAATATCTAAAACATAATTCGAAGATTGAAACTGAGTGAAAGCAGGTGAAAATGGCACAGTGAAACATCCCGCAGGAGCGAAAGGGGAACAATGCACTTAGTATAGTATTAGTATAGTGCGGTTCACTCGACCTTCGTATTCAACATTGGTCGTCTTCGGGAGTATTGAGGCTATTTTATTAATCGTTTGTTTGATTTCGGCTTGATTGTACCTTTGCAAACTAAACGTGTAATTAAATGTCAGGTACCACGAATGGTAAATCGTAAGTGAGCCTCTGCCTAGTACGGATGCACGTTTGTTTATTTCGTAACGAGTTTCAATTCCGACATAACTTTAGCTCGACTTTATCCTTCCAGTTATTCTTCCTCGCAAACACGGTGTTTCGTACCGAGCGAAAAATGTTATTTTCGTGAAAGTAATATACCGATATTCCGCAAACCACACGTTGACGTCAACGACGAACGGCCTAAGTAAAGGATGTATCGGTGAAATACAACTTCAAACTGTATAGTTGGTAAGGAGCAAGCTAAGGTAAATACAGGGAAATACAGCAACCGAGTTGAGAGTGCCCTTGAAAAATACACTATAGCAATCGAGAGAACACAGCAAGACTTGAAACGTTGCTCCGAGAACGGTTGCTGTCGCAGCGGACTCGATGGTACTCGGTAGGGTGTTTTCTACTTGGAGGAAAATTAATTTCCATTGGTTAAGGAATTGGTGGCAAAGGGTATGCTTGATGAGGGCCTTTTTTAGGAGTTTAGACTATGCTCGAAATGATACGGTGTAAAATTGATTAAAGATTGATCAAAAGTAAAAAGAACGAGGATGTTCCATTGGAAAGGGTATTTCCGCAACAATCGCGACTACACTCGAATTACAACCTTGCGAATGTTCACCAGTGCAAGATTAAACGCAATTAAAATCTGCGTCACATCGTGATAGCAAAACGGCATTCGGTGCAACTGACAAATGGCAATGGCAACGTGTACACGTTTAGTACGCGTCAATGCGCATAACAAGCAACAAACTCACTGTAGAGTAGAACAGTGTACGTCGTAAGAGCGAGAGTGAGCGAGAGAGAAAACATACTGTACATATATATATATACTGTATGCACGGGTAGTAACTATAGCTGGGCGTTGTGAATGGCGTGCCTGTGTTTGTCCTTGTCCGCGCGAGTGCTTGGCGCTTCTCGGACGAAGCAGTGACAAACGCTGTGAAACGCCTACCTATGCGCACTTAGCGATCAGCTGATTTGACAGGCGGCACGATCGGTTGAGAAAAGTCGTCGACGAAGGGCATCTACCCAAGCAACAATGCGTCCAAAGACTACTCGTTCCTCCGGCTGACGAGGGCATACACGTGGACGACCGATGACAGCAAAGTCGAAGGTAAACACACCGAAAGATAACCTCGTCACGGGCATTTGTTTTGTTTTGGTAGACAATGTATAGTGCAGCAGCTGACGAACTGACGGTGGGGCGTTATTATTTTTTGTTCTCGATTCAGTGGCTTATCAGCAGCGCCCATGTTTTCCATGGGATTTCTAAAAGAGCGTCTAATTTTGAGGAACTTGCTCAATCGCGTTATTTTCGCTAATTCATAAACACAAACTGCTGCTCTGAGGCTGCTGCTGTTGTGCACTGAGTACGGTATGCAAGTCCACGTGTTCTGTATTATTGCAGAAGATTATCCGGGAAAGTCGCACTGTCGATGAGTCAGAGATAGAGTTCTTGTGTCTGGCAGGATGTCCACTGAGACTAGTGTTGACAACCATACCAGAGAGAGATGGCAGTTACTGCAGAGCCTCCGATCTACCGTTGAAGGTCTCCTGACCAATGGTGTGTCCAATGTTTGGAATGTCTATGGAGGCCTTAACCGTTTGCACAATATTATGGAGAGAATATTTAAACATGGTTGTAGGATATTTGATACTAACGTGAGTTGCCATTGCGACAAATGACTTGTTTTGTAAGTGTTATTAACGTGAAATACAAGTCTTAAAGTTGCAATTTGTATAATGCAGTAGACATGTTTAGCCCAGATTTTTTATTGTGTCCCGCTATTTGATACGCAAAGGTTATTGTAACTTTTCATCCACTTATTTTATCGTACATCACAGGGAGAACCTGATTGTTGGACATTTATTCAAGGATTGAACTGGCTACAACCGTCGTTAGCTGCTTCTCCAACTATACGTGATTGTGACGAATACCACGTGAATCTATCTAGTAGAATAGTTTCACATAGGGATATACTTTGGTTATACAAAAGGTATTTATTTACAATTCCTAAAAGTGTACGTTTGTTATATAATCAAGTTAAATTTTGTCGTAATTTCTAGTTTGGAAGATCATTCTTTATCACAAAAATTATCATGGCTTTTGTCCGATAAGGAGCATTTGCTTTCCTGCCTTGAACCGTGGGCTTTTCTTTGTCAAGAAACTTTAGCTGAAGCTACTCTTGTTTGTTTGAGAGCAGTTGAGAAAAATCAACCGACTCATTTGACTGAAATTAATCCATCCCTGGTGAGAACAAACAATGTATTTTGGTTCTCATCAACAAAAATTACGTGACAATTTCACGTCAATATTTTTTAATCGATATTAACAAAATTTATACATTAGTATTTATTTTGCCATGTTGTCGATTTTTTTTATTAACGGAAGTCAATCTTTTTACAAAGTGACCATAGAAGAAAAGCTTTTAAAAAACTCAGTTATCAGTACTCTTTTCATGTAATCATTAGAGGATTTATCGAACGGAAATGAATGAAACATGAAATATGCATGCTTTAATATTTGTTTTCTATTGCATCATGGTGAGATGATTTCTACAAAAAAATTTAAATTGCTGACCTCGTTCTTAATCGCAAATGAACTATACAGAGTAATCTGACTGAAGTGTTTATTCTTAAAATAAAACGAATTTCCAAACTAATATTTGGATGAAACGATTGTTAAAATATTGCATTATTTGTAATATGTGATTTAAATTTAAAAATTATAAATTATGAATAACCGTATTTTTATTAGCTTATGGCGTATCGAGTATACGTCTGTTTAACCCAACGTAAATTGTTTCTTGAAAAATTTTCTTTCAAAGAGTATCTTTTTGTAATAGAAGAAAATGTATCGATTAATGTTAAAACCCGCCAATTATTAATTTCAGTTTCTGCCAACTTGGAATAGCAAAGATAGCCCAAAGCGAGCACATCGTCGTTCTTCTTCATACCCGGTGAATTTATGCAGCAGTGTACATTCTGTGGTTGTCGACGAACTTCCCCCATCGAAATCGGCTCACGATTTTAGTACAGAACACAAGGAAACGATTGCATCGATAAAACACGAACTAACCGAACGTGCAATACGGGAGGAGACGAGTAGCAACACATCGATTAAAGCTTGGAGTAGCTATCCTGAGCTAAACGAGAATACTTCCGAAGAGGTAGCAATACGCAACGGAATTCCAGATAAAGGGCTTGCTGACCAAGAATCTAGGGTCGCGCAAAGTATCGAGCTTTCGGACGTTATCAAGGTTGACTACAGTGAGACGACGAACGTCGGGGCTTCGACGTTTACAGACGTTAAAACTAATTCAGGTTGGTTTACTTGAAACAGAAAAAGTGTATTATGGTAGACTAAGTATGTACCTCGGAATTACTAAGAAAGCGCCATTGTCCCCATTAACACCTAATCTTGTAGGATGGTACTCGCTATGCCAATCTTAAGAGTTATATGGAGAATGGGGAATGGCTCTGTCGGCGCGGTACTTACGGTGATGTTCAATAGTGTGGTGAATTACTAAAATATTTTGTTGCACAGCGAAGCCAAAGTATTTGTCAAGGAAAAGCAGAAAAACGAGATTGACTAAAGGAATGGAGTCACGACCGAGTAGTGGTAGTTCCGACACGTTAAACTACGAGGAATCAGTGAAGCATTCGACAAACGTCGCGTACATACATCCGTTGAAGCCGATTAACACTGGGCATACTGTGACGGACTCGATCAAAATCGAAGTGCCAAAGCCAAAGAGGATATCGTCCTTCCTTGGTGGCTCGGCGCCAGAGTTTTCGGGAACATGGAGCATTGAGGTGGAAGGTCAAAAAGACATACGCACATCAAAAAAAAGTTTTATCGAGGATGGTGGAAGCAGTGTCTTGCCTATGGCAACTGGTTACTTTCCTCAGCCAAAGGAGGGCCAGAGTCTCACGAGTTTTCTATCGTCGGCACAGTTCGCCAGAGCCAATGCCGAACTTGATAGGGAGAACGCACATTTCAGTATTTCCGAAGCCATGATTGCTGCTATCGAGCAGGTCGGTTCAATTAATCATTTACGTAAACAAACAAACAACGCATTGATATTAATCGTTTACATATTGTTACATGCGTAAAATAAATAATAATTGTTGTGCGCTACAGCTCAAGTGTAATAAGCAATTACGACTCGCGGATGAAGCTGCCGAGGAAAGCGACGAGGAAATTAACAATCTCAAACAAAGGATAAGACTGAGACGACGCCAGCGGCAGGAAGAACGACGAAAGGGAACAGCAGAAGCTGGCACTTGGAACCGCGATCTCTTGAGCGATGGCAAAACTGACAGTGAGTTTGACACTTTTTCTTTAACGCTTTGTGAATTTAGCAAATGGAAAAATGCGGGTGAATCGATATTAACGTGACTCATCGAACGTTCATTGTTCTAGCGACAACCACGGATCAAAGCGTCAGCCCCTTGTCTACATCTCCCGGCACGCCGTCCGACAGTATTTCCACAGACGATGTTGATGACTATGAAATGAACGATACTCGCGATTTGTCTCATCTCAAAAACTCTGGTAGTTGATCTACGTTAATTTGTTAATGAGTTTTCACGGCTTTCAAACTCGGTTCTATGGTTACTTTTCTATTTCAGGATTGTCGGTGTCAATGGCATCGCTATATTCTGAAGCTGATCTCTACAGGTCGTCCCCAAAGCAAGGAAATGAATCAAACTTGTCCGATAGCACGATGTCCGCCGAAGGTGTCGCCTTATCGCTTATTAGTAGGTTTAGCGAAAAACACTTACCGCGAGCGAGTGAATTGAAGTGGCTTGTCTCGGAACAAGACGCTCCTCAACGCGTAAGTGATTCGTTTTCGTTGCATTTCAAATAGTATGTGTCTTAAATTAATTGTTGCAACAAACTTCTTGCAGTTACTGCCTCTTCCAAAAAGTTGGCCCATTTGTCCCGATAATACCGAAGGCGCTAATGGCAATTCAATAAATTTACGAGGAACAGTCGAGTGGGCTCCACCGAGACCTCAAATCATATTCACGGCACATCCACCACCACGGTACGAAACATTGTTATTTACGCTAAATATTTAATGTACTTATGGCTATATAAATGCATTTTTAGGAGACGAATTATGATAGCTAAGCAAAATTATCGATGTGCCGGCTGTGGTATGAAAGTTGCGGTAGAATACGCCAATAGGTTCCGTTATTGCGAGTATTTAGGGCGATATTTTTGTACGGGTTGTCATACCAATCAAGTGACCTTGATACCTGGAAGAATTCTGTCCAAGTGGGATTTCAATAGGTTAGACACGCTACGGTATAATAAAACGTGATTTTGTAATGTTTGTTTATACAACTAAGGCATCGATTTCAGGTATCCAGTTTCGAACTTTTCATATAGACTTCTGGATCAAATGACAGTCGATCCGCTTTTTCAAGTAAGTGATTTGAACCCAACGTTATATCGGAGAATAAAGCAATTGGATCGCTCAAGGCTTCTTCGAACACAGTTATTCTATCTCAAAGACTTTCTTTTCACTTGTCGTTTCGCTGCAAAGTAAGATATATATATATATTTTTTTTTATAAATATTAATAACGTTATTGATGTTGGTTGAACGTATATTTTTTAGCACACAAGAGGCATTAAAGAGAGAACCAAATCATATTATATCGGAACCTCATGTTTATTCTATTCAAGACTTTGCGCAAGTAAAAACTGGAATCCTTCCACTTGAATTGAGTAAATTAGTTCAAGAATGCAGCAATCATGTGGCTGACTGTTTGGTAAGAATTGTACTTGATAGCGCTTATCTTTATTAGCCGATAAATATTTAAAAACATACATGTTTCAGTTGTGTCAAGCTCGAGGCTTTGTATGTGAACTATGCAATTCAAAAGACGTAATTTATCCATGGGAGCTGAACAAAGTAACGAGATGCGATAATTGCGGCACGTGTTATCATGCAGCTTGCGCCAATTCTCACTCTAATAAGAAAGAAACAATAGATTGCAAAAGGTGTGATAGGTTACGCGCTCGACGCGAGTCCAGAGAGGAATCGCCGTCTGAAGCAAGATGATCAAGGGTTGCATGTTTCATGTTCCATTATTTATACGAAGCTGCGGGTGAAGAATGTTCATCTGTTACTGGGCACAAGCTTTTCAACCTCGTGAACTTATATGCCTGTTACTCATGTGCAAAACAATATTATTCTAAACTATTTCGATTCGTTGCTATATTTATTATAAATTAACATTATCATCGTTTGACTATATAGGCAACCAAAAGACTAATTCGTTATTGCAATTGCCAATGTTTAGACTAATAGAAAGAGGCTATCCGATAGGCGAATATTTTTGCATTATATTTAAAGAAGGGCATGAAAGATAATACGATAGGGTGAATTTACTATTGTTAATCAAAAGTTGTGTTAACGATTTTCTTTAACAAAAATATGTGAATTGCAAAATAAATGTTTAAAAATAGGATAGTTTGAAAGTGGTTACTAGGTGCGAGATATTTAAATTTGAAGAATGTCATGTTGACATATTTTTAAACAATGTCTAACTACTATTCATGGTATTTGCGCAAATCATTCTATAAGAAAATTCATTGCATTAGTTAAGAAAAAGTAGCACACAAACTTTTACATGCGAAGTATTCATACAGATAATGCAAAATATTCGTTTGATTTTTACGTTGATAAGAATGTTATGTTTAAGTGTATTAATAATGTAAAAGTGAGTTTTCCTTGCCAACAAATATTTTATTGTATTGTGTAATTTTTCGAGAAACTTGCATTACGAGCAGGGTATTAATTTATATCGCATTTATTAATTTCAAATTCTGAATGTCAGGCACTGGCAAACTTGAAATGATTTGAGAACACTTCATCTTCCAAATACAATAATTGAAATTAAGCGTGAATTGTGATATTTAGCAAGTAAACAAATTTAAGATTCTCATCTCGTGTACTCTCTTAAACAAATTGAATCTAATGCACATGCTTACCAGAGATTTATATGTAATAAAAATGGCTACACAACAAAAATAGCAAAACACAATTTTTCATCGAGATATTGCTATTTTTCAAATGTTTATATCTCCATTCATTTTTATCGTATCAATATGATTTCTGTTTCATTTTGTAAGTAAATATCTGTACAATAGAGAAAATGCATAGTAAATAAATAAGAGCCAATGCCGCATATCAATGCCTTGACATAGCCCAGCAATTATTTTTCATAAAATTTGATTGTACGTCACTTACCTGAATCATCCCAATTTTTTTCGAAAATAAGACACGTACCCTTGGAAAGTACACTTTTGAACGAGCTTTTTAAAAAAAGCAATTTTCCACGAGTTGTCGGTTTGATGATATATGTGCGATTTTAGTAGATACCAGTAGCATTAGTATTACTCCGATACGTACCAGGAGGAGGTTACTAGTTGGACGTCACGTGTCATTTTGGGTCTAAAAAGGGTCGATTGGGTAAATCATTGGTCAAATTAGGAAGCCTACGGCTCATCACTATGGTAGTGTTTTATGACTTGTATCATGGTAACATTACGACGTATGCAGTAATTCTGTTGCTCCCGGAATTAACTGAAATCGCACGAATATCGTCAAAATGACAAAATGACAGCTCGTGGAGAATGGACTTGATTATATTGCTAGTTGAAGAATGCACTTTCAACGGTACATGTCTTACTTTAAAAATAATTGGGATTTCTCGAATGCACTGTCAATTACTTACAAAACGAAACAAAAATCATGTAATACGATAAAAGAAGAACGTTAAATTTAAATTTAAGTGACAATGTTCCTTATTTTCATAATTACGATACATGTTACCGAAATATTGTTCACATCGTCGTGTTCGAACCCTTTCGATATGCATTTATTCAGGTATATACGCGAATCTACAATCGACTTTTTCATAATAATTAACCGATGTGTAAACGCTCGAGCGAAAATTGACCGAATGCCATTGAAGTTTAAATAGCATCATTCCTATCATCTATCCGATAACGAACAATTAGTTACGTTGATATTTTTAGAGGCCCTGAAATGGCCGATTATTTGTAGAAAAAAATGGCCAACGTTTGCAAACACGTTTGCCAACGATTCTTTTGGCTAATTTGATGTTTTTTGCCGGTACTTTGTCGTAGGGTACTCTGAACATTGACCCTTGCGTTCTTGGACGAGGCAAGAGCATCCAATCGTTCCTCACCATTCGTTCAAATAGTAGAGGAAGACGGCACATGACTAGATTTCGACCCTGGGTCCTATACCCTTTGTACAGTTTCCACTGCAGACTTGAAACGCCGGTGTTTTCTCACTTTCTCATTGAAAGTTTTCGGAACAGCTGTTGCCATTGTTTTGGTAAACACTAATGAGGGTAGTAATTTAGAGGAATCTCTTTAACTTTATTGAACATCGAAATTCTATTGGGCAAAATTTTGGAGTCGGGACGTTGCAACGCACAAATTTTAAGGTTTTGGTGGGAGTAACAGTTGCAAGGGGGACGAACCAATAGAGTTCGCGTCGCCGGAAAATAAAGAGCTTGACTCGATCTTGCGAATGGCTCTTTTCAGGGTGATTTTTAAAACCAAATTGATAATACAATTTCGAGCTTCATCTTGATGATATCTACACAAAAAATTATATTATCAATTTGGTTTTAAAAATTACTCTGAAAAGAGCCGTTCGTAAGCTATAGTCAAGCTCTTTATTTTCAAAGTAAATTCTATTATCACGTAACAAATACATTCGGTATATTTATGGAACATTGTCACTTAATTTAAATCCAACGTTCCTCTTCTGTCGGGCAACCATAAAATTTCGGAAAAGGAAAATATCGGATCGAAGTTTATCGGAACTTTTTATATCGCGGTAGTAATTATCGGAAACTTAACAATTATAAAGAATAATAATTTGGAATATTTTTTGTTTCGATAATGAAAAGATCAGAAAAATGAACATTTCGGAAAATTAATTTGTAAGATTGAATCTTTTGCAATTGCAAGGTTAACCTACATTTGAAATTTTGAGTTTTCAATTTAATATATTACGAACTTTAATTTCCCGAAACTTCAATTTTTCAGCTGTAAAAGTTTCGCAATTTTCGTATCGAATAAATTAATGTTTCCGATAAATTATCACTCGGAATTAAACTGTTCAAATAAACATCGTTTCGATATTTTCCTTTTCCGAAATTACATGGGAAAAGTAGTACTATTTCGATGTAAGATGTTGTTGCGTAGTGTATTATATGTATTATATATATATATATATATATATATATTGTTTTTTGTTCGTTATTTATTGATCCAGTTTTCATGTTCGTAATTGAATAAACTTTTTACCAATATAAATTGTCAATGTTTTTCGCTAAAATCTGATAAACCTGCAACCATGCAATTCGAAATATATATTTTTGAACAATAGTAGAACGTGTAAAGAGCAACCGTGTTAAGTAGGTTTAATACTTTTACGCATGGCTTACTTGTATTTCATAACTTTTTTGTGTAAAAAATCTTACACACCTTGGATTGCGTACAGATTGTCAACGTCTCGGAAATGTAACGAACCGCCCTTGCTAAACCTGAAACGTGACACATTACACGTCGTCAATCAAGGGCACATGATATGTAGTTTTCAATGTACGTTTAGCTGTAAATAATTTTCAATTTCAAACATTTTGCTGATAAAAAGGAACTCCGACATAATTAATAAAAAATCGTCGTAAAAACGTTCTCTTTATGAAGTGACAAGAAGTTGACGATTAATAGTACGTGATGCGTATAATTCTCGTAGAAATGTTGTATTTGTTTTTAGTCTTGATAAAGGAAATTCATTGCGCTTCAGAAAAGACGGCGCGCATGCAAAAATGCATGCGATATATAAATTATATTATTCGAAAATATTCAGAAACCTCTAACCTTTATATTTCAAATTGGATGATTATTTTTTATGGGACAGCATTATATCTTTCTTATGGACAAATAGTTAACTTATTACATGAAAACGACGCAAGTTTTAGTTGTAGTCATAAAAGCGCGAGCAACAGAAACTGGAAAGCTAGATGCTTTGATATATTTATTCTCATAATACAAAAACAAGTAGTCTCGTCTATCTTGCGTTTGTAGCGCTATATTTTTTCATTGCTTCGTTAAATCTACCGTTCAGGACATCTAGACCATGGCAATGAATGCAAAATATAAGGTGCAGCAATGTCTAACAAGTGAATTATACCATCTGTGGCTGTTAATTCAATCGCTAAGTCGAAAAGATATACGATTTTTTGTTGTCATAACGCGTGTAGTAGGACACATGTTACGAATACAAGAGGTGGATAAGGGAATACAATTATGAGATTAGCGAAATTACAAACGAAAATTTATTATTTAAATTAAGTCACATTTATAAATTTACACATACACACTTGTTGCCCAAAATATTCAATAGGAGTACATTCACTGGTGGTAAAAAAATATATTATAACATTATATACATCGTGAAACATTTATTTATGAACAATGGCAATTTTGTTCTTATGTACACGTACGTTTTTTATATTAAAACAATGGCATTGGCAAGGGAGTCGCTTATCATTTGAATGACACCGCAACTGGTAAAAGTTTATTGGATTCGATTATCTAATATCTCCGCTTTACTCTGGTATATTTGATCGTAAAATTTACATTTTAGCCGTAAGGCTAACGAATTTGATTGATTGCTTTTAAAAAATGTACACGCCGAATTTGTAGTCATCCTGACCGATCAGTGAAAAAATCAAAATCGCACAATTTAACTTATCACATTTATATGATATTGCTTTTTTAAAAACTGATTGTCATGTTAACGTTTCATTACGCTCGAAACTTATTTTCTTTAATGGATAGAAATAACGACGAATAAAGCTAAAACACTTTCAAATTCAAGTATCTTTTTAATCGATTTCACGACATTTTTAACAGAAAATTATACTTTGAGAAATTACTAGGTAAATTTTTGAATAAGGAAATAACTCATCTACATATCGAGTTCATGCAACTTTAATTTGAAAATGAGTGAGTCGTATGATTAAAATACATACATTTTTATCAATATCAGTCTGTATAAAGTGTAACAATACCGCAAAATAGTATGCTGCACTTGTAGTCTATGATATAATCAATTCGAAATAGCGTGCATCATACTTCTTTATATCAAATTTTGTTCCTTATTTTCATTTTACGGTCACCTTAATACGTGACGTTGTTAAAATTAGTATAACATGACCTATTACATTCAGATTATTGAAAATGGACAGAGGACTCTTGACGGACAATTAAACTTCTTTAGTAAAATTAAACAAACAAAAACTTATATAATAAAAAAAGTTTAAGAAAAGTATCCTTATAAACCCGTCAAAATTCAAGAGGAATCTAGAAAAGTACGATGCTATAATAGATTTTCAGCTTGCATAAAATCTAAATAGCTTAAATAATTAAACGACAAGGTGTGCCATTCAACGTATAAATCTGTATAAAAGCATACAAATTCCATCGTCCATCAAGAACCATTTTCAATATAACTGCATCTTGAAATAAAAAATTTATTACGCTAATCGAGTCCAGGGCTCATTTTCAGCCACGTATCACACATGCTTCGGAGGAACACCGATGGACGCGTTTCGCTTACCGTGAGTATCTCGTCTTAATCCTTTCGAATGTTCAACTTAAACTTCCATGCAGTCCAAATTTTGACTCAGAAATGAACCACGCAGTCGATAGATATAACGTTCATTGTACAGACTTTAATACTTACTTTATACGCTAGAGATTTTACAAATCTAGACGTTCTTTCAATGGCACTTTTGCTACTTCAAAAAATATTCTGAAATAAAAAAAAATGAATGATTAAATAAATACTTGATATTGCGCTTGGAAAATCTAATGCAGTACTATCTGCATCTGAAGAATACTATCTGAATTAATATCTGAAGAATACTAACTTGTGGTTGTATTTGTTTCTGACGGTCGAAAGTGCCTCCTTATGTTTCTTGTGCAACCCCTCGTTCAAGACAAGAACGACGTCCGTGAAATCGGCCAGTTTGTAGCCTGTGTAATACTCTAGTGTAGGTGTCCAGCCACCCAAATCCTTCATTTGTAACGCTATGAAAAGAGCTGCCGCTGCCATTTTGCTATCGCTTAAAGATATCGTTGCGTAGTCCATCAGCGAGTACTCCAGAATATAGCGGGCTAACGTCAACGTTGGCATCGACACCTTGGCACACTAAAAGTGTAACATTAATAATCATAACAGAATCGATACTTTTGATAAAAAATGCAACGAACTAGTCAAAATTGCTATTGGCAATGTATTTTGCGGTGATAAAAATGTGTACGTACTCTAGCGTAACGTCGCAAAAATCTGTAAGATAAGGGTATCCCAAGATCATAATCCATTACTTTAAGAATACTCATTTCCATTCGCACGAGTTCTTTACTATTATAAGCACCGTCACATATATACAAAAAGTCTTCTATCATTGGAGGGATTCTTTCCTGTAGCAAACAAAATAATCTCGTCAAAAAGATATAAACAAATAAAGGACAAATATTTTTTCGTATAACTTGTATTTAACGCAAAACTCACATCGTATTTGCTAGCGATAAAAAGACTAGCGGCTCCTAGCAATTGCAGCGTCTCTTTTCCCACAGTGACCTTGGTAAGATAGAGATCGACCAGTTTCACAGCCAAATAGAGAGTCTCGTGATTAAGTTCAAAGGATTCTTGAACCGCGACCATCCAATCAACGAGGAGAGAGCGCATCCATCGCGACAGGCATACCTGACGCTCCATATAGTCGATCACTGGGAAGAGACTCTCACGATCTTTCAAGTACTGAAAGATATCCGTAGCGTAATGCGACACCTGGTATGGGTCGTTCCAATTCTCCGCGTCAAAGTCCCATTGCACGCCCAAAGGTAAGACTCTCTTGGGGATCGGATTGCGAGTCTTTAGGACAACGGGTTCCTCTTGAACGGCCACAGGAACAGCTTGATTGTTTTCCGCTATACTCGGTTTCTTTTCCGGTTCCTGCGACGATGGAATTTTCATTAATCTTATTTCCAAAGTACAAACGTTATAAAAAAATGAATTACAGTAGAAAATCCTAAAATTTATCATGTTACATAAACAATGTTGATACTCGTGTAAAATTTTTAAGTTGAATTCAAATTTCAACGTCTATTGAGAGCTTGATAACGATCGTTCAATATTGAATCCCCTCGTTTACACGTGTAACGATTTTACCATGCAACGGTAAGCGTTTACGTTAGCGCTGCAATTATATTTTGAAAAAAGGGAGGTAACATATATTAAAAAGATGCTTTTTCAATAGTATCGATCTTACGAAAAATACTAAATTGCAAAATAATCATTAAAACCAACTCACTTTATTCGTTCGTGATAGCCGTTTGACATTTTCCTCTGGCAGCGATTCCAAGGCACTGACGTACAAGGAACTTTCGTCCGATTTTTCTATATCTAAACTTCGCCTTACGTTAACAACAATTTTGTTCTGCACTTCTACCTTGTCTTCTTCTTTTTTTATCGAAGGCTTGATACGTGCAACGTGTTGTTGTTGGGATTGCTTTTGCTTTGCATAAACATGACTGTCTGGT
This sequence comes from Chouioia cunea, assembly GCA_030064505.1. NCBI lineage: Eukaryota > Metazoa > Arthropoda > Insecta > Hymenoptera > Eulophidae > Chouioia > Chouioia cunea. The sequence continues at coordinate 24,465,345 of JAOPFQ010000002.1, forward strand.
TTAGGTAAAATTTTATCTAAAGTCCTTACTATACTAGTGGTTTGGGCAATACTCTTAACATGTTGATGATTGAGATTACCAACTTTTTTCACTGCTTTCTTTGTGTCGTGTATTTGAGCGCCTATTGTTTTTCCTATTGCCTAAAATGAGACAGCAAATAATTATTAACTTAAAATCGAACAAAAAGAACATCCAAAAGTTTGAAAACATACATTTGTAATGTTACCAAGAGCAGAGCGTTTTGCTACTTTGTCTTTTATTGGAGAGGCATCAGCTTTCCTCTTGATTCTCGTGTCTCTAAACAGAGTAGGCTGTGACTTTTGTACTTGTATTTGTACTTGCACTGGTACATTGATGTGTGCGGAAGTTTGTCGGGTAGCTAACCCTCGTCGTGTTACAACCCCACTAAAAGTATTGGTCGTAGATGTCTTAGTTTGTCCATTCAGTACCTTGGCAGGTGGCATCTTGGAAATAAAAATGAGTTATTTCCTCTTGTTTCTGAAACATAAGAAATTAGGATACATAATTATTTATTTATTAAATACATCAACTATAGAATTTGTTAGCTTTGGATAATGTTGATTAATAAAGGTATGCAGTTAGAATTTTCGCGATATTTTGAAAAAAAAAAAAAAGAAAAAAATAACATTTATGTTTCACATATGTATTTAGTAATTTATTACTTAAAAGCTTCTGGTTAACAATAAAAAAATTAATTGATTAAATCAATATTCATGTGTTAACTACCAAGTCAAAAGCAACGTCTAATTTCGCGATTATATCATAATGAATGAAATAAAAAATAAAAACAAAAGAGCGCGCCATATTAAATTTGAGGTTAATTATTATCATAAATTCAGTGATTTGCATATTGAAACAAATTATAAAAATGTAATACTACTAAGCTTCAAGCGCTCGACTCGTCAAATTGCTAAGCATTGCCCCAATCACGATTTCTTTTGCATCCAAATAGTTGCTTTGTTTAAGAAAACCTATACAAGTCAAGGAAAGCCGAACAGTTTATATTTTCATTCGGGAAAGTTGCCGGAACAAGGCGTCTTGAGGGTGAGAGAAATGCCGCGGCCCGTTGTTGTAACCGTCGTCTCGCGAGCGAAAAATCGATTGTCGACACACGGCTGATGATCCCTGGGAACTTGAAATACCCGTTGGCTTTTAGCACTTTAATCCTTCAGGCACCCAAATCACGTAAAATTCGCTCGCCTTTCAGTTAGAAATTCAAAGAAATATTGAAATCAAAGTAGCCGTGCCGAAGACTTATCGTATGCACTTTCAGAGTTGCGCATAGCGGGAAAGGAGCGGGAATGAAAAGCTAGTTTTCCAGAAGAGAGGAAAACCGTCTTGCAAGCGATGCTCATTGAAAAGAACAGTATTGTTGAGGTCAGCTAAACATTTTGTTAACAGGGACACAATTGATTTGCCTAACGTACTTTCGATTTGTAGGTAGCCATGATGAAACGTTCCAAAACAATCAAATAATACGTCTTACCTGGACTGATAGGCTATCGTCTCGGAGAGAATGCACAAGAGCAGATGAAGCGTCTTTAAGAATTCTCTCCGGCCTAGTGCTGTTGGATGTTAAAAAACCCAGCCGTTAAATCGTCATCTCTCAAAAGTCATCGTTGTCCTTGTCCTCAGAATGGATGAATGTATGGTGAATAAACTCGAATAAAACGTTCGCTCGAATCCTCTCTCAGTGGAACTCAATGCGTTGTTGCTTGCGGGCAACTACTGAAGTTGACGCCTATTCAAAATATTGTCGGAGACCGTTGAGCTCCACGCCCATTGGACGAAAACTCAACGGTCACCAGCCAATCGTTGGTTTACTGGAGTTAGAGGAATACCGTCTGCTGGTAATCAAACCTCGTGGCGTCATCTTTCGGGCGAGTTTCAATGTCATCAATAGATTTTATAACCTTTTCTCAATGCGGTAAATAACCCTTTACGGGTCAATGTATACCAAGTACAATGATCTTTCCGTAGAATCGAAACAATATCGATTTTACGAACGTTCACGAGTTGATATTCAATATTAATTTTTGCCTGTTGTGGGGTTTCCTTTTGAGCCAGCTGTTTGTCTGACTGTCACGTAACCTCGCGCAGAATTGTCGCTTATTAAAACAACCTGAGCAGACGTCAAATAAGTGAAGTCGCGAGAGAAGTGTATTCGATTTTCGTCGGAATCTAATTAAACGATGTACGTATCATTGGTCGTTCATGGGTAAATCAAACGGAAATGCATCTTTCATTGTGTAGTGTAACGTGAGAAAAGAGTTGGCAGATGAATCGCAGTGGCGCCAGGTAACGACATGATGCGCGTATACGACAACGTGCTTTGTCTCTATGTGCATACGAGCGTGCGCGTGTGTGTATGTGTGCGCGCAGTGTAGATACTAATTCCCTCCGAGTTGAAACCCATGGCTCCTTTTAAATTTTGGAACGTATTTTCGTTTCGTGTCCTGACGTGCTTCGGTTTTTCCGTTTGTCCCTACTTTAACGCGCGTACTTTCTACTTTTTTTTCTCCCGTACTTACATCGGAGACTAGACAGCGTACGAGTGCTCTTAATGATTTTGCACTTTCTTTTGGCCGATAGCTGTTTTGATTATGTGCTTTCAATTCTACTGCACGTTTCAGTTTGATTAGATATGAAATTATTTTAATACCGTTCGAGGAGTATACACTGTAGTTACGCTATATAGAATTAAACAACATATTTTCGAGATAAGAGAAATGAATAGAACTTTTGTTTAGAATATTAGGCCACAACATCCCGATAAGTGATACAAATACATAGAGCTTAGATGATAGCGAAAAAGGAAATGTTTTTATCAAATGAATAAGCAAACTCGTACAGCGTAAATTCGCCAAAAGAAAGAGGTTGGTGTGTTAGAACTTTCTTACGAAATAGCTGCGATGCAGGACGAAAGATTTATCGTGAAATACGTTACGGCAAACAACTGTTTTGCATATCTACCGGAGCACTGGCTTAGAAGATTATCTTGCAAGGTGAGTATCGAATAGTTTTTTACTAGAAATTAGTGGATACTTTTGGTTTTACTTACTTTTATTACACCATCAAGTGAACCATGTTAACGAGTCGTTTCGCAGTCCAAAATGAGATCGTAAACAGCTGGGAGATAAAAACGGCCGTTGATTGAATTTTAGCAACTATAATCAAACCAAAAATCAAACTCAAGGCTAAAGCAGATCACTGTAAAATTATCTCGCACGGTCAATTTCTACTTTGCCGTTCGCTTTCTTTCATATCGGTTGCTGAGATTAACAAATGACACCGTTAATTTTGTCATCAATATCGCTTTTACAAATTATCGGGATAAATATTGATTGGTCGAACGTTTTTGTTTATTTTTCCTTTAAATATGCCTTGTTACACGCCTTGTTTTTCGTGCAACGATCGATGCGCAAAATGTTGTCAGCATTAGGAGATTCAAAAGAATGGTAATCAACACTCGTTAACGAACGATGTAGCGTTGATAAAGACACACGATTTGTTACTTTTAGATTAAATTGAAAATAACGTTCAAACGTAAGCTCCATAAATTACACGCAATAATATAGCAGGCCATCGATAACCGAATAATGTCCGTGGCAAATGATTGCAACGCTCAACGCGGATAAACACTTTTGAATTATACATTATATTTGAGCGATCCGCTGGCTGTGCACCGAGTAAATCGTCGCGTCCTGTTTAACGATATTTCGGTTTTTGCTTTGCCTATTCATTAGCGGCTTTCACGACGATTGCGCGTTCAATTTTGGAAATATATCGCTGCGCGATAATGTCGTATAAAGTTGCTGCTTACTATGGCTGCATTAATACCGATCAAAATGCGTAGATTAAACGGGCTCTGATTAATCTTGCCGACGTTTGTTCGCTAATAAACTAAACGATTATCTCGAAAAAAAAATGGAAAATTGACGAAGCATTCGGAATAATTCCACTTTTTAGCAGTTTGAACTCGAGTACGAAAGTCAAACGTTAAAAGTGAACTGTATTGGCCACAACATAACTCTTTTCATTCGGGATCCAAGTTTTTAACCGATTTATTCGTAAGCCCGTTGTGTTAAACTTTGAACGCATCGAAAAAAGAAAAGAACTGGTACACGATAGAGGAAGTAGTGGTTTTGGAAAGGCAAAAAGTAGAGCGCAAATCATATTAATGATGATTGTTGTTGGGAGACGCAACGAAACGATTGTGCCTGCATATATCTGTATATATATTTTTTCGTAGTGGGCGTTTCATAGTGCTTTTGTAATGCTTGAGTGTTGCAGGCGAACGCGCTAAGAGTGCAGCACAATGACGTCAATTATTACTTATCTTGGTACGCGAGGCCAAGTCCTGATAACTCGAGGCTCTGCCTCAGCGCGACATTTGCAAGGACTTTAAACATTAAGGAGGGCGATGAGGTCTTTGTGTCTTGCGCCTTGGAGTCACCCCCCTTAACGAGCCTTGCCGTCGCTCCTAAAAGCTCGCACGACCGAGAAATACTGGTCTGTATACTCTCTTCCTTCTCCTCCCCGTTCTCTCTCTACAACCCTTTACTTTTATTACTATTTTACCTTATCTCGACTTTACTTTGAGACTTGCGCCATAATGTGCTTTCAAGCCAGACGTTTGTTCTATTTAGCTCTTGTGTAAATTAACTGTTGCCAGTCTCGTTCCCTATGTATTTGTCTGCGAATATTTTGGAAAAAATACCATCGATCTACTCATATATATTTATCCGTGTGATTTGTAGGAGCTCCAGAGTGACGTTGTTCAAGCCAACTTGTTAAACCAGATAACGATCGTAGCGAAAGATCAAACAATCGTTGCATGGCTATCGAAATTCCTATCCGTTACACTGATCGTTAGTAAGTATTAACGTGAACTTCCGCCCAATTGATCGCGCTGTACTGTAGATGGAAGGAAAACTTTTGTGTTGGATATTATCTCAAAGTCGTTTGTAAGATTCTTTTTAATTAGCACGTACAAGAACATTGACGATAATTGCAGACGAGTCACTGGACGTTTTCGTTATTAAGACAAACGAATCAAAAGCCATTGTTCCTACCTCGAGACGAATCTCGAAATATATAAGAATGAAATCGTTACTTTTGTAGATCATTAAATATACGTTACTCACGGTACTCTATACGACCATTTTCGAATATTCAACGGTAAGGTATTACTTATGTGCACGCTCGACATTATAAATATCTCTCGAAAAGTTAGGCTGCCTGTTAACGTTATCCACGGACACGTGGGACATTTTACGTGAAACTAGAGGCGCATCCATCATTACGTAAATAATCGGATCCGTCTCGGATATATGCGTTTATCGTACGATAGAAAATCACGAACCATGGCTCGTACGACGTGTAAATAACCTATAACGTTGTTACAAAAGCAATTTTAACCGACTGGCATAATGAATGTCTCAGCCTCGTTGAATCCTCAGTTCAAGTACGGCCGTCTCGTGGAAAATACGGAAATCCACGTAGGCGATTCCGTTGCAAAAGCAGCCACGGTAAAACCTGCATCGACCGAACGAGACAACGACCGCGTCGACGGTATTCTCGGCAACTTGTCCTCTACTCCAGTTATAAAGTGTACGTACAAGCTGCACCCGCTGCCGACTGGATCGACGCAGTCACCCTTCAAAATCTACGTCCATCGCTCGCAGCTGCCAGTTCACTTTGAGAATGGGAAGATATTTGCTTGGTTGCGAAAGGTAAAGCAAGATCGAGAAAACGTCAAGTCCGGCGCATTGTTCATCAAAAAGCTAGAGGGTCCCACAGATTTTATGGTGAGTTTTGCGCCTATATTCGTACTACAATACCGGTCTGCATTGTGTTGAAAAATCATCGAATCAAGTTTTGAAAGGATAGCACTGTATTCCCAACGTTCTCCGTGTGATGTCGGTAACTTTTGATAATGCGTGCTCAGTGGCAAACAGAAGAGCATTTTATACGTTTTAAATAATTTCAGTAAATATGTTTGTGCCGAGTCTATTTTCGCAGAATTATTCAGATAAAAACTGGTCAAGTTTCAAACGTCAAATTTTACGGATTTTCAGCGTAACGGCATTTTCAATCGTAATACATTTGTCTTAGCATTACCAAGTTACTTCGAATATTTTCAATTGCAGGTACAAATTGCTATTCTGGAAGATTCAGACGAGTCTTTCGTTAAATTGAACGAAAGACATTTTACAATCTTCACTAAACATCCATGTATTTACGTATCGCAGAGTTTAAAAGCAACTCTACGAATGCAAGTTGGTGCAAAAGTTATTTTAACTTTTATCAGTGATCCTAATGACAATAACGTCGCGTGCAATGTAATTGATGTTTTTCCAAATGAAACGACGGTATCCGAAGAAATGTTTCGTTCGTACGTGACTCGCAACATCGCCACGGAAAAATTATTAATTAATTCGCATAGTAAACTTGTTCTCGCGGACGAAATTTATTGTTTCGTCAAAATGTCACCCGAAGATTGTAAGTATGCGTTTCTTGACGAAGAAAGTTTTCGTCGTGTCGAGGTTAAAGTCAATGATACGCCGGCCGTTGAAGATTTTCGATCAGCGGAAGAGGCGCTAGACGACGTGAAAGTAGCAATCAATAGCGTTGCCGCAGAGTAAGCAATCCCTAATAAATGAAACCATTAAGTACTTATCAAAAGGTTTATTCAGCAATTGTAATTTTAGCGTGCTGGGGCAGCTCATTACAGAGTGTACGAACGTTCTTACGCTGAGTCTGGGACTTCACGACGTTGTCGATTTTCATTACGATAGAGAAAATATTCTAATCAACGGTGCAACGGGTTCTGGCAAAACGACCGTTTGTAAGCTGCTCTGTAGAACCCTTAGCGAGCCGCCTTATTTTGCTCATGTCCGTTATATCGACTGCCGGTCTTTGAAAGGCAAGTAGTGTAGAGGCTGTATGTGTTGGTTCGTTCCCAATTGTATTTATGCAAACAACGATCGTCGTTTACTTGATAGGTAAAAAAGTTGAAGTAGTACAAAAGTTATTAGCTGCGGAAATGTCTTGCGCCGTCTATTATCAGCCGTCAATAATATTCTTTGACGACATTGAAAGTATAACAAGTGCAACTGCGACTACCGATGAAAATACTCCAGATTCTGTGAACGCTGCTAGGTAAACGTCGTTGAATACTGTCTTACTAACATGCCTCAAGTATTGCCGATGTAATTATTAATTACAGGATTACTGACGCCATATTTAGTACAGTACACAGATGTCAGTCTACAAATTTTGTCTCAATTGTAGCAACGTGTACAGACATTGCTAAAGTAGGAAAGAAATTGAAAGAAACTCGAGGAGGTCACTTTTTCCGAACAATGTTAACGATTCCGAATTTGGAAAAGGTATTTTTCACGTTCTGCTATCTTTAAAATAATAAAGTCCTATACATATTTATTAAATGTAACTCGCTAAGTAATAACAATGGAAAATCACATTACAAAGCATGGTGCATTGTGTCGAAAGGTTAACGCGTTGAATAGTTCTTTTATGTGACACTACTGAATACAGATTTACTTCGACAGGAGGATAGAATCAAAATTCTGAGATCGAGTCTACAAGACAAATTGTACCTTGCGAAGGAGATCGATTGGGACCATTATGGGAACAAAACGGAGGGCTGGGTCGTTCAGGATCTCGTCGTCTTAGCTGACAAAGCCGCTTTCACCGCCTGGAAACGACATGGTACTTGTTCACTTTTTCATAAAATTCCAAATTATTTTTTGTTTAAATTGAATCTTCAATCAAAGAATCTATTTCAAACGAAAATAGTTGTATAAATGGAAAAAAATAACATTTTGTTTCGTCTCGAACAGGCCTACATCTTAGATTTTTTATCAAAAAAGAAGTAAACAAAGTTTCTTTCAGTGATTTTAATTCATTAAGCAGTTGTTCTGTTATGTAAACGTCAATAGCTGATTCCGTGTCAGTTTATCCGTTATTTCAAAGTTTTCAATAAAAATTTGTAAATATTTTTTATTTTTTTATAATTTTAGTAAAAGAGAAATCACAAGGTTCTTTAAGACTCTGCGATGTTGATTTTTCGGAAAGTCTCTCACGGTGTTCGCCACTATCGTTGCACGGAGTGAGTTTGTACAAAGGCGCAGGTCACAGTTGGTCAGACGTTGGAGGTCTGATCGAAGTGAAACATTCCCTTGTCGAGATTTTACATTGGCCACTAAAGTATCCAGAGATATTTAAGAAGGCGCCAATCAAGCTGCAAAGCGGTATTTTATTGTACGGTATGCCCGGCACTGGTAAGACTATGTTGGCAGGCGCCATTGCCAAGGAGTGTGGTCTCAACTTGATAAGCGTCAAGGTAATTATATATTGTTTAGCAAATACGCGATTCTTTTCGATATCACGCGTAAAATCTTGCGTTCACCTTTTTTTCCTACCGAGATCTATCCGTGCGCATAAATATTGCAATCATAACGTATTGTGAAGTTGACAATTCTTTCACGTTAATTTAACAGTATATATTTGATTATCAAGGGACCGGAACTTTTGTCCAAATATATCGGAGCGAGCGAAGAAGCTGTACGAAATGTATTTGAAAAGTATGCTCAATATAGTCAACTATCGTTATCTCAAGTACGGTTGGAATAAATTTCGTATTTTTTTAGAGCGAAACGAGCGAAGCCTTGTGTTCTGTTTTTTGACGAGTTTGACAGTCTCGCACCAAGGTACGTAAAATAACGTTAAATGTTCTTTTTTCCACGTTAGCCAAATTCTATATTAATATTTTATTACGTTGAATCGAATAATAAATAGCTATCTCTACTGACTATCTCGTGAAAAAATTATCATTACCATGTTTAATTAAGTGAACAACTGTATATAGGATAATCCCTTTTACGTTATTAAAGTAATACAAACCCTTGATAAAAATTGTACCATATTATTGCAATTGATGAAACAGACGAGGCCACGACAGTACCGGTGTGACCGATCGCGTTGTAAATCAATTGTTAACTCATTTGGACGGAATCGAAGGGCGAGAAGGAGTCGCGGTGGTCGCTGCCTCCTCGCGTCCTGATCTGCTTGATCCTGCACTTCTGAGACCTGGACGACTCGACAAGTCGCTGCTTTGCCCATTGCCAAACGAGGTCGGTTATAGTTATCCAATATCGTACAAATTTAATTTACGTATAATTGTTTTTATGAAATATTCAATTTTTATTTAAATATACAGTTACTCGAACGTAGAGAAGCATTTATCGCAAAGTTTGTTAACTGGAAGTAATTGACTAAAATAATCCGTAAACGAATTCAATTGGTCAGTATTTTTATTCTTCCCCCATGTTTACAGGATGATAGGAGAGATATTTTGGATGCTGTTTGTCGGATGCACGACGTCAATTCTCAAAATTTAGATCTAACGGCTATAGCAAAAATTACAGATGGTTTTTCGGGTGCTGATTTGAATGCCGTTGTGATGCAAGCGAGACTCAACATAATCGAAGAAGCAATGGATACATCCATCGCGGTGAGTTTACATTCGTTTTTGTTAGTGTAAAAGATGTATCGATGTTTGATTGTATCGCCGTTAATTTATTTACTCGCAGGGCAATTCGCTAAAATATGATGCCAAAAATCTTACGCAAGATGATCTGTCGAAATCAGTCAAATCTACAAAGCCATCTCTATTAGCTACCGAAAAAACTAAATATACAAGAATGCAAGTAGTTTCGCAATTTTCATTTCCAATTCAATTATGTTTTCACAATTTTTTATTCATGTCGTGTCTATTTCAGATATGCCAAGTTTTCAAAAAGTGAAAGCTATCCGATTGAGGAATTAAAACACCAGAAGGCTACTCTAGCATAAAATTTGAGTGTTTAATTGTAGTACAATAACGGAAAACGTTTATTTTTGTACCATCGCTTTTTACGAGGTGTCAGTAAACATTTATTGAAATGTTAAAAGAGTTTAACCATACGCTATTCCAGGTTTTTTCCAAACTCATCAAAATAATATTAACCGTCACCTACAGCGAAAGATTTTGATACGGTTTTATCAGTACAACGTTATTAAAGTAAGCTTAAAAAAATTGAATGAGAACAAGTTTGCTCTTTAACAAGCATAATAAACTTTAGCCGTGGAGCGTACAACTAGGTGAGCGGGGGCAGACAGGTACGGGTGTAATGTAACTAAGGAAACGCGTTGAGAGAGAGAGAGAGCAAGAGAGAGCTATAGGTAGGTTTATTAGTGTACGCCCCAATCTACCCGATTTTACTCCACTTCATCGCTGCCATACACACCTCGCTGAACGCCGAGGGCTTTATTATCTTACGCGTTTATAATGGCTCCTGATGATCTTCCGAGAACGACCTGCCGATTACGTACCGCTACTTTCGCTTATTACGGGCTATAGATTAATACTGTGAATTATTGTTTTTGAGGAATGTGAAACAATTTACGATGACTTTTACGTATATATGCAGTCACGTAACGAAGCCGTACTTTGAGGAAATACTATTCGCGTATGTTTTTACACAAATATACAAACACTTTTGCATCGGTAATATGGTTTGATATATTTTTGACTTGTGACTTACAACTGGTTTCCTTGTTGGATAACACTTCGACAATTATTTACAAGTTCAATCGTAAAAGTAACGCACACCTGATATATAGGGCACTCGTTTTGTTGAATACTTATTATACGATACAACTAAATTGATGGTCAACGAATGTAATAGATATTAGCTTTCCCATATAACACGCTCATTAGTAGTCTTCTGTTGTGATTTTTAAAGTACAAAACTACTTTTACGTATTAAGAGTATAGCAGTATGATTTTCATGTGAAAAAAGGTCTATTGAAATCCCAAGAACATAAAAAAAAGTCGTCAACAAAAAGGATAAAAGTCTGATAGCGCAGACCCGCTAATGAACTCATTTTACAGAAGTAAAATCATTGAAGAAAGTGTAAATGAGCTGGCTAAATGAGCGTCGAGAACATATATAGAACTGCAGAGCGAAAACTCGTGAAATTAACGAAGAAGAAAACCCGAAGAGCAAGGGAGTGAACAATATTGTGCGTTGAAACTATAAACTCGCTCGTGATAATGCGAAGCGCTCACTAGCTTGCATGGTAGTTGCGCTGGAATGGCTTGTAGAGTAGGCGTACAAGCTAAATACTGCCTAAGTTTTCGTATTAATAATCGGTATAATAATTAGTATTTTCACGCGCGACTTGGCAGGAAGGATGCAGCACCAGCAGCGAGCATCTTGATTTTAAGTTCTCTCTCTCTTGCTCTCTCGTAAGCGCATATTTTAGCGCGCTAATGTCTCGCCAGATAAACTACAATATTAGCTGCTCGCGCTACTGCCGCCACCGACGCTGATTTAATTTAACTTTGCACCGGCGACATCCGCGGCAATCTCGGGTGCAAGAGAGAAAGCGCTCTGTATTCGATTATCGGAGCCTCGCTTTTACGAATAGCTCTTCAAATTGTCGTCCCCCACTATATTATGCGCGCCTTTCTCGTTATGTATTTTTGTCTAACTTGTATCCTCGCTGTTGTCGTTGTTGTAACGATCTTACACCATTACTCAACAATGATCTTAGCCGATAAAACGTTTGATTTTTACTTCAAAAAAGTGAAAAACAATAAACAATTTGGTAGTGCCATTGTCGTCGTACCCATTACGTAGCAAATACATGTATAAGGCTATTGGATGGGTAAGATGAAAGATTAAAGGCAAACACTCTATTTACAGTACACTTGTATTTTATTCACGAACAAGTTTGTTAATATCTAGAGTTAGTGTAAGGAAACTCGGTTGTACAATCATATATTTTCCTAATGAAAACAACGCAGGTGAATAATCTAAATTATGTCCAAAAGAAGTCCAGCCGCTGGGAAAACTAACGAAACGGAAAAAATGGCCAAATATACAGGCGATCTAATTGCGAACATTAGCAAATTTCTCGTGAAAAAGGGCAGCAGCTAAAAAGTAAATTTTTGTTAAGATTGAACTATTTCTCCTTTTTAAGTTTATTATAACAACATTTACCCTCGCCATTATTGGTAGAATACGTAGATTAATAATTGCCGGTAATACGACATAGTGAATGAAGTTAGCTACTGTCGGGAAATGAAACAATTCGACGCCTCTTCCAAGATCCTTGATGTATTCCGATACTCCTATCACAATGATTTCTGTACGGTTCAAGCTCGCGTTTAACGTCACGTTACTCATTTTTAGTTAGCAAATAAAATTGACAGTACTTGCCGGTTGAAAGAAAAAAATCTACGAACGTCGATGTCTCGTAAAAATGAGTTTTTTTATATGCTCTTATGCATCGTTCCTTTTCCTTAATGAACAAGGAACAATACTCGAGTCTGTAAAAAATATACCGACGCAGCTATAATTTTAGTTATTAGCTTAGCTAAGTGTGTGGGCTAATCGTTTTTGCATACTATCGTCAATGAGTTATCAGTTTGACTACACGAAAGCATCGTAACTAACTAGTGTAATTATTTGTCCAACATCCAACATGGATCACTCACGACCACGTTGATCGAACGTGTATAAACTGTACACAAGTTTACTGTTTCACTTTCAATCGATCAAATCAACGTTTCACCTTTTATTGATTAGTAAATAATTTAAAAATAATCCAATACAAGTGTTGCTACGCGAGATTTTTTCGATAGTAGTTTTTTACTACTATGACGCATGAAAATTGGATATTTTCAGCGACGTTCAAGTGAGTTGCACTTGTGGAAGCTCAAATGTCGAAAAGTCGAACAAAAACTTTCTTTTCACGCTGCCTCAATGAGTTGGAGAGAGCGACTTGGTAAAGAAAGAAGCTTATTCTGAAAGTACAAATACAAGCTTCATGAAAACGCAAAGAAAAGTCCTGGCAAAGAAGACGAACGAGAAGAGAAGGAGAGATGGAGGAAGGAAGAGAATCGCGCCAATCGAGCGCGAATTGCTTTGCAAGTTGAGTCGATTGTAACTGGATTAGCGCATCGTCGTGTCGAGTAATCAAGGATAAAAATGCGACAAGCGCAGGCATTTACGCTAACTAATGTTCTTCAAACCGGCTAACCGTGTTACTGAGGCGAGCGAGCGCGAGTTTGTTAGTCGCGTAATTGGCCATTTTCATGCTAAAAAAGAGCACAAGTGGCAAGAGTTTCGCAAACGTGAGTTCTCTATCGAGACGCGACTACGGTGTAAGCTGCTAACGGCTGCTAGTCTATTCGCCTTCTGGACAATGCACGACAAAATGAACGGGTTTCAGTCGTTTCGCTGGACGTCTCTTAGCATTTTCCAAACGTATATTTTTGAAGGGTTGTGCTTCGAATAATGTATATTCACCTTGTATTGCCGTTCTTTCAAACAATCCTCGCCTTAACGCAACAGAAAATCAGTTCAAAGCTATTTCTGTTGTAGAGCGAGTGAATTCTCTTGAAAGAGAAGAGCATAATACCTTTACGTTTACATCATTTTTTCACATTGAAAATGTAAACGTGTTTGCACTACTCACTGATCGTGCACAAGATTGCCGGGTACACGACAATAATCACACGTTTGTCAAGCCTACGAAAAAAAGACGTCTGACAATTTTTATTTTTTACACGTGCAGTAATTGAAAACATAATAGCTAATGGTGAAAACGTATCCAGTATCCGATAAACTCATTCGGAAAGCGATTTAGCAATAATAGCGAGAACGACGAGAGGGAGAGAGAAGTGGCGGATAGCCCACAGGGGACAAAGCAAGAGCATAGCGATCAAATACAGGATGCTCCCATAAACAGAGCTACAGAGACAGTAGTGTGGCGCGAGGAAGGAAGGAAGAGAATACGAAAATCGTTCGACTATAGGTTGCCCATGGCGGTTGCGCTGTCGATATTTGGTGCGCGCGCCAGCCCGTGGGTAACCCTGTTTACCGCAATTTCTTGTTTCCATTAGGTTGGCCGGCCTCCGGCCTCTCTCTCTCTCTCTCTCTCTCGCGCGCGCGCGCGCGCTCTATTTTGCCTAAGGCATTCAGTGCTCAACTTTACTGGTTCGAGTTGCAGTGTGAAACAGAGGGCTCGAAACTGTCAGGGTTGGGGTTTGAACAACGTGATTTGTCCGCGCACTTTTACCAGTGTAACCGAGTTCAAACTTCGTTTTAATTGAATTTTTCTCAAATTTTCATCGATTATACGAGAAAAATTTGAAACACCTGTCGTTCGTTTAGTTCGCCTGACTATTTTTTGGCTGTCTCTATTCGTTAGAGTCAGAAAAAGTCGTACGCTTTAGAAACAATAATTATACAATGTCAATTCTAAGTCGCTCGTCTCTCGTTGAACAGTATCATGAGCTACAATTGTGGTATTCATTAATACATTCAACGTTTTAATAAATTTTACTACAAATTTCAGAGAAAAATACTAATTTTTTTCAAATTTCTACTGTTTTTCTTATTCTCATAACGACCAGTATTCCACCTGATTACACCAACAAAGAATGCCCCGATCGTTGAGAGAATATATACGACCGACGATGACCCCAACTATTTGTCTCTGGTCCTTATCTCGTTCGACATCGACAAACGCAAAGGCACTTTGGGTGCGGGATCAAATGACGCGCGCCGTTGCCCACAATAACACGGGGTGTGGAGTTTCTCACTCGACCGAACGATGTTTGCTCGCTTTACTTCGTCACGTACTACGTATAGGCCAATGCTCGTCGCCTCCTGCATGACGTCCATCTCATTCTGTGCTTGACCACTCCGTCCATCTCCAATATGCAAAATTTTTAACGAGCACATTGCAGATTTCGTCACTGACGTGGAAAAAGCTCTCGTTCACGCGCGTTCAATTAAATTAGTTTCGAAAATAAAATTATTTTTCAAGTGAACGACTCTCTTAAAGGTCAAATAATCAAGTAATATCAATTAATCGTAATTCCAAAAAATTGTTTTCCAGTTCTGCTCAGGTCAATGATGCAAAGTGCCCGAGACAAGTAAAACAACGTCGATTTGGTTGTAATGGATAAATATTTGAATGCTCTACAATTTCATTGATATTAAGATGCCAATAACAAATACGTTCTAATTACCTTCCGATGCGGAGTGTTTTGTTACGCAATTTACTCAACTCGAACCGCTCGGTAGAATTTCTTTTCGATTTCAGTGGAAGAAAAGATAGAGTATTGAGAGAGTATTGAGAGGTTGAATCAAATGAAAAGAAAGCAGCTTCGAGAGAACTGAAATTCGATTAGCAGTAGTCTAGATAAATACAACTGCACTTCTCTTTCGATTACGTTGAAACAACTTGCGAAACATTGTTGGACGTCTTAAGTACGTTTTGGTTTTTTTTACTTCTTAGTATCCAGCGTATTGTTTCGTATTGGCCTGTCGTCACGAAGATCGAATAACGGAAGTATACCTAAGCAGTTCGTTATTTTACTCTTGTCTCGATTTCGTTAATTAGTCAAAGCAACGGTTGGATAATGATTACACGTTGACTTTGATCATGTTGCATTGACGCTTGACAATGACATTCTAACTGCTTTATAAATAGTAGCTACGTTTGTTTATTGCGACAGTGGTTAGTAGATCGTATACTATTTTTGTACCATATCTACGAGCATTGCTGGTCCTTTTCGTAGATTATTCATAGAAACTCGTACAAAAGCAGTGCCGGTGGAGAATTGAGCTAAAGTTTAACTGATATTACTTGCAAATTTCATAGGCCTCTGAACTACAGATCCAAGCTTTGGTAGATCTGAGCTTGTACAGAGGGTCGTGCAATATACTATGGTTCAATATCATCTACGTGGGTCGTTTTTTTGTTTCACTATCTCGATACGTGGAAAATTCATCTATAACTCACGAAACAAAAAATAAGGTTTTTCGTGTAAACAATCATTTATATCCCTCGTTAACAGGCCTGCACAAACTCTATTCGCGTCGACGATAGAGCCCACAAAATCAGCGAAGCGCGCTGCAGGCGCTATGTAGCGAAGAAAACAACGAGGCAAAACCCATCTAGTGATTTCACAGGCAATTATGCCGAGGACCTGCTGGTATATAGCGCGACATGGCTTACTCTCTTATTTAACGCCAATGTGAGCCGAGAACACGCCTCGACGCGCGCATCCCTCCAGATCTCATTTGTACGAAATTGTCAATGATAGAATAGTAGATTGAAAACGTGACATTCAGCGCCAGTTTGTCCCTTATTTTTTCCATTCTCTCCTTAGCATCTTTTCATTCTAAACGCGTTTTAATCTTCACGCAATGCCGCGTGAAAATGTTTTCCTTTAATCGCTTTATTTCAATTTTAACTCTGTTATTCTTCGAAACAAAGACATTCGTTTATTTATCAATTTAGATGTATTTATCGAGCTACTTTCCAAAGGTATTCAGTTGGTCAAGATTTTGCACGAATTGCCGGTCGACAAAGTAAACAATTATTTTCCTTTGGCAAACGTGAATAATCCGATAAGTAATTTGTCGTTGACAGTATAATAAGAAAAGTGAAAAGTTTCGAGTAAAAGAACACAGTGCGTTAAGAACTTATTGTAAATCGGTTACCAAAACAGTTTAATCCATGAAAAATGTAAGATTATAATTTAAACAAACGAGGAATTACTCCAGTAGCCTAGCTTTAAGCCGGTCAAAGTTGCAAGGAAAAATTGTTCGATTAACAACGAAACATAAAATAACGTTATAATTGACGATTACAATGTCGACAATGTCAGCGAGAAATCTCTATTAAGCGACAGAGTCAGCCAGTGTAATTGAGAGCAATTAATTCAGGTCTGCAAACGAAGACGTTTTCATTTTCGCTGATGATTCGCGCGCACTGCTGAGTATAATCTGTCTTAAATAAGCTCACGCCGAGGTTAAATCGCGTTTCTCATTCTCCTCGGCGATTCTCGCTCCATTTTCATTTTTGCCACTCTAATCTCTCTCTTTCCCGAGGCTGAGTATTTTCTTTGAGGCCTCTTCATCGGTTTTCAGTGAGAGGCGTATTTTATAGCTACAGTGCTAAGGTAATTTTCTTATAGCTTTACAGCAAAGCCGCAAGGAAATTCTATTACCGAGTCTTGCTGCAGCAGATTTAAAAATACGAATTATGAGGTATTAAGCACTGCTTCGTTTCCAATAAGTCCACAATTTTTATTCCCGCAAAATGCTTATTAGACAAGTCGGGTATTTTGCTGCCTGGATGTAGTTGATATCAGGTATATTCTGTAATACGTGTGCATACAATCTATGCAGCTGATTTTTCCGATCGCCGAGAACGACGATAAAAAAAATGGTAATAATAACCAGCGGTAATATTTACGGAGCACACTGCTCAGTTTTATCAATCGCAGCGGTTGCGACTATGAACACGTTGTTGACTGCGCCCGAAATCAACAATAGAGCAGTTGCTTCTTAAGAAGTATCACGACGTACTCGCGTAAAGCAAAGGGGCTTTGAGAAAAACACTGTAACACGTTGTCTCCCTGGGAATAGATATAACATGAAATATCAAATAAAAATAAATATAAATATTCGAGCTTGTGTTTAAATTGCTTAGGTGCAAGACGAACCCTTCACTTGTAGTTGTTGTTGTAATTGACGTGGGATTAAAACTAACGGTTGTTCAAAAGAACAAAGTAGAAAGTTATATTGTGTTAAATTTTATGAAATTTTTCGTTGTTTCACACAGACACCGAACATTAAAACGAAGAGACTTCATCCAGAACAATATCGCGAAAAGGAGGTTGCTGACTTTCTTGGACTCCCGCTGTGCGTTCTTCGCTGACCCGTTAATTACGTTCCCCAATGTCCCAGTCACCGCTGGTATTTCTCTGTTCATTGATTGCTTCTGTGATTATCTCATTCGGACGTTGTCGTAATATCGAGGAACACCTATATTAGAGCGATACTTTTGGCCTGGTCGTTGTGTGCTTCGGCCCGACGCGTCTAATGCATTCTTTTGACAGGCACCTGCTCAACCCAACTAACTTATCTTTTCTTAACACACTTAAAACTAACGCCTTGTCGGTCGTTCGCTCCTATCCGCACGATTCTCGTTTAGAGACGACAAAATTGAACCGAAGCCGTATATTATTTGTTTAATATTTTCGAAAAATAACCTAGATACGCCTTGTATAACCTGTTTGGAAAGATACGTAGTTCAGAAATGATACGATTTTAAGAAAAGCAGACTCACACAATACACACATTGCAGAATTGCCGTATCTTTCTCGCTATTATACATGCACAGTGTTTTTCATTCTGTTCAGCAATACTACGGCATTGCGCTCGTCATAAAGACACGCGCACATAGGGAAAAATATCGCGCCGAGCAACTCTAATACGAATGCATACGCGCTACTGGCAAATCCGTCTTTTGTCGGTGTCGCGATATTCCATTATGCTTAACGGTACTGCGTATTCAGCGGGGCGTAAGTTCTTGAGCCGGCATGAAAGAACAGAACTTTTTTTAACACCAACACGTGTTTAAAAATGCTTGCTTCTCGAAAGACAATAAAGGATAAACCTTCTTTTCACCATTTTCTCTATCGCGCTCTAAACTTAATATTCAATGACACATAAGACCTGAATGTGCAGCGCTAGAACTAACTCGATTTTTTTTACAAATGCTGGGCACAATTTTGGCTCGGATCTTTAATGGGTTTCAGCTGGTATAATTAACGGGTGGAATTCATGGATAACCAAACTGTTTCTCCAAGGATGAGTACGTAAATAATGAAACCTCACAAAAACGACATTGGTGAACTTAAGCTGACGGTACTGCTACATATAGATATTCATAATACATGCCTACCTATAGTATGATGATAATGGGACCCTAAAATATTGAAATATAATATAGCATTCGATTTACTCCTGGCTAAGCTTTCAACTCTGAGTTGAAACTCAGAAGGTTTCAATTCAGAGATGTAACGTGTTATTTCACAGCTTTGTTTGAAAATCTGTGTGTACCATTTAAAAATGTAAATAATAAAGCATATTTCTTCAAAATGCATTATACAATACGTTAATTTCGCACCTGAATTCAAAAGGACCAAATGATTTACTAATTTTGAGATGCCATTGTACAGTGTCGAAAAGCGCAAAGTGTATAATCAAGTAAACGTGGCAAAATCTCACGTGCACGTGGTTAGCGCTTCGTTGATTATATTTGTTCGAACGGGATCGAGAAACCGCTAATTATTTGATGCCCTTAACCGCTTTGATAGTTTCCAAGTACATTAGACCCTCGACGGTACGCGTTTGACTTTCCCTGCAAAAAACTATCAAGGTTTTCATCAATGTTGATTCTGACGGCAAAAATAACCGGTAGACTCGGTAAAGTGTATGGACGCAATATTATGATACATTTTTGCGAATTTATCCATGCAAGGGCTCCAAACTAACGGTTTAATTAGTCGTAATAACGATATTGTCTTTTCGATAACTGGAAAGAAAACTATTTTTTACGATTTTACGAGTAGCCTGCGTTGCCAACGTCTACGTCAAGTTTCCAACTATCTTTTCTTTTCCATTGTGCAGACAACCACAAAGCGCGCTAACGCAAAATCTTTCAACAATCAGAATTTCTACAAATTCCAACTCGACAAATACGAGTCGTTTAGATCACAAAGTAGTACAAAAGAATAACATAACTCGATCGTCCGTTAGCAAATCTTCCTGAAAATGACTCTACGCGAAATATGCATAACGTGCAGCCTGTGCGAGAGCAAATATGTACTTTCGAGTTCAGCCACGATAATTGCTCTCGTTCATTCTCTCGTTTTAACTGCTGACCAGATGAATAACCGTTGAGCAGCACGCTGTCAAGTGGTCAAAAAGAAGCGTAAATATATAACACTTGTACTTGCGATATTTAAATAGACTATCGCGTTAATTAGTCTTGTTTCGATTGGGTGTTTCGACCGGGGATCACAGTCGAATTAGATAGGGTATTTTACGTCTCATCGATAGAGCAGACACAGAAAACGTTAGATCTTTAAAATTAGTTTTTATCAACGGGTGGTCTTTATTTTAAAGTCGATATTATTTGCGCGCTCCCCCCCCCCCGCCGATATTTATTTGGATACTAATTATATTTATCGTACATCTACACGGTTATGCACAGGTTACAGCACAGCCATTTCTTTATTGAACGTTCAAATCGAATTAGTTAAACGTTCAGTACTACACTTTGTATTCACTTTCAATTTGATAAGAACGAGAGAAAGAAAAGGTGGTCTCTGTCAAAATATAACGAATACGTACGTTATCCAGTGTTGCCGTTTTACTCGTGATTTGAAATTCATTACAGTTACTTCTTGTTTAATCATTTTTCTTTTTTTCTCTTTTACTCGTTATAATGAGATCTAAAGTTTGGAACTATTTAGTATGCCAAGATTGAGAAGATACCACAAAAGACAAAAAGACGATCGACCAGCGGTGATTCGTTGCCAACCATCTCGTAGAGTTTTACTCGGCGCGACCAAACCATTCGATAAAATGGATCGAAAGGTATTTTCTAGCAGGGCGTAACCGGATAATATCGGTACCAATTAGAACCATTAGCACACAAAATAAAAAGATACACCGTGGCGTTTGCTTAACCCCCTCTCGTTACTGTTACGAGTATAGTGGGACTCCCGGTACGTATATAGTCGGTTCATCTGCACTTCCACTTGTATCTTCGCCGGAAAACGTTTCGCGGGCCCAACCCACGTCAATCCAGTTAGTGGAAAAATACACCTTTGCAGAAAATAAGTTACAGGAGAAAAAGTTGTACGAAACAAATTATTATTTCAAGTGTACAAAATGAAACGTACAAGGAAAATTACCGTTCTAATTTTCATTCTCTCTACATGTGCGCGTCGTCTTTTAGCACTCGATAAAACTGCAGCGAGTGACTTTGCTGTGACTACAAATGGCGCTCTTGTTGGATATTATTTGATATTCAAATATTTGTAGAATTATTCTTATTGTATTTGAATTGCAACACAATCCCCATTTTATGAAATATGTCATTATTTAATATTGACAGACACCGAATTATTAGTAAAAAAATATGATTTTATTGGTATTATGTACAGGCGAATAGATATAAATACACTATACGCAATACAATGCATTAGTACATTTTCTTTGGTGGAAGCGTGCACAAGTATATAGGTACCGTGACTCCAGTTACGGCAACCAAATTTGCAGGAAAGTTATTCATGTAGCACGCCATATTTTTTACTATTAACGCGATAATGTGGATGACGAAATTAACCGTGGAGTAGCGTGGCATGTACCACGTATTTCTATCATTGTAGCAACAAAAATAAACTGACTTATTCAGTGACTGATACGTCATTTCCACCATTTTGGTTTTGGCAGCAGTTCCAGTTTCGTTGCATCATTAGAAAAATCACGTCCGAAAGTAATCGAAGCGATTATTGAGCATCCACACTGATTGCAATAAAATGTAAAACATCGGCCTCCTCGCTTATTAAAAGTTCATCGAGAATGTTTTTTTCGATTGATGATGTGGGAATAGTAAAAGTCACAATCTTCTTAGATTATCTCATGACGCAAATAAGGTCTAACGTAGGATAACACATCTCGAAAGAACGCGTGGTAACGTAAGCCTAGGTATTCTGTAACAGTAAAGGTATTTGAAACTAGTTAAAAACAAACTACACAATTTTCAACGGTGGGTATTGCGATAAATCACGTACAGATTATACAGTTTTACCCCATTAGTTAATCAGGCCAGATGAATAATTGAAGTTATCGAGACCATTGGTTTCGTGTACACCACTTCATTATTCATCGAGGAACTTGCGTAAACGAGGAGGCTGATGGTTTTTGTGTTTTTATCGAGATCAGTCTAGATCCTCAGAAATCGCGTCGATGATTCTTTGAAATAGTTCCGGCCGAAAACCAGCAAATGAACGTTCGGCAAGTGGCCCATTCCAGTCAGCATAACGCCGTCGACGGTTTAATGAATAATCATCGTAATCCTCGGGAATCTGCGGATTGATTTTGGCATAGTACTTCGCAGCGAATCCACTGTAAATGAGGATTGCCGCGGTGACAAGCTGTTGATTGACCAAAACATAATTAGATGAAATTATCGATAGATTTCCAAATAATGTTCCATATATTTGTTCTATTCGTTATAAAAATACCTGAAAAACGGCCCAAAACTTATAGCTTCCCTCGTTGATGAGGAAATCGTAATAGCCGTTCCAGTAATCGACGTATCTTGGTTGGCTCATTACCTTGGTCTCCGATACAGCGGTATGATCGGGTGAATCAGCCTCTTGATCTTGATTGTTACGAGAGGTACGCGCCTGTTCTGACGCAACGTAATCCTCGCGGTCAGGTCTCATCCACCTTAATTGTCTATCGAAAAAATAAATATACTTTTAGTGTATAATTAAGACGAAATCACACGTTGTGAATGTAATATTGACTAAATGCGATTGTAATATGAACTAATTATAATTGATAATCACGATTCTCGAATCGATTATTGGAATTGATACATTTGTAGCTAGTTCCGGTCTAAGTATATAATCTAATTCTTCGATAGATAAGGCTGCGACACATCATACGTGATCTTTTGTCCTCAAGGGGTAATTTAAATAACAGTCCACGAGGAAAGATTGTTGGGTACATTTCTTAATAGTCATAAATATTAAAATTTGCAATTAGAAAATATACAATTAAGAATATTCAGAGCAGAGGAACAAATTGTCAGTCTGGCAGAAACTGCAACCTCACAACTCTATAATACGAAGTAGAAAAGAACAATTTAAAAATTGTATGTTATTGTCACCTGTACGTCTCCGCTGCAGTCATGGCAGTATTATGTGCGGTGTAATTTCCGACAAGTGCGCCATTTGTAGTCACAGCAAAGTCACTCGCTGCAGTTTTATCGAGTGCTAAAAGACGACGCGCACATGTAGAGAGAATGAAAATTAGAACGGTAATTTTCCTTGTACGTTTCATTTTGTACACTTGAAATAATAATTTGTTTCGTACAACTTTTTCTCCTGTAACTTATTTTCTGCAAAGGTGTATTTTTCCACTAACTGGATTGACGTGGGTTGGGCCCGCGAAACGTTTTCCGGCGAAGATACAAGTGGAAGTGCAGATGAACCGACTATATACGTACCGGGAGTCCCACTATACTCGTAACAGTAACGAGAGGGGGTTAAGCAAACGCCACGGTGTATCTTTTTATTTTGTGTGCTAATGGTTCTAATTGGTACCGATATTATCCGGTTACGCCCTGCTAGAAAATACCTTTCGATCCATTTTATCGAATGGTTTGGTCGCGCCGAGTAAAACTCTACGAGATGGTTGGCAACGAATCACCGCTGGTCGATCGTCTTTTTGTCTTTTGTGGTATCTTCTCAATCTTGGCATACTAAATAGTTCCAAACTTTAGATCTCATTATAACGAGTAAAAGAGAAAAAAGAAAAATGATTAAACAAGAAGTAACTGTAATGAATTTCAAATCACGAGTAAAACGGCAACACTGGATAACGTACGTATTCGTTATATTTTGACAGAGACCACCTTTTCTTTCTCTCGTTCTTATCAAATTGAAAGTGAATACAAAGTGTAGTACTGAACGTTTAACTAATTCGATTTGAACGTTCAATAAAGAAATGGCTGTGCTGTAACCTGTGCATAACCGTGTAGATGTACGATAAATATAATTAGTATCCAAATAAATATCGGCGGGGGGGGGGGAGCGCGCAAATAATATCGACTTTAAAATAAAGACCACCCGTTGATAAAAACTAATTTTAAAGATCTAACGTTTTCTGTGTCTGCTCTATCGATGAGACGTAAAATACCCTATCTAATTCGACTGTGATCCCCGGTCGAAACACCCAATCGAAACAAGACTAATTAACGCGATAGTCTATTTAAATATCGCAAGTACAAGTGTTATATATTTACGCTTCTTTTTGACCACTTGACAGCGTGCTGCTCAACGGTTATTCATCTGGTCAGCAGTTAAAACGAGAGAATGAACGAGAGCAATTATCGTGGCTGAACTCGAAAGTACATATTTGCTCTCGCACAGGCTGCACGTTATGCATATTTCGCGTAGAGTCATTTTCAGGAAGATTTGCTAACGGACGATCGAGTTATGTTATTCTTTTGTACTACTTTGTGATCTAAACGACTCGTATTTGTCGAGTTGGAATTTGTAGAAATTCTGATTGTTGAAAGATTTTGCGTTAGCGCGCTTTGTGGTTGTCTGCACAATGGAAAAGAAAAGATAGTTGGAAACTTGACGTAGACGTTGGCAACGCAGGCTACTCGTAAAATCGTAAAAAATAGTTTTCTTTCCAGTTATCGAAAAGACAATATCGTTATTACGACTAATTAAACCGTTAGTTTGGAGCCCTTGCATGGATAAATTCGCAAAAATGTATCATAATATTGCGTCCATACACTTTACCGAGTCTACCGGTTATTTTTGCCGTCAGAATCAACATTGATGAAAACCTTGATAGTTTTTTGCAGGGAAAGTCAAACGCGTACCGTCGAGGGTCTAATGTACTTGGAAACTATCAAAGCGGTTAAGGGCATCAAATAATTAGCGGTTTCTCGATCCCGTTCGAACAAATATAATCAACGAAGCGCTAACCACGTGCACGTGAGATTTTGCCACGTTTACTTGATTATACACTTTGCGCTTTTCGACACTGTACACGTGACGGTATACTTCAAAGCCGTAAAATTGTTGGACGCTTTTGTTTTTTTTGGAAGAAGAACCCCTGTGTTAGGCGCTCTTTTCTTTGATTATCTTCAACGTTTCGGAGATAAAAATAGCGAAACTGGAAAATTAAATTTTGTAAGAATACACTTGGCGTACGCGTATTACTTTTCTTTTAAAATGCGTTACGTAATTATGTTCGTATTATAGTTACCAATTCTGTATAAGTACCTCTTCATGGTCATTTCAATTTATTTAACCGATGACTTTATTTCTACTGAATTTGTTTTCAATGCTCCGTATCTCATTTATGATCTCGTTTAACGAAAGATGATGAGTGGATTTTTTAATTTTGATAAAAGAATTATTTACGAAATTCATAGTAACGTATTCCAGTAAGTATTTGCGCGCGGTGTTAATGAATAAAACTTATCAAAGTTAATAGTTACAATATAGCTATTGTAAGCACGTACAATAGCTGTACGTGCTTTACAATTTTATGTTTTTTTTAATCTGGTAGTTATAATCAAACTCCCTTGGAGTAAACTGATAAGTTGATTTGGGCGTATTATCGCCTGTTGCATCAAATGAAAAACATTATTAACTTTACTAAAAACTGTTTTATTAATAAAAACCATAAAGTTTATCTATAGTTAAATTCTTTCGACGGTAGCAGTAATTGATCGTTAAGGTACTCGTCTTATTGTTGTTATTTTTGTGTTATGGTTTAATCATTTTATGGTGTGATTTAACATGCTGCAGCCGAACTTTGAGTATAGACGCATTACGTTGATATCTTAATTCCAATGTGTAACCCGAAATGATCGATATGATCAACGACCTCTGCAATAACTCGGCATTTTTCCCTCGGCACCCGCCGTTTTCGATATATCTCGGTTCCTGCGATCGTACGTATGTTACGCATATGCAATATCAATAAGTGTTAAATACACCGTCGATACCATTATACATTTGACCTACAGGTAATGTGTAAAAATATGTGAAAATGAGATACATTAGCTTCACGCTCGTCGCAATTGTTTTCTTCTTAAATTCTACCTTTATGAAAAGCATCTATGTTGCTTGCCGTTAAATTAATCTTTGATTTTTCTCCTCCCAAATTTAAATTCATCTATGTATTGAATCGAATAATAATTAAATTACAATATGCATATAAAAAGAAAGAACCGATATAAATGAAAGGTAAAATGCACGTCATCATATATGAAAACACAAGTTTGCTTTTCATATCTTGTTTACATTTGTTTCAAATATTTGTAACGTTATTTTCACATTTATAACAGCAACACAATGACATCTAAAAATTAGTAAATCATTATCGCCTTTTGAACGTACGTGCGAAATTAACGTGAGTCGTTGCATAATGCATTTTGAAGAAATATACTTTATTATTTACATTTCTAAATGGTACACACAGATTTTCAAACAAAGCTGTGTTCGTGATGTACTTTATTGCCGATCTCATAGTGACTAAAATCAATTTCCGAAAAGCGGCACTTAACCGGTTATCGGTCTATTGCTATCTAACTACACGCTTCTCGCGAAAAATATCAATTTGAAGCAACGGTATAGAGGAACATGCGTCAAGCTTTTCGCCTTTTCGCCTTTTCGCGATGTCATAATGGCCGGCTTTCCATTTTTATTTATATTTACCGTTGGCGCACGCGTTCACCACTCGATTCCTAGCCCTCTGGGCTTGACGTCTTTTCGTATATACTCTCATTTTGAAACGACTCACGAGTTTTCTATTGCATTGCCTCCATTCGTTTCCGAGATATTTCTATTCTTCGCCTTTCCTTCTGATGTTATTGTTATTTGAATTGTATCGAAATTAAACATTGTACTATCTTTGTAGTAAAAGCAGTAGATGGAGAGGATAAATAAACGATTAGTAACATTAATAGACCACGGATTGTATATTCTTAACAAAGAAAATGTTATCAGTTGTACAATACAGTACCACTAAGTATGTAACAATCCATAAAAAATAACGTAATAAATCTATTTTATAAAGACAATAATGTTTTCTTATTGCGTAACAGTACGCTGTGTTGCAATAGTAATTCATGTTATAATTGTCCTTGTAAAATTTTTTATTCCAGTTATATTGAAAAACCTTGAAGTTGAGTCTCAAATCGCCAATTGCTGTGATTATTGCATTTAACGCTTGTTAGTTGTATTCGTCAATTCTGAATCTTGTCTAGCTGCGTTACGCATCTTACAACCGTCTAATTGAAACGGAGATTGCAGCGTTTTCTCAAGGATCGCAGAGCAGGCTCAAGACTCGTTGTTACTATCTATATTGGCTATTCCGATTGTAATGTTTGTTTTCATAGAACGCGCTATTTAAAAGTTAGGATTAACATTCGTGTGCATTCCTGGTAAAATCGTATAATTTTGTGTGTGCTACCCGTCATCGGTTTTCTGTAGTTTGAAATTGTATTTATAGAACGAGAAAAATAAAGCAACAACCGATGTGCGGAATAGTTCATCTTCTGACCGGAAGTCGTCTGTATCCACGAGCAGCTGTGGTTTGAGACCTTCGGTTTTCAATTTCGCATAATGTCTTGGGCTTACCAAACTGACCTCGTGATAAGATAGGCCAGTGAAAAAGTTCCGAATTTTACGCATTTCATCCAGTACTGTCCCTTATATATGAGCGTCCACGGGAAATGCGACGATCTTATCAAGCCCTCAAAGACCGAGACTACTTCTCGATCACGCACTCCAACTCGATATTTTTTTTCGTGCAGAAGGATACGTGATTTCTTTACAACGTACATTCATCTAAGAACTAAAAGATGTGCAACGTTCAAAATATAAATTATTTCAATTTGTACACACGGATTATACGTTATTTTGATAAGTTACTAAGCTATACGCATGTTTGGGAAACATAAGTACGATGAATAATCTCTGCAGATTGTGAAAATACAAGTAACGAGCGACAGAAATGCCAATCTCACGCTTGACCATGCGATCTTCGTCGGAAAAATTACAACGAGTCAGCGACAATCTCACTCGTACGCCAAAATGTATCGTTCGTTTTGATTATTCAATCGACATTAGTGTTAAAATTTTAAAAATCTCTACAAACCTTTGGGTTCCAATGTCTGTCAATTACACGAGCGACCATTAATACGTAAAGCGTTTGTAAAATAAAGGTTTTCGTTTTTTTATCGTCACACCAAACGAGAAACATATAATATCCTCAAGCTCTCCTATATACCCGCTGAGCACGTAGCGAAGCTCCAAATGGGGAGGAAAAAAGTGGGCGCGCAAGAGAGAAAGTCGTGAGCGAAATATAAGCGTGGTCGTGCTGCTGCGATTGTAGGATGCAGGTAAAGGTCGGCGTTGAAATAACAATAACGCCATTCAGCGCGGTGGCATTCGACAGTGGGGTCGGAAACAATGAAACAATCAGAGAGTTGCGACAGAACAGGGAGGGTGGCCCCGGAAGTCAACATTGCCGGACAATGAACACTCGACCCCAAGCCTCCATAGTTCCTCGCTCGCAAAGCACCGTTGCGAAAGCTCGACGCCTTCTAATTAAGTGACTTCGCGCGTCGACTTTAACACCACTTGGCTCCTCTTTCAATCTCTGAGAATCGTCCTTTCGATGTCCAAAAAACGTTTTCTCCTTGGATTAAGTCATTTTCCGGAGACGCATTTTTTTTTATTTACATTTGAATGCTGACGAATCTGTTGAGGGCAACAGTTGGAAACCATTGGTGTCAGAGGCACTCCAGTACACGGGTTATTGAATTGTCTGAATGAATCATTCATATAATTACAGCTCAGAAAGATCGGTACACGAAAAGACAACGAAGGGCAGTACAGCGTTAAAATCGAGTTCGGCGCATTTCGCGGAAATATAACTAGGGCGTTTAACGGCGTATCACATCACATACGGTGCGCCTTCTATTTTTCGTTGATCACTCGAGCATAATCGGATCCGATGGGCCAATATAGCTTCGCGTGATTTCGGGTTTGTCTACGTTAACGCGGTTGTCTAGAAAGAGGGGGTCAACGTTTGCACCCTCGCGACTCAACGTTCTTCATTGTGTCGACGCCCACTCTCAAAATGTTCAATGCGAGAGAGGGAAAAAGGGGTGTTACCGAGACAAAGCCACGGATAATGTGTACGCGCGGTATCGGACTTGAAAAAGAGCAAGAAATAACAAAGTTTACGGGATTAAAGTTGCAACGCTTGGTTACGTTTATCTCGTTATCCAAAGTAGGACATGTTTCCGTTTATGCTAAATGTACATTTATTTGAAAATTGTGTTGATTGAAAGTCGTGGAAGTAAGACTTTGGAAAACCTTATAGCTAGAAAATCTAAAAGTAAGTATGGAAAGTACGAGAAAGATATTATTTGAAAATAAAACTGGAATTCGGGACAGATAGTTTAACCCACAAGATTGAATGGCAAATTTACGGTGTCGAGATACGATAAGACATTAGTTTAGTGGACAATGTTCGCTAATTTTTGAAACGAGAATTTATCTAATTGATTGAAGCAAAGTTACGAGTTGAAGATCTTTTGCAATGAACTTTCTGTGTAGTTGATAACACACATACACGCACACACCCGCGCGTGGGCGCGCGAGCGAGCGAGTTCCGTGCAACAGAGAGTAATGAATAGAGCACAATGAGCTTATACAAGGACAAAGCGACTCGTGAATACCTTTGACCGAAATTCATCCCTTTTCATTTGTACCCCCTCTCCTACGGGAGTTTATCGGTGACGCTCGAGTACTGCAATTATGACGTTTGTGTTGCGATGATTTGGTCGATAATACAATTATACGAACAATAAAGCGTTGTTCATCCTATTGTGAAAGGATTTCGTATGTCACGAATACAGGCGTTGTTTTATATGATACCTTTTAAAAATGTTTTGTAGGTAATCATTTATTTAAGAAATAAATGGCTTAGGTGCGTATTAACACATTTTTGGTTGACTTTCAAGTTGTAGACTTTAGTCTGTTACGAAACATTGTCGACATTTACAATTTTGAGTTATTTGATAAGAATAAATGATTTATTCAACGACTTCTACAAATGATCGCTATATCGACGATTTAAACCAACATGAGCTTGGCGTGGATCATTCTTACATTGAATCAAAGGTGGTTTTTAATTGGCTTCTATTATATCTTGAATAATTCCAATTGTTCACCTAATCCGTGACAATGTAAACATATCGCAATGGGAGAATACTTCACAACAATTGTTGTACTAACCTTGCGATTGATTCGGAATATTTAAACTCAAAAATGATAAAAAATGTGTAGCACGTCAAAATTCTGTAGTCAGGACCATGGGTACCTCTCATCACTTGATCTTCCGTACGAACAGTGGCAACTCAAAAAGAAAGAGAGAACTGGAGCTTGGCACTCCATTAGTATGCGCGGAAGTGCTCCGGGCTCGATTGTAGGTGGCATTGTAACCGAAGAATGTTCTCGTTGGCAGCAGAGAGTGAGAGAGAGAGAGAGAGAGAGAGAGAGCGCGCCTCCCTCGCTCTGGTGTGCGAATAAGACGCCCTGGTGCCGGACCAAGATAAGGATGTGCCGCACCATCTCTTCCCCTCCTTCCATCCCCTCTGTAAAATAGAGAGTCGCCTCTGCCGCTCGATTATATAATATTTCTGCGCCGAGTCCCTTCGTCGGCCGTACGAGCTAAGATGCTAGGATGCCTGTTGTAAATTCATACATTAAGAACTATTGTCGTAACTACCGAGTTATGTTGTAGGGGAGTCTATGCAGTAGTCGGTGTCAAAAATCTAATAATGACTAACATTTTACAATATGACATTCAATTGCGGTAAACATTTAATTAAGGATCGTTCCAATAAATAACGAATGCGAAAACTAGCCAAAATGAAATGCGAAACGATGCGCAATTTGGAAAGAACAATCAAAATCTCAAGAAGAAATGCTAGTCTCGGCAAAAAGAAAAAAAGAAAAAGGATCAGATAAGTGTGACGTATAAAAAAAAATTGAAGACTGAAAATCGGTTGGCGCCTCTTCATACGCAGTTATAGGTCTTTAAAAAGACGCGATAGAGAGTAAGCTCTTCTTTTTCTCACACTCTCTCTCTCTCTCTCTCTCTCTCTGTCTTCCTTGTAAAAGAAAGGAAGAAAGCGAAAGAGAGAAAGAGAGAGATAGAGATAGGAAGCAAAAGAGCGTGCACCAACGCTATTCTCCATTCTGGTGTTATCTTGCCACGAAGAAAGCGCGTGATTGCCTTTATGGGGGAAGAAAGGGTCTTTTGCGGTAGCGATAATGTCTCGCGCGCCCCCTGACGCTATCAGAAATAAAACACGGCGGGGGCGGCTCCTTACTTCTCTCCCTCTCTGTCTCTCTCTCTCTCTCTCTCTCTCTCTCTCGTCTACCAGACCACTATGACGATGTTTATACCAGGGTGTGCCGCTAGACCTCTTGTTCACTGTAATAGACTTATTTTCATATCTCTTGCGAGCGCTAATTACTTGTTTATTTTCTACTATTTTTAATAATTTAACAAAATATATATCTGGAAAAGAAAAAAGACGAGTTGTTTGAATGCTCGTTAATAAGCAACTAACCTTTGAATTAATTAGTCAACTTAGAATTGTTTACACTGCTGAGTGAACACCTTGGAGAATTACGCCGAGTTTCGATCGTCTTATCTCGGCTCTCAGTGATTAAATCCATTCCCGTGATGAAGCAGTTGGGTGGCATCAACCGTCTATGTTCAGCCAATTTATGCTTGTTCGTCGGTGGGTATATAATACGAGTAACGAGCTGTCGACGAAACCGCCAATTAAACTCTGTCGCGCGAATACGTACTGCTGGAAACTGATCTTACGTACTTATAAGCGTATAGTCGATAATTTTGAGATAAGAAATACCTCGTGCGTAGTATATGCTTGGATAAACGATAAAGCTTCAATGTTAATTAGACAATCGTTATAAGTCGATTAATTTCTACGAAAACCCAACGTTCGAAATGCATAATTTTTGTAGTTGTACTTTTTTAAGGGAAACAGCTTATTAAATAACGAAGTCGTTCAGTGATCTATTTCAATCCAAAATTTATTTACAAAGTTAATTTATTTTACAGAGAAACGTCACGAATGACATTTAATTTGCATCTAATTCGTGATGATAATTATGGATCGTTCGATAGAGAACTTCAGAGTAAACGAGTACGTGCTAATGTGATTACATTCATTTTTTTCTTTCTTGCCATGCCAATACTACGGTGCATCTATTTTGTTTTTTTCTTTTTTTCTTTACGATAATTCATTTCGTGGATGAGATAGTTTATTAGGTTAACGATGATTGTGAGCGCAACAGTATAAGATCATTCGAAAACTTACGAGATCTCTTACGCTTTCGACATAACTTACATTGAATTTATTTTACAATCTTTCAATAATTGTGATTCCACTTGAAATCGTACGATATTTTATTGTAGATCACAGAATTTAGGCTACTATACATTTTTATTTCTGTAACGCTTCTTTTTCTCGTTCATCTAATTAACATAAAAGTAACAGCAACGTAAGTAAACAATGTAACAATAAAATCTACCATTAAAAGTAAGTTATTTTGGCACAAACGTATGTCTCTAATTCTAAAATTGAAAACCAATAGTCTTTTGCAGTAGAAAATACAAAAGCAACTGTACGTACTAAAAAACAGTTAATAGAATGAACATAAACAATACGCTTTATAACACAATTTCCTATTATTAAATTAATCAAGTTCTATAGTTAATCGTGTCGAGTATCATCGCGCTAACTGTACATCGGATCTTACGATAGTATGCAAATAATGTAAACAAATGAAATTGTTGAATAAATTACATCGACATTCAGTTACCGTGATATCTTATAGCTGTTTCTTAGCTTCGGCTATTAGAACGAAAATATTAGAAATTGAAATCATCATTGCAAGATAGATCGATTTAATCATAAAGCTTTTACATGATTATTCGATAAGGATTCGTGCAAGTGCTGTGTGCAATGTTCAGTCTATGTAACCAATGAACAGTGTTTCGACAAAACGCATTTCGACGGTAATACGAATATGCAAGTATAACTCGAACGAGATTAATTTTTGTAAGACGGTTCTTTCTATTAAGTCAATATCAAGCAAAGTCAGCGTACGATACGTGGAATAATTATTACACGACGGTACAGTAGATCTGTTACTTTTCGAACCGTTTATACAACTTGAAAATAAACAAATAATTTCAGTAAAATGGCGTTGTACCGTCAAACGCTTATGCAATGAATTCGCAATGCTATCAATCCGAAATTCAAACGCCGCAATGTAATTCCGCCGAGTACTCCTCTCGCATTGAAGCAGCCGCATAAAATATACGTAACCGAAACTCGAGGGCCGTGCACGCGGCGGCAACGAGGCTTATTTCGCATGGGCGCTCGCCTAAAGGCGGCTCGGAGATTTGCAACTCCATACGAGCTTTTTTGCCTGCACACACGATAGAAGGGATGGTATGGGAAAATAAGTCCGTCTCGTGTATGTTTGGATAGTTTAGCGCGGGGCATAATATGTTTTGGTTATCTCATCAAAATTGGACGGCGCTTTGTAGGGATTTTCGTCGGCGTGCGCGCGTGTGTGTCTGTCATATCGATTCAATCCTCTCGAGGAACTTTTCCCGAACGCTCTTTCTCTCTCCTCTCTTTTTCGCTTCGTTGTGTATATACCTATACCTCTTCTCCTTTTGGTACGAAAGGGAAAATGTTACTTCTATTTTGTCGCGAACGAAAAAAAAATAAATAGCGCGTTTACGATTCATTTTCGTGCTTAATGGCCAAACAAATTGTCACTCTTTTGCTCGAGCCGAGGATTCTATTTATCGCTACCACGCTCATACACGTTTACATCGTCTCTTCTTTTTTTCATTTCTTGGTTAAGGTTTATGCTCTCGTGCTCGATGGCTCGTTCCATACGCGAATGAATGCGAGTAAGAGTACGCAGATGCAGTCGGATTTACCATGGGTGGCAAACTTGAAACTTTGTAATTTGCGCGAGATTGCATCGTAACCGATGTGTGTGATGAGAAATGCATTGGATTTGAACGGAAGCGATATGATACGAATAAGGGATCCATTTATCAAACCTTTTACATAGAAGTAATATGATGAGAGCGAAATAGATTCTACGTATCGTCGAATTCAAAAGATACTTTATGTACGATGCAATTTTCAGTTATCAAAGTTAAAACAGAATTGAATTTACATTAAAATGTCGTTTCCACAATTTTGAACAGAACTTCTGTATGGAAAATGATTATTTTCCTTGGTACAAATGCCCAAAATAATTTAGAAAAGTTCATTAACGAATATGTTTCATAATGGATATTACGTATTTCGTAATTAGAGAAAAATGCACTATCGATACTTGCAACGACAGTCTATAATACCGTTATAATTACTGTTTTTCAAAAACACGCTCGCGTTTGCACGTAGTAAAACACTTGCACGTGTCCACAGCTAAAAAACAAGTAAGTAAATCTCAACAGTGGTTTGAAAAAACTGAGGCGACATGCACGTGTAACCTTACTGAACGCTAGCGACGGACGACGGTCTGGCGTTCTCCTCGAGGTTTCTCGTAGTGGTGAGATTGGTGGCAGCAAGTTGCGCAGGTATAGGTGAAAGCATAGGCGGCACCTGACGCCACCAATCGGCAGCGCTAACGTTACCCCAAGCGAGTTGGTTCCCCCGGAGATCCGGGAGAACCGGAAGCGGCCTTCATATAACATGACTACGTGGTGAACTCGACGCTAGACTCTGAACGGAGAAGTTACTTAGTGGTTTTGGTGACGCTGACGATGTCGTTGTCATTGTCGTTGTCGTCGTTGTTGGTGATATGATCGATCGATGTATCGTTGATTTTACTTCGGTTTTCTCCACGATAATAGGCGACGAGGAAGATGTGGTCGAGTAGCGGTCCTCCGATTTGTCATCGTGATCTTGAGGTGGAGCAGCTCGTTCGGTCGATGCTTCGAACGAGTCGTCGCTGAATTTGCGAAAGTCTTTGGAATCTTTACTCTCTAAGCTGAAACGGTCGTCCTCGGCTCGGGCTGGACTTGGAAACGGGCGATCCTCGGGCTTTCCTGGTAAGAAATGTTGCCTCTTTACATCTTTTGTTGGGCTTGGACAACCGCAGTTAACCTAGAACAGACATTCAGGCATTGTCACGAATAAATACCAAATTTTGTCGATTTCAGTAGCGATACGTTTGTTGTTACTCTGATAGAGATATTTAATAAATTCATTAAAAATGAATCTAAATTTAATTATGCAATTTCCTAGTATATCAGAATACATCATCGATAATAGTAATCTATTATCTTCAATTATACCTGCAGACAATTCGGTGTTGCGAGTCCCGGCCACGCAACGCCTTGAGATCCCGAGTAAAAGCCTCCCCCCGATCCGTACAAAGCTTGGAAAGCCAAATCAGCCGCGAGCTTGCCACCGTTAAAATCTTCGCCGATTTTATGTTGTATCGGGTACAGATGATAAGGAAACGGGTGGAAAAACCTTGGAATTTTCAAATCTTCCGCGTGCTGCATGAGTGGATGATTGGCGAGGCTTGGTGTACCCAAAGGTGGACCCAATAAACCTCGTGATATCGTACTCAGATGATTGTGATGTTCGTTGCTGGGCATGTTTAGGGGTGACAGTCCAAAACCAAATTTGTTCTCCTTCTTGACGACGGACTTGGGCTTTCGCCGAGGGCGATACTTGTAGTCTGGGTGCTCCTTCATGTGCAACGCCCTGAAATCAAATGTCAAAAGCGTGGTTGACGCGTGACTCTGGCTAATGGCGTCATTGAACAAGCGATGGGGTTGCTGGTTACGTGTCACGTAAAAGGTCGCGAATCAATTTTTTCAAAATTTAGCGAGAGAGACCAGGCATTTGTACCGTGCCGTGTCAATGATGGGTTTTAGATGTCGAAATGTTATCCGTAGATATAATTGTATCGTTGAAATAATCGGCAATGAGTATTGGATGAACGAGTTTAATCCGTAACTACAGGTTACGAATTTACGACAATCGTCCTATGGCGCGGGATCGGACTATCGCGTTGAGATAAGACATAAAAAGTAAAGGTATTACAGAGCCATTGTTCGACGAACAACAGCAAGAATTGTCAGAGCGCGTTTAAAGCAGCTCGCGTGATAAAAGTACGTGTTTAGTTTTGTTTTTTTTTTCTTGGGGAGCTTCTATTTGACTTTGCCGGATAAAAAGCGTATCATTCGCGTCCGCGCGCAATGCATTTCTCCTCCCCAAATACCCGAGATTACGCGTTTCTACAAAGTGTCACCTCTCTCTCTCTCTCTCTCTCTCTCTCGAGTGCCCGTCAGCGCCGCAGCTCCTTATCACCAACGTAGGTATGCCTTGGTCGTTATCGCGGATTTTTGTTATTTTATTTTTTCGAACATAAAGCCCTCGAGAGAAAGAATAACAAAAATGTATATTTGTACGTGCGTGTATGCAGCTATATATTCGTTATCTG
This sequence comes from Chouioia cunea, assembly GCA_030064505.1. Lineage (NCBI taxonomy): Eukaryota > Metazoa > Arthropoda > Insecta > Hymenoptera > Eulophidae > Chouioia > Chouioia cunea. The sequence continues at coordinate 24,501,685 of JAOPFQ010000002.1, forward strand.
ACGGAGAATGGCCATCAAATGTTGATAGGACTAAGCGTTTACGCAAATACAACTCTCCTCAAGTTTGAACAGTTATACCTCAAGGGCATTTTTCAACGAACAACGCTGACATTAACCTTGCTTTCTGCTATTTTCATTGTCGATTTTGGTCAGTTTACTTTGGTTTTTTGAAACGAACTTGAATGTCGTATTATATACGTGTAAACCGTGCGAATACTTTCGTGTACGTTAAAATTAAGCTTGTGGTAATTTGATTCGAATTCAATCTTTACATATATATATATATATATATATATATACAAGTGCGATACAATTGAATAACAAAATCTATTCGATTTTCACACGCTTGTTTAGATTCGTTCCATCGACACACGTAACAATGTTAATATTCTTTTTCAAAGTAGTACGTTTGAGAGTCTGCTTAGTTAATTCATAAATTCACCCTGGCCACTTCAAAACGATCCCTTTTCATCTATTACACGAAGGGAGCAAAACAACGCACAGTACAGCAAATGCCTTAATATATCAAAATTGACCCCGTCAATTGTGCGATGGGGTTCGATGAAGCAACGCCAAGTCGAATTATATACATTTTGTCGTAAAGAACCCTATGGAATCTGTTGTTATTCAACATTGAATTGTCTAACGAATTCGACATATTTTTTATCGAGTTATTTTTCTTCTTGCAGATGCAAATTTTTATAAAATATTCTACTTTAATTAACGTATAATGAAAAAGTATGTTTAACAGTATTTTCAAAGCCTTAATTGTTATCGCTCAAACTTTGCTTACGTTAAATAGCTGTCCAAGTGAATGTAACAAAAGTGCATTGTTCGAGATAACAAGAATAACTCAAGATTAATGACGCGTCCTCGGAACAACACGAACCAAGTGCAAAGGTGTCTTCGAAATCAAACATCACTGAATAAAAAGCACGTCTTTTTTTATCGCACCTCCTCTTTATTCTCGTTGATAAAACCTCGCAAGGGAAAAGTAAAACGAGCGCGAAGCTATTTGTTGTAAATATCTTGTTCACACAAAACGCGCACCGGACGCCTAAAAGTTCTCTTTTTCTTGATATCGCGGGCGCATAATGCCCCATTATGTGTATAGCATGTATCCTCCCTCGACCGCGTTCGTGTGTACCTTATACTTCTTTTATTCGGCTCTTTTTTGCCTTTCCTGAGCGATAAAAAGAATAGAATGGAAACAAGAACGTCAGCAAACTTTTTTCTTGTGTTTTTTCGCGCTTCATTGCGAGCGATATTTGCTTTCCACGCACGTTGGGTAAATCGCGACGACAAAACGAGATATTTTGTTTGCCTGAGAACCTTTCATACGTTTGCTGAATTATTGCTTTTACGTTATTTTGAAATGAAAGTGTGCAATTCATCTTTGACCGTGTTGGATAGACAGATATTTTTTTGACATAGCATAAGTTCAAACAGGATTATTCTATTAAATTGAAATATTTCAAATTCAAGCTAAGAAGGTTTCTTCGAAAAATAAACACTGCGACCATTTCTTGATCGCCATGGTTTTCATTTGATGCCACATCGCGTCACTAACAAACAGCCCATCAATTAGCATTGGCTAGTAGCCTTGATATTAAATAAAAAAGGTAGAAAACCTTGCGCTACACGAGTACGCACACAGGCGCGCGCCCGCGCGGGTGCTCATACATCGAAGGGATGATCCGTACGCGCGTAGCATACGTGCTCCAACATAGGCAGAGAGCGCAGTTTTGCATCAGGTTTATCGCGCGAGCAGTGAGAACAAATTTCTAAAGATTACGCTGGCCTGATGTTTATGCATTTATGCTGAATTATTGTGGCGAAAAGCGAAGAGCGAAGAGCGAAGAGCGAAGAGCGTGGTAGAGCGGAGCTTTAGCAATGTTTATGCTGATTTACGCTTTGTGCTATCTGCCGTCGACACATTGTCCAAGAATTATTATTCCGTTCTTCTCTCGCACTTTTGCTGCTGCCACCGCCTGTGTGTGTACTTCTCTCTCTCTCTCTCTCTCTCTCTCTCTCGCTTGGTTCGCGTTTATGCTTTTGTTTCGTGCAACCACCGTCACTTTCCGTGCTCTATATCGGCTAATTCGATTTGTATATACGCGAGCTACTCTTTGACTACCGCTATATGTCTATTTATTACACCCGATCGTGTTTCTTGCGACTTAGGTCGAGGCAATTGATATAGCGAGTTCACGTACACAAGCGAGAACGTAGAGACGGTTATTCATTGCTAGTAAGAATTATAAGCATCGGTAAGTTTTATTGAAACATACGGCTGTTTAGTATTCAAGATTTTATCTCTTGTACATCTAATACGCGAAAACAGGAAATGGCGTCTTCGCGATAATAATAGTTAGTTAGAGAAATAGGAGTAGGTTCCACAATAGCGACGAATTGAATGACCAATAAAAAACTTTTCGCGCGTAATAAAAGGGATTGAGTGAAATCAGCGAAACGTATCAAGAGATCACACCCACACTATATGGGCGCTCAGGGGGTGTTGGTGGCGTTTGTTGAAAAATTGAACGCGTATATGCGCGCTTCTCTCGAAACTGATCGCCGAGGGGTCGTTTGCGCCTTATATTGAAGGGTTCGCTCGAATATAATGGAAATACTCGAATTCACGCAGTGATTACTTTACTATACGTGTTTTGTTCATGCGTATTATTCCATTTGAGTTCATTGTTTTTGTCGTCATGCCGACTTTCAACTTTTCTTCAGCTGCCCATGTAGCGGCGTTAATTCGATTTGCAAATCCGTAATTGATAAATGAGATTGCCACGCATATGTTTAATTAATCTCGAACATGCTTGGATGCGTTTTTTTAATTGACACTCGAGTGAATATTTTTGAAACGATTAGTTTATCGTTGATCATACACGTGATTACACGTTTGACAGAGCAATATTTATCAATAGTTACGACTTATTGGGAAAGGTGTTACGGCATGGATAGTAGGTATTGTTAATCGATGAAATGATATAATTCTGCGATAAATTCACGAGGTTACACATGCACATACGGCAAACGAAAGAAATGTTTCGACCGTCTCGGTTCTTTGACTCTGTGAAAGCATTCCGCTGTCAAATGCCTCGACAATCCAAGCAGCGCGCGTATTTCAACCGGAGTAAACACCTCATTGCCGCGCGAAAAGGCAAAAAGTTGAGACAACAAAAAAAGGCGGTGGTATAACAAGCAAATGGCAGAAGCAGCAGCAGCAGCAGCAGCATCAGCGTTGGAGTGAAATGGAAGAAAAGGGCGGTGGGAGGCAGGCGCCAAATCCTTTTAAATCCACACAATTGCGACAATGGGGCTTTATTTGTTATCTCGAGGGCCACATTGTGAGTCGCTGGGTGGTGCGCGCGCGCGCGAGAGAGAGAGAGAGAAAGAAAGCACCGGACAGATTACGTCGGGGTAGAGGCGACCAGTGACAGCAGCGCAGCGTGACGACTTTATCATCGTTCCAGCGCTTTTTACCTTCTTCGCCGTAAAAATGGATTTGGCAGAGAAGAGAGGACCTACCCTCTTGTCTTCCGTGCGCTACTTCTTTATTATTTTTTTTACTTTTGTTTTGCGTGCATGCGTATACCGCCTAAGAAGATTAGGCCTCGTTTGAATGCAAAGTTATTATATAGAGGTAGGGTTTTTTTAGGATGCTTACTTTGCGCGTACTTTTCGATTCGCGATATTATATTTGGTTGAGTACTCTGTGCATATACCGACATTGCTTGTCGGTAATAAATTTGATGATGACGATAAATTTTTGGATATTTTGCTGGCCGTTTGCCTAAAGCTGGATTATCACTTATTTGATTTGTGCGTCGATGCCCTGCGGTCATCTGAATTATTGCCACTCGCATTTATTATTCCGATTTTCCCCGGTGCTTACTTATAACTTGATGATAAATACACTATTAGCAATCTTATCGATCGTTTGTTATCATTGCAGAGACACCGAATTCATGTTGTGTTTATTGAAATTAAAAATAAAAGGAGAAGCGATATCGATTCGAATAAACATCGCACGTCAAACACGCGTGTCCAAATATTTATAATCGTAGTGTCTTCGTGTATTTTTTGAGGAAGTCTCTATTTACTCGTACAATCAATTCATCGATACTTTACGCAATGTAAAAGTGAGGCACATTCTAGTTTCATCTCACTCGTACGAATGTGTACGCTTTTGCCAATATCGCTCTCCCTTTCACCGCCAGTTTTTTTGTCCGAAATTTGTTTTTCTCTTTCTCTCTTACCGTCAATCTGTGCGTCAGTCGAAGAGTAGATAAACCTTTAATTTTCCTTTTCGAGCTTTCTTGCTCGAGCTTTTCATTAGCGTCACGTAGCGAGCGGTCTTTTGTTTTCTCACTTGGCCCTCTTCGATTGTCTCAGTTTCACTATGAGAGCTCTCGGGCTATATTTGATTCGGGGACTTTTTTTCCGCGTTTTTTTTTGTTTCGTGAAAAATCGAATGCACGTCTTTTCAATTTCCGGCCAGCAACATAGACTTCCTGAAAGCGACACAGATATCGTGCGAGAAAAATCCCACGCGCGTTCAGAGAATAAAAGGAGATCCCCGTGAGTCTCGATGATATATATATTTATATATACCCTATGTAGCTATTTCTCCTTTTTCTCCGTGTGTGACTTAAAGTACACACAGGCGTATACCGAATGAGAATAGAAAAGTATCATGGGGTGGAAATAAAAATATCCAATTTCGGCTTCATTCTTTGCGATATTCTTTCTGCTTGGGCTGATAAAAGTTTACCGATCGATTCGCCATATATGTATATATCTCAAATTGATACAAATATTCGAATGCGTTTATACCGATCTTTTAAATTTTTCAAATAACTATCGAATGAAAATTCGTCATAAAATATTTCCACTGATCACTGTTTCAGTTGGTTACTACGACTAAAAGTTGTTGTGACCAAAACCACGCTTAGTAGATCTGTACAAAATTAAGCCGTCACTCGTGGCACCATTCGTATGTGAGTCTGTGTATTTGTAAAATCCGCGATAATTCGATGGGAATCGACAAGAGAGCAGCTTAGATCGGTTAAATAAACTCATAACAGTGATTAAATATTCATAGTCGGCAAATAAAGAAGACCCCAGCTTATAAATACAACGGTCGCTCGCTCGCGCCCTTTTTTACTCTCTCTCACGCCCCCCCCCCCCCCCCCGCCACGCTCCTTTTCCTACACTCTCTTGTTACGCGTCGATATCGGGCTTAGCGCAAGATGGGATACATGGTGTGAGAATCAAAACATAGACGGAAATCATTGAGATGTACTATGGAGTTGTGAAGGATACAAGTAGACTGTCACGACAGATATTTATAAAGAAATTCATTCTTTGTGGAATGTCGAATGAGGGAATTCGTTTGTGCAATTTTCGCGATAATAAGATTATGGTTTGTCAACTGATGCATGACTGTGTGAATTAGTCGTATTAAATTGAACAGATTGAATCAATGATTACCCATTTTCAGCCTAATGCACATGCCTCACACCGTGTTATTGTCGAGCTTGAAACAACGATAGACATCAAACGTATTTGATCAAGGGCCTATGTAATCGGCTAAGCTCATTTGAGCGTCAAAAATATTGAAACAAAATAGAGCAAGTTCAGAGGAAAGAAAAAAACGAAAAGTGAGAGCGAGAAAAAAGCGGACGGCGAGAGAGTGAGAGAGAAGAGAGAGAGAGAGAGAGAGAGAGATCAGCCATCAAAACGCCCATAGCTTGGACAACAATGCACGGTATTATGAACTAGTAGTAGCAGAGCCAGTCAGCCCCGCAGGCTTATTCACCATCCTCCTCCTTCCCCATTGCGCTTGCGAGACACCCCAACGCAATAATTTCGCTCTCCAGTGCCTTTAGCCTGTAGCTAAAGTGCAATTAGTCGCCGGTGAAAAAAAAGTCGCATTCAGCAAGCGCTTGCTATGCGGTCCGATCAATCGACGCGGTGATTGAGCCACTTCTTACGGTTAAATCGTTTTATACCGGGATTTGTTGTTGCTAATTTGATTTTTTTTCCGCTCTCTCTCTCTCTCTCTCTCTCTCTCTCCCTATTTCTTGTTTTTTTATTGTAGTGGATGGTTTGACATAAATTTGTTATCTATTCAGACTCGTAATGGGATTATAAACTGAATTTATTTAAACAACACTGTTTCTCGGTGAGATTAGTAGCGAAAGGTTAAAATTGGAAATGCCTACTATTGAATAAAAATGTGCTCGTGAAAATACCTCATGACTGCATGTCTAATAGCATCCGACAATAACTGAGTAAATGTGTTTCTTTCAAATTTAATCACGACCTTTAACGTGAGAATAAATATTTAATAAATCAAGTAACAAGGAACGTTACTTTTTATTACTGAACGAAGAGCGACGATTAATCTTAAAATAATTGAACGCAAAAACTTGAAACTATCCGCGATTTACAAATATGGTACGTACCTCAGCCGTTTAGCTTCGTCGATGAACGGTCGCTTTTCGCCTTCACTCAATAGTTTCCACTCGGCGCCGAGTCTCTTTGAGATCTCGGAGTTGTGCATCTTCGGATGTTCTTGAGCCATTTTTCGTCGTTGGCCACGAGACCAGACCATGAATGCATTCATAGGTCTTTTTATGTGTTCGTTATGTAGAGCTTTTGAAGACATATTCGACACTTCTGTGATTTCCGAATGAAATATTGCACGTGGTTGATTCAATGTTTTTCTTCGATTGCACAGTTAAATCTGTAGCAACACTTTCCAATATTATACTTTCATTTCTCGTATGTGGAAAGTTCACTCAATACCATGTTGTCAATTGTTATTTAATTATAATGCACTAAATTGAACTGTTCATTTTGCATGGATATGACAATTCTGATTACAGTTATTTAACACTGATTTTTTTAAATTCTTGCACCAACTTCAACTATAACTTGAAGAAAGTAATTTCCTGGAAGCACATAAAAGAGGAAAACTAAGCATAATAAATAAGGTAAGGTTACATAAGAATTTGCGTAGACTGTTTTTAAATACTCCATTAAAGTGTAAGAAAATTGTGCAATGATAAAACTTGTTTAATTTCTAGTTACACTTGTCAACTGAAGATTTGGAATAAAAATCTAGAATAATTCAAGTTTTCGAGTAAGATTAATTAAAAAGTTACTCGATAAAACATTTTTAACTCACCTTCATCACTAATCTTAACAATGGAGTTTTCATTTCTTTGTTTCACGAACTTCTAACAATCGACAAAATTGCAATGACCGTATGCGGAAACGGTAAGAACAAAAATATAAAAACTTATGGGGATCGACAAAGAGATTGAAAAATCGACACGGAAGTTGTAGCGACGAGACGAAGACGGATACTCGGCTAGCAATGCGCGCTCGTCCTCGAGTCTGGATTTCGGGGGTGGCTCTGTGCGGGTGGGGCGCTCACCAATAGGATATTCCCATGGCTCGCGATTGGCCACAACGAACGCGGCATGGCGGCACCGCGACCGCGCGCAACAGGTGACGAAGACACGCAACTTATGATCTTATATGTAAATGTGTTTTATACAGATACTACTCTTGTCTTACCAATTGGGTTTTTACATTAATTAAAGTGCATTTTCAAGAACATAACAATTTTCTAAATAAAAGACTGTACTAAACAATAAGTGTACTAAAATCATAATACTAATTAAACGCGTAGATTAATCAATTTACACGATGGAATTGTGCATGTTTAATCATTCAATGACGATTATTCTTAAAATTCCCTAATTTCATTGCAGAGCTGATGATCTAATAATAAGGATTGGCATGGCTGAAGGCATACGAAAAACGTCGGTGTAATCCTCTGAAACATTACGTATTGTAGCTTGGAACGTTCGCGAGCGCGTATTTGTTCGAAAACTATCGTTGAATAGACATAAGAAATATGACTGCTCAAATGTCGTATAATCCATAAAATCAAAAATTATTTCTACAACTCCAAAGAACCGTTAAAAATCGCGCGACATTTTTATCGGTGGAATAGCGATTTGTACCTCAATCTCATGTGGACGCATATTGTCCTCCCACACAAAAGAAAATTCGCTCCGCCCTCTATATAGAGGCATTTTTGCTCGCTTTCGACTCTTTCATTCTGTGAGCGCGCACGCTTTCCTTTCCCCTCTTTTTTTCGACGGCTTTTTCTTTGTGCCGCTATCTCGGCAAGCGCGCGCGCGCACGAGAGCCTCCTTTTCCTATCGCTTTGACCCAACATCTCGATAACGCTACGCGCACACCGCAAAGCAACAGGACCTTCTCTCTTTTTCTCGATTGAGCTCTTGTTACCTCGCGTCAGTTTTCAGTCTCTATTATATATTTGAAGTCTGTGATGTTACGGACGAATATCGTGCAATTTTTCAATTATGATATGCTGTAAGAACGTCTTGACGATAGGTTTGTAAAACGAATTGATCAATACTGTTTGCTACTTCTGCGCGTGGACATTTTCCGCTGAAAGAACGAAAGTTTCCTCCGGGAATCAAAATAATTTATTTCAATTCCTTCGAACATTTTCAACTGGCGTGAAATCTAAAATAATTAACTCGGCCTAATTGAATGCAAGCGAGTCAAATAAGACCAACAGTCTCTCACAGGTCCTGTGAAACAATCTCTCGCACCGCCTCCTCTCTTTCTCTTTCTCCTATCGCAATCGTCACCCCTCGGTGATCGCAAGCCTCGATAAACTTAGTGTCAATTAGCGGCACGGCGCATCGCCTCTAGCTCCAATCTGACAAAGCGAGACCAGAAGGAAAAAAGAGGGGTGTATTTAATCGACGGGGCGTCCCGTTTTGCCCGCAGAGATAAGGATCCATCTACTACTATATATACATATATATATATAGAGAGAGAGAGAGAGAGAGAGAGAGAGAGACAGAGAGAGAAGCGAATTTCAGATGCACGTGTATCCCTCGCAAAACTAGCTCTTTCTCGACTGGTACGATAATAAAGCTGAGTTGAATTTATTATGGGTAATATAACCTTCGTTTCGGCTTACTATTTAAAAATCGTCCTCTTCGAGTACCGAATACCGTTGAACGATAAATTTCCATCAACAACCATCTTATTGTTGCTAATGTCTCTTTCTTTAAGTTAAAATAATTTTGAGAAAATTATTAAAATATCAATTAACAGTGCTGTGAGACAAATTGTGTAAAAGACACAAACGAAGCGACACAACCATTCGATTGGCTGCGAGGTTCACCAGACTTGGACGCAAAACCACTTTAATCATTGTCCTTAATAAACCGCAATCAAGTTCGAGCTTTTTGAGTTGAGTTTACATCGAACAGGACGTTCAGCTGAGGGACGATCTTAGTAACTACGCTTTCAATCCGGTCAGTTGCTCTCAGTTGCCTATCAAATTGGTAACATATTGACAATATGCTTTTTTCTAGTGTAATCCCTGGCGGTAATTTTTCCAACTGAAAAGAGATGTAGATGAAATCTAAACTCTTGAATATTTATGACATTTTATGATTTATGATACTCTGATGAAATTGTGACGAGAATTTGCCGGAGTTTTGAAAATGTTCCGTTGGAGCTTCTGCACTCTTAATTTCGAATGCAGAGTTTGCAACGTAAGAAAGTCCTATGTCGATGTATGTCTAGCAAATATATGGAAAGTTTCAAAATAGGAGCGTTACATTTTTTTGCAAGTTTTAGAAAATCTACAAAATTGTTTACACAAATTATTTGTTTTAGAAATTACAGTGCTCCTTAATCTTATACTATGATTTCCATAAACTAACGAATAACCTATGTTAATTGTAAGCCTGAAAAGATATTGCTAATACTTTAAGATACATTGTACGTTTTTAGTTCTGACAACATATTTTTGGCTATCAACGCGAAAAAATGATCGACGATGACACTAAGTATTTGAGGATTATCTTGAAACCTCAAGTAAAGGTGTTTCTTGTGTAGAAAAACCACTGAACAGTTTAAGGAAGATTCAGATAAGTTACTATTACATTAATTTAAATTACTCTCACCTCCTTCTTCGTCGCTAATTTTCTTTCTGCCACGTATACAAGCTCTATTTGAATATTTATCTATTTGATCGAGTTTCACAAAATGATATTTATTTATGTAGCCGTGGTTTCCGATAAACTGATCGAGCAGTTGATAAGTCAAATTCAATGCGTCTCCAGGAATTTCTTTGTAGGATTCGTAGCCGTGATACTCTTGTCAGAGCGAAACAGTCATGTATCCACGAGTCACGTATGCTAATCGAATCGTGCATTTTGGAGGGCTTTTGAATCGTTGGCGATCTCATCTTCCAAGACTGCTAACGGATGATGGCTCTGTAGTCAACGATGCTTGGGTATTATTTGGACTGGCCGATAACATCAACGAAAAATTATTGGTCAGATTTATTAAAAAAGCAAAGCGGTGTGTACGTTAAACGCTATATATTAGCAAGCAAATATTTTCGATAAAATTAAAAATATTCTAAAAGTAGTCGCTAATGTATCTCCAACTCATCGGAAATTCAGTGTTTTCTATTCTTACGCAGGTAGGATATTGAAAAATACACGTCGGACCAATTATTTCGAATGACAGGCAAATTGGACATCAAATATACAATTACAGTGAATGCGGATGAGACCATGGTTTGTCGCACTTTTTGTTAGTGTAATTTGAAATGAAAAAAACCAGGATTTTCTATGTCTACGCATTCAAGTCAACGTTATAGTTATTAACATTGACGATGTACCGAACAAATTAAAATGATCGGTAGGTTGGATTTTTACGTGGGTATTGACGTTACCTTTGTTGTTGTTAAAAAACACTTAAAAAACAATAAAATTCAACGTGAAACGTTAATATTTTGACGTCTACGACTACGACTTCTTTATAGATACTGAGGTTGTTGTCCAATAGATAAAATCAGCTTAATTAATGGATCTATTTTGTATAATACAAATAAAACGGTATTGCAGTTGATTACTTTTATTACTTGAAAATACATGTATTTGTCCGCGCTTGAATCACAAAATACCAATTGGCTTACCAGCTAATTGGTGAGACAACAGAGTCAAATAATCGTCCGACGGACGTTTAGCGTTTTGGGCCATTCTCTTGGCTGGGTCGCTTTTTCCGTACGTGTGCAACACTGCACCCGCAATACGCGCGCGAAGGAAACAATGGGAGGGTAGAGGTCGAGGAACCAGCGTCATCGCAGCTGTCATTACCGAAGCTTGCACGCGGACTCATCCGCGCGAAAAGCACGCTGATTACACTATTGTGCGAGCGGCTTGTTTCAGTCAATCGCAACGCCCGGCGTTTTGTTTTCCTTTTAGCTACTCTGCTGCTACTGGTGCGTCTGTCTCAGTTGTATAGCCGTCTGAACGAGCGTTGCTTGGTTAGATGCTGCTGCTCTATTATGTCACTGACGCTTTTCTACTTTGATTTATTTGTGTTTCCGCGTATATTGTACAAAATAACAAATTCGATTTGTAGTTATGTTCGAGCGTAAAGCAGCGCAAGTGACCACCAAGGGGCAAACGACCTGTACAAAAATTAGATGCGGAATGTTATTTAAAATGTCCAGCTAATCGTTATTTAATGTTGTGCGAGCATCTTCGTGGCCAATCATTGAGTTAGGTCTGTATTTTTTGTATCAATCAATAAAGGAACACAAAGGTATAAAGGTTTGGCATTCTCCCAACTGTACGGTCAGTACTGCTCGCGTCGCGTAGTAACGGTTTGTGTTTGTTGAACAAGAAAATTCGTCGTTTCCCTTCGCGGTTAAAAGGCAAAAGTCATTCTTATTTATTACGACTGTTCTTGGAAATTCGAATAAAGTACGAGCATCTTTGATGTAAAAATGTTATCTTTTTCTTAACTTGCGGCCATTGAAATACGACGATGTGGACAGTTATTCGATTGCACACGAATCAATACTACAATCTCCATAACATCGATAAACGATTTTTTTGCCACGCCAACATTCGCAATCATATACGTTATAGATAACTGTAGACGCGACGCGGTAGGACGTGTGAGAACCCATATTTCTGAATGGCTACAGGAGCCAATAAGTCGAGCGACGAAAAAAAGTGGAGCGAAGCAAAGAAACGAGTATAGGTGTTATATCGATGGCGTTCACATACATACAGATAGACGAGAGGTTCGAAATCGGTGGCGTTGCACGTTTTAACGTCGAGCTCGCGCGACGCGTAAATTCGAGTCACACGCGCTGGCCAGTCGACGTATTCATCTCGTGTGTAAGCCCGACTGTATAAAATACTAAAAGCCGTCCGCGCTCGCGGCCCCTGAGTTGCGAATGCTCTATTTTGTTGCTGCTGCTGCTGCTGCTGCTGCTGCTACTACCACTACGAGAGCGGCCTCCGAATAAGTCATATTGTGGTTCTATTTTGATATGGCACTGGCGGCCGTGCGCCACTCGGAATGCAGAATATCGCCTCCTCTTTCTCTTTCTATTCAAACAAAGTCAAATTCGATTTGCTCGCCCTCCCCGAGAGAAGCGAAAGCACACAGGATATGCCTCTTTCTCTCTAGCTCTATGGATTGACGAGTCGCGCTTGCTCGTCGCGACAATACCTCTCGTTACATCAGCATCTTGGCTTTTCACCAATACCACGCTCATCCGATATTGTTTACTCGCAGAAAATAATAACAAACGTACAAACGATACCAAGCGAGATTTACAATCGACTGGGTTTGTTAATTAAGGCTTTGCTCGAGTCAAGGTTCTATACTCCACGTTAGAAGAAGTATGTGTACAAGAAATAAAATGTACATCGAGTACGAAGCACATTACGTAGCTAGTGCGGTAATCGTACGACGGACGTGTTCCGTATAATTTTTAAAATACGTCGTGCGCGAAACGTGGTTTCCCCGACAACGGTACGTAAAGGCGAATGGATGTGGATGCCCGAGCGCGATGAACAAATAGTAATAAATTCAATCGTATTAATATCGAATTATCGAGGAAAAAGTATGGCTCGATCGAGGCACAAGAGCGTTACAACGATATTTTTTGTGAAAATTTGGACAAAATATTTATGTATGGATCAACGCGAATGGTATATTAAAAAATGTGATTGACCGACCGATTGACGTATAGCACAACACCGCTAGTTTGACGAGATGTCCATCTAGCGGTAACAAATCGAATTGGATCGCAGATGGTAGAAAGAACTATAGCTCGACGAAGGCTCGGAGACTTATAGATGAATTTCAAAGATGCGGTGTGATGGCACGAAATCTTTGAGAAATAAATATTTTCAGAGTCAAGAATTGGCACATTTAAGCCATTTTATACGTACATTTTCGCGTTATGTAAACTTGACATGCATTGCTCTTTGAAAGGGGTCATGGGTTGAATGCGAGTGGAGAAAAGGTGGGGGATGAACGGAAAGGACTGATACGATCGATTGTCAAGGGACAAAAAGGACTATTGATGAGTACAGTTGAACGTGTCAACGATTTCGTCACGTAGCCGAATTGAATATATATGTTTGGAAAAGAAAGAGAGAATTCGAGAGAGTTATTATTTGCTATTGTTGGCTAACACCAATGGGCATATTTCACACAATTCGCTTTATTACTTGGATCTAACAATTTCTCTGTATATAATAGGCTTTCGTTCGTATTACACTGATAAAAAGAATGGCCATACCATTTGAAGGACACACAGAGTTTACGTTGGGATAATCAGATAAAGAGCAAAACATTGTTTACCTAAATCATCATAGGAAGTATATTTAAAGGTGCAAAGAAGCATTATGCTTCTGTGGAAATGTCTATTTTGTGCGTACTTATTATTAATAAAATAAAATCATATTAAGTTTATTTAACTATTTTTATTTAAGCATACATTCGATTCAAATCGGGATCGTCTTTAACCAGTAATGAATCATTTTCGTTTCATGGAAAATCACGAAGATTATTCGGCACGGATGGTAATTTCGACGATACATTTGTTTGACGCACAACGCACCGTCGCAACTTCGACATTATCTACCTCTTATAGCAGACGCAGTGCTATTAAAATACGAAAATATGATATTGTACGTTACGTATTAACATTTAAGATGATACCAGTGCAAATTACAGACGTTTACCTTGTAACATGAGTTATGCTCGTTCAACGTTCAATCTCGTATTAATATCCAATAATCTCCTCGAATTCTTTTGCGTGAAGATGGATTATTCGGATATTTACGCAAAATTCAAATCTCCAACTTTGACCTCGAACAAATCTGGTGAAATGGATTTGGAACGTTCTTCAAACGTTGACGTACACAGAAGGAACATGGTCGTGCTTGTACGTAACGTATATTCAATAATATTGCGACTCGTTACATTCGTTCAAAAAATGATTAACGACAAGTCGTGTTTTCCGATGTATTTTAATACATCTTATCAAGCAAGTTGATAATAATCCTAATTAATTTAGTAAGCCGTAATTATGAAAAAACTGTTACAGTAAGAAATATGCTTGTAATTTTGTGTTATTGCTGCGTATATCAAATTATGTAGACATAATTGTATAAAATCCAAGATACGTACATTCAAGTCAACCGTAACGTAAGATACGAAGCAGTAGCAGGAAAGCTTTGCTTGCCAATGACGTTTTTCCAATTATCAGTTTCTCTTGTTGTTCCCAATTCTTACGAGTTATTTGAACGTGCACCAATTCTGGAAAAAATAGAAGCTGATCACTAATTAGCATCGAAAAACAACGAATATTGAACATTGATAGGACTTTGTTGAAAACTTGTTAATAATATACACAATTAATGACTGTACTTATAAAAACTCTCTGAAATAGTTTCCATTCGAATTCGAACCCAATTAAATTGAAGAGTTTAACAAATGTTTTATCCATATCTATAAATATGTGATATTTTACTTTGTGTACGAAAAAATAAAAATCTAAAGATCATTCGCTACTAAAGATAGAGTTCGATCTATAATTTAAAAAAAGTACATCGAATAATACTATGTTCGCGCAGTATGAAAAAGTTCGAACGTGTGAAGAGAGTTTAACGCGTTTTATAATAATTATTATTAAAAGTTCGTACAAAAGACACTCTCTTTGGAAAGCTGTGACCGCGACTCGTAAAGAAGCTAAATGGAAAAAAAGGATTTGATATTGGAGAGTAGCGTGGCGGCTTAAGCCACTCGATGGCCGGGCGCGTGGACAGAAAAAGCTCGGAGCCCCTCTTGCTTTTGTGCCTTTGTGGCTAATACGATCCAATTCGGTTTCTCTTTGCTCTTTTCTTCGCGCGCTTGCCTATCAGAATCCTTAAATCCTGTTTTGCCTTCGTTGTATGTGGGGCGCATTTCAAAGGGCCCTCTCTATTCTAGCTTGATCTTCAGGCAAGCTGAAATATTGTTGTTGTTACTGCAAGTCTTATGATTTGATGCGTAAAACTTGTATTTTTTTTAGAATTAAACAAAGAGACTCGTGTGAAACAAAGAAAAGTGTGACTTGAAAAAGTATTAAAATAAGGTGTAAGCATCGAAAGCAATAGCCAATGTTATCCTAAAATTGCGTACAATTTTATGATTTGATATTCAAATAAACTACGATAGATAAGTTGTCGACTGTCGATAGTCCTCGTACAAAGGTAAAACGCACTAACGGTGAAAGATACGACTGCTGTTATCAGAACTCCTACTTTACCAACAGTTTATGGAGTGGTGTGAAAAAAAATCACTATCGTTCGTATAGCAGTTTTATTTCGATAAACATTTTATTTTTTAGATACATTGAATAAATATTTTACCTTACAGAAAATGAATGTTTTCATGGCAAACTAACAATTTTAAATGAGAATTCTTACGTTTTAATGTATTTTGAATACAGAATACATAATTACGAATCTTCCAGTTTATCCGTCACCATTTCGGCCTTTTCAGATTTTTCCAATAAATCTTCGTTCTGCGATATTATTTGTGCGGGTGGACGTTCAGCGAATTCGATATTGCACATGCAAATCCCATTTTTACAGGCGACAACAAGTTTTTGCGTTTCATCTAAAGCTTTTGACATGGCGATGCACTTACTCTTCAATCCTTCGCTGCATTCCGTCACATCGGAACACGTTTCTGTAATAATTTTTAAGGAGAAACGTTAACCGCCAATTATCAATTACGCGTTTTTCATTAACGATTCCATTCGATAATATAATTAAACTTTGAAAGGTATTTTGTATCAAATAGCACTACGACAAATTCACTGAAATTATGGTACAGAAAGTAAACGATGGATGTAGGTCTGTTCAATGCTGTCCAGCTCTATCACGTCAATTAAATTATCACGGGAAGATATAGCACTATCTGTCCGAGATAAAACCAAAAAAGCGTTTCGATTCACCTAATTGCTTCGTGTAAAACGTTAAAAATAACTCTTAAATGGATCTCGACTATCGAAAATTTCGCATTGTTGTATAAATTGTTCGGCAATTGGTTTACTCATTGACGGAAATTACGATATTATTGCATTAGACTTACCAATAGTTGCATAAACAATACACACGGTCAAGGATAAGATTGCAAAATAATAAAATCCCTTCATTTTTATTCGCAGTACCCTTCGTGAAGTTTTTGAGAAATTCTTAGCACGATATCTTGCTTCGTACTCTGTTTTCAACTGCAACGTTCTCTTATGTTTTTACTTCACATTCGAGTTTACATGAAGACTGACCAGGGAATCAAGTTTTCACTCGGTTTCTTTCATGGTGATAACGTTATAATCTTGGCTATGTGTAGAGTTCAGTTCGGGTGTATACGCGCCGAACGACGAGTTCGCGTGTATGATAGTTGTTTTCGATACATACAACTCTACGTTAATAAAAACCAATTTTTAATTGATTTTTGAACGATTCGCGAATTAAAAGTGCCGGTGAACGATGAACGCAGACTCGAGCCTATTGGATAACTAAGTGTAACGTTCGTTCAATTTTTACAGAGAAAACCCGAATCTAGGTTTCCTTGTAGTAAATTGTTAATTTCATGCCTTATATTTTTAACAATGTGAAGACTGATTCGCTTTAAAAAATATCTTTTTCCACTGTTCTACCGGCGTAAGATCGCGATAGTTTACGGATTGGACGATAGAGGGTAGCACGTTCACAGTATTCAAACATGTTACAGTTGAATTACTTACGAGAATGAGACATTGATTAAATTGCCGTATTTCACGCTAAAATTTGAATATTCCGTTGTAAAGTTTGGAAAGCGTGAACCCGCGTAAATAAAAATACACGTGTTGTTTAGCCACGTGAGAATGGGATCTTACCGAAAATGTAGGGAAATGTAGCGGGATTTTACACGCCTTTATCTTTTAATGAAACATTGGATAATGTTCAACCAAACATTCGTACAAAAATTCAGTGAAAAACGTTTACTCCCAAAGCGTTATTCCCCATCGATAAAATATTGTGGCGGATAGTTGTTATGCGTCATCGTAGTCATTTGTTCGTTATAAACAATGCAAAAAGCTTTGCGTGATACAAATATGGTTTCCGCGAAATAACACCCGCTTAGTCTAGCGCGCAATTAAAAGTTTGTCAACACAAGTATAGCTCGAACATATACGAGTGATGTCGATAATAACAATTTCGCAAGTACGCCTATATATACTTACAGATACACAGAAACGCGCGGCGCGCGTGGCTTTTTTTCCTGGTCGATGCACTTAATTAGCTCGTTAAATTAATTAAACTGGCGTGGTGCGCGCGGCGGATGCTAAAAAGCGGTGTCCGCGCGAGTGATATCAACAAATAAAAAGAGAGAAGGACAACGGCCCGATAATAATAACTCGCAAAAGTCGAGAATGTGCGTGTATGTATGCGCGATCGATACTCCAGCGGGCTAAATTAAACGAGACAATGGGGCGATGATTTCTCGCGGCGCATTGATCCGATATGCTATATATGTGCCTGTGCGTGTTTATGTGTGTGTGCACTCGTGTATATTCTCTCTCTCTCTCTTTCGCGACAGGCGCGCGTGCTGCCGGGGAGACCGCTCCAAAAATTAAAGTACTATCTAGCCAGACA
Source organism: Chouioia cunea (assembly GCA_030064505.1). Classification (NCBI taxonomy): domain Eukaryota; kingdom Metazoa; phylum Arthropoda; class Insecta; order Hymenoptera; family Eulophidae; genus Chouioia; species Chouioia cunea. The sequence continues at coordinate 24,519,780 of JAOPFQ010000002.1, forward strand.
ATCGAACGTGCGCCACCCGGCGCGGCCCTATAATTAAATATCGGTTATAGTCGTTTTGTCGGCTTTTTTACCGCGATTTCCCGCTCAATCGGCGACGTCAAAAGTTTAATTTTTCGATTAACTAACAGCTACAACCGTTCAAAGCGATGTATTTCATTTGACGTTTGTTTTTTAATGGTCGTTTCAATTGTATCAATTCAATTATGATTATTTATCTCGCATATCTTTGTTGCGCATTAATATTTTGCGTTAGGACTACTATCACGGTTTAGAACAAGTACTGGTGCGATTAGGCAATTTGATTTTCGTTAAGTACTCATCCGATTTTCACCTGTTATTGTACCCGAAATATTGTTTTTCTCGCTATTCTTAGCGTTCCGGCGGCGCGTTGATTCAGTTTTCTAAATTAACGAGCGATGATTAGATGTTATCTTAAAACATTTTTTATTTTATTATATTCCGACGAATAGATGAACTGGACACTTTATAGTTTACGCGTTCAACCGTGTATTTTGTTAGAAAATAAATAACATAGAATGGACTTACGGACGACGTTATTTAAACGTTTGTTGTTTACTATAATGATAATTACGTTTCAGAATAGTACCGCCTTGCCTATTTATAATCGTTATCGTTAATCTGTTGTATTAATCAATATTAAGATTAATTAATATTGGAATGGAAAAGAATAAAACGAGCGTTCGAGGCGCGATTTGATATTCGAAAAAATACAATTGAAAATCAGAGTTGAAAAAATACACGTTATCTCTGCCCGACATAGCTTCGAGTAAAACGAATAAATATCTTAGAAAGAAGCGACCGTTTAATATGTACACGTACACACGAACACCGGCCAATTTGCTCGTCGCACGCGTTCAAACAATAAAAAGGGCCGGTGTGTCTTTGGCCAGCACAATAGGTTCCCGTTTACGTGTGACAACATAAATCAATTTATCCATCGACGTTGGAGGGTGAACGGTGCCGAGTTCTTGGGAAAAAAGCAGCAACGACGAAGAACGACGCGTAACGTTGCATGCCTAAGATTTTTCAAAACACGCGAGACTATCTAATGGCTTCTTTTCCAGGAGTCCTATTCGGTACCTTTTGTACACCCGTATAATGCGAGATGCGCTGTTTACGGTGATTTGCTGCATTGTTTGCATCACGCTTTGATCGATTGTTTCTCTTTCGCATTGGCGTTCATTGGCCATCTTTTTCCTATTGCCGTAGGTTACACGATTTGACTTTATCAAGCAGTCCCCGAAACGCTATGACCATCGGAATATCACCATCGTATCGAGTGATAATTATAAGTAGTTCGAAAGATGTTACTGTAAAGGAAGATAATGAAATGAACGTCAGCGCGGAGAAGAATAGAACGATCGCGCGACGCACGACGAATTGCGATTAGTTTACTCAAAAAATACAATCTCGTAAATGACTTGTTTATTACTACCGTTATCGCCCCACTTTCCTACAATATACGTATATAACAATTTGGCTGAAAACAGAAGATTCGACACCAATACGAACAATAACTGGAAAGATCGTCAGCGTGAAAACACCGAGAATGCGTAATATAATAAGCCGTACAGTGACTTCGTATTATACGGATATCATTGTTTGTTCAGCCGTGGCACAGGAATAGGACTATAAAGGAGAGCGTTCGCGCGCGACTCGGTATCGATGAATTTATGCATGACGCGCTTGCGGATCGAGCAATAATATTTTCATTTCGTGTCTAGCTGTGTATACATATATATATATATACATATATATATATATATATCCATCTCTCCACTTGTGAGGGTGAATTAAAGTGTGTTAAGGGTAACGAGAAAAATTATAAAATAGGTGAAATTCGCGTTATGCCCATATACATGTATACATGTTGTACACTCGTCTATTAATTGTACGTTCTTTGGATTCCTGCTTCGGAAACAGCAGTGATGTTTGTGTGCTTCGTTAGACAAGCTTTAATGCCTATATGATGTTTCTAAAGTTGAGCAAACTGTACTTGTTGTCAACAAATTCCATTTGTGTCTCGATACAAACAAGAAATACCGCTGCATTCCAAAAAAAATGGCGCAAAGAAGAAGTCTCTCGAAGAAAAGTAAACTGACTGTGCGGTAAGAATAGCAGGAGTACAGTAGCAAAGTGACTAACTGTGGCCTATTGTCGCTACGAACTCGGAGACAAAATGAACTCGATTGTTAGCCACGGAGGTATCATAATGAACGGCTATTCAGTTAGACGACACCAGATGAGTTTCGCGTATTTTGCCTCGCTGCTTCGTCAGCCATGCTTTTTATTGTCTTTGTGAGCTGAGAATCAAAATGAACATCTGCAGAAAGATAATTTGATAGAACCTTTGTTTAATCACATTTTTTGACATGTATATAGAATAAAAATTAGAGTTTCAGAGCACTCGTTTATTCATTGAAATTCCTTCCAAGTGACATATCGTAATTTCTGAAAGTTGATTAAATTGCTACACCGTCGAAGTAACGCTTGGAGCGTAAGCTATTCCGACAGATTTTTTTCGAGATTTAGTCAGAAAAACATTTCGGCTGTACCTTTTGATAATAACAATTTTCCATTGTCGATAACTGCTTGCGCAAATCGTGAATTTAAAGATTTTAAACGAACAAACTATACATTGACGATTATACCGGAATTACATGCAGGTATTATCTTGCGATATTTTTCTTTTTCAAATTTATCGATTAAAAAAATATATCAGCAGTTGTAGTTAGACCCGGCAGTAAGAGAAAAAACAAATCAGACGTGGCAAAAGAGCATATTAAAGTTGAAAAATAAAAGAAAAGAGGAAAAAAAATGGCTATGATGTATCGTTTACACAGAATCGGTATAAGTAATCTTTATATTTTATGGCTTCAGAATTCTCTCTCAATTTCTGTTTTATTCTGCTCTCAGCAAAAATGTTCAAATGTTTATCTCGTCAAAAAAGATACGTTTCTAACGTTTTAAGGTACTTAGTAGTTGAAAGCTCAATTCCACTGTGACAAAGCCTTTTGTGTAAACGTTCGTACAAGTTTATTATTCTAAAAGTTGTTTCACTAATAAAGAGGTTTATCTAATTAATAACTTTTTTTTGCTTTCAAAATATGTCGTTTATACAAATATTTGCAGTAAATACGTCAAACAATGCAGATCTCGTTTGTTACAATAGAATTAGGCATGAATGATATTATTGCCATACATCACATATCGAATCAAAACATTTCTTCTCTAACAGCAGCGAAAACTCACGCAAGAATTCATCGGGATAAGTGCAATTGTCAGATGAAAAAGAAAACAATAGTTAGAAAGATAGAAAAAGAAGAGACGACACTCATCGTTTCGCGTAAAGCGCAGAAAAATGCTGGAGAAAAATAGCGACAACAGTTGCTGGAATAAAAGTCAGACGCGCATAAATGCGTCGACACGAGAGAGAGAGAGAGAGAGAGAGAGAGACATAAGTTCGCCGAAAAGCAAAAACATAAAAACGAAGAAAGAAAGGACTGAATGGCTGAGAGTGAGCGAGCGCATTCGAGCGCGCTAAACGCCACTAAACGGGGCAAAACTAGGGTAAAACATACGTTTCCGCTTTCTCATAATACATCATAAGCGTGCGCTCGAGCGCGCGGAACTATAGCGCCTATTGTGCGGCCCATTGTCACGTATAACGAATGGTTATTCGGTGCAAAAGAAAGCAAGCGGGCACGAGTAACGATGCGCGTGTGCGCGAGAGAGAGAGAGCTCATTTTGTCAAATATGTTTGCTCTTGTCTCTCCTGCTTCCATTGGTCTTTTCTGACTTGCTTTTCTTCATAACTGTTATGAAGCTTTTTGCCTTGCCATCAAGACTCCAATTCGCGTTGTCTTCCTTCTCCTCCCCCTCCTCGTGGTTAAAGTGGTCGTCTTCCTTCGTATTAGCCTCTTCCTCCCTTACGAGGGGTCTTTGTCTTATCAATTATTTGGTTATGTTTCATTTATCAAGCCTTGGAATTTACATTTAAAATCCTCTGAAGTTACAGGGTTTATTAATTATATTCAATGTTTTCATTAACTTTTTCGATTTTTCCATATCTGACTTTAAATAACAAAATAAAACATTAATCATTGTAATAAAAAATTGATTCGTTTTTAAAAATCACGCGATTCATATACAATTAACCAATTAGTAACTGTGTTACAAACAACAATAATCTGATAAAAGCAATGCGAGTCATGCAGGGTATAAGCAAGGGCAATTAAGTAAAGAAAACAAAAATACATACGTTGAAAAGAGCAGTTTATAAGAGGGAGAGACAAAAAATTGATCTCAAGTGCGCGATTGCGCTGTATCAGTTCCTCGAGTGGTCGTCATGCAAAAAAGGGGTGGAGTGACACGCTGAAGATTGAAGAGAGAAAGAGAGAGAGAGAGAGAGCCAGAGAAAAAAATGAGAGGAGCATTTGTGGCCACGTGCAGGGCGAGTGACGAATATGATTGCGTCAACGACGATAGAGCGACGGAGAGAGAAAGAGAGAGAGAGAGAGACAAGAGTCCCCGACAATATGCTGTCAGCCGTGAAATGCTGGATCGCTGCTCACCTCCCTATAAGTGGGATTCATGAGGGTTGTGGCTGCCAAGGAACCAGAGTGCGGGATGAATTGATAGGATTAATATTATAGTTGGCTAAGTGTCTTCTATGCAATTTTGAGTCTCGACTGAATGTATTATGTTAAAAAGTTGACATTTAATATCAATAATTCGAGTGTGTAAAAATGTATGATATTATTGTTTTCCACTAGACGATAAATGATTTCATTTGATCTCCATTCTGCGTTATACGCGTTTCTTTACGTACCGTATATATATATATATATGGAGGTTGAATTGTCGGAAGTAACATCAATGATTAATCTTGTAACATTATTATACAAGTTCAATACTATTGATTGTATATACATATATATAGAATCATTCAATATTATTCAATATTAACTATTGATTGTTAGTATAACCGTAGATAAAAATCCACAGTTGTTTCGTATTTTTCCTCTTAATTAACACGTGAATGTGCAATAAATAAATGTACGTCTTTCTACTAGTGTCGTTACCGAATTCGCAGTTTCAGTCTGTTCATTAGCACACGTGCTGGTATTTGAGTAATGACAACTCCACACATCGTTATAGCATACATTTTTGACGTCGCGCAATATGGCACGTGCAGTATTTGTTCAGGCTCCTATCGTAAACAGTGCAGACATGGCTAGAGACATCTTTTTTTTCTTAAGTGTCTATTGTTATTTATAAGTATGTATGAAGTGGATATACTGGCAGTTTTTTTCACGAAGAATAAGTTTTGAGTTTTTGTAAAAAACAAACAAATTGCACACTGCTGAGTTTTTCTGAAGAACTATTTGAATAATGCCAAGCAAGAAGATTGTACTTGAAATTGTTCAATTATTGCTTCAAACCACAACAGCTATATACACAAGAACTTCGCGTATACCGATTTTAATTCGCATGTATTTATTGTAAATACACGGCAAATGACCGAAATGAATTGGTCTCTGTATTCGTAATAGGAATTTGAATCTTAGCTCATTGACTACTTTTCGCTCGATGACTCAGTCGATGAAAAAAAACGTCAAGGTAACTGAACGTTACATGTAAGAAGTATACATTTGCGCGAGGTCAAAGGCAAAACACGTTTTGACGTCTACAATAACAGAGGCGCGAGGGTGTGAAAAGTGCTTGAAACCGCGTAAACTTAGGTACTCTCGACTTATTCATCTCACTCTCACTCCCTCTCTCTCTCTCACTCCCTCTCTCTCTCTCTCTCTCTCTCTCTCTCAGGCGTACGGCTGCATACGTGTGCGTGCAAGCGACACAACCCCTTACGCGCTGCTCCAACAACCGACACACCTCCTGCCAAGCTCAAGCATCACCTTGACAGTTTGCGGCTGCTAAATTGTAAAGAGATTTGCGGTTTCTATATATATACATATATATATATATAGATGTATAGAAAGCCGCTCGCGCAAATGCCAAGCGTTATATACAAGCCTCTTGCACCTCTCTGATTAAACATTTTGAGCACGACTATGTACTAGCTATTGTAGCAGTACACGTCTATTGATGGCTGTGAAGTATTTTTACGATACGATTCTTACAAAGAATAGTATGTCATTTTGAGAGTCTGCAGAGTATACGTACTTCTCGAAATGTGGAAGACCAATTTATCCATTGATACCCATTAAAATTAATTTAGTTAGATTAATTGATAAATTTCCTGCAGTAATTCTTGGCTGGTAATAGTTTAAAGTTTGTTCGTCACATTCTAGAAACGGTCAGTCTCACGTGCAAAGATTATTGCGTAGTGAGCTACGCAAACGAGAAGACAAATGAAAAAGAATAAAAAAATGAAGGATTGTCATAGCAGGTGAGAAAATACAATTACTCAGAAGACGTCGTTTTCATCGTCATCGGTCGGAGAATCATCGTATAGCTACTGTACTGTTTTATGGTTATTATTATCTGCAAACAAGCGCGCGCAGCCAGCGGAAGTTTGCGCTGTGTGCTCGAAACAATGAGGGCTTTCGTCGACGAGCTGCTATATACTGCGCACATATGCATCTCTGCAGTGCAGGTTTCGAATCTACCGGGAATACAATGACGCGCGCGACTGCATTTACGAGACTGTGTATTGCGAGGGGGTAAGAAGCCTTGCCCGCGCACATGCATTACCTTTATTGTGTACGAGCTGCGCCCAGGATATAGAGATATTCATTACTCTGTCTCAACAGACCTCGCGCTTTTTATTATTTACTTTTCTCGCTTCTTTGCTGCACTCTCGTATTTTAACGCGTATTACTTTAATTCCCATCAGTAACGCATGCTGCTTGATTTTTTTGCCTTTTCTTTATTCTCTCGACTTTCTTTCTCGTTTTGTGCGTGTCGAGTGCATGGTTAAGCGCTAACATTTACTTCCTTACTAATATCAAGAATAATAACATCAAGATTACAGGTTCAAACATTTTCTTATTCAGGCACAAAAGGTATAAATTCACGTAATATTCTCTCGCTGTATTTTCGCGCGAAAGACATGCCGTTCTTTTTTTGCCGAGAGTCCCCTCTCTTTTCAGTTTCGCGCCATCTCCTCCCGAGAACGCGCGGCGCTGCGCGTATATACACAGCCTCCGCCTTCTTCTCGGCTTAGTCCTCCTACACGCCTTCCTCCTTCTCCTCCTCCTGCAACAGAGAGAAACTTTACCACCACCATTGCCGACGCACAACACGCTGATTCGTGCATTGCCCATACTCGTATGGCTTTCTCTCTCTCTCTCTCTCTCTCTCTCTCTCTCCCTCCCTCCCTCTTACGCCAAGGATAGAACGTGTGAACTTTTTCTTTGGATTTTTTGTAAAATAGCACAGGTATACGCCTATAGTATAATAATGAAATAAAAATCTTGTTTCTTTGTCGAAATCATTAAATTACACAAAAATTGACAATAAACGTTTGTCAAATTTGTTTCTTTGTAACGCACACGGTTTGAAAAAAATGCGGAAAAAAGTTTGAAAAAACAAGTTTAAATAAAAGTGCAAGACTTCAAAGTAGACAAATAAATATCGTCTCGATAAAGGCCAATCAGTAAATGCAATTGACTGTTTCGTCCGTAAACTACTTGGTTATCGAATTCAGACACTCGAGAACGTTGCAGCAGGTAATCCCCTAATCCGTTGAACCCAAGCGCATAAATAACAAATCGCTAGAGAGGCGCTGCTGCTCGTTGAGAGAGCAGATAACGAGCGAGTTTCCCGTAAAGTGGATGCTCGTTACGCCTCACCAGTTGCCAGTTTATACTTACCTGCGTGCGCCCTCTCTCTCTCTCTCTCTCTCTCTCTCACTTTATACACTCATATATCATATCTTCGGGTCCACACGCGACTCTTGCGACACCGGGGGGTTGCATAGTTTCTTTTTTTACCTCTGTCTCAATGAGATATATACGGAGACAGCGCCAAGTGGAGCGGAGAGCAATCGGTTATAAATCCAGCTCGTAAACATGTCCGTAGTCTTGTAGAAAACGGGGTGAAAATGGCTCTGACCCGATGTCGATCGCGAGTACTCTTCTCTCAAGCCTATAAATATCAATGGAACCGAAGAGGATTCCATCTGTTTGATCGTACACATTGTACTTGTCCCAAAAATGTATTTCTCGCGTCAGTTTAACGTACGTAGTCTGGCAAAAGAATGTCCTACTTCTTAACGTATAAATGTAAGATTACGCGTATGGAGTTATACTCACTGCTAAATACATCATTGTACATAGTACGATAACACATTCAACGTCGATTGATATTCCTATGTAACCTGTCGTAATTTGGAAGAAGCAATTTTTATTTGAGTAGCAGTTTACAAGATTAAGAAGTACGGGTAGAAAAAAGTAAAAAGTCCAACTGTCGAAATTTGAATAAAAAATAATACAATGGACATTAAATGTATAAATTATTGTCGACTGCTTTTCGCTTGATACTTTTAATTCAATGTTACAATAACGGTTTATCTTTATAGTACATGTAATAAAATTAACTATTCGGAATATCCTGGAATTAACCACATATACAAATACATGAGTTGCATTTAAAAAATACGTATACGTTAGCCATATTTTCAACGAACGGTAATCCCCTAGTCTAGTTTCAGCAACACTCATCGCGTGGAGTGTTATTACTGGGTAAACAAAAATAACGCGATTACACACGACATATCTCATTGTTATCGAGTCCGCTTGTAGGAGCAACGACTTAATGATCAACCCTATAGCTATGGTTGCAGCTTATATTCAATGAAACCTGTGGTACTCAACAACTCAAACTAGTATCAACATTTGTAATAATTTAAATTAGTTTACACAATTCATTTTCATCGAAAGCCTGCAATTTGACCACTGAAAATTCCCTCGTCGAGGTAAAAATATGCGCATTCCAGCGTCAGCAGACATTGGATCTATTTGATACAAATAAAACTTCAAACGATATCTCGGGAAGTACAAATAAGATAAAAAAATTAACTTTTATTATTAAAGCTTTCAAACTATCGCAGAACAATAAATCGTATCCCATATTTCTCTGGATATCTTCCCCCATGCTCTCTTAAACATTGATATAATCATTCTTAACTCAAAAGAATTCCATCCAGATAGATTGGAGGGTGGGGTGCGTCGCGGTATTATTTATGCGCGAGCCATTATACATTGCCACGGAAAATATTATCTACGCGCATGCATTACCGCGAATTTTATTGTAGTGCCTCGTCACGTTATTTGTTAACATAATATACACATTAGAGGGGCAGGAGAGGGGAGGAGGATGAGACGCTGGCAATCTGTCAGTGGCTTTTAGATACGCTTGGTGGTTTTCTCCTGGCTCAATTTCTTCCGTTTATACTTAGCTCTTTTGCTTACTTTTATGCTCTTGGCTGTGTAATGCGTTTGGTATAATTGTATTTTAAACTTGTCTCAAAACTCTCTTCCGTTGGTTATTCACTAGAACCCTGGACACGAATCATTTCAATATTATTTCAATTATACAATTAAAACGTATGTTAATTAACTATTGCTCTGATAGCCAAGCCCTTCTCGCTGGCAACCTTTTTATTTTAAAACGAAAATAAATAACGACGAATGTCTATAAATCTCTAAATGTCTTTTATTTGAATTAGTTCCTTTTCGACAAGTCAATGGCTGCAATGTATAGCGACGATAAAATACCATATATCTCAATGGATTCGTGTTGTCGCCAGGCACAGGTTCAGTTGCCAAGCATCTCCAATGTATCACTGATAATGGAAGGAAGCAATAATGATGCTAGCAATAAAAATAGCATAAGAGCTCAATATTGAAAACTGAATGGCGATGTACACTTTGAAATATTGGCAGTTGGCAATACTACTACTTTTAAGAAAACAATTTTGAATCGATGTTCTTTTGTATTTTATAATTCAGCATGAACTTCGAAATTTATGAGGCAACTCTCCATACATTAATATCTGTAAGTTTCGTTTCGATTTAACGACCACGAGTAGGCATTATGGGAGAGTTTTTCACTGTTGAGCTTTCATCTTCATTCGATTAACATACGTGTATAACTTTATTGATTACGATATGTATAGTGTCAGTGGTATACGCGAAAATGTGCTAGTGAGTTCGGCATTTATATCTACTATTGTTTGTCTGTCTCTGAAAATCAAAGCGATATTTTCCACATATAGATATTTATCTCTCAGAGATCTTGTATATTGAACGAATCAAGTGTCGGTAGACGCAATCAAGTATCATTGCATGTTGACTAGTCACGATTAGGTCAACGGTTTGAGTTATCCGCTTCAATGTTTAAACTTGCATAGATGAGATTGATATAATTCAAGGGTGCATTTCGGATAAATTTATTATGAAATTAACCGTGAATAATTTGAAAAGCTGCAAATCCATTTTCATCAGACATCACAATGCATTCCCGCGGTAGAGAGTGATCGGGCGGCAAAGTTCGAAATCGAAGAGAGCGCCTTGACAAAGCGAGAGGGTGGTGTCGACAATGGCCCCCCCGACGACGCGCCACAATGCCTGTTTACTGTCTCCGTTCGTTCACTGTCTCTCTTGCTCTTGCAGGAGGGGGTAGCACACCCCGCCTGTCCTCTTTTTACTTCCTCGCGTTACTCGCGCAAGCGCAAGCGAACATGACACGGGAGCTTCTTTTTACATGATTTATTATAGTCGAGCCACGAGCGCTCTTGGGACATCGATTTGTCCATGTCTCGTTGTTTTTGTAGGGATGATGGGAATTACATTTTTGTTTCGTTCAACTTCGTCAAGTTTATTTTTGTCTGGGTAGTTATTTTTTATGTACGAAAAAATGCAGAGTAAGTATAAAATCTAAAGTAAAAGTAGGGCAAAGAAGAGGAAGAAAAAGAAAGTTTAATATCAAATGTGAATTTATGATATTAAAATTGCTAGACAGGAAACTTTAGATTTCGAGTACTGTTTTATTGGTGATAAATAAATATACGCGTTTAATAGGTCGATGAGTTGAAAGTTCATAGAACTAATGGCGTATGAAACGTATCGCTAAAATTCTCGTATGAAACGTATCGCATTATTGATGATTCCAGCAATAGCCGATATTTTGGTATTCTTAATTGCATACAGTTAGATTTGAAAATAAATTGTCAGAAATTAAAAAAAAAAAGAATGGACACTAAGAGAGGGTTAACAGCAGACAATCTTGTAATCGCTATTGTCGTCGCTATTGTCGCACATCGAAGCGACAAGCAAGTTAGTGGCTAAGCGTTGTTCAATATGTCCGTACAATGTGGCCAACGCTCAGCCCAGTCAACGCAAAACAATGACGTCGACATAATGTGATAATGGAGCGCCGTCAGCAGCCACTCCTTCCCTCTATATAAGCAATTCGAGAGACTCAGGGAAAGTGGAGTAGCAGGGAAACGGTATGTTATATATGTGTGTGTGTGTTTGTAGGGGGAGGTGGAAAGCTGTTTCTTGTACACACTTTCTTGTAATGAAATAGAATTCCTCACGTTGATACATGTTATCAAAAACTTACACTGTAGATTTTTTATTTCATTCTGGCTGAAAATCAACGTACGGCACAAAATTGAATTGTAAGAAGGTTGTAAAAAATGGTCCTCGTTATCAATTGCTATACAAAGCATGGAGTTTTCCGATTACTTAAACTCTTGAATATTCACGCAAAGCTTTAGTTATTACAACGGCAAAAAACGTTCACCCTTTTTTTGCTTTCGCATCGATGAGAAGCCGATCGTTAATCGGCTGCCAGTCAGTGGCCCCTTCGGTGCTCGCCGAGAGCTGAATCACGAGTTTCTCGTACATTGACAGAACGAGAGAGAGAGAGAGAGAGAGAGAGAGAGAGCATTGCACCCTCCCTCTATCATGCGCCGCTTCCACGACTTGACGTCGCTTATCGTCGCCCCGAGCCTCAGCACCACTTCAGCTCCTCTCTATACGAGACTTCGATTGCGAATATTGGGACATAACGAGTGTACGGATCGTTTACGCACTAAGCGAATTAGAGCCGAGGTTGCGACTAAACAAAGAGGGCTCATTTGGAAAAAACAAACAAAACAAACAAACAATTAAACCTTTTTTATTCGCTTTAATTGTCAATTAAATTCGCAGGCAGCTCTGCTTCCAGACAATGTTTTCATAAGTGGTTTTGCCGTGTCTATATAGGGTTTATGAATGTTAATTCTATAGCATCAAGCTCGTTTACATAGCAATGACTGAGCTTCTCAGTCGATCTACCATTATTGTAATCAAATCTACATCGGTTGTCATTCAAAATCATAACGATAATACGCTATATTTTATTAACAAAATATACTCATTTTTATTTTAATCGTACAAATGAATGTTTATTTTCCAACAAGACTTGAATCAATCTTATATATTTTTCACCGTTATGGAATACCGTTATGGCACACGTCCGCCATAATTTATAATATTAATGTTCGGCAGAATATTGTTTGATAAAACAATTAATGCGAATTAAATCGTGTATATTCGATCGAAAAGTTACAATAACGAATATTAATAAGCTACTTTAAAACAAGCTTGAAATATATACGTAGGAATAAACGTATTCACTTATGGGTTTATACTCTTAGGCAGATCGGTAGCCGCTTAAGGGTGGAGTGGGCGACGAGAGCAAAAAAAAAAGAAAAGGGTGACGAGCAGGAATGAGCCTCTCTCGTTCGTGTTGCGGGTATAAAACGAGGGATGATTAAAATAACGAGGCTGCGAGGGGACGAGCTTCTTCTCGGAATGATATTTTATCTCCTGTGCGCGTTATAATCTCTCGTGCACGCTTTTGTCACTTCACGACGGACTCTTCTATGTGAGCTTTTTGTTTTCACATTCTGAACTGCTTTTTTTCCTTTTCGTTTTTAGAGTGATGAGTTATTATATAATTTTCATGTAGGTAATTTTTCATGTGTCGTACGTAGACAACTTACTTACATGTAGTATTTAATCAATTGTAATTTGTCCAGAGTAAATTTGGAATATTCCAGATGACGTGAACATTTTCAAGTTAAAAGCGCTATGTCGTCGCAAATTTGCGGTTCTCCTAAGGGAAAACCTCGTCCGTGACGTGCATAAAGCCCTTAGTTTTTTTAATAGAATTTTCAGGATACATTTCTTCATCCTCTAGGACTTTAATAGCTTTAATTTAAAACGTAACAATTTTGAAAACTTTGATTCAGGACTTGGATCTTTAGCTAACTATTTACTCTTGAAGTATTTCCACTTCTATCCATCGTTTCAGCAGTTGGCAAGTTTGCTAAGCGAGAGCGGCAATATTGTCGTGAAACAATGTGACATCGTCCCCTCTCGTAAACCGCGTACGCGCGCGCAACATCAATTGATGGTATACATGACGATGAATTGCATTGAGAGAAGGGGTGATGCATCATTTTTGCGAGAGCATTAGGTTCGTTTATCGTTATCTGCGCGTGAGGAAATTCAATGATACTTTTGAGAGTCCTTGAAAATATCAACGAAAGAGTTTGCATGGGATTCAAGCTCGTTTGCAGAGGTTTGTATATACGGTATTCTTTTTTTTCTTTAATTGTGCGCGCTCATTTTACTGAAAGCAGTCTTGCACTTTCAAGCTTTTGATTCGGTTTTCGAGCACGAGTATACGCAACGTTAACTGATATTGCAACCAAAGTCTTTTTTAAACCCCCTTTTCTCGCGCGTTTTCAAGCGATAATCACTGTCTTTTCTTAGTTGACAAGATTGAAAGGTGAACCATAAAACGTTATTTATTTTCTCGGTGAATAATGTATATCAAAGCAAACGGCGCTAAACTTTAGCACATATCAGAGTAAGTGAATCTCCGAGTATAGTTCATCAATAAAAGCGCTAACATCCATGATTCTTGATCTCACATTTGAAAAGTAAGTCCTGGCGATTGAAAGAAAAAAAGTTATACACCAAATCCAAACGTACACAACGTATAGTCGACGTGTCTTTTTTCATTCTGAGCTGCGCGTCTCCCTCCCTCGCAAACAGAGAAAAAGAGACGTGGGGTTGCACGAGCAAGAGTGAGTGAGAGAGGGAGAGAGAGAGAGAGAGAGAGAGAGCAGTGCGCGGAGAAATAATTTAAAAGCTGAATTGAATTTTTTTGCTCCTCGCCAGGAGTCTTTCGTTCGGGGCATTGGGAGGCGGACAATGGCTCAATGGCGATGTATCAAGGAAAGTCGACTCGCAAGAGCGAAAGAGAGAGAAAGAGAGAGAGAGAGAGAGAGAGAGAGAGAGAGAGAGAGAGAGAGAGAGAACCGTATTGTATCGGCCTTTCCTCCGCTCGCCCCGCTTCTTTCTCTTCTTTCTCTCTCTTTATTTCTCCTTTTCTGTTGCTCTTATCTTGCCTCCTGCTTGCTTGCATTCCCTCTTTCACCTCCCTGTTTATATTTTTACCCTCGCTTTCCTCCGACGCTTCGCTTTATGCGCGTATATGTTTCTTGCCTCCTGCACGACTGTTTCTCTTTTCTTATTGTGCGTGCGTGCATTTTTTGCAAGCACATGCTTTCGACGATCTTCGTTGGATACCACTGATTCTCTGAGAATGGTCTTCTTAACTTATAAAAAACGGACTGTACATATCCCCTGAAAATCAGCTGAGAGTGAATGATTGATTTTAACTAGTTTTATGGAATGCTTTAATATCGAATGGTATTGATGAACAAATTGAAAAGAAATTGACGTATGATGGTTTATTACTAGAAAGCTATATTTTGATCTGTACATGTATAGGATCAATCATTAAAAAGAGATCGTAGTATTTGCATTAACAACTTCAATTACTGCGCTATGACAATTGATCTAGACGCAAGGGCAAGTCATAATAGCAATTTTAATGTGAGCTAAAAAAAGTGACCGTATGTAGAATCAATCGCTAGTGGAACAGTTACATTATTGATATAAACAGCACAGTTCCACATAATGGCGAGAAACAAATTCGTCGGAACAATGCGGGAAATGGAAGTGTGCGTTATAGCGGCGACCGAGGGACTTTTTTCCGCGATAAACTCTCTCTCTCTCTCTCTCTCTCGCGTGCGCACACGTACACCCTCACCATGCGCACACGTATACTCATTGTGAGGTAGTTACTCTCGTCCTCGTTCAATGTGAAAGCTTTGTTTTCCTATTGTTTCTCGCGCTTTCAGTTAAACTGCTTTCACATTGTCGACGTTTGTAGAACTGTTGTTATAATACAGAGGCAGAGATTTATGAATAGACTCAATGTCAAATTCTCAACTAGTAAAAGTTTTAAGGAAAATTACTATAGGCAACTCTACTATAGAATTGTCACTAATTCAAGATAACGTTCTAAGTAAAATATCGTTACAACCTTTTTGTATTTTTCCGTGCGAGAGCCGAAAACAAACGGCAAAGGTGCGATTTGGAGGTTAGAATGTGGAAAAATAACTACACACTTGATCGTGGCAATGTAATAACGTTAATAAATTACTAGTTTTAAGCGATATTTAGGAGCAACAGATAAGTATTACTTTTTTCGATCCAACAATGTGAACGCAGCTAAGGCGAGAGAATGAGCGCGCACGCGGAGGCGAGAGAGTTCCGGCCGCGCAAAAGGTACAAAGGGTGGAGACAATAGGAGGCGCCGCCCCCGAGATATTGAAACAATGGTGGTCGAACAATGGGCTGCTACTGCAAATTTAAGCTCGCGCTTGATCGGAACTACGTACGCGCGCGTGAGTGCTGAAATTTCTTCCTTTTTTCTTTTTTCCCACTCCTTCCTGGAATTGTTTTACATGTCACAGCGGTAGGTGCAGCGCGTTCGTTGATTATATATACAGTGATGCTTTTTGCATTTCGTTGATAGTATTAAATAATAAAAGTAGCTACGTTATAGATGAACAGTTATAACCTGACGTTAAATCAAAGTTCTAAAATACGAAAATGGAATGTATTTGACTACTTAAAATTAAATAAAATTAATTGTACAAGAAATGTTTCTGCTATCGACGATTCAGCTAAGTCAAATCAAAGAGATTTAGCTTTAGATATTAATATGTTTACAAATTACGTGTGATACTTTCATAGTTTACGATGAATTATATTATGTGCATAGGCTCGATGAAGCTGGTAAATCAACCGGCGAAACGTCGCCTGCAGTAATAATAAATCAACCTTCTTACAAACTTTACTTCTTATTATTTCAATTAATTTTAGATGATTGGACTACACCGAAACTCTATTTACAAAAACAAAAGTACATTTTTTTATACCAAAGATTTACTACTCTTCATAGTTGTTAAGGGCTTTTGATACCGAGCGTTTTCCTGATACATCGCAGTTCAAAACTTCATACTTTTGTTGATTGATTATTTTAAACATTTAAAGACACCATCAGCATGACAGATCAAAGGTTAAATAATATATAGAAATTAGACATGAACTATGGTTTGAACATGTTCTGTTATTTTTTTACTCATAAACTCAATTAAAAAAAACTTGATAAACTTTTAATACGTTAATTTATTTAAGTGAGATCTGAAAATTGAATATAGTCAAGACCGACTGATTAATGTAAAATTGATTCTTTTACAATGTACCAAAGATTTTTGTTGGGGAAATAAAGAAAAAGTGACAATGAAAAATACAGGTGAAAAATAGAATGGATGAAAATAGCGATTGACGCGCAATGTTGATGTATCAATAGCATCCGAAAGCAGCGTATAGGACAAAAAGGGAACAGAAGAACCAATGGCAATTCAGCAAAATGAACGAGATGAGCCAAACAAACGGAAAAGCGAGGCTCCTATAGAGGCACAACAACGCACTCGGAGGTCGCATATATATTCGCAAAATGAAGATGAACAAGCTTACGCGATGGGGGATTGCAGCAGCGGTAGCAGCACCACCACCAGTAGTAGCAGCACACAATGTCACATAGCGTACAGTAGGCCTTCTCTCTCAACCTCCCTCTCAACTTCGCTCGCTCTCTCCCTCACTGTGTGTGTACAAATACAAAACGACCAAATACGTGAAATCGATTTCCAGCAAATAATCGGATACTCTCAGCTTTCCGCGGCTGCGAAGCCCCAGCGGGAGTGAGAGAGAGAGAGGGGGGGGGGGAGGTGGAGCGTAGTCACATAATTCAGAATCGACAAAGCGGCAGATTATGGAAATAGAGTCCCCAAGAGCTGCCGGAGTCGCGACTTTCTCTCTCGCTCGGTCGCTCTCTTGCATGCGCGCCCGCGAGCTTTCGCGTAACTGCGTGTAAAGCTCGACAGTGTTGCCATGCCAACCATTGTCGCACGTTCTCCTGTCTCTCTCGCTCTTTCTAGCCCGCCACGACGCAGCACTTGCTGCACCTCTGTGCTTCTGTATTTTCTCTTCGAACTTCAAACTCAACCTACGTAGCTATATACGTGGCAACCTTACTATGTTTTACTTATATTCTTCTATTGCACGTAACTTTTCAACTTTACATTTACAGTGCATTGTAACCAATTTAGTATCAATAATAACTCGTCGAATCATTACCTTTTATGAGAGCCAACTAAAAATCAACGTAACTATAAGCACGAGTGTTATCCTGTTTGTACGTCAGCTGACAGCGTAAACAAAAATTACACACACGATATTTATTCATGCCAATTTGTCCAATCTGCTTCAGGGAAAAGAGAAATGAACAGCGATAAACTTACGGATTACTTATACTAGACACGTTTGCAAATGAGCTTGTATGGACAGTTATATATATTTTTAAGTCGTTTAAATTAACGATGACGAATAGTTTACAACAAAAACTACCATATAACTTTTAAATTAAGCAGAGAACAATTATATTAGAACAGGCGACGATGAACTTTTCCCTGGCATATAGAACTGATGACAACGGTATTTTGTTATTTACAACGATACTCCAATATTTTGCAATTAATTTCCGAATAAATCTGAATCGAAAGTGTACTTATGTGTATAATGGAAAAATATTTCCGAATGTACGTCGATAAGAGAAAAAGCGAGGATTAATATATCGTATACAGGTGAGCATGTGCATAACTGGAGGGAAATAAGAACTCGCGATATATGTTGTTGGATAATTTGTCTTTGAAGCAATCTGATGCAGCGATTTAATGGAGTTTATTTGAGTAATGAAAAGTTTGTCTCACGTGGAATCCACAAGAGGAAAAATATACGGTAAAAAGACGCATGGGTATCCCCTATACGTGTTATTAAAGTAACTTAGTAGAAAATACCGTGCGTGAATGAATAAATGTGAGTCGATATGGTCTTTCAAAGAACGAACCCTTCAATCAAATATTACCTTAAGATTAGATCTCAAAAAAGAGCTTAGTCTCTTACACACATGGACATCGTATTAATAAGAAATTAATATTAAAAACAAAATGTTGTTCATTTGATTCTACTCCACACAACATGCATATGTAACCTTTATTGAAAAGATAAAAGATGATCACACTTACTCGACAAACCCGGATGATCGTGCATTAACAAGAGCACAATAGCTTGAGCGTAAACTCGTTATTCCGACAGAAAAGCAAGCAGAGCACAAGACGATAGGGAAATCGACAACGTCACGTGACAGGCGCGCAGCGGAAGGACGTGATACGACGTAAAAAGTCGGCGCCCGCCGCACGAGCAAAGAACAGCCTGCAATCGATCGATACTAGTCTATTGTCCTCCGGAAAACAAACGACGTTTTGTTCATTAATTATCCAAAGTATGTTCGATTTTCGCCGCTACTGTTGAACTAATATTTTCAGCAATTATCTCGGTGCTCTGGAAAAATAGCATTCGTAATGGGGGATAATAAACACGACAATTGATTATCGTAATAAACTTTAGATCGATTGTGCAAATCAACATATATCATCATGGTACAGAAATATATTTTTCTTTTGCATTGTGGATACGTTCGACACATTCAAAACTATTCGGAAATTTCATGCTCTCGGTAAAATCGTTGACTTTTATTTTTAAATTCGAGTTATTTTTAATGGCTAGTTATCAACAGTACTTACCTAAGGATTCCGTCGTGTGATAAAGAAAAATTAAAGAAGTCGTTAATTAATGTTCGTCTCTCTGTTTTTTTAACAATTTTATCACGTTCTTGAAATTATATTTCAAAAGTTACGTTCTATAATAATTGATAGATGTACCGAAAGAATATTCAAATTGAATAAGAGTGGCGTTTATAGGCAATTTGCATTCGATAGTGTGTTTAACGACGATCAAAAGCCCTGATCTAATGCGACGTAAGCGCTTTAAAGCGTGACCGGTTCCACACGATCGATCGTAAATTGAAAGCCAACCGTACTTCGGGTCAAAGAGGAAAATTCGCCTCGCTAGTGACTGTAGCAAATGATCCAGAAAATCATCGACACACATCGTGTCGATTCGCCTCTCTGTCTTTCTTAAAAAAACGGTAAGCTTGCAAGCCACTTTTTCGTGAAAAGAAAAGCTCGCTGAATCAGGAGTTGCAATCGAGTCCAGAATATACACGACAATACACATGTGTATTTTGTGAAAAAAAACGAGCAAATAAAATGGAGAAAGAGAGATAGAAAGTAGTTGTGATGGGGGTGGGGAGGGGTGAATGGAACGCGGTGACGTATAGTAAATAGAAAGAGAACTCGTGTATAACACGCGGACGTAGGAAATGGCTTTGGCATGCAGATTCGATCGTCGAACGCTGTCCTGTGCCTTTCCTCTTTCCAAGAGATTCTTTTTCTTTCTTATCTTACTGACACTTTTGTTTTCGCCTTTTCTACGACTATTTTCAGTTTCTTCGCTCGATTTCCATTGTGCTACTGCGATTTTCCGGTTTGCTGATTTACGATGACAAATGACTAATTGTTCCCTAATAAATCTTGCTTACCATGTTGCGTGCTTTGCTCTTGAACAAACTCGAGATATGTATCAAAAGTTTTTATAAAATTATGAATATTGCATTATTATCAACATTAATAGGTAAACGTGAAAAGATACTCGATTAATTGCTACAGCGATCAATACATTCACCAAATAATAATAAAACGTATGCTTAATCGTAAGGTCTATTTGAATAAGTGAATAAATAATGGACCTATACGGGGGTGTTTACATGCTCACGTCATTTATCTCACGTCTTAATTCGATTTGTATCTCGGGCACTTGAGCGCAAACACCTCCCATCCCTTATATGATTGATGTTGCGTAGAACCGCTTGTAGAGTTACGCTCTTAAAAACGCATTACAAGCAGAAAATTGACATAGACCACTCGTGATCTCTCTCTCTCTCTCTCCGTCTCTCGCTCTCTTTCTGGTATATCCATCTATTTATATGCATATACAAAACGGCCGACGGCGGCAGCAAAACAGATTCTCCGAATTATCCGTGCCCAAGAAGGAGAGGGTGCATTCTAAAAAACCCCTTTTCTCACCCCCCATTGTCATTCTAATCGACGAGCGAGCTCATACATATCGCGCTTTCCTTTGGTGGCGCGCGCGTGATCTACGACTGTATAAATGCCACATTTACATATTTTTCTTCGGTAAGCTAAATGGCGAACGCTCGCTGAGTTGCCCCTTCTTGGAAAGCTTTACGGCCACGTGCCAGACTCGAGTGCGAGCTTTCTTTTTTACCGAAGTAAACTGTATTAAGGAGCGACGTTTAATCTTGCGCGACGTTTGTATTTTTGAAATTGACGTGCAGTCAATTTTATCGACAGAAGCATCGTTCGCGAGCAAATAATTTGATGTGAATATTTTGTTTTTCTCTTTAAATGTTATTCAAAAGTTAACTTGGGATTATAATCAAATACTATCACAAAGACGTCTACGTACTTCGTTCGTTAATTTGTTCAATAACACGAAATTCCACGAGAGCACTTTATATTAACGTTCATTAGTACCTACAAAACTACTACCAGTGGATACTTGTAAAACGCTTCATTGTAAATGCGTTTACCAATAATGATAATGAAACGTCATACCTAACAAGCTTTACTACTATTTATCCATTCAATTATCACGTAATCATTTTTTTTCGTAAGTTTAAGAGTTATCCATAATTTAAAAATGTTAAAAGTTGCGAAAAAAGTACTCCTCGATATTAGAATGATAAACGGCTCAAACGACGAAGAATTAAAATAACACTTGACCTTATTAATTACATCACAGCGTTGGCTCGTAGTTGATGTTCTTTTTACTGTCGTGTATATATGTATATGCATATAAATATACAAAACGTTGACTTATATACTCGGTCTTTATTCGAGGCTTGGTTTGGGTATCGTGAAAAGTTTCATCAGTATCAGACTTGAATGAAGGAGAGAGAGAGAGAGAGAGGGAGGGAGGTTGCTTGGCGGTACTTAAAGTTGGTGCCTCCTTCTCATTATGCGCATAACTATAGCACCTGTATAGCGATGAAACTGCGCAAAGAGGGCTGTAAGCGCGCGCGCGCGCGTTGCCTCTTTTCTTCAGCTCCACTCGGCTTACTACCCTGCCCGATTCATTTATTGCCACTCGACAAATAATTACCAGCGGAGTGATGCTTGCGTCTCTTCCAGCATCAGAGATTCAGAAGAAAGAAATAGAGAGAGAGAGAGAGAGAGAGAGAGAGAAGTCGTATAATGGTCTTGGGCTTTCGTTCTCGTCGTCTTTCTCTCTTTCTCTTCTTCTTCGTTCTTGTATTGGGAGCACAAAATGCATTCAGAAGACTGAATCGAGAGAAAAGTCATTCAGGCGCGACTTAATATAACCCGGCTGTGATGTAGATATCAGCGCTACGGCTTTTCCAGGAAGGCCGCACCACCTTCATTTAAGGGCGTTTCACAGTGTTCATACTAGAAAAAAAGGTTGAGAGCCGTATAATAAGTAATTTTTTCAAACTGTTCGTTCTATAATCGATGCTTTTTAGGTAATATAGTTATCGAGTATTAAAATCGCAGTATTATTATTCTCTAACAAATAGTCGAAAGTATATTGTTTACTGAATTTTGACGATAACGATAACTAGATATATGCCGCAGATTGAGATCAGTTTTACAGTGATCGTGTAATAAAATAATGGAATAGAAAATATGTGAAACTAGTTAATATCATTGATTAGTCATCAAAGCCATTCGTGAACATCCAATCCAATATCAGTTAGTACTTAATGGAGTAGAAATATAAACAAACAACAGTTAAGATGTAGATGAGACACGAATCTCTCGCATGAAAGTTGGGACGAGTCACGGGTAACGCATAATATACACACTTTTTGTACAATCAGTCTGTGAATGCTTTATCTTTCTCTTTATATAATTTTTCTACCTCATTTCATGCTTTTTTCACACTCTACCTTATCATATATTCGTTTTTTAAGAATACGTACACAATTCGGGGTCGCGGTCACGAGTCGCAGGTGAGTAAACATGAAATAGCCAAGAAATCGTTTTCTATACTTACTCGCCATATACGACTGTTTTTATTAATGAAAAACAAAAGTTGAAATTGATGTCTTTCACTTAATGAAAGTCTCAACGGTTCGTTTGATTATTTTGAGAGTGATTTTTTAACTACAAGTTTTGTACATTTTATTTCCTTTTCAAGAGATTAATTTTGGTCTCACGCTTGAAATTGTCTTGGACACCTCAAACTTCTATATTTATCATAACAATTATTATAAATTAGCAGATTTAAACCCTGCATAATGACCAATGAAATAATCAGACTTGTTTGCCAGATTGCACTTTTTGCGAAAAGTGTGTTTTCGACTAATATACCTGGATGTGTCGAATTAAAATATTCCATTAGAAGTGTAGTTCAATTAAAATATTATAAACAAAATGTCTTGATTCGGAAAGTCTTTGTTACTCTGATATTGTGTATATTGTCTATTTGGAAACACTATTGAACTGGGATGTATCCTACTTTTGCATTGTCTGACCACATATATTGATTTCTACTTAAGACTTGTATTGTCTACTAATTAATGTGTTAATGTAACTGACTTATGATTTGATAAATAGTTGTTAAATATATATAACATTTTCATTCGTAAATTTATTTTTATCCACTCTAGCCTAAGAATGTCGACTTGGTCGTTTATTTTCGGCATTTCGCAGCGTACAATATCGTATTCAACTGCTACGTAAAAGTTTTTTTACGAAATGAGTTACAGTACTTTGCATCGGGTCAGGCCACAAACCTCTCGTTTCGTAAGTAAAGCCGTTCCGTATCCACATTGAAAAATACTACTATTAAAACATTAAGGTATTATTTAGCATTTAAAATATTCACAAACTCATTGCTATTGCAGACTCTGTTAGTGAGAAACACTATTTTTTAAATTTCATTTCTCTCGTATGCTATATTTTTCTTGTTCAGATGACAATTAACTTTCCTTTGGGGAAGCGAAACAAGTTTAATTTAGTGTCGGCGCTCACGCGGCGGTCGCTCGGCATAAATATTTTTATTTATCAGGACACACTGTGCGCGCCACGCATAAGCCGTTAATTTACGTCCGCGGCTCGGCCGTTGCGTGAGTATTTTCACGCGAACTCTAAGGGACTATATTTTTGGCGATTTATGGCCGAAGAGTACGTGTGCTTCGACTTAATACGCAGGTGGATTAGTAAAACGAAGATCTGTTTCTTTTTGAATATGCTTTGGAGCGTTCGAATAATTGTGTGTTTGCTTTAATACTTTACATTATGTTATGTAATTTAAATAAATGAATTAGAACATAAATGTCACTATGCATACGCTTAGAAAATTACAGTGGCAACACCGTACGATATGCTGCAGTTGAATGTGTGAACTTTCGATCTAACTTTGAAATAAAGTATCGATGTAGAATCTCAAAAAATAATACCTTTCAATAATATTTGTTCAATGCTTTTGGCATTGAAAGAATATAAAAAAGGCCCAATGGAAGTCTTCATTCGTTCGAAAAGTTTTCAATCAAACAGTTACGAAGATTTATCGAAGCAACGAAAATCCTCGAGTCCCCGATACATCGGATATAACTGTCGAAGAATCAACACGCGATCGCGTCAAAGAAAACACGTAACCGAGTTTATATTGTCGCGGGCTACAGCGCCAGAGCAAGCCCTTCTCTTCTCTTTTTTTCCTTTGCTTTCAATCGCAGCCGTCGCTAGAGAAACAAGTGTGCGAGAGAAAGGGGTAAAGTAGAAAAGAATAGGCTCCCCTTTAAAAGGAATGAAATTGGCGAGGCCTCGCCGACTTTAATTTACAAAATCGACCGCGTGATTTCGGCTTCGAACCCTTTCCTTTTCTCCCCCTCCGCGTTTATATGGATGCGTTTTATATATATGTACGTCATTCGTCGCCCGAGTCGAATCGCTCGCGGGGCTTCGACCTTTATGCTATTTTCTTTCTATTCCATCGATACCGTGACCCTATTTCCTTCTGTCACATAGTCTTCCCTCTCATTCTTTCATTTTTTTTCTACAAAGCATATGTATAGCTTACACCTATAGTATTTCAGTTGTACACGTTTTAAATAAACGAATCTTCAAATTTAATGTTTAAGCACGGAAAGTAACATACCA
Source organism: Chouioia cunea (assembly GCA_030064505.1). Lineage (NCBI taxonomy): Eukaryota > Metazoa > Arthropoda > Insecta > Hymenoptera > Eulophidae > Chouioia > Chouioia cunea. The sequence goes on from JAOPFQ010000002.1 coordinate 24,544,408, forward strand.
ACATTCGATTGAGAAAAGCTATTCAAAGGCCCTTAGACTGACATTAAGAATAAGTTGGAACATGTAAATTTGCTAATCTCGTGGCGCTGACGTTGATAAATGTGTCTTGGCAATAATTATGCCACGATATACAAGCAGCCTGCAGTTTGTACGGCATTAAATTATACTTTGCGTACGAATTGTAATTAGGAAGGTGCACTGTGCGCTGTTGCAAGGGGGCGAGGAGGGATCATTGTTGGCTATTCACGCTCTATGTCTGTATGTGCGCGGGTGCGTCTGGAGAGCTTGTTATACGCTTCTAATTAGATCCTCGTAAATCTCGCACCGGTTAGCTGGTTCCAAGGCTTAATCAGCAAAACGGAAGATATCTGCTCGAGTTCTTATCCCGAAATTTATGTGCAGCCACCACTGTCGAGGCTAATACAATAACAACGGGACATAATAAAAGAACATAAATAAAAAGAAAGAAAAAAATTTAGAACAGGAATCAATCGATTGAATGACGACTGAGAGCCAACTATGGACTACTTGGAATCACTGTCAAGGGGACGTTTTTCCTGCGCGCGCGTGCGTACGTGCGTGCGTTTATATATATCGAGAGACGAGAGGGTTAAGAGTGTGAGAGAGAGAGGGAGATGCAGGTAGTCGACCGAGGCTCCAGTTTGTTTCTCTCTCTCTCTCTCTCTCTATCTCTCTCTTTCTGTCTCTTTTTTTTAATACAAATAATTTCGAGGGCGAGGCCCAAGTACGTATCGATGAAAGCTCGATGGGGTTGCCAGGCTGAGATATGCCAGAGGAGGGAGCTAAGAAAGAAAAAACGCCGAATAATGAACAGCCGGATAAGCTCACCCGGCTGAGAAATGGCTGTTGATAATGCTCCAAAGCTTCGAGATATTTCTGATACATTCTTTGTAGTCTTTATTTCTTTTTTTGTCTTTACGAACAAAGCGCTGATCACTACGCTCTTTGAGATTATACTCGCACGTTCGTGAACTATTACCGTAAATAACTTAAACGAACGAATACGCTAGCATTTGTCGATTACGAAACAAAGTAATCTAATGAATGACAATAGCCAAAAAAAAATAATCATACCTTTTTTATTTGTAATTTCACATGCAACTTCATCCATTATATTGCAGGATTTAATGCAGTTTCAACAATTAGAACAAGATTATTTGATCGTTCTAAAACGCTAAGTATGTAACAATGTACAAACTGATACGGTTGGATTCGATCGTAAGAAATCGCATAATAAACGTTTTTTTATAAAGGTATCCCTCTTTTTGGTAGAAATAAACAGATTACCTCTAGCAACAAAAACTACGTAGTCAAAGAAAACATCACTGAAATTTCGATCAACCCAACTCATAGGATTATTCAGTGAATCATAAAAACTGGTTATTCTCAATGATATTCGTTCCGATGGTTTATTTGGCAGAGCAGTCCTCTCAATAATCCAAATCGGCAAATGATATTCCCGCCAAATTTCCATCTTCTTTTCTATTGGATCGTCAAGAAAAATGACGTACAAATAGCGTGATCGAAGGGCGTAACTGCATTACAATAATAATTAAGAGAGAGAGTGAGAAAGAGAGTACGAGTCAGAGAAGATAGCCGAAAGGTTCGCGATGTATGTCTCCAGAAGAAAAATCTGTCGCACGCGTGTCACTTTCCAAGGGGGGTACCTGCGAGTACCGTACATGTGCAAGATTGCTCAAAGCTCTGTCTATACATAACGTATCGATATATACCTATATATATTGTCTCACATTCGGGAATTGGCCTCCTCTCGGAACGAATCTTCGGCATTGTGAAATCGAATTAGCGGATCATTTGAATTTAAGATCTGATGCGTGTGTATGTCGCGCGCCTCGCTCAACCCTATTTTATTTTCTTTATGCTACTCTAGACCCTGTTGTAATTTATGCGATCGTACATATATACATATCGACGAACGTGCATCGAAATATTCCGATACCGAAATTTCACCGTTCGCCCATTGTCGCAAGCGAATGGGTTTATAGACGAGCACGATATCCCCCGATGGGATTGTCGTTTCTGAAAGAACTCAATAGCACGAAGGCTCGATATGCGTAACCAAAGCGAAGCACAATGTTCATCAACGACAGGAGTATTATTTATCGACGTCTTATGCTGCTTTCGTTTTTCGACGTCTCTCTCTCTCTCTCTCTCTCTCTCTCTCTCTCTCTCACTCTCTGCACTGGAAATTAAATATTTCTTGATAGCATATATATGACTTGATAATATCGTGTTACACGTGAGAACATTCAAATTGATTGTCGTATTTTCGAGTTGTCATGCTATAGAAGATGCTGATACGCCAATTTTTTCGTTCAACGATTGTCAAAGATAAAAAAAGATGGTTGATCACTTTCTCATGTGATTCGCATTTCTATTAGAGCCCATGAATTTAGTTAACTGATTATATTTAATAAAATTTCTCCCTATGTCACCAATAGATTTTTAATTTTATTTTAATTACCTTATATGTGGTATTAAGAACTATTCTATTCATAGAGAAAAAGAGCACGAGAAAACAAAAATAAGCAGTTTCGAGTAGTAGCGAATACGGAGAACTGGCAGGATATATATGCCGTTGGCCACCTGGGAGTGCAAACGACTATCAAATTTAGGCGGCAGGAACAATCATAACGCGGAGTCACGATTGATCTTGTGCTCTCTCTCTCTCTTTCTCTGCGTTGAAGAAGAGAGTCAGTTGTGTGCCGCGCTCCTATTGTACCTGCTGTAATGGCGATTCAACTTGCGCTTTGCGTTTCTCCGTCCGAGTGAGACAAGGCGAGAGAGAGAGAGATTTACTGAATGGCGATATTATCTTTCCGGTGATTGTGATCCCAGATATAACGGTCCAAAGAAAATTAATTACGCTTTTGCTTTTAATCGTTTCAATATCATTACCATAAAAAGATATTTTTGGTTAGGTCGACTAATAAAACGTATGCTTTAGTGAGTTCACAGGTTTTTTATTAAAATACATCGATAGTTTAAACGTATTCAACTACTCGTATGGATGAAGAATTATGGTTATTATTCATAAAAGTAGTTTATACTGTAACATTAAATACACATGTAGAAAGATACATAAAAAAATCATATGTGTTAAGAAAACAATAATTGATCGATTTGAAGATTTATTAAATAAAATTTCGGTTGCGGATACTATGGAACTAACGTTGAAAAAAACAATTACCATCAGATTCAATTCCAGTGATATTAAAATAAATACAACGAATTTGGAGCAGTTCAAATTTTCTTTAGCCATATCAAATAAATGCTGAACCCCTTTGAAACCATTGATTATCCAGTCTTTTATTCACAGTCTAATTGCTACTTTTACCGTGATATATATAATGAAGAATCCTATCTTGAGCATCGATCCCCACCTTCCAACCCCTTAATTTGGCGCATTCTCATTTTCGATAATATCTCTCGAAAAGCGTATCGCGAGAAAATAAAAGATCCCGCAATAGAGAACAATTGACCTTTGAGTTGCAGCGTATGCCGCAGTGGCGGCTGCTGCTGCTGCTGTTGTTGCTGCTGCTGTTGCTTGAATTTGATTATTAAGAGCTTCTGAGGATGCCGCTTTCACTGTGGCAAGCTGCGTCGGAGAGCTTGAAATGAGTGACGCGGCAACAATCATTGTAGGTCGTTTAATAACTCGCAGTGGGTGTCGGGATGCGTCTGAGTAACAGAGGCCACTGGTCTTATATGTCTGTGTGAAACTAACACCGACGTTGCTTTATTTTTGTTCGTATGCTGAGTATGTCGGACGCTTTGGCGCCTATTCACGCTTTTGATTTTTCTTTCCTCTGATAGTAATTTGTATCATTTCTTTCAATCGTACGAAAAAATGTATCTTGTGTAATTTTCAGATTTTTTACAACTATTCTTACAACTTGCAGAGGCAGTTCATTAATATCACATTTGATAAGTCAATACAACCGTCTCTTGCTGATGAACTTACGCGTATCTTAAAAAGCTGCCTTCTTAGAACGGTTTAATATTAAAGATTCACCGGAGGGCAAACAAAAAGAAGAAATATATATAAAAACTTGGTGGTTACTGCGGTAAATCGATGGATCAATCTGGCCGTCAAGCCATTATAACCCGTGCATGCGCAACGATTGTGGCGACTACAAAGCTGCAAAGTTCTTCGCCGGTGCTATTCTACGCCGGCGGCGAGGTATATATAGGGAAAACAGGCGCATTGTCGCGGTCTGACAAAAGCCGACGACGCCACAAAGAAATACGTGTGAATCAGCAGTTATGAGAATAATGCAAAATTGACCCGCGAGAACGGGACACACACACACGCGCGCACATACACACATACATGCACACGAGAATAAGCAAGAGAAATTAAAAAGAAGTATACAAAGCAGGCGGAGTATATATATATATGCAGGAATGGAGTCTACTTTATATAATCGAAATATACTCTTCGATATTGCTAAATTTTATATTTTGATAATAAAACAATCGCCAATCTAAGAGTGAAATAAACATTTTACAGTGTCCGTTATCATTTAAATAAACGAATACGCTTGACAGCTACTAGTCCACTTCGACCATTCAACGTTGGGAATCTTGCTCCTAATTGGTTGATTGGACCAGCCACTCATGTGATTCCTCGATAGGGTGTACGATATATGGATACCCAGTAATCGGATACTGGGTCAAGTGCTATACTGTAAAGTAAAGACCAGAATTCTTTCAAACTAAGATTTGAAAAAAAATTAGTATGACTTTTCATCGATTAATAATCGCGATGGACATATACAACCCACGTTCAGTAAACCGGGTACTTCTTGTTTCACAATTTCTGCCCTAATCTCCCGTATATATCTCTACTGTTGGAAAGCAACCTCCTCTTTCGTATAAAAATTCACTCTAATCGTTTATTCGCTGTTTAATTGTGATACTCGAATCGTCGAGCTGAAGGAGGAACTAGTAATTCGTAAAAACCTTTCGGTTTCTACGTCTGGAAATGATGCACTTTTGCACCTAATTCTGTTTACGAATGATCTTTTTAATTTAATTCAATTGATAGCTTACAAAGTGGATAATTCATATGCGAAAATGTACTACTCCTACACCTACTCCAAAGTAACACATGCATACCCCTGAAACCATTCCTAATCGTACGACCCCCAGTTCATTTGCTCAGTCAACACGCACCTTCGCTCTCTTTCTTCTCCCAAGAAACCCTCAAACATATAGACCGTTTAAAAAACTCCTTTAGTTACACAAAAAGAGCGCAAATATTAATTTGTAGTGTGACTGTGTTATTTTTGACAATAATGTAATTGTATATTTTTTATAGGAACGCACGTGATCAAATACTATAAAGCATATTAATCTCAATTAATATTACATGTGAATGTTTCTTTTTTTTATTGAATAAAAATCAAAAAATACATTCTACAAATAGATTAATATTTGGTGTTATTTACATTCCAAAAAGAACGACGTAGTATTATAGATTACTAATCCCTTCAGTCAAATACCTCATATGGTTTACCTACGATCTTAATTAGTGACAAAATTTAACATTTTTGGTAATTCTCGAAATCTGAGAAAATCATATGTTCTTTACGAAAATAATTTAAAATCTATTATTAAATTTGGCACAATTTCATGCTATTCCGTTATTCTATAATCCATTGCTGTGCGTTTAATAAAGTCCAACAGTATAATTAGTATTACAGTCATCAAGAAAGTAAGTAACAGAGAGTGAGAGAGAGAGAGAGAGAGAGACCCAGAGAGAAAGTACCGCCTTTTATGTTATGCCTATATACCCGCGAATCACGATCAGATCGGTCACTATATATGCTCGTATACACGTTGGAATATATATAAGGGAGAAAGCTAGCACACTTAACACACACGCGGAGCTCGTTTAAATTAAGCGGGTCCTGTGCAGTCACGTGTCTGTCCCCTTTCCACTCAACTTCCTTCCATATGTAACGCCGATCGATCCCTTTTCTTCAACCCTCTCGATTGCTTTCTCTCCCTTTCCCTCTCTCTCTCTTTCTCTTTTCAATCGCGCTGCCGTTCTCAATCTTTTACTTATTCTCTTTTTAGTTCATTCAAGCTCCACTGCAGCTCTTTTCGTTTTTTGCAAACCTTCCTTGGCATTCTTATAGGGTTCGTGTATATATATATATACATCGATATTAAAAATGATCATTATTACATCGTGCGTATATTTTAAGAATACGATCGTTGAAAAATTGCTATTCATTATTTGTTGGTCGATCTACTTAAAGTACTACGTATCTTGTCATCCTTTATATCCGCCGCTATAATTGATTACATCAATCTTACGAATCATTCATTCATTCATTCGTTCGTTGTTATTCTTAATAACACTACACTGCCAAGTTCAAAGCTTATTAGTTTCAAATCATTAAGTTTGTTTCATGCATACTCGTCAAACATAACCACACACTTGAGTAAATATTTTGCAAGGTTACAACCAAAAATCATGTGTGTAAACGTAGATTTCCGGCGCCAAATTTATATGTGCTACGGCAATTAATAACTGAAAAAACACGTAGTCTCGTACGAATTTTTAATCAAACCAACATACGTAATTATCATTTTTTCTTATTTCACCCATCTTCGAAGAAGACTATTGAAATAGAACCTTCACTGCACGAATCTCCTTAAATAAACAAAACGCCCTCAAAAAGCCCAGTGATTATGCGTTTCGTGTTTTTCAGCCATCATTCTTCTTTCTTTCCTGCGACATCACCCTTCTTACTTGTGTTGTTGTTTTTTTTGCTTGGCCATTCTTCCTCGTCGCAAGCTTTTCCCATAGGATCTGTTTAACCCTACTTCCTTCTTTTTTTTCGCTGCTCATATTCTCCCCCGTCCTCTCCCGGATGAATCACCTTCGAACGACATTAATCCAAATGCTCATGATTTGCCTGAAAGCCTTTCACGAAATAAACTATATATATGCATACACTTGAATCGTTGAGCTGAGTAAGAAACGATTACTGCATAAAAAGCTTTAATTTCTCGTTTTCACGACTGAGAACGATACGCATTTACGTCTCATTTTGTTTACGAAAGATCTCTTTAATATAATTTGACTGATAGCACACATAGCGGATAGTTCAACGTTACTTTGTAGGTATTAAAAGTAGTTTAACAGTCAAAAAATTAATTCACACGATACAAAAAGTTAATGAATAAAATTCCGTGGCTTAACCGAAATACTAACGTAATAAAAGAAAAAAGAATGCGACGAGGCCATTGTTGGGGACCGCCAAACATTTATGGATCATGGATCGGAGCAAAAGCCTATATAGCTTATGATGAACGTGAGTGCTCGGTCGAAACGATAACGGGATAAACAAAAGTAACGCAACAGACATGCATGCAAAGCGATAGTGTGTGAGAGAGAGAGAGAGAGAGAGAGAGAGAGAGAGATGTAGATGCGAGGGAGGACGATCGCGAAGGGAGTAAACCGAGATAGATAGGCCCGAAGAATGGGAGAAGGAACAACAGCAAACACTATGTGGGCTTCCCTCGTGCGCGCGGCGACTGGAATGCAGCCTGCAACAATAGCCGTGCGCGCAGCCAGGTCGCACCACCGGCTGCATATTAATACGATGATGCCTCCACGTGCTCCTGCTGCAGGGGAGTGTCCGCCACAACTCGCTAGATATGCGAAACATGACAACGGATCTGTGCCATACATATATACATATGCATATATATGTATACATACATATACATATACACGCTTGTGTATGTAGCTCTGGAATTCAATTCGGCAATTGTTGTCGGTGACAAACATGCGCCACGCGTGCGGCATTTTCCTCTTTCTTTATTTTTTATCCTGCTGATTGGACATTTTCTGGACGCCTTTCATGCTTCCAGCATCAAGAGGTTTGTTGTCACAATGAGGTACGATGAAGGGTGCACGATGATTTTGATTGAGCTATTAAAAATTTTGTATAGCCTTTTGTAGTTTCAGACATTTTTTCGATTAGTTTTTTGTTTCTTGTTTTAATGTCAATTCACTTACTACCGTTCGCTTTAAGTCATTCGTGGTTGTTACGAATATTTAGGAGTTGATCAAAATTAAACCAAATGATATGTTCGATCAACATTGCACTCTTCTATGTATCACAAAATTATTAATTATATTTAGAAGTACCATATATAAAAATTTTCTTTTTTTTTTGCCAAACTCATTTCGATGGCACATATCGCACGTACGAACAATACAACAAATGGCTGGTCATTAAGTCTGAAAGAATCCCTAATCAAGCAGGCGATTGCTCTTTAGTGGCGAACAAAGGCAGCGAAATCTGTCATCTTGATGTTTCTGTTGGCAACGCCTGCCGATCTCTCATTCTTCAGCCGAGCATCTCTACCTCTTTATTTTTTTCTTCTTTTCTTTCTTCTTCATAACCCTTTTAGCTGGTGTATATATATATACATGTGAAATAATCAGAAGATCGCTTGCGAAGGCGAGAAAGGCATCTCTCTTCTACTAGGACCACACTGCCGTCGTGCCGTACTGTAGCCGCGTGTGGATGAGTTATGAGAGAGAGAGAAAGGCATCCATGAGTAGCGCGCGAACGCGTTGCAGCGGGAGGCCCACGAGTCCAGGTGTACCCGATTGAATAGAAATACGCGCGGCTAATTTACATACCACCAGTCGGACAAACGAGTAGTAGGAAGACCTTGCCGAATTTCATCGATGCTCTCGGAACAAGTGACTAATACTTTTGATTTTCTTGTCCTTTTTTTCCTTCGTCCAAATCGATACTTGAGATATAGTCTTAAAAAAATACATGTCTTTTGAGTGAATTTTTTTCCATAGAATCTATACGTGACTATTTTGATTTTTGTTTAGAACGTCTATTGTAGTAAATTTATTTATACAGTCTTGAACGAATTCTCTTTCTCAAGTTCCCAACGTGGCGCTCGCTTCACTGGCTTTAGAGCTTCCTCGAGCTTTACATGTATGAAAAAGTATAACTAAAATCTTCATAGTAGATAAATTTACGTGGACATTGTTGACAATTAAAATAAATAATTGGATTATTAAACTACATAGTTAAGAGTAATGATTTGTCACAGAATAATTTGTCGAAGCCAATATATTCCTGTAAATACAATCATCAGATTGATAGTGATATCAACGATCGACTGATGCTCGAGTAGTCGAGTTAGAACAGGCTAATTGTCAAAACCACCAAATCAAAAAGTTCCCTTGAAGTAAATAGCTAAAAGAATTCGAGCGATAATGAAAAAACTCATGAAATAGCACTCGAGAAAGAAAAAGAGAGCTGAAAGTGAGCCAAGGGTCGCGTTGCATTATAATGCCAATAAAGTCGTTGTCGTTGTCGTCGACATCGTGCAAAGAAAGAACGAATGTCAAAGGGAAGGAGGAGAGAGAGTCGGATGTGTTCGCGAGGGAGTTTCGGGAATTTCGAGACATTGACTGGCAAAGTGGCAGAGTACGGTAGCTTTCTCTCTCTCTCTCTCTTTCTCTCGCTCTTTCTCTCTTTCTATCTCGAGTGCTCGAGGAAAGCTCTAAAGTCAGTGAAGCGAGCGCCACGTTGGGAACTTGAGAAAGAGAACTCGTTCAGCGAAAAAATTGCTCAGCATTTCTAAACGCTCACTGTGCTCGCCATGCAGTTTAATAAGATTCTTGTATTTGCGATTTCCAACGCGCGACGATTCGAGTGGCACAAACGGGTTTTGATATATTTGTATATATACTTCTCCGTTGCTTACCAAACTTTGTCGTAAAGCTTGTTTGAATTTGAACATTTCCTGTCAATACCGATACAGAATACAAAACAGCTCATAGATCCCGTTGAATACAAATATGGACAATTGTAAGGCAGATTTTTTAACGAACTTCAAATTGTTTCGACTACTAATTTCGAATACGTAAATTGAATAATTCTTGTTTATGAATTTCTAAGACACGCGGTCGAGAGTCATTTACGGGCATCCTTTTAGAATCAATGAAAATGAAAATTTACATTTATTGTTTGAAATAAACATGGAATAATTATATTACAGTCATACAGAAACACGAAGGCTAAGTTTGTAATGCCTATTCAGTTTTTGGAAGTTTGAAAAAATGGTTTCGGGGCAAGACAGAGTAACCAAAGTCAATATTCTATTTCAATTTGTTTCTTAGCTCCTTTCGATGTAATTTGTCATTTCATTAGACTCCATGGAATAACTCAAATTTGAGTTGCCGTAGGTCGAAAATATGAAGGCATGAAAATATTTTGTTCTGCAAAAAATATCGTAAAAAATGTCAAAAACAGTTAAAAAAGAACCGTTATTGAATCGGGTACACTTATAAATGAAATAAGGCCATTAGAAAGCATATAATCTCTGATTTTTAACAATACCATCCCGAATCAAATATATTAAGCCAATCTAAAAATATGCAAATACGTACAAAAGGTATCTGCTTGAATACAGAACCTCTTTTCTTTTAAGTTCAAAGATAACTCATATGATACCATACTTCCAATTCAAGGGATGGTATAATTCACTTCCTAGCAAAATGAGAATCATTTAAAAGCAATAAATATTTTACAAATATACAGTTAATTAAGTCGAGAATAATTCAGATCTTCTAATTCAGATTGTACTTTAAAACAACTGCTCTTTCAAATAACCTAGGTCAATTTAAAAAAATCATCTTACGAAATGGGTTAAGGTAAACAAACATTCTTTTGTGACATTTGATTGGGTATTAATTAGTAATCAAATAGTTGTTATAGTCATGAAATGAGTGTTATCGAGTATGGTAATGAATATTCGCACATCTATTAGCAAATCGATAAATTAAACCACGGTTGGCTTGTTTAATATTAAATACCTTGGCAAACGTGCTCATTAGAGTAACTTACAATTTGCAAACTCTAATTTTTAATTAATAAAAGGTTGATTAATTAATGACATAGAATATATTGCTAATGGAGACATCAGAGGAATAATAACTAATAATAATAAACAACATTTTATTCGTGTCGTTTACTCGACATTAACTCTGATTTCCTTTACAGTGTAATAATTTATTATCGACTATTTTCTATAGAAATTAATAAACAAACAATATAAAAAAGAGAAAAGAAGAACACTTAACAGCTAATAGAGCGATCGGTTGTGCAAGAATAATTAATCGTGCTTATCAAATGCAAAGAGCGCATCTTATTTATGCAGGCTAATATGAGGATGTCGGTGCACGTAGTATGGAGCTTCTGCGATACAATGGCAATGCGCAACCCCCGATGTGTGGTGCTTGGCATCGAGAGAGAGGGAGATCTTTTGTTTGCGTTGTAACAACTCACATGCTCGTGGGCCGCGGGCAAGGATTGACTTGTGCAAACAACGATATTATAGGTGGCGAGGCACCTGCACGACGCGTGCACTCTCTCTCTCTCTCTCTCTCTATCTCTCTCTCTCACTGTACTCAAAATAATTACTCGGCAAATACGCCCGCGCAACACTACTACACTTGCATTCACGATGTTGTGTGTATTGTAGCTTGACTCCGCAGAAAATTTGGCCTTCCCGAGTGACTACGTTGTTCACGTGTTGCTTGCAATTGCTCTCATAATTGTCTACAGTTTATTTTTCTTCTAATTTTTGGAAAAGAAAAATATTCACAAGTGTACTTTGTTGGTTTTGTTAAAGTATGTCGTAACGAACACTGTGCGTTGTTGTTTTGCTTTTAATGACTGTTAAAAATGTCTGTTTGTTGCTTTCGAATCCGGTATGGACACGTGTCATTTCACGATAAGGGTGACAAGCCAAATGATAACAATCGAATATGTATAATGAACAAACGAATGAATGAACAGGCGTGAGATTACGCGCTAAACAAACTTTGCTCAATTGCGTGGTTTTTTAGCTTTCAATCGATAGTCACACGTGTGGCCTACGTTATTCGTAAACACGAAATTTTTTACGCTGCTCAGTGTGCGGTTATTCGAACACACTCTGCTATCTTTCAAAATAACATTTAGAATTGAAATTTTAGCTGTGATCGATTTATTTATCGTTAGGACTTGACAAGTAAATATTGATTTACTAGTCATGATATGGTTTGGAAAAATGCTTTATCTTTTACATTATTTCATCGCATCGATGTTTCTGAACGCCATTATCATTTGTAAAAGTAGTGCATCTACAAAGTCAAATTAACACCATAAAAGTTGTTGCAATAGAATGTTTGGTATAAAAAGCTGGTATAAAATTGTTTGTGATTATAGAATCGATAGGCATCGATTTTGTTATTCTCGTCTCTAGCCAGGCAAATAAAACAAATTAGTATTATTTGCACGGTATTACAATTAATTAATTAATTGATTAATCAATTAAGCATTACAATTAATTACAGCGCAGTATTAGTATTATTCACTACTTTTTTCATATCATATGACCCTATTGCTTGGTAATAATGATTATATTTGACTCGGCAATGAATATAATATCATTGTTTCGTTATTTCATCAGCAAGTGAAATGGTTTCCATGAAATTTGAATACGCAAATAGTGATCTCATTACGATGGTTGAACACTTGTGTTGCCGTACCACTTTGAAAAATATCTCGATCACATAATAAAGAGACTTACGCACAAAAAGAATACGAGGCAAATTGTTAAAGGAGACTTCCGTTTGCGAACGAAATGCAAATTTAAGGATCCCATCGATTGGAAGAAAATGAATGTGACGCGTGTGCTTTACCTAATTACGCGGACTAGACATGTGCGCGAGCGCAGTAGCTCTGGCATGTTTGAATGTTTGCTTGGGTCTAAAGTGCTTATATAGAGCTCTGGGCGCTCCGTTTTGTTTGCAAATTTGCTCTCTTCGTTAATTTACAAGACGAGCGCTAGCGAGCTAATCTCTTACTTACATTTGCACTCTCGTTTATTTGTGTTAAATGTAATTCGACAAATAGACATTATTTCTTATACAATGGAATTTGGAAATCTCGTACAATTGTCTGCTTGTTCTGGTTTCACATATTGATTTGAATCATCGCAACTCTCAACAAGTTTCCAATTAGTTCATTCCTCTGTTCATTTCTTCAGTTCATTCCTTTCAAATTCGTGAACAATATTTTTTGATTGGAAAAACAAAGATGCAATAAAATATTTATAACTGGTGTCAATAATAATAAATGGTAATCAAACTTGGAAAAATGATGGGACGACGGGTATGACAACACATCGAGTATGTCACGATATTCTTATGGCGCAAATAAATAGGCCATAAACGCAAACGCGCGTTACATTTGTGAGATCGGGGCGTGTCGATACGTCGAGGAGACGTATTATGACGGGGTTCGTCGACGAGAAAGGGAGAAAAGAAGAAGAAGAGGAAAAAAGCGACGTTTTCATTAGTGTTAGACTCTTATTCTACTTTTACGAGCATGAGACTTAGATGGAGAGGGAGCCCGCGATATATAGCTGTTATTTTAATTAACCCCCCTCGCTCGGGACGAGTCTTTCTTATTCCTGTCGGCGAAGCTTTTGTCTCTCGATGTCGCGTTGACGCTTTCTCGTATTATCACGATTGAGGCTTCATTTCTTTGTCTCTCAGATAATGTTAATTAGCATTATACTTGTTAGCGAATATTACATTGAATAACATTGCTTAATACTAACGAACTGTGTTACGGCTCACTTTGTCAATTTACACAATGGGTAGTTTTAATGAAGTGATTTATTTTTCAATTTAAATAAGCTTATTTAAATGAATTTTGGTTACTGACAAAATATCTATTATGCTTTTGATAAATCGAGTGACTTGATTGAAGACTAGATTCCAACTAGTTTCCATTAATGACGTATGCTCAGAAGTGAACGTTGTTAAAAGTTCGGTATCGTTATAAACACAAACATTTCATTTTTAAGTAGTATCCATAGTACAATAACTACAAATATCGTCAAACAGATCACTTGACGAGCAAAGAATAAAACAATCGCAACAATCACGCCACAATGAAAATATGTGCAAAATGAATGAGTTAGGAATTCCTCGTGTTATTAGCGCTTCTCAATTCATTGGAAGTAGAAAGTGAGCCGTAGAGAATTGAATTGAAATCCGGCACGAAACATTCGAGTGACTCAACGAAATCTTGGAAATAAAGCGAAAATCTGGAGGGTCCACGCATTCCTTGGCGTCAAGCACGGTCCACGCGCGCGCAGTTTTGACGCGTTGATTAAGTTGTCGTCGTTGTTACTCGCCCCCGCCACTGGCTACGGTTCTACTGAATAATTTGGATTCCAGAGGCTATATACCACAAGACAATGCCTCTAATGAAACCCAGTTCTCCGATTATTATCCGAGAATTTAACGATTAATGTGGTTTTAATCGTCGTGGTCAGCTTTAATTTAATCACGGAACACTGAACAACATATTCTTTCAATTAGACTTGCTGCACAACGAAAGATTTGTTAATAATCTCAAAACGCTATCTCTTTAGCTCATCAAGAGAGCACGTGCAACCTGTCAAATTTTCCCGGTCGACAAACGTCGTCGCTGTGTGTTGTCGTTGTACCTTGATCGAGCAACTAATGACTACGTAACTTTGTAACAAAACACCCTCGTGTAATAAAACAGCATGAAATAGCTAAAATAATTTTAATATATATGTAAGGGTTTTAATTTTGTTTTGTATTTGGTAAAAATATTTATTTTAGCAACTTGGAGTACTCGATACCAATTCGTACATTTTCTCTCATTACATACTTCATGATTAATAATAGTTTTTCCAAAAATGAGGATTCAAAAAGGTTATAAATAAAAACAATTCTATAACTCACAATACACTTTCATTTGCTACAATAGGTATGTAATTTTCAGACTCGCTCCATTATTCCGTAAAAACGATGTTCTATGAAATATTGTCATACATGTAGCTTCGGATTTTTATGATCAATGTAATTCTTGGTTTTATGGCTATTTCATATAATGCTGAAAGCATCATCGTTAGATTCAACCCATCCTGAATAGCGAACACGGAGTAGCGGTATCGCATGATAAATCACGTTATTAACTATTGACAATCGTATGCCATTGATAATAGCATTTTAAATTTAATCCAAAATTGAACTCAATCCATGACGATTAACAAAAACGCCAAACTAATCGTGAAAAATTTCAAATTTGTTTTTCTTTAAACAAGGTTGTTTTTCGAGATTCTTATGATATTCTTTAGAAATGGCTATACTTGGCGTTCAAACTCCTTTACCAAAGTGACGACTTCCCCGTCTTCGTTGATCAACTCTATACGTTCAAACATGAAAAAATTGTTGCTAATTAAAAAATGATTTCTTTTTTGAATGTAAGAAAGAGAGACAGAGGAAAGTAATGGAATAGCGCGGAAAAAGTTGTATTACAAACGATCAGTCGTAGCCCTAAATCAATTTTTACACAACTAAATGACTACGACTCGACATGAATATCTAACCCATGAACCTACATATGATAATACGCATGTATATAATTAAAACTAGCAAAAATGTAATCTCATGGAATAAAAAGAGAAACTCCTATTATTATAAAATTTATTTAACATTTGAACGTAATATGATATTTTTATGGGTTGGTTTTCAGTAAAATTTACAACGTTTTACCTATACGAACAGTCAAAATCACATATGAACATTGCACAATTTACCTGAAAATGTTGTTGTGAATGTCTGCAACGCCTTCGTCATTATTAAACTCTCGTCCTTCAAAGACGATAGCTTGCGCATCGAAAGCCATTTATGTTTCTTTAAGAGTGCAATCCGTTCCTTCAATTCGACTATTTGTTCCTTTAAAACAGAAATCTGTTCCTTCATTTTGACCGTTTGTTCGTATAAATTAGTATTTTGATCTATCAATTGGACCAACTTATCGTCTTGCGAGTCGTTGTATGACTTCCCATTCGCCTTGTTTGCCTCATTAGACTCTGCTAAAATTTACAATTTCATGCAATAGCTCTTATTCTGTTTCAGCAAGTATTATTCTTTTTTATTTATTTGTATTCGATGCGCATAATGTACGTTACCTCTAGCTCGACAAACGGCACATGTATTTTCCTTATCGGTGATTTTTGCAATTTTATTCGATTTTTCAAGAACCTTGATGATCGCAAATGAGTCACGAATTTGTTCCATTTGTGTTTCAATCTTTCTCAATTCAAGCGAAAAAATTCGCGATGGCGAGTTATCGGGTTTACTCGAGAAAAATTTTGAATCGTCACTGGTTAACTTAACTGGTTCCGTTTGAAGAGCTGCAACCGTTTCTCGTCTATGTTGAGTTGCGGTTACACCTACATTCATTTTTTAACAATCTTGCTATCCTTATCGCTACTAAATTTGCGGACAAACTTCGTGACAAATGAAATTAAAACGTTGAATATTAAAATATAATTTGATTTCACCTTTGTAGACCACGATAAAGCAACCGATTATTGAGCTAATATACATACACTGTGTCTCCCGCACCGAGTATGTACGTGAAACATTTGCGTCTTTTTTCAAATTACACCTAATGTGATAATTTTCATGGGTCTAAATTACACTGACAATAATGTATGCCCAAAGGTCGCTAGCATACTGAATACAATATATAAGTTAAGCGATGAATCATTATATAACGTCAATAATTCGTGAATAGTACACAAACTTCAAATCATAGATGTTTACCAAGATTGTCGTATTTAGAGATTTGTTGCCGTATTTATTGCGTACATTCAAATGAATATAGTTTATGAAATTTACGGCGAATGGTTATTCAAGTACGTTTCAACGAATTTTCAAGTATTTTAAACGGTTAATTTAGATAATACATTTTCAAAGATACATACTCGTATTATATAGGAAGCTATTTCGTTGGAGAATGATTCTGTTAAAAACTCATGTATCACGAGTCAATTCGAAAAGCAAAACATTATATATTCTCTCTCTCTCTCTCCATCTCGCGCGCGCGCATAAAAATCCTTGGGATGAGAAGCGATGAAGCTTAAAGAGAAAGAATAATATCAGATCTTTTGCATTTTGGTGAATGGCAAGAAGAAAAGAAAAAGGTGACAGTCCAAGCTGAAAAACAGTGCAGAGTCGTCCAAACGCAGAAAACGAGATAGAATAATAGAGCGAAGAATAAGAATAAAAAGAAAGAAAGAATCCACGATTCCTTCACGAGTCAACAATCGCATTCTTCCCGCTCCTAAACTAGTCTTTCATTGTGTCCCCACTGAAGAAAAATTGTGAATGAAAGAGAGCAAGAGAGAGAGAGAGAGAGAGAGAGAGAGAGAGGTGCTGACCGACGACGCCTCCGAGGAAAGAGAGAGAAAGAGAGAGTGAGAGTGAGGAGCAGCTGCTACCGTTTTCTGGCGGCGATGAATAGCTACGACGTGGAAGACGAATCGGAGCCTAAGCCCAAAAGGTGAGAGAGAGAGAGAGCGAGACACTATGCTTATTATTATTGCTGGAACACTGCGATTCACATAGTCCCTTATATGTCACACCAGCTTTCTCTCTCTCTCTCTCTCTCTGTCACATACAATGGATTTAATCATATCCATCAAACCGAGGGAGTTTCGCTCTCGATCTACTGTTTTCTATATGTCATAGTGCAACGGAATTTGCCTGATGCCGTCGCTATATGAAGACATACTTTTTTGATGTTATTGGAGACGCAGCCATATAAGTATATAGACGTGTTACGTTGATTGACTAGTTTTTGATTGTCGAGAGGTGCGGGTTTTCACAACGTCTCGATAGGATTTTTAACTGAAACTAGATTTGAAAGAGCTTATTACCGTAGTATACGCGTTAAGAAATAAAACTGTTTATTTTCTGTACTACATACATACTTGCAGTCGTACGCGTTTTCTCAATTGCATTTAATCGTGTTGGCGTCCAGTTTTTTAATAGCTTATTCGATTTCATAAATAATGCTTTGTAAAAGTCGAAGATAATTCATACAGCCAGTCTGTGTAATTCGCAAAGCCATTATGAATAATGCTACGATAAATTCCAGAATGTAATTAATCAGACGGCAGTTGCACGCTGAACAAAAGCCGTTGAACACTTGATTCAATATAATTTGCAGTAATTATTCCAAAGCCAACAAAAAAAAAACAGATATACACACTTCACTTACCTAGAAGAACAAATAGCCATGCCGAGGAAGTCGAGAAGTTGGTCGTTGCATACATAGCTCTCAGGCTCAGATGAAATACGAGCAAGAAAATCGCTCTCCCTCATCATTAAAAGCAGCTTCATTTCAACAAGTTATGAATGCCCCTGAATGGCGAATGAGGTAATAAATAAGAGTATAACACAAAGCTCTTTGGAGGATAATGCTTAGTTTTTATTTTAATCTCCACTTACGGTACAATATTTATAGATTATTTGTTTCGCTCGGACTATGATAATCGAGTAACCGGTAGAACTATTTAATGTTTATCATAACAATAGATATACAAAGGTTACACCAGGTCGTGAATAATGGGGAGAGTCGAACGGGTAGGGGGAAGAGACAGAGTCACCAATGAAGGGGGGGGGGGGAAGAAGTCGGATGTATTCTTTCTCGCTCTCTCTCTTTCCTTCACACATACACTGCACGCACCTATGTGTGTGCAGCTCATTTCATGTTTTTTTTTAGTTTCGAGATTTAAAACTGAAAAAGAGAGCACGCTCCTCTTCTCCTTGTTGTGTCGTTTTTTAAATTCTTCCTTCTACATTGTCGCCTGGGACGAAAATTGCGAGGAAGAGACTCGGGATGAAAGAAAAGAATGAACGAGGTCTTCCTTTATCTCGTGCACAATGATTGTAAATAAATTAGGTAAACTTGTTACCTTCTTTATCCAACGTCCTTTCATTGCCATCGAAACTTTTGAGCGTTTAGCTACATGCTTCTTATTAAAAAATGAAACAACAAATACGAGTTTTTCTAATTAAACATGAAAACATCGACAATCGATAGATCTATACGCCCTCGATGATGGCAATGAAAGCGAACGAAACCGTGTAGTCTTTATATACAAAAAAATTACTTTGAGTTAAAATCGTAGGACGCTGAGAGGAAAAAGTCCTCGCTGATTCGTTGATTCGCTAAAATGTTACACAATAACACCAACTTTTCTCGCTTTTTCGTAATTTACAATACCTTTCGTTAGCTTTCCGATACAAAAACATATAGGTGCGTTGCGTGAAATAAACGTAGAAATTAACGGTGTCAAAGTAATAATGTCAAATCCCTCTAACATCCATTATCGACGATACGAACAAAACGCACTTAAAGATAATCACAATTATAACATGGTCCACGCATGCTTTTTCGTTTCAATTCGAAACGGAAAAACTTAACAACATTTTTCGTATCTAACTCGAAGTTTGCAAATATAAGATTACTAAATCCTTTTTCTTTTTTTCTTTTCACGGACAGATTCTCATTTTCGCTAATTCTATTTACAAATATTTTTATTAATTATTTACAGCTTCTTTTATTTATGTAATAAAATATCCGAGCCATCGAGACGTTTGTTGATGGAGCTCGATCTGAGATATGAAAATAATAAAAAGACAAGATAGAACGTGAAGGAGGATAAAGATGAGACAAAAATTAAATGAACAAAGACGACAAAGACTTACAAAATATCGCTAAAACTAAAAAAATACACAGAAAAGGCCGAGATTCGTTCGGGTTTTAAGCGAAATAATCAAATGACTCGTCGGTCGAATCTTAGGAACATAATACCGTAAAGGAAGTTTAATTTTCGCGACGACTTCCTTCTAATTAAAACAATAGATTTTTTGCAAAATATAAAATAAAAGAAAAAGAATAGAAAAAGAGGTAAAAATTAAACAAAGTCTAATCAATAAAGGAAATTTCGATATGACAATGCGCGTATTAGGTTTGCTTATAAATTTACACCTTTTGATTTACAATATTATAAACTTACCATGCCGAAAATTCCTGATCTTCATAATTTCGATTCGCGAATGTATTATAACGTTCAAACCGATGGGGCGGCATTGATGACAAAAACAAAAATAATATTTATAGAAAGTTGTCTATAAGCTATCGAAAGCCGTAAGTACTCTCAAGAAAAAAGGTATGAGAAAAATAATATCCCTTCGAGTTGCGTTAAAAGGAGTAAATTGGCATGCGGCAACGATTTAATGTCTAAGCTCGGGCTCACGGCGCAACATAGCTCAGAGCTAGGCCCGATCGGGTCAGAAGATGACCGTAAGTGGCCTACGGAATTCGTTGCCCGGTGTACTAGGTGCTGTTTGATGATAACCAGCGTACTGGCTCATTTGTGGGGCGAGTAAACCAGCTTGAGCTGCGCCAGGATAATAACTAGAGAGACTCGCGGCACCCGGACTTGAGGTTGATGCTGACGAGGAACTCGCCGATGACGAACCTGCGTTGTTGTTGTCGTTGTTACCTGTGCTGTTATTTTGACTTTTGGCCGCTGGTAAGCCATCGGGTGAATCCGCAGCTGGTGATCGACTGAGCGAACTACTACCTGCATTACCTGGACTCGACTCCTCGTAAAGTTTATTCGGCTCGTAGCTAGAGTGACGGTTGTAGTCTGGCAGAGAGGATGATTTTTGCTGGTCCATGTAAAGTTTGGATTGCTCGAAGTACGCCTTAGTCGCTGAGTCGAGATAGCTACGGTCCAAATACGATTTAGATGTCGAGTCTAGATATTTGGGATCCGAGTACATCGACATTGCTAATGTCGATGGTGGCATGTATGCTGCTCTGTATTTGTCGGCTTCCATTGTGTACTTCATCGCGTCCATTGAACTTAACTGCAATCAAAAAAAAAATGCACGTTTTTTAATATTATCTTTTGTTGCCCATCCTAAGAGAACGTTTCTTCCGAATTGACTCAAAAATATTTTTTCATATTTTTTCGACAAAGATAAATAATGATATATCGAACAGAAAAAGGAAAAGTGTGTTGATATAGGTATAATCGAGATTCCTTGGGTTTCGTTGCAGTAGAAAGAGGAAAAAACGTGCTCTCCAATTAATTTTTATTCATATCCCCGATAGTGCTTGTCTATATAAAAATAGCGTTTTTACTGGTCGGCGATTTCGATATCGAGAGATAAATCATATAAAAGGCCCCGAAATGCTTAATCCACATACATGGAAGGAGAAAAGAATTCACGTGGCAATTATAAATTCAGCCAATATAAAAGGATATCAAAGAAGTATATAGCAAGCCCGCGTACATATACGAAAAAAATAAAAGAAAAATGCGAATAAACGAAAACGTGAGAAATGGCGCTAATATAAAAGTCCTTTGTGGAGGTGACAATTTACGTTCGGCTTGGCTGTGTCTAAATTTATGCGTAAATTATGCCTTGGCTTCTCGCTCCTACTGGCATCCCGCGGCTAGAGAGTCGTACGCGTGTGTGTGCGCGCGTGTGTGTATGTAGTATTAGTGTTGCAATGCACGCGCGCGCACCTGTAAAAACGAACCTTTCGCACCTGCGCGCTACATTCGACTCGGCCACTACTGCGTGTCGCCTTGGGCGAACGTTTTACCTTTTATTTGTGAATGCGAGAGAGAGAGAGATAGAGAGAGGGAGAGAAAGAAAAAGTCAGAATTGTCCGACTCTGTTGCAATCTAGTGCTGGTGCTGCTGCTGCTGCTGCTCCGTCAAATTTATTATCGAGTATTTTAGGTTTGTTTTTGTATTAACCACCACTATTTATAAATTCGCTTAAAAAATACAACTTTGATCGTTTTTCCAGGTGATCATTGCATCGTCTCTATTACCTATACATTTCCCAATGCTGTTATAATAATTCTAAATATTTTCAGTCTCCGTAAAGTAAATACTTGCCAAGTGATATATAGTTCTCTACATTGTAGTTCAATAACAGCCTCTAATTAGGTTTCTACAACGATAATTTATCCCAAATAACTGTAGCGTCTAGCCATTTTGCTTCAAAATTATCACAAAGAATAAAAAAGAATAACAGTAGCCGCGAATCGCGAGTGCGCGATTAACGAGCGCAACCTTTATTTCTTTCGTTTTTATTATTATCGCTTGGAGATTTCGATCGCTAGAGCAGATACCTATATACAAGAGCCGTCGGATTAAGGAGTGAGAGAGGGCTTCCGTTTGAGGGAGTTTTGCCAAGCCGCCGACGAATTAATTGCCTCTCGTTATAAATCTTCTCGGCGCGTTTGCTATAATTATATATATGTATACCTTCTTCGTCCGTCTACAGCCTCTCTCTCTCTCTCTCTCTCTACGCGCTAATAACTCGACACGCCCCTCGCCTCTGGAGTATGGCTACCGTTCGACGTTATACCACCGCGCTGGCGAAATCGAAGGTTGCGCGCTTTTAGAGGCGTCGATAACTTTATTGTTTCTCTTTTCTTTCTTCTACGAACATTTATTATACTCTCCCTGGAATGGTTTTTTTAATGGGTGTGTTACTTTCGAGATTCTTTTCCATATAGTATAACGGTAGTGTTATAATAGTTCCTGAAATGTCTATTTGGAAAAGAATTGCCCAGCGTATAATTTCAAAGGGCACTCGATTGTGCAACTACAACGCTAATAGTACGAATATTTTCGTTTAATAAATATTTATAGCACGTATAACCGTTGACCTAATTGAATTAAACAGACATTCGAATTGTATATACCACATAAATACAGTCGTTGTTATACGTTCAGTGTATCTTAATTCATCGTCGAATTCCGAATAAAGCTCATTGACATAAGTAAAACCCAAATAAAGTTCGAGGACTTTCAATAACTTGAACCGGGGAACTCGTATACAACAATGAAAAACCATATATAGCAACGATGGTAAATAGACGCATACACAAAAGTTAAAAAAATTTCAGTGAGGAGGAAGGCGAAAGGGTTAATGGTAAAGTCATATATTCCTAATATTCGTCCGGGCCAAAGAGAGAGAGAGAGAGAAAGAGAAAAGTGGCTTGACTTAGGTTTTTTGTTGGGTCGTTAAGCGGCTTTGTCGGGGATGATTTACATCCGCGAAATATATATGCAGTCCAATTGATTATTATGATTATCACGCGCGAGCTTCTTTCTCGTGTTATCCTCTACAGTCTGGTAGTGTTTTACGAGTCTTATGGAATCCGACGCGCGTGCTCATCTTTTTTATTTCTTGGTGACGAAACATTTATACTCTCACATCGTTCTCGGAAACTCTTCGTCGTTGTTGTCTCGTTACAAAAGAAAAAAAATCTATGGTAAAAATAAAATGAAGTGTCGACAAACACGAATACGTAGGAAGTATAGGCAGCTGATCAAATACGCTTTGTAGAGCGCGCGCGAGCAGTCGCGCGTGGCCAACAAATGCTAACACTACAGAACAGGTAGTTTCGAGACGCACATTGGCAAATCACCGATATATATATATATATATACGCGGACACACAAGCCGATGCAATTATTACATGAAGTACGATCAAAATGAAAACTTTGATCGCGATACAATTTTCTTCTGTCTGTCTTCACGACAGATTGATTTTTCTTCCAGCTTACGGTCAAAGAAGTTGTGCCTTTGACCACTGCTAAATTATTAGAAACGATTCTTTGTACGTTTCATTTTTATATTCGCCATGGAAGCATATCAACAAGTTTTTAGATGAAAATTGTGAACACTTATACAAAATTCAACGTCAATCCCAGACATACAATCGCGATCTCACTCACGCTACATCTTAAAGTTCAAGGCCCGCGACTGGCCGAAGATACAGAAAAAGTCGCGACCGCAGGTATACTGTACAAAAAGTATCAAGGAAAGAAAGAAGTGTCGTAGGCACTGACCTGTGGAGGTGCGGTGAGACCAGCGGACATTGCTGCTGATTGTTGAGCAGCTACAGCCGCTGCTACGCTCGTGAACGATCCGTAAGCAGCAGCCGTGCCGTAATACGAACTCATCGCAGTTTGGCCAATTCCACCTGGCATACCTGCAACAAATAAAATAAATTGGAAAATTAGATTATACGATATAACGTTTCAGTTATATTATTAGATGCGCGGGGGAAAAGATTTTTAAATACACATTAAGTAATATCCTTAGTTATACGTTCGAATACTATATCAGGTATCACTTCCTCTTAAGCATAAAGTCAAACTATACATACAGCACTCCTTTTCAACTCCAAGAAACATTTGCATAATGAAAGGAATGCGAAGAAAAAAAATAACAACAACAAAAATAAAGCCTCGTACAAAAGAAAGAAAGAAAGAAGAAAAAAAGGAAGGCTCGCAGCCTGAGTCATTCGAGCAAATCAATCGACGGCGCGTCATTTATGGCTCGCGCGCGCCCGCTCTCTCTCTCTCTCTCTCTCTCGAGCTGATTGGCGTTGAGACCTGGCGAGATTTATGGTCGCAGAGCGCAAAAAAACGAAAGACGAGAAAGACCACACCGTGAGTTTTTCATCCGAATGTCTTTATGTTGCATCACTCTACATGTATCCTATGGTTCGAATAAAGCCTAACGACTATGCCTGACCAATTTTATCATTGACTACTTAACAGCGACTCAAAGGAAATTCACGATGATAGAAGTATATACGCTACTGGTTGCACGTCGTAATAACACCCTGTAAGGAGTGCATCTGCATACATCAAACACTGGATAATTACGTAAAATGACTTACACATGCTCGCAGCCTTGGCTTACATTGTCTGCTTTTGACGGGACGTTTTCTCGAGCGCGTCATCGTATGTCATTGTCGAAATAAAAAGTATTATACAAATTACCGTGTCTTTTGTCTCAAAAGAAACGTGTAAATTATCACGTAAAGTTGCACGGTCACGCCAATAAATTCAAATGATTAGCGCGCGCGCACGTCGCAGATCAGAAGAAAAGGAGAAACACATTATAATTACTGTTTGTATTAAATCGACGACGAGCCTTCTGTGGCACTAACGTAGTCAAAACAGTAGTATAAAATAAAAAAAATCCATGTTTCAAGACGAAATATATGGAACAAAAAAGAGCGTTGAGCAATCGGCCTATTCATTCGTTCAAAATATTTAGGCTCGCGTGCAATCGGCTGTTCACTTGCATGGGTGCAATTAGCGCTGTGCATCTGTTGAACAGATGTGTTATATATATAGCTCTCTCTTACTCTCTCTCTCTCTCTTTTGATCTTGGTATATAACGTAGATAGAAGGCACAGCCCAGTCGTTTACACGGATTCGTTGGTTGCTGCTCCCTATTGTCTCGAGCAACGCTTTATTTCGCGTTACGCAATCCTCGGGATATCTTACTTCCAGGGGCTTGGTCCTTGTCAAAACCTACGCGACGCCCGATTTTTTTTCTCGTGCCTGATACACGTACAGTCCAACAACACTCTACGATAAATTGTGTACGGATATAACTTTCAGTAAGATAGATTTACTGTTGACGGTTACTCTATGTCTAAATTACATATTTCGCTAAATTATTTTTAGTTTTGAATTGTCTGTTGATCTGCCATCTCTATCCAAACAAGCATTCGATTATACGAAAATTCTATAATGATAAAGCTGATACCCGATACTCAAATAACAAGAAACAATTAAGTTCAGTTTACATCGCGATTAAACATTAAAACGTCCAAATAAACTTGATCAGGTAGTCAATTTCAAAATGCTTAATTAAATGGCTGTTTCACGAGTTTACTAATGATTGTCACCGTCTGTTCCGTACGTACTCTGATTCGAAATTACCGATCGAGATATACGCTCACGAGACAATGGGCACGTCATTGTGCGAGAATAAAAGATAAGCCAGGATATTGAAAGAGAGAGAGAGAGAGAGAGAGCGAGAAGGGAGCTGGAAAAAAGACCACGCAGGCCTCTCAATTACGCCTCAAGTATGTGCCTGGCATTGCACACTTTTTTCGTCTCATGCGTACGCACACATATATACCCGTACAATACAGGGGAAAGAAAGAGCATTTTTATCGCTGTTGATCTTGATTATTGTTATGCCGCTTCATTGCCAGCGGCGGCCTCGCGTCAAGTGTTGGGTAATTAGAGACCAAATTGATTGGCACTGAATTGCGAAGCGCGCGCGATCGTATACTCCCTCACTCTTTCGCAGCCAGTTTTGTCAATTAAAAGTTGACGGGTTAATGATGCGACATACAGCCATCGTTCGTGTGGGTGTGTGTAAACGTTTTCGGTGGGCTTGATTACGCGATGGATTTTCGAATTTAACAACTCGTTCAGACGTTTACTCGAACATTGCTTTCAATAAAATTTGTAATTAGTTAATTCTCGAGTGGGATTCGATATTGTATTAGCAAGCGTGAATTATCGGATTGAAATATCGCTGCATAATCGAAATACCCATACAAGTATTAAAGTAAATCTCAATCTACTTTGGATTATCCGAACATTTCTGACAAACTTGCATTCGAAATATATACTTCAAATGATACACAAACAAACAAGAATGATGCACTGTATGCTGAAAACTACCTTCAACCACATTATAACGTCGTCAAGCGTTAATTTAAAGCCAATTACGTGACATGAAGTGCGCGAGTCACGTAATTTCCATTGGCAGACGAAAATAAATCGGGAGAGAGAGAGAGAGAGCGCGCGAATTGAAAGTCTGGAAGAAAAAAGAAAAGAAACAAAAAAAAATATTTACGACGACGCAATAAATCGGCAGAGTGTAACCCGATTAAGGGCCCGTCGCGCGTAAATATTCCGTGGACTATGCCGAGGATGCATCGGTTACTGGCACGCGAGGGGGCATAAACCTGTCGGCCAACTTATTATTTATCGGATTGTCTTACCCTCTCGGCTTTGCTCTGTAAATGTTCGTCTCATTGTGACGACTCGTTACGCGAATGTGTTAGGCACTTTTTTGCACGTTTGTATGCGAGATCAGTTTGCTGATTTCTTGATGCTTGGACTTTTTTTATTATTTCAAACAAAAAAATCACGATTTAGAATTAATAGCTTACCTGCTCTAAGTGCATCCATAGGTACACTTGGATAAGGGATGCTGTAGGGATAATTATCCTTTCTATGAGTCTTTGGCTTTCTTCGGGGCCTGTATTTGTAGTCCGGGTGCTCTTTCATGTGCATCGCTCTTAACCTTTTGGCCTCATCGATGAAAGGTAACTTCTCATCCTCTGTTAACAGTTTCCATTCGGCACCTGTAAATTCAAATAAGCATACCAAGTTAATAAACTAATCAACTACATAACATCGATAGATATATTTCATTTCCGCTATTTTGAATTTAGAAAAAACAAATTTTACAAATAGCGATGAGATTTGAAATGTCCGTTCCTATGAAAAGAAAATACGCCCTTTCCCTCGTTCATCTTCCTCTTTCAGACACCATTTGCGTTTTCGAGCATTGGTATAAAGAAGATTGATAGGTTTGAATTTGAAAAGGGCCGAGCATACGTAATGGATAGCCCCTGTCCGAGGTTCATCGATACTCTCTTTCTCTCTCTCTCTCTCTCTTTCAGTGCCTAATGGATTTCGCGACTCTGCACTTTTTTTCCGCGTCGTTCGCTATTTTCAACGCGAAGGTATACCAACAGGAAGAACGATGATTCTCTTTCTCGGCGAGATAACTTACTTTTATGGCGGGAGAGGGGAGGATCTGATAAAGGTGAGTGACGTGGTGCGATTCGTCAAATGGGCAATCGTAATGGACACTGTAGATTGGCTCCCGAATTGAATAATTTCTGTATTTCATTGTACACGTAACTTTTTTCAAATTCATCATCAATTTTAGCGTATGTGAAACATCGATGTAACTTTGATAATATTACATCGGCTCATTTCGATTCTGTATTTGATAGGAATACAAAAGTGAATGCACGATATTTGATAATGACGTTGCGTCAGCACCTAATCCAACAGAAGTTAGATGACAATAGATGCCATATAAACATGAATATGACACACATTTTGTACATTCGATTTCGAATGTTTGAAGTAGCCTAAAAGAGAACTAGAACAAACAAACGACACAATGGCAACGAGGAACGGAACGGGAAACTCTTTTTCCCGGCTCATTCAACGTGAATACAAAAAAAATTTTCCTTCATTACAGATAAGCAGAAGAAGAAAAAAAAAAGAAAAAAAGAGAAGGAAATCTTCGGCACAATGGAATGAACTATCCTCGAGCTAAAGTAAATACAGAAAGAGAGACAGAGAGAGGGAGGGAGAGAGAGAGAGAGAGAGAGAGAGAGAGAGAGAGAGAAAGCAAGAGCAGGAGCATGCGAGGTAAACGTGGCATTTATCTAATATTAGAACCTATTGAATTGGAGACACTCGTCGCCTCATCTTTCTCTTTCTGTACTCATGCCATTGTCGCATTGACAATAAAAAAACAAGGCATCATAAATGTGCTCACAACTGAAAATACATATATACGAACGAGACTGACAGAACGGACAAAAAACTCACACAATGTCAAGCACGTATATTGAACACTCACGAAAGGTGCGATGTTTTTTCTTCTTTTTCTCTTTTTACGAGTAAGAATTAATTACCACTTGTGTTGTATCACAGATACGCCGTGGCGTGTGTAGCACACCGTAGTAAACTAGCCGGTTCAGCCATATGGAAACGAGCGACTCTCTATACATAGATGTGTACATATTGGAGTTGCATGCGATTCCACGAAGAAGAGGAAAACGTGCCAGAGACTGGTAGAATTAGAGTACGATATTGTGCAACGAGGGGAAAAGTTATACAACATCGCTTTCTAAAATTTGACTCAATGATATTCGCGCGTCAAAAAGTTGTACACGAGTTAAAATTTGGTATGATCAAAAACGTATGCAATGCAATTTTACTTGCTTAATTCTGTTTTCTTTTTCTTTTGCGAAACGCGAATATATATAGTTATAACGAACCGTTCGGTATTTGATGTGGCTATTATAATTGATAAGGACAATGCTTTACAACTAGTCAAATGACAAGACTGAATTGTGTATGGTCAACTGCATCGACTAGTAATGAATAAAAAAAAATAAATTTGACAAACTTAACTTATCTTGAAATCATCCTAATAAGTATATGGGCGACAGATTAAATATTGATTGCTAAAGAACAATTGGTAAACAATTGTATTACAAAGGAAATTATTTCTTTGCTACACAACTTTAAATCAGTTGTCTGAATACTTTCATTATTTTTGGATAGCTTTCAGCAGGTGTGACGATTCATTTTGCATGTGCCTTAAACGTTTTAAATTTATGAAAATCAATTTCAATTTCAATAGAGTCATACTCTCTTTTGAAAAATCTTAAACGGTTATCATTCTTTAACGTGGAGTACATTGAAAAAAGACGGTGCAAACGACAATTGCGAGAAGGAGTTGCCAAGGCACCACCGCTGCGCTTGGCGCGCACGTGCTTCCAAATAACAAAAACGACAAAGAGGCCCATCGCGAAATCAATGTGAAACCCTTTCACAATTTCAGTTTCCCTTCGGTGAAAATAAGAATAGAAATGAGCCGTGCGATTCTCACCTCGTCCACCCCCGAAACATTATAAACGCGTATAAAAGGTGCCACATAAAAAGTAAACGCGTCGAAGAGGTGCAACGGAAATGCTATGCGACAATGGATAAGTATTTATCTGCGTGAGCGATTGTTCGCCTCGACGAAATTGTCATATGAAAAGGACGAAGTTTTCAGTTTCAACGCGCGACAATTGCTTCTTCTTTCTTATTTTTTCTTTTTACTTTTCTTTCCAAGCGACCTTGCTATTGTTGGGTGACAAAAGTCTCTGTCTCTCTCTTTCTCTCTCTCTCTCTCTCTCTCTCTCTCTCATATGAATTATTGAAATTTGTCAGTGGTTCGATTACCAACGAGGTACATAGCACACACCGTATGCAATTATCGTCGACAATCAGTCAATGAAGGAAAAATGACCAGTGTATTCAAGTCTCATTACAAGTTGAATGTCTCTCTCCCTCTTGCGCACGCTTAAGAGACTTTGCTCGCTCGATGTATTTTTGCCGGGTATTCTCTCTCACGTACGAGCATATATATATCTCTTTCTCGCTTAGCATTGTATACGCGAGGCTGGAACGCTTTTTGTCTTTCGCTCGTTAGAACTCACCTTGCGAGAGTTACAGCAGCAGCTCGTCTTCTATATATCTCGCCTTTCTTCTCATTGTCCCCGCGAATCTTTCTTCTTTCTATATCGCCCCTTGCGCGCGCTTTCTTTTCTCCCTTGTACACTGACAACGTGCAGCAGCAAAGCAAGTACTATCTCGTTTGTACACCGGACATACACGATACAACAATGCCACGCTCAACCCCCTTCGACGACCAGGCTTTTGTTCGCGTCAGTTCTTAATCTCGCGCCTAGAGATAATAGGATTTGGTAATTTAAACTGCCGATTTGGTTAATTGTCACGAAAATTGATGTGGTCTCAACGATGCTCTATAAGTAAAAAAACGAGTCTACTACTGCTCTTGCTGAAGAGCGCTTTGACGGATGAGTAGGCTTATTGTGCATGCGGTTACACCTTTTTATTAAAGACACTTTCAAAATGTCTTTATCATGCAGCTTAGCAAGAGGCTTTGAGGTCGCATTTTTTACGTGCGAACGTTTGTTTTTCTAAACAATAGCTAAAAAAGATACCTAGATAACTTAAATGAATCGTTCTAATTGTACTTTCGCCTTGGAATATGTCTGCAAAATATTTTTTTATTTATTTTTTTAACTTGCCTACGCTAAAGATTCAAACAAAAAGTGATTTAAAAAAGTAATCTACCTAAAAGTATCGAAAAAAATAACTGAAAGCAGAGGGGTTATGAAAGTTCGGTGAGTGTGCGCGCGCTCGCAAAAAGAAAAAAGTGGCATTTAAAAAAAGTGCGAGGCGCGACAATGGGATGATGTGCGTCTAGTGACAGAAGCGATGCGTGCACGACTGCACACACGAGAGTGTATACACGGGCAATCGTGTCGAGAGCATCAAGCGAGCTTTCGTTGCTCTCTGTATATAGCACATACACACGCATATATACATAGGCGTACAGCCTTTGACAATGGAGCAAAAGTTGCCCGGGACTCGCTCTCGCGGAGAAACAATACGCTGGTTCTGTCTCGTGCACAAAACGGAGTTTAGCGATCCTCGGGATTTCCAGTTTCCTCGCATCACAATGCTACCAAGATAATGAAGCCTTCGAGCTCGTATATTCATGTGTAGAAATGAGTGTATGTATGTGTGTGTATATGTGAGCAAGTCAGTATGTTTTTCGAGAGAGAGCTGCTTCTTCTACGATGTAGCTTTTTTTGCACGACGCTCCGATGGAGTTGCAGAAAGAATGAGTAGCCTCGCCGACGAGCTGCTCTACAAGTGCAACTGCATTATTTGACCCAGAAAAAGAGAGGGGGGGGGGAGTGTGACGTTCCGTTTGTTATCTAATACAAATGCTACTTTATATAGTTTGCTACGAGATTATACTCGTTCTTGGCGACTATTCCTGCTCATTAATAGGTTGTGTTAATAGGATGACTAAAATTGAATTCATCGTGGCGTCATGTACAAAAGCAACGTTGTCCTGCTGAGTTGCCATTGTTTATCCAAAATAATATTGAATAGGGCTTATATGATGGCTTTGAAAGGGGATTGCAAGGAATACTTTGTAATAGCAATCTCTACAACGATGTGTCTATTATTATATATGCGAAAAGCAGGCGAATAATGGAATGCTAAAATAACTTGTGTTTCATACCACGCAGCAGGCTATAATGCTTATATTATTTCAATGCTGTTGTAATCCATTGATACGGTGAACAAAGTTATCACTATACGATAGAGAATAACCGATTCACTGATGGTGATTGTTTATCAAAAGTGTAACCGTGTACACGAGGCAACATTGTAACGCAAACACCGAAGAGTCCGCGGATTATCGCGCAACAAAAGCTGCATACGCTAACGTAGGTGGACGAATAAAAAAGAAGAAAAAAAAGGAAAATTGCTCGTTGGCGAATTGCGATCGAACGAAATCACGTGAGTACAAAAGCTGCCGTTTTGTTACGTAACCAGAGAAAATGTTGTCAGCGTTGATGGCGGGGTTATTTTTTTTCCCTTTCGATAATACTCCATTTATGCGGGCGCGATGATCGAGTAGGCGGTAGCTTCGCTCGACCAAGCGCGCTTTTTATACCGGTAGCAGCAGCAAAATCCAATTTAACAGAGCGTCCGCGAGAGCGATGGTTACAGCGTCATTGTCCCGGGCTTTTGTCTCGGTACGCACACGCGAGCGCTTGATTTTATTTCGCACCCTCTACTCTCCTTCCCTTTGGCGCTCAAATTATCGCGCGTCATATCGCGTAATCGTGGCTTCGATTGTTCTTCCCCATGGGTATACCGCAGAGACTTTAGTATTTTATATTTATAAGAGGATGATTAGAAGTACTGAAACTGAAATACGGCTTGCCGTTAAATAATGTTTTCTCTACTATTTACGGGAAATTATAACGTTTACGTATCGCGTGGACTTCACTTTGCTCCTTTTTGGTAACGTGCAAGTGCGCATTGTCTGATAAATCAAAACGGAGAGGTACTCAGTTCATGGGCTCTTGCTCCATCTGGGTGGTGTTAAAAAAAGAGGGAAAAAACGTTTGACATAAAGTTCTGCGACAAGCGCTCAAACACCTGGACAAAAGTTGGCACCAACAAAGTAGACAATCGCTACGAAAAGAACCAACAGCCGGCGGCAGCACGCGCCGAGAGAGGACGGCGCGTAATTACGGATTCGATCCTGAAAAATTCATGCCGTTAGAAAGAAAGAGAGTCCTTTCATAAGCAAAAATCCAAGTGTATATATATACAGTCGACTGTTCGTGAAGACAAGAAAAAACGAGGAATAAAAAAAAGAAACGAGGTAAACAAAGAGAGAGAGAGAGAGAGAGAGAGAGAGAGAGAGAGAGAGAGAGAAAGGAAAAGCTGAGAGGGATAAAGGCGCGAGAATATTTGCTTAGAACAATAGGGTCTGGTCTTTTTCCTCGTCCTTCACCTCCGAACTCGGAGGCGCAGTCATAATGGCGCCCGCTCCGCACTGAACAATGCCGTTTATTTAACATCGTTTAAAACTACAAAGCCTGTTAATTAATGGATGAAGGCAGAGAGAAACGACGACGACGACGACGACAGCGACCAAGACTTTCGTCCACGACTTCTCTATCGGCGGCCATTGTCAACGACATCGCACTTCATGGCGCTGAGCCTCTCTCAAACACAAAAAGCTCTTGCTACGAGATGAACGGATATCAACTGGACAGATTTTAGTCGTACGATTGTTCTTCGCAAAGTTTATATGAATCTAAGTAAATGTTTTAGTAGATAAAAGCCTTTTTGGTTCCATTTCGACTTCCTAAATATATCACGTGTTAGCCGTATCATCGCGAGCAAAGACAACGGAAAGGATAAAAAATTGAAAGCTTCTTTTATAGACGAAAATCACTCTTTCGCCAAACTCGATAACGAGGTTGATAATGTCCATTTTAATTTCATCTAGACAAAAAGCAATTCATTTTGGGAACTGATTGTTTAAAGATTCATTCACTGCTTGGGAAAAAAAATAATCAGTGCACTGCGTCAGAAACAAAAAGCTCGCTTGAAAGAGGCATTAAGCTTGTGAAAAAAGTAAAAAAAAGAAAAAGAGAAGGAGAATAATGAGACATAAAGGCAAGAACTAGCAGCAGCTTGCAGGTGCAGTGCACCAATCAATGCGGCATAATTAGCCCTCTGTACTCTGGCAAAGACAGCAAGAAAGAGAGAGAAGAGAAGCAGCAAAAGAATGGGGTGAAGAGGAGAAGGAGGGAAGTTAAAAGAAGAGGAAGAACCGGCTCTAACAACAATAATCAATGGAACAATGCTTCGCGAAGCGCGACTTTAACGTGAAGACAATAAGATTTGCCGAGTGAATCGCGAAGTGCCTTACGCGCACACAACCGACAGCTTTAAAAGTCTGAGATTTCGTTGCACTTGGAAGACAGGCGGTGAGTCTTGGAAATGTAATTTCCTCTTACGTTTAAGAGGAATAATAGTTATAGTCGTATTTATTTCTTAGATAAATTATGTTATCGTGATTAAAATGTGGGAATGTGGAGCAAAGAAATAATGTTTTTTGCTTTTTTTACAACTTTATTTAAAAAAAAAACCTGACAACTGAAAGAAAAAAGAAAAAAAGTCTTACATAAGTCTTAAGAGCCGACGCGACGAGTCATATACCACCCCTTTTTTGCACGCTCTTTATCTCCCATGCTCTCGGTTCTTTCACTCGCGTACTACGCGGAATTAAAAATAATCGTTCCCTGGGCGCACTCAAAAGATAGCGCGAGGTAAGTCCGTAGATTTTCATGCCACCACGAGAGGCAGCGTCCCTTTCTCTGCTTCAGCACTCTTCGTTAGTGCAAGTACTTTTTGAAGTGTTCTTGTACTGTATTTTTAGGCGAGATTTCGAGTGCACGAGAAATGAGATGGAAATATTTTTTTATTACTATGCTAAGAAAGATGAGCTTTTTCAAATTGTTGATATATGCAATGTGATTCGAATTTAGAAAATGTTTTTCAGCATAACACATTGATCAAATTAAAGTTGCGAATAGAAGTAAACTATCGAATGGATGTTTTTATTATTTTTGAAGATATACTTTTTGTAGGACAAACGTTTAACGCATTCTACAAATATAAAGTACCTGTTTTATAATTTCATTAGCTTATAAGCTTTCAACTCAATTTTGAATCTATATTTGCTCAAATTTAACAGTGAGAGAGAGAGAGAGAGAGAGAGAGAGAGAGATTACTCCCTATCGACGGACACAAAAATACTTTCCAATCACGAAAATGACAACGAGGCTTTAAGAAGAAAAGTCGTTTCATCGAGAGAGAGAGAGAGAGAGAGAGAGAGAGAGAGAGAGAGAGAGAGCAATCTAGACGAATTCGATATTAGTTAGGTCTAAAACGAGACTGCGGATGACAAAGCCACGCATTTCTTTGGGTTCGAGAGTCTGGAAAGGCACGCGAAAGCGCTTGCATTGGGCGAAAATACTTCATTAGAATGAAAGCTCTCTTTCTTTCTCTCTCTCTCTCTCTCTCTCTTTTCCCTCCGCTCGATATATACTTTATCTCCGCCCACTTCAACCCCTTTTCTCTCTTGCTCTCGCGCACGCGCTCTATTGTCACGTTCGCACACGGGAAGCATCGTCCCTTTTCTTTGCGCATGTTGCGCGCATACAACGCACAAAGGATTGAAGACGCGCGTTTCGCACCCGCCGACTCAAGGCGCAACAAACGACCCTCCTCGCGCCTACTACTCTCTTATATAAAGAACGAACATTACGCGTGTGTGCACGATTGTTGTTATTATTATTATTTTTTTGCTCAAGTCTTCTCGTTTTGCTTCTACTTTGTGAGACTTTTGTTTTCTGATGCGGAAACGAGCTTATGTCCCGAGTGGTTTGTTTGCTTGAGCGAGACTGTGGTTGAGTGGGCATCACATTGTCTCGTTATGTCTTGGAAACTATGTCTCATGATACCGTAATAGTTGTAGTAATCAACAATTGAAGAAAGAAAAGCGAATAAATAATACAGATATCCTTTCAAAGGCTCTATCAAAGACAACGATCAGTCTCCCCTCAAATAACCAAGTAAACGTTAAACAATGGAAAAAAACGTAGTGCGAATATCGATGATACGACAAAAGCCACGCATATATATCTGCTATAGGGCGCATATTCTCCCAATTTGCCAAAAGACTTCCTATATAGACTTTGATTTCCTCACTACCCTCTTGTAGCCCCACCACCGTTTTGATACGTACAATGCAACTCGCACGACGAAAGAGAGGATTACACGCGTGATGCAAATGGAGAGAGAGAGAGAGAGAGAGAGGTTCTAGCGACATTATGCGCCGGCGCGAGAATCGATCGAGAAACAGAGAGAAAGAGAGAGAAAGAGAGAGTGAGAGGGCGGAGAAAAGATGGACGATGGAGGGAGTAGTTGTACACTCTCTCTTTAATGGCGCTCGATGCACTTCTCCTTCTTTTCGACGTCGATCGTGTTGCGTGCATCAGCGTCTATCTGCGATGAAGGGGCTGGTTATGTACAAATAGATATAGCTTCTTGCTGCTTTCTTATTTATATTTGTCCGAGCGCACGGAGTGCTTATTTTTATTTTCTTCGTCGCCGTCGCCGTCGCCGTTATTACGTTTATATGTTATTATTTTCTCACAGTGGTCGGAGGAAAGAACTTTGCCTTTGCTTCGGTAAGTATACCGTGGCGCATTGAGTTACGTTAGCTATTTTCGATCGTATTAAGATTCATGGAATAATAATGTGTACGCGCCGTGGAAGTCTTTACATGTTTTTTCCGTCAACAACGACGTATAAAGTACGATATAACTCGTGTAAACTATAGCATTGTCAGAAAAACTCATTTGTCCGCTAGCGATTAAAAAAAGTTTTATTGAGTTTTACTAAAACCTGGTCTTTCACTTCTCTCTCGCTATAGGTATAATTGAAAACAAATCGTGAGAAAGGTAAATACATTTCCATATGACTAATTGCTTCCTGTCCCTCGTTTTTCTCGCAAGAACATTTTCTGAAGATAAAATTAAATTCGCGAATAAGCTTTCACTCGTTCTCTATACGCTAAAGTTGATCTTATCGTTTACGATCGTATGGAATTTTATCCAAAGCGCTTGAAAACAGAATATGAAGACTCGCAACGTGTACACGCGCGAGTAAAGACAATGCCGGATAGGAAACGTGCGCGTGCGCTTGCGATAAAATCGTATAATACCAAACGCAAGCGCTTTTATATAAACAAACAAAACAGTTACGGCCACGTAGTGTGATATAGGAATCGCGATATAATAAATTTTTTAGCGGCTCGCGACAATGGGTTCTTGGCTTGCATAACAAGACTGCGTGGGCGCGAGGCATGAAACGAGCGATCCACGAGCGAAGCTCCCGTAGCGCGCGCACAAACGCATGCAGACACACACGAATTGTCTCGCTTTCGAGAGCATGCATTTAAATCTCACACGCGAACGCAGACAGATGCTCAACCAAGATACATCACACTCAGGGAATTCCAGTAGAGGGTGAGGTCGATGATGTCTTTGTGACGAGGTTTTACGGAGGACTATAGCCGTTTTTTTCTTTTGGCTCTTACAGAGATAAGCGTGCGAAACGTTGTTACGGATGATAATTCAAGCTCGAAACAATTCAACGCAAAAAACCATTAAATGATGTAGTAGTTACGTGGAGCATAATCGAGTCTCAACGGATAAATACGAGTCGTGAAACGAAGTGCAAACTATATTGTAGATAGGGTCAACAAACCAAGTGCTCATCATCACGAGCAATCGATTCGGGATTAGGCGTCACAACATAGGGGTGTAGCAGAGAGATCATTAGACTGTCACAGAGAGAGGGGGCTGCATGGGGTTATATCGCCCAAAGCGATGTGTGGCCACCGCCGTCGCCGTCGTGCCGACAGCAGGTTTATACGCTCAGCCACGCGGATATCATCAACGAGGAGAGTTGGCCACTCCAAAAGCCGATCGACGCCTCTTTTTCCCCATATATATATAAGCAATAGACAGCGCAAGCACCTCGTATATACCCTAGGGCCACTTTTTCAGGGTAAGCGGCGGGGTGATCTATATTTCAATGGACAAAATCGAATTTCATGTTGGCATCTGATGTTTGATTGTTTAATCTCGAGCAATTAATTATTGGCATCGTGATTTAATTAGTGCAAGATTTGAATTTTCTGTTTACTTTTCTCAGATGTCGCTGTTCGACTTGTCATATAGTAGTATCGGCGAGAAAAAGAAAAATGCGTTTTTCAGAAGTAAAGATCAGAGCCCAATTACTTGGTGGCCCGCGCGCGACAAAGGACATCTCAGCGGGGACTTTTAAAAATCGCAAGAGGCTTTTTGCAAGAGAGAAGAGAATGCAAAGGATTTCACTCGCAAAGCGGGGAGAGAGATGATAAGCCGTCCTCTGTGTGCCCTTTATGACGCGCCTTCACAGGAAAAAAATACTCAAAGACACGTGTGTGCGTGTGTTACACGTATTGTATGCCGCGTAATACTTGTAAAATCTTTCGTCTTTTTTTTGTAATTTTAAAAAGCTGTCACGGGAAATGTCATCGAAAACAAATAAGATGGCGAACGGAGGGAAAAGTTTTAATTAAAAGAAAAAGCACTTTTATGACAATGGCAAAACGATTGCGTACCGTTGACGCGCGCTCGAGAGAGGGATAATAGTAAACAAAAATTCATAAACATCATTGCAACGTCATATTGTGTGTGTATGTGTGTGTGTGTGTGTGTGTATATATATAGCTTGCAGTGAAAAAGGTGCGGGCACAAAGCCAAACTGCATAAGAATGTTCAAAAGAAAAGCATGCACACACGCACGGTAAGGAGAAGCCCATAGGCTCTCTCTCTCTCTCTCTCTCTCTCTCTCTCTCTCTCTCTATACAAAAGAGTTCCAACACCGCACTCCTTTGTCGTTCCTCGAGTTGCACACATACACTCCGACACACATATATATATATATTGCAAAGCGTAAAAAAAACAAGTAACATACCAAGCCTTTTGGATATCTCCGAGTTGTGCATCTTGGGATTCTCGTGGGCGATCTTCTTACGTTGCGAGCGCGACCAAACCATGAAGGCGTTCATAGGTCTTTTGATATGATCTACTTGGCCTCTTTTACCAGCGGCCGCTGCTGCAGCCACGGCATTACCCAAACTTGCGCCAAGACCTGCGACTGAGCCAACCATTGGGCCGACGGCTGCACCACCCGGCGGTGAGGCACCCGACATACCTTGCATACCGCGCAACGTCTCCTGGAACGAGCCGTCGCATATGTTGCCGCCGGCTCTGGAAAAACATTTTTACATTTCAATTTTTATGTCTTATTACAGCTGCTCTGATTCTTTTTCTTCTCCTTCGAGATATCTATTCACTATTGTGCAGCTATTAGCTGGCTTCTTATAGAAGTATGATTCCATTTTGATGATTCGACAATAACGCTCAAGAAGAATGTCTATAATAGTTTATAAGCTTATCCCTGTCAAGATCTTTTCAAAGAGATACGTTTACCGTTTCATTATCTTTATTAAGATAATATATATATATAGCTACCAGAAATCAGCCATGCTTCCGAAACAAATGCCCGACTAATATGTCCAGTGAAGTCGTACATAAAAACACAATGTTAATTCAACAAAGGATTTTCTATTCAAAAATGAAAATCACATCCCAAAGGTCACCAATCAACGGCATAATCAATCAAAGCATTGACACGAAAAAAAAACAAAAAATAAACAATTATTTAACAAGTCCTTGCGAGTCTACTTAGCGCTTTCACTTGCGTCCCAACAGTACACGTCATAAATCCGTCAGTAAAATAAACGCATAAATAACTGTCACGTCCTCGTAGGCATTTATATGCTCACGTTTGCACACGCACACATATATATCTATACGATACGTGCATATATATACGCGTCAAACATTATAAGAGACAAAGCCTTCGTTTGAGAACTGAAGCTTCATGACACCACGGAAAAGTTAATTAATCCCCTGCTCCTTCGGTATCGAAAGCTCAATATCGCGATTAGCTTTGGCGACGTCAATTCGATTCTGAGAAGGACGAAGAAGAGGAGAATTCTCAAACGTCAACGCCAGAAATGAAATATATATATATATATATATATATATATATATATATATATATATATATATATATAGGTATATTGTCCCGTGCATAGACGAAAATTCGACAGAAAGAGAACGATATGTCGTTCGTTTTGGATGTAACGAACGGTATATCCGATGAAGGATGCCTCCTATACTTCTTTTCTCTCGCCACAATACCAAGTGACAATAGCCTGCAAGAAACTGTCCTTCTCTATGACGATGGAACAATGAGTTCCAACGACGATCATCGAAGAAAAAACTTTTCGACGAGACGCATGCAAATGTGCAGAAGACACGCGTTAATATGTATGAATGGATATATTTGTTCTTTAGCGTTTATATCGCGCCAAACGTACGAGTGATCTGAGTGACAATCGAAAAAAAATTCAGTTCTATAACGGTTTTAATTTTTGTTTAAATATTTGAACTCGGTGGCCTCTCCTAGAGCAGGTGCTATATAACTAAAAGTGTAAGCGGACGGAAAAAGGTATGACAAGCTACTGGTGTAATTATCCAAGTTATAATTTGTCGCATAGTGTCACGATAACGGCCGGAAAAAAATTCTCGAATTTACCATGAATTTTAGCAAAGAGCCGATAATTGGCATAGCTCCTGAAAATAACGAGCTGTACGGATACATTTTTTTCGCGGTTCGAGAATATTGCCGACTAACCACTCCGACGTGTACAAAATTAAACTCGAATAAATATTCATTAACGGTTGACGCGAATAAGACAGTGGCGTTAAATATAACTTAAGCGGAAAGAAAATGAAACCATCGAATGATTTACGGTGGTATAATTTACGGATGTCAAAAATGATAAATAAAATACAACGCGTGCACGGCGCTGCAAAGAGATCACTTGAAAAAATGTTGCGGCATTAATAAAGCTCGGAGGCACGCGCCGCGCTCTCTTTCGGCCTGAGATGCGTGCATGCGTGCTGTGCGTAATTTCCTATATGTGTGTGTGTGTGTGTGTGTGTGTGTGTGTGCGTGCGCACGCGCGCGTATGTTTGTGAAGGTACGCGTGTGCCCTTTGATTCACGAGAGAACCTTAAATGAATCTTGCGACCATTAACTGATTCGCGCAAGTTTTACTCTCTCCCCTTTTGAAAATGTCAACCCCGTCCCCGTACTCGAACTAACGCAATTATGCTACGGCGCTACTTGAGCCTTCGTTAAAATAAACGTGAAGGAGGCCTGTGGGAGAGCTGCACCGCAGATTCACTTTTCAATAGGAATCATGATGCTTCTTCAGATTTGTTGCGTTAGATATTTGATTCTACTCTGGCGATGTGATGATTGTTTGTATTCCTTTTTAATTCCAAATGGGACAGTGAGCATATTATATAAACCTTGTTAATTCTTGTAATTTAAAATATACGCGCAATTTGGAAGAACTGTACAAGCTTCCTGGCGTTTTGTATTAACGTTTTCGTTAGATTTCAATCAAAAGTCAATTAATTTACTTTGTTTGATGTTTTATTGTTTAATTATAATTGAACATTCGTACTGATGTACAATGTCATTGTAAATTCGACAA
This sequence comes from Chouioia cunea, assembly GCA_030064505.1. Classification (NCBI taxonomy): domain Eukaryota; kingdom Metazoa; phylum Arthropoda; class Insecta; order Hymenoptera; family Eulophidae; genus Chouioia; species Chouioia cunea. The sequence continues at coordinate 24,585,734 of JAOPFQ010000002.1, forward strand.
TTGTTACAAGAATTATCGATTGGAACGTTGAACCATCTTAAAAATACAGAACACTATGTCATAAAAGAATATCAAACCCATTAGCGAAACATTCAAACTCATAACATTCATAATTGAAGTATCATCGTACACAAAACATTGTTATTATCGAAGTGATTCTCCCTGTTGAATAACGAAAAAAAACCCGTCGAAAAGCCAAAAAAAGAGAGAATAGCTATATAGAAGAAGAAAAAACCTGCAACGTCGTTTGGGGAATAAACGAAAGAAAGAGAGAATGTCGTAGTTACGACATTTTGCGTGTGCGAGGGGGTTGCACCCCACCCTCGAGTATCATTCAGGGGGATTAACAGATATATACGGGGGAAGAGAATCGCCAAGAGAGAGAGAGAGAGAGAGAGAGAGAGAGAGAGAGAGTCGAGCTGAGATTCAGTAAAAGATGCTGGAAGTAATGGCTGTTGACAACGAGGGGGGATTAGGAAGTGCTAATTGAATGTTTAGATTCGCCCCGCGGATTCCGCACTGGGGTTGCTGGATATGCTTGTACTACGGACTTGGCGGTTGCTTGTAAACGCACTAGATTGGAAATTATCGCTCTTGCTTATTAAATTAAATTGAAATTCAAACATAAAAATAATTATTAAATTCCTAGTGTAGCACAGGAATTTATAATTTCGGTAACTAGTATCGATTTTTTCTGCTCGCTGTATCAATTCACAAATAAAGTGCAACGAGTGCAAACATTGATCGTTCATTGATAAAACCAAGAAATCATCAATATACATATGCGAAAGCATTGCGATCGGAAACGAGTTGAAAAATATAGTTAGGTATCATTTGATAACGTCGTTTCTTAAGTATCCAAACAACTATAATAGACAATTTATAAATTATACAATACTGATGGAACCTCGTGCGTTTAATTATGAAAAGTAAGATTTATGGATGCACGAACGAATACATTTCTAGGCATGCACGAATAGGACGAACTCATTTTGCACTTGTCGCTAATTGATTGTTTGTTCCGCGAGCGTATGTACGTGTGCGTGTGTGCGCTCGCTACGGTGTTCATATAAACGTGCGCGCTCGCGCGCGCGCGTGTGTGTGTGTGTGGATAAAGGGACGAGTTTTGCATGACAATGCTCGATTATCCGTTAATCCCTTTGGATTTGCGAGTACGATAATTTTGGCTGACACTACGCGACGTCTCTTATAATATATAAAGAGTTGAATTTCAAGGGAAAAAAGAAGTGAATTATTAATTAATTTGTTACTTTTATTTTTCATACGCACTACAAAATGATAGCTTATGTCGAATGAATGGCGAATAAAATATGTGATTTTGTGTTTGGCTTATTATCATCCCAAATTTACTTGTAGTCAAAATGAATTTGCCGAAAACGTAAAAACAAAAAAATGTTTGATTAATTTTTATAGCTCATTTCCATATGTTTGATAAGAGTTAAATGTCTATTCGAAAAATTGGTGGAAGAGGCAATACTCATTTCTATTTTATTGCTGATATCTAATTTATATTCGTTGATTAGCATAAGATACCGCAACTAAATTAGCTACTATGCGGTCGCTCGCTATGCAACTCTCTTTAACGAGAACGGTGAAATACTTAAAAGTCGAATCTAAAAGAAAGCCATCGAATAAGATTACTAACGAGGCGGAAACATCCCAAAAAAAGCGCATAAAAGTGGAACGTTGCTGTGAGAGAGCACGAAAATACCAAAGTCACTCATCCGTCGGATACTTGTAGGTAGTAGCAGTTGAGGAGGAGGAGGAGCAGCAGCAGCATACTCCGGTAGCTTTAGACAACATTGAATTGAAACTCGTCTTTTCGACAAACTACCAAGAGAGCGACAGAGAGAGAGAGAGAGAGAGAGAGAGAGAGAGAGGGAGAAGGGTATTCTTGGGCTATTTGCTCTCGGCAAACAAAACAACGCGTGACAATGCTCGTAAATTTTCCATCGAAATTCCCTGTAACGACTCGACTGCTTTTACGGATTATTTGAGCCACGAATCAGCACTGTATTTTTTGCGAGTATGTATATTTTTCGTACATATGGGCATTTGTTTTTATAAGCTAATATAACCTATGCTACGTAAGTAACAAAATGTTTATTTGAACAGATTGTACTTGTGTTAACTTTTGCGAGACTGGAAACGTCTCACAAGTGCTTTCAATCATAATAAATTGTGGCTTATTACTGTGACATTCTTTGCTAGCAAAAGTAATACGTTTAATCGTTCAAATGAAGCGTAATAAACGTTATGCAACATTTTCTCGTAATATTGTACACGAATCTATATCGTCATACATTACGATCGAAATTGTTTCTGATCAAGGAAAATCGCGCTAATTTTGGTGACCTATCTAATCAATTTACTTTCAACCAAAATGAATCCATTGTCTTTCTATTTGTAATCCATATTTCAATAATCATTTAATTATATTTCAAATCACGATGCAATAATTGAAGTAACGCGAAGTATATCCTTAGCTCAGTGGCGTGTTAATAACTTTCGAGCCAACTTGAAATCCTAGCGAATATAAAACACGCATGTCTTAACCGTGCTAATATAACGAGTGTTTTTTATATTTATCCCCTCCCGCGCGTAACTCAATTTTCGCACGTCACAGCGATATGAACGCCCATAAACTCGACTCTAATTGGAGATACGACCTCTCTCGTGTGCACACCGTGCCGCATTTTCAAACGCTCACCTGCTCTGTCCCTCTCTCTCTCTCTCTCTCTCTCTCTCTCTTTCGCTCTTTTGCGTACCATGACGAAATTTATTTTCATTCATATTCATTGTCTGGTATATTGCGCTTTTATTATTAAATATGTTCGTGGTTCGTATTAAATGTTTGGTGCACGTGGGTACAAGAGTTTTTTCATTCACATAATATACAATTGATGTATATTGTTTATTATGCTTAATTAATTTCTATGCGGATTTCGATAATTATAGCTGTAGTAATTTGATCAATTTTTGAGATTTATTTGATTGAATTTCACGCTACATTATACACTCTATTATATAATCATTTCTGTAATGGATAGAAGAAACCTACGAATACATGTAATTTGCGTAACCGTATAAATACAAATACACTATTAATAAAGCTGTATGCATTTATGGTTCTCATTTCGCAAGTTAAATTTGAACAATTAACTAGACCAATATGAACTTCTTTCATACAGAACAAACGGAAAGCCCCGAGTATCGATATTTCATATGCAAATGTGAATAATACTAAACGACACGTGAAAAAGCTCACCTCATAAAGTGGCCGGCGGCTCGTTGGTGCAAATCCAGCTCAATCGTGATGCCGTGATTGAGACTTTCGTCTCGTCTGCACGTTGATTATAAAAAACGATAACTCTCCTTGTTCTTGATAACACGCAAAAGAAAAATAAAGGCACAGCTCTTTGTCTTCCTCTCTCGATATATATAGATCACAACTGTATAGAACACCCTCTAGACAATATTATCACCTTGGTCATCAAATATGCTTGTAATGATCGACGCGCACTATTATTATCCCAAGTCAAACACGAATAAACAAGATTATAATTGTAGTACGATCGTTTGGATATATAATATTAGTCTATTGTTTTAAAAAAATACAGACGGCTTGCGCAAGAGAGACGACTCTGTGCGCGTCACAGCCGTGAGTGAGTCGCCGGATGGATCCTGGTCCCCAGCGCGCGAGGTGTGTTGTTCCATCTCTCTCTCTCTCTCTCTCTCTCTCTCTTGCGTGCGCTCTCTCTTTTACTCTCCTTCTCTCGTGGATTCGGATCTTTACCTATTCAATCCTCCCCTCTCTATCATCTCTCTTACGACAAGCAACCAATTGAAAGTCGAGTAGAGGCGGAGTGAGCAGCCATTGGTTCAAGTTTGTTAGCAGCACTGTTTGATATGGAGGGGGAATAAGTGAGAGAGAAAGAGAGAGAGAGAGAGAGGGTTGCGTGGCGCACATACGAAACATACGAAGGTGTGCGTGATGTGCACATAGCGCAAGCGAGGTAAAACTGGCGGCAGCAGCAGCAGCAGCCGAGAGAATGGTTCTCGGTAAATAAGGGCAAATTTAATTGTAGTTAAGATTGTATTGTGCGCTCTACATGCAACAGCAGCACAGCGCCACAGTGGTGGCGGCAAATGAATATGTCGAATGAACAGCGTCCCAAGCGCGCGCGCGAAAAATCATGCCGCCACAACGCTACACTACTGCTGCCACTGGATTATGTAATATGCAGCAAATGTAATTATATTATATACGCGTCACTCTCACTCTCTCTCTCTCTCTCTCTCTCTCTGTCTTTGCAAGCACATTTCAAGCGCGCGAGGATTTTCCCTCAACCTCTTCTTTGAAAATTTTGGAACAATCAGCGACTTCCATATACAAATGCTTCCTCTAGAAATATCTCCTATAGTTTATTGATGCTACTATTGTTTAATTCAATTTGTCTACATTGAGCTGCTTAAAATCATTTTTTTTTTCATTTTAAACGCACATTCACGAACATCAGTAAGAAATAGTCACATATAACGATAATTACATTACAATGACAAAGAATGAACGCCTTCTTGAGCTGTAAAATTTTTTTCTAAAACGTAAACGCCGAATTACGTATGTACAATCAGATAGTCGCAAGATTTGCTAAAGATTGCGGAAAGTTCATTTTTCATATTCGTTTTGTTATTTTGGAAATGGCGTCTACGAGCATAATTATAATGAGCATTAGCATTATGCTAATGACAAGGATACGAGGGAGGGGAGGTTTGTCTGACAATCGTGGAAAACTGTCAGCGGCACACATAAAAATGCAAAGCCATTACTCGCGCGAAAAAGCTCGCTGGCAGAAAAGCTACGGAAGAAAAGATCTTGAGAAAAGGAGAGAGAGAGAGAAATAGTGGGAAGAAAAGGGAGTAAGGTGAAAGGAGAGGCCTTGCGAAGAATGGAGGGAAGAAAGGAGGTGCAGAGCTCGGGCTGCTGTTGCTGCAGAAAAGAGCGGAATCCGTAAGAGGCGAAGCGAAGAATGCCATAGCAGCAGCACCAGCAGCAGCCACAGTAGTCTAAGGAAAGTGACTTCCACTATTGCACGAAACCACACGCACACACACACACACATATATATATGCTATGTCCGCCATTTTTTCCCTCTCGTTCTGTAGCCATGGCTGTTGCACGACGACGACGACGACGACGATGCCAGAGAACATACCGTGTACCCCCGGCGTGCATTGTGCTCATTTACCACGCCCGTGATTCATGTTAAATAAGAGACTCGAAAAAAATAGCACCCATCTTATATATACCAATACGTTAAGTGGGAACAGACACGCGTACAATATAAACACTCATATCGTGTCGAATCCATAATTCCGCAATCGTTTTCTCCAATCGTGTAAACGGATAATGAACCTTCTTTTTCAAATAATTAGATTCGTTATAACCACCCTATTGATTGACGCGATAATGCTCGGTGTATAGAAATGCAAAAGGAAGTGTCGTGGAAATTGCTATTGCGATCTCTAGCCGGTTGTATGAATAGCTTTTTTGCTGCACCTCGCTCGTGCACATGCCCTCCCTTTTCCGAGAGTCATACAATTTTGTTGTACACTACTGCAGTTACATTTTCTGAAATATACTATTGCATGTGATATAACGATGAAAAGTTCAAGTCGCATGTACAAGTGCGCGCTACGTCGCGTTCAATGTATTATACTATTCTTTAGCATTTTACGCATAGAATGTTTCGTAGAGAGGGGTATGTACAAATTGTTGATTAAAACTTATTCTATTTAGTTAAATTACGCTTCAATTTTGAAAACTGAATCGAACAAGTCGCACAAATTCCGCGCAATAAAGTAATATCCACTTGAACGTTTCACAAGTCGACGATCAATATAATCTCGTTAGGTACAGCAAACATTCAATTATTCATGCAAACATTCTAATTCATCTTCAGCTGTATACAAAAAAAACAAATCGCACCTGAAAAAAAGAATCGGCGTGCATTATTCAGTAAACTCGAAGCAAAAAAGAAGAAAAAAACGTGACAGAAAAAAGTGAATGGCAATAGCTATACTGTGAAGAGACTGTTAAAAGCGAATATAGACCGTTTTGAAAACGCATAAGCAACCATAATCCTCGTGTGGCGCGCGTGCGCGCGCTGGTACAATATGCCGTGTGTGCGTGAACTCGAAAGCCGCAGCGGATTTGATTTAACAAGAGAGAGAAAGAGAGAGAGAGAGAGAGAGAGAGAGAGTTGTTCGGGGACTTGCACGCACCTTCGTGTATATATTTGTACGTGTGAGTGTGCGTGTATGTGCTCGTGGCGTTGTATTGAATAATATCAGTCGCCCCCGGGACGATATCGTCATCCCCAAAGTGGAGGGTGGCCATGGCCAAAAACAAAAAAAAACATATTGTCTGAATTTAATTGTGGACGAGGGGCTGCATTAGATATTCATAGGTTACAAGTTTCCACACAGCGATCAGACTGACAACATTGAAGCGCGCGCGCACGTATGGTAACACGTTATATATATATTGCACAAACGAGGGGAGAAAAAATGCGGCTGTGCAACTTCCAGATGAGAGAAAGAGAGAGAGAGAGAGAGAGACCATCAAATGGGTTATCATTGAAGCCCTGACACACTTACGCTTATATAATGATTAATTTAGAAGCTAATTTATTTATTGAATAACTTTCATATTATTTCTACTACAAAAGACATAAACATTACTAGTTCCATTCCCACTTTTGGCTGAGCTTGCACATTTTATCTTTGTTAAATCTGAAATGCAATCGACTCAATAACTAATCTCAAAAGACTTTGCTATGGTCGAATGTACGCTATTAAATGCAATACATGTACATATATAACCATAAACTAATTTCACGCTCCAAACGTAGGATTGCATGCAAGAGCACGCCTACGCAGGATTAGCATTTACTCGAATGTCTTGCGTAATACAACGTGTGCGTTTGATCAAATATATATATATCTCGTCTTGGGAGAGAATAATCGTCTTAATCGACTGGGCGTCAATAAAAGGAGAACGAGTCCTGTGCGTGTTTGCATATATATCTATATAGAAATCCCGATAGTAATCTGGAGGCTTTTGCGCGCCTGAGAAATGGTCGTCTCGCACCGATTCCATACGAGGTCTTCATTTTCTTAAGTTCAATTTAGCTAAGTGCCTGAGTAAAGTGTGTATCTCACAACAATGCACCTTAGACTGCGTCGTATAGATATATATTGCCTAGAGAACACTGCCCGTACTTTCTATCGTTATTTGATCGACCTCACGTGCGAGTATTTATTGTTGCGTTCATTTTTGTTTCTCTCTTTCTCTCTCTTCCTCTCTCTCTCTAACTTTCATCCATTGCAAGAAATCGATGTTAAATTTATTCAATATATTCCTAGCTGTCTTTATATACGTAGTACTGTGTCGTTGTCGAAGTTGAAAAATTCACCCGGTAACATTCGAATAATTATTGTGTATTTTAAAGACGTAACGAGTTTTTTAGTTTCGATCATCGAATGTTTAAATCAACAAACATTTTCGTTTCAGTGAAATGTTATTACAAAATATTAGAGAGCTACCATAGTGAAATTGTCATAAACTAGGAATATAGAAAAATTAAATTTCGTTTATGATAAAAAGTTGCTTGTCAGAACATTTGTTAAATTTTTGTGTCATATAACGCACATTTTCAGACTATATGCGTACAACTTTAATTTGTAAGCCGATATTTCGTATTGCCGAAAAGCGCACTCGCACGTATACGTGCTCTAACAAAGTTATTACGGAGAGTAACAACGCTGCGCGCATAAATAAAACGCATATAGCAAAAACTCTCTTTCTCTCGCTCACTCTATGACTCTAATCAAATAGGCTCTCGATTCAAATGAGCACGCGAACCCCCCGCGCAAAACAATGGCGCGCTTTTTCCGAAAGATAAATCTCGACAGCGTTGATTTGTGCTTTGTTCGCTCCTCTCGCCCCATACTGTTCTGTACTTTTTTTTATTGTCGGTCTTTTACATACATGTATATAACGTATAATTAATCTGGGAACACCAGTATTATTTGACAATTCGTCCAGTAAAAATTGTCATGCGTTTGCAACATCGATTAAATACATCGATGAGTGCTTGTAAAGATACTGTTAAGTTTTCACATTTTTACTATCGTTATGAACATATTGAAGTAGTTTTCACTCGTTTGATTACCACTTACGGCGTATGAACAATATAGTTATTATTAGACAGTAAGCGTGACAATAAATTTGAAAGATTTAAAATGAAATTGGTTGAAAAATTAACAACTACGTGTATTTAAAGAAAGAATTTAATCAAAAGATAATTTTGTTGAAGGTAAAACGTGCAAGAAGGTAGAACTGATTAAGTGAATACTCCCTCGATGCGTATATCGTTGTCACTGTTATATATACATATATATATATACACGTTAACTCGGCTATAAGCATTGTTCGATCCCAACCCTTTATTTCGCAGATGCTCTCGCGCAAAAGTGACATAGGGCCACGTGCTACGGTTTAGCGAGCGTCCTTCCTAATTAAGGTGAACACTTTGAACCCGTTACCTGCGTACAAATTCATTTCAACAACAAACTTCTATAGCTACGTCTGCATGACTGCTGTTGGCGTATACTATAAGCCGATTTTTCGGGAGCACACTTATCGGCCTTTCACGCGACTCTATAGTCTCTCAGTGTTTTTTGCCTCGGCAATAGGATTGTTCTGTTCGTAATGGCGCTAAACTTTTCTTCTTTGGATGCTTATCTTTATATCCAATCTTTTAAAGACCTATTTTCACGACTATGGGAAAAAAATCTGCTTCAAAGTTCGTTTTCTGCATTATTCCACCTATCTGCTAAAAATCTGTTGTTTAACACTCATGAAATATCAATATTTCAGTCCAATATTAAGCGCTTTTCACGTACCTCCCTCATATTCTGCCGCCAAGAAGAAAAGTTAAAGCAGAATTTTCCAATTAACCCTCGAGAGGAGCGCTCAAATTTTTTAGACACGCGCTTGCGATGCAGTATTGTCGAGCGAAATTAATGGGGGGCGTCATCCACAATGAGGGGGGGGGGGGGAGAGGAGCTTTTGTCACCGTGGCAGGTGTCTCGCTTTTTCTCGTTAAAAAGCCTACCGCCACAGCCACCAACGTCGGAATAAATGAAAATGTTCGCTTCTGTTAGCCCAAGCACGCTCATTTACAACTTGGCTATTGTTAATATACGCCCGATCATTTTTACAATTATCGAGCTTTTAAATTTGTTAATTTTGTAGTTAGTGTGTTTTCATTTCAATACTAAAGCCATTTTAAAACTACACGAAGATACGATCACCTTCTTGCGCAGGTGTCGAACCTCATTTTTCCGTTTGGTCCTGTGCAAGGTGAGATTGGCAAAATTGACCCTTGACGAACGGAATATTAAAAAACAGTCTCGTAACGATACGAACGACTACTAGTAGAGGGATAATATGGCACATGATTCACGTATTAAAAGACGTATCGTATAATCTACTATTTCTTCTTGTTTACTCCCGTCCAACAATACGAATGATTTGTTGATTGTGCAAAAAGAGAAATTACGACATTGAAACACAGCTTTAGACATATAAATTTTTCATTGGAATCTGCACTGCCTTTCTAGTAGAATATCATCTATAAAATTACTTTTTAATCATGAACCATCGGGTAATCGAATTTTCTTTACTACACTCCATTTTTAATTTACGCCAATTTAAAATACTATGTATAACATCAAATAGACAACGATATTATTAAACGTACATGATAAATATACTATAATTATCTTTTACAAGTTATACAATTATCAACGAAGAACAAAAGACAGACGTCAAAAAATAAAATAAAATCTGAAATATATTGTGAAATATGAGAAAAACACGGATAATTTTGCAAGAGACAGATGTACATCGACCTATTTGAGTATCGACCAACATTTCATCAAATTTATTAATAATATTTTTTCGTACAAAGTCACTTGATGAATCGACAATCAAAAACGTTATTCTTGCACACCCTTCCCATAGTTCATCCGGACCCCCTTTTTTTCTCAAAACCTTTCTCACTTTTCAGCAAAGCCCCAAAACGTCCTTACAGTATCCTTCCGTCCTCTTTTGGGTACCTCCTCTGCTAGTACCGTGATATTTAATGTCGCAAAAAAACAAGAGCTCACGAGAGAAAGGAAACAGCATCAGGAGCGGCAGCAATAGCATTACTCGGAGACAGGTGTCCGGACTGGGTACCGGTAAAACTTCATGCACGGACACTAGATCCTTACGGTCCTACCTGCCTCTTTTTCTCTCATTGTCGTCATTCTGGTCTCTTTGCGTGCGTTTACTTTGCACAGAAACCTATATATACCTCACTTGACCTCGCCTCATCTCCCAATGCCATGCGAACGTTGCTGTTGACTTTTTGTCCTTCTGACCGTTGTAATTGTACGGTAATTTATCGAACGACATATGCTGATATTCTTATCAATAGTTTAATTGGACGCTCCACGCGTGTATGTATAATTTCAGAAGTTTGTTACGTACTGTTAATTTGTTGCCGGGCGTAATTAATGCGTATTGAAAAAAACGGTAAACTACTCTGCGACAATTGCGAAAAATTGCGAGAATGACATTTAAATTATTATAACTTTACAATTGCCTTTTCTTTGTGGAATAAAAAAGTATTCAGACACTGTAATATATCTTTTGCTAGATTAATGACTATGTTAGTGAAACTAAGTTTACAAAAGAAAATACGTTCCAACCGCTTCTTATGTAGACTGAAAAACAAAATGAAAATACTATATGCTTTTAGTAATTTGTGCGGATCATATTGGAAATATCCATGTAAAATTAATGTGAGGTGAAAAAGAGTAAAAATATCTAAAATCAGTCAATTGCCAATTGCCACTCATACAAGCAAAGTGATTTACCAAACGATACTTCCACTCTAAAAATCAACGGCTCGTCGACGCATATAACAAGCTTCCGAGAAAATCCATCTTGGAGGTTGGATATAACAACGGAACGGTGAAAGAGCCGCTGAAAGAAAAGTGCATTCGATGTATTACGGACCGTCCAGAGTTTTTGTCGCGCGATTGTCAACCTTTCTTTACTTTCTCGCGACGTGCAGTCTGCTTGGTTTTTTCTCGGAGTTTAGGCGCTGAGCTTGTTTACAAGAAGAAAATCCCTCCAAGGCTACCGCTCTCTACTTAAGATCTATACTCTTCTACTCAACAATACATATCTATTATCTGACCTTTTATTTTCTTTTTCTCCTCTAGTTTTGATGGTTTTCAAATGAGTTAGATCTGCTCGCTTGTGAAATTCATATCTGCAATGGCGCTAAGACAACGGAACAAAGAGGATTGTGCGATGTTTCTGTTGGTCAAAGATCTTTCCGGATTTGCTCAAATTTTTCAAGCTTGTTTGTTAAAAAAACACGAGAATTAAAGTTACTATCAGAATTTCTTTTTCTTTTCGTCAATGTAACGGATCGATTTAAGAAACCGAATGTTTTTCGTAGAAAATATTTAACATGCTTTTATAAACGTGGAAATGATTTTAAATATATTTTACAACGCTACTTCTCTGAATTAAGGAATGTATAAAGTTCATATGATTTTAAAATCGCGATTAAACGAAAAAATATGTACTTTTTCTAACAACAATTAGGCAATAGCTTGCATTTCATGAACATCGTTAAGAATGAAATGTTGTGATCGAAGTCGTTTCCAAACAAAAAGGATACAATTGAGACACAATAGATACCGGTAGGCAAAGACTCATTTGCAGATAAGATCTACGTTTCCTAAGGACTCTCGAATAGGAGTGAAGTTGAAAAGTAACCACAAGACAAATTCAGTGGGCAAAGGCGACAAAGCCCTCGTCGAGCACTCGTCAAGAGAACTCCCGCATGCAGGTCGGATGTGAAAGAATGCTAGTCGAGTTCTTTCACTCGCAGTGAGGAGTTTGCTTTATTCCAAATCGAGTAATTTTCCTTTTTTTCGGAAACACCAACCATTCCCGGAGCTAGTTTTAGGAGGGTCTGTATATAGTGTTAGGCATGGAGAATCGCGCCATTTCATGGTTCCGCAACACGTGGAAAGCAGGTACAAGAAGTTCGACTGAAATGAGCCACGCAGTCTAACGTTATACTCGACTTTATAGAAAACTCAATGTGAAGAAAACAATGGATACAGCATGGGTGTAGTTCTTTTCAATAGTCAATTTCTTGGATTATCCTTGAAGTTGACCGGAACCCGCGCAATTTTTCTGCCAGTGGCTTTGCAGTTTGTGCGACCTTGAGTAGACACTCTACTACGCAACGTCATCATTGGAACCGAGCTTTGCACTGTTACGTCACGGACATCCTCTGTAACCTTAATCTTTTGTTAGCTTATTGCTTTTTTACTTTTAGTATGTGACCCGCTCGATTATTTTTTCCAAATATACGTAAGTAAGCTATCTTCGTTTATTTCGAGGCAAATAAATAAGATACACTTTTTACACTGAAAATAATTATTACATATGATGATGTAAGTATATGGTTTTGATAAATAGGTCCAAGGACTTGCCTAGCATATTTTTCACAATTTATCAATCAACTGAAAGAAAAGTAAACAATCAACTCCTATTCTTTTCTATTCTTTATATGTGAAAGCCTTTCAACTTTCACCATTTCCAGTTTCACGCTGCTGATTCTGCAAGTGTCTAAATCAATGTTAGCCTCAGGGTTATAGAGAGTAACATCGTAGCGGTTGACAAAGAAAGTAACGAAATGCGCTTTCGCTATTTTCTTTAACTCTAATGGATTTAGTTGCGAGCTCTTAATAGGCATTATACCGTGTAACAGCCTTGAGTATAATTCGTTTAGACCATTTAGACGATTTGTCCATCACCGTGTTCACATCACAATAGTAATTCTATATCTAAACAGTGATAATGGTTAAGTGAGATCCATCGAGAAGAAGAAGAAGAAGACGAAGAAGTTACAAATTATAATTTTATCCCCGAACTGAGAAGATAGAGCAATAAGCAAGTGACCTTCAACAACAAGCGAGAACATTTGACGAAAAGTTTATAAATATTTTCCGCTTCACCGCCGTGGATAAATGAACAACTATCCCGTAGAAGGCTTTATACCCGTACCACGTCGCTATTTCCACGTCTTTAATAAAGTAAGCGATAAAGTAAGAGTCATACACTTTGTATGCATTCTGTCGCACAAAACGAGGCCGGTCTAATTATCATATAGTCACTTTGATTCAGCGAATGTCATCATTATCGTTACGATACAAGATTAAACAAGGCTAGAATAAAGTTAAGTTGTTTATAAAAATAGTATTACTTACCCTCTAGAATTCACGCTGTATTTATATTTATATGACTAAATTTCGACATGGTATTATAGTACGAGATTAACTTCAATTCTCGCTATAATTATTCAATTTTATTAAAATATATCATATCATTGCTTATTTCATCTTTATTGTATATTTTTCAATTTCTAATACTTGTTATTATTCACTTTATCGTACATTTACAAATATGTTTATTTTTTAAATAAATCGGTAGTACAACCAATGGTTTAGTTAGATGTTATATTACGTGCACATTTGGGACGGGTACAATGTATTGTAGATAATGTAGCACCAATAGTTTTTTTAATCATTAGTTTGTAAGGAGAACATTTGAAAATAAAAATAATAATACGTCAGTAAAAGTATAATAGAATGTCAATAGTACTATTTTACATCGTTAACGTATTTTAAAATTAAGATACAATTTCAGTTTTATTGGTTTAAATATTTTTCGCAAAATTAATGAGACGTAAATGCGTTAGATTTTAACATAAATAATCGTTTTAAAACTATTTTAGATGGTATATACATGATACTAAAATATTGATACGTAATTACAATAGTATTTTAAAAGCATATCAATTGATTCACGTGACGATTTTGGCAGTTGAAGGCATTGCTGTTATATTACATTAGCTTCGTTGTATTATTAATCTCTGCCTAATATATTGACGAGAAGTCAAAGTACTTTGTGTCACTCTAACCTAACAATCGCGAATTCATCGCTTATTTTCGGCATCTTTTAGCAAAAACTTGTTTACGAAACCCGTCGACAATTCAATTTCGACTCATGTGTTGTACAACTCTCGTTTTGTAAATAAAGCCTTTCGTATCCGCATTGAAAAATATTACTGTGTAATAAAAAGTAAAGAAATAATATTGATCAGTAATGCATTCCTTGCATTAAATGGGAAGTAAATTTATGATAGAACACAATGTAATATTTTATTATCTTACTCGTTGAAAATAATATTCAAAATGTCTTTAAAAAAGCCGAAAAGTAACGAATAAATTTACCTTCGTCTTCCGGCTTTGCTTCAGTTATACTCATCATCGCGAGGACTGCCATAGCGCATACAACAATTACACGTGCAAATTTCATATATTCTAACTTTTCCAGTCTGCTCAAAGACACAACTAACTAAAGTACACCAAGCTTGAACGTTATTTAAACTATAAAGTTCTGAAGATAAATTGTGTAGATACTTATTGATACGTTTTCAAGTCGTTAAAATTAATAGCTAATAACAATAGTTATACTTACTATAATATTCATATTAATTTTCATATTCGAAAATAGGAATTTAACAAGCATTAATATTTTTCGTATAAGGGAATATCCAAATTAGTTCAAGGTATATTTGCGCGTATTAAAGGCTTATACTGAACTCTGATATCGAAGATTAATTTTATCTTCATTAAATTTTTGGTTTAAAACGTACGACAATTTAAATAAATAATCTTCTGTCGATAAAAGTGTATGATAAAATGTCGCGTTGGATGTTCAATGATATAAATTACAATCTATGAAACTTTGAAATTTAGAGAAAAGATTCATTCGGCGATAGAGTTCATACACCTTTTTTTAAATAATCTGAAATATAGTTGTCTCGATATAGTTCTCGATATAGTATATATCTAGGAAAGAAAGAGCCGCCCATCCACTCTAATCGTGAGTCGTCCATAGCATCATGATGAAATCCGTAAGCGCAGATATAGTAAAACATACGTTCTGCGACTACCGTGTGGCCTAAGAAAGAAATAAGAATAATACTGGCATGGAAAGAATAGAAGCGTGTGTAGGAAGAGAAAACTGTCAGCGCAGCCGCGATTTATTTGCATAGAGAGGGCTAAAAGCGCGACTCACATTGTGCGACGCCGCCCGAGCACTCTCATCCATCATCAGTTTTAGTCGAGAATAAAATCCAAGCACGATGACATTATTCTTCTTCTTCTCCCACTACTCTTATCCTCTGCGCATACATGTGCACAAGCAATATGTACGTTCTTTTTCTTTCGGGTATCCGTACGTACGTATACGCGTCATGTGGTGTACGAATGAATGAACCAAGTGTTAGATTTTCCTACGCTTTGGCTTTTTCCCTATTGAAACGCGATTGTTTAGTTTTTTTTCTTAGCCAAAGATAGTGCATTACCCGCTTTCAATAGGGGCGCTAGAAAGATATGACGAGAATGATGGGTTTTAATTTATGAGTAGTGGCGTCAGTTGATGTAAAAACTTAAGTACGCCGGCGTGCTTCAATGTCGAATATGATATGAATTTATCAAGCAATTGGCAAATTGGTACGTCAACTTTTGATATTATTATTATTATCAATTTGTCTTCAAATATCGTGCTCGTATTATGAAAACTACAACTACATAAATAATACATTATTTATGCAACTATGTAAAAATATAAGTATACACCGTATATCGAGTTAACGAAAAGTTACAGCGATCTAACCATTCATCTAATAACCATTTTCTCCAGCAGCATTGTTGTCCAAAGCGATGTTATCCCAAGTCTTTTTTCTACAGGTGCTTGAACAGAAAAAAAAACCAACCAAGCACAATAGGTAACAAACGAAAAATCTAAGCCGCCAAACAATAGGAATCATGGCGCGTTCTCATCGATAGCGGCTAATGAGCTGTTTAGCAAATAGTAGGAGGGTGTCGCGCATCGCTCACTTACACGGGAATTTGCGCCTGCAAACAAGCCCAGAGGCTTACACGCCAAACTTAAGCAACATAATGAGCTATTGTCAAGGCTATCTATAATACGCGGGAAAAAAGAGCTTGTAGCTTTGCACCTTGTCTACAACGTAGATGTGTCTATACTGATCAAAAGGACCGGCCACCGGAAGCCTATACCTTTTCTCTTTTTCTCTTTCGCCTCACTGGAGCTTTTCGCTATAGGGTGCTTATGCGGAGGATGCGCAATTAATTGGAGATTATTTCGACCGAATTTTTTTTTCTAGAGCGTGGTTCATCGATACGATCCCGCACTGCTTAGTTACTACGAGAGTTTCCGATCGGTTGACATTTTTTTTCACGATAAACGTCAATTAACGTCAGGATATCGTGCTTGTAGACAAGCGAAATTGTCAAACGATATCAACATTCTTTAATTAGTTCAAAGTATAACTGCCAATACAAGTTTACGTCGTATCCGTTGAGCTAAATTTAACAAATTTATTAGAATTTTCACAAAATTCTAAATAACTGAGATTTAAGAAATCGAGTGGATATTTTAGTTGTTCAAATAGCTTGGATATTCATTCATTTCAATACCACAGCTGATCCTTCAATTTCCACTGAGCGCGTGTCACATCCGCAACCCCTACAACTGACCGACCACAGTGCTTTTACCTCGCTGCGTGGCCTTTAGTCCGCGCAACCTTACGGAAAAAAGTCCATTATTCGTAAATATATAAGAGGGTCAAGTACGCTTCCCTTCTTCGCTGACGCAAAAAGGAAGTATACGTATATACTACGGTAAGAAAGGAGAGCTCGTGCGGCGTGTGCTCGTGAAAAGGATAGAGAGGCCGCCGCGCCAACGTCTTTGGCGTAATACTTACCAAAGAGAGCATAATCTCTCGCTTTTCCATTGCCTCAACCTGGACGACAATTTTTCAAAGAATGAAATCCATTCAAAAAGGGACGCTGACGCACGCGTGGATGCCCTGCAAATTCGAATTTGCGGTCTTCTCTTTTTTTTTCTCCTTTTTTTTTGCTGAAAGCTATACTATTATGAGGTTTGTTTGCTTCGATGACTAGGTTTATTAAAATATTACCATTTTACATAATAATGTATGCAGCGACATACATATTTTGTTTACGAATTATTATGAAGTTACTGTATTACTAAAACGTTTATTTGAAAAAATTTCTATAACAAATCAACAAGCAACGATAAAGTATCAATTAAAATTGTGAATCATATAGGCATCTCAAACTAAGGTACAGGCCAATTATATCAAACTTACTTACAACTCTCATAAATAAGATAGCGAAATATACAATTAGTTCATTATTGAAATCTGGAACGCCAACAGTTTGAGTCAGACACAACTGGAACACAAAAACTTTTTAATTCAAGAAAACATAGACGTAATGCTAAAATTAGACCTTTAATTTAATGTCAACCACAATTTAAAGATATAAAACGATAAAACCCATTAAACACACCACCTCGAAGTCCCGCTATAATAATAAAATCGTCTACGAATAATACAGTTTCTGGATGCTTAACCTCTATACTATTAACATAACAATAATTAATTAAACCGGACCAATCACTTTTTCAAATGTTTATTGTGCTCCGAATTGTTAATCAGTATTAATAATACGTTATCCTCTTCTTTTATCAATTGTCTTGGTCGTCGATTCATTACTGAAGGTAATTTTAACGCGAAACATCCTTATGGGATTCTAGATAGTTTCCCTCTATTTCAAGAAGGAGATAGCTGTACGAAGCAATGAAAAATAATTACTATACTTCAATATCGATCAGTGAACCAACCTAATGGCTAATAGATTTAAATAAAACACTATATTTACTCGACTTAGCTGAAGTTAAAGGTATTAAATTCAAATATTTCAAAGTAAGCTCCTCCTACTTGAATCTATCCTCAGATTACTCACCGATCATGATAACATTTCACGCAAGAATAGCGAGGAACGGAATTGTCAATAAAGTAACTGTTTATTATGGATAAAGTATAAACAGTTGTTTAACAACATTACTCACTACAACATATCGCTTAAAATACACTTCAAATATAAAATATATCTTCTATGATTCTAGAGCATAATGAACATATTGAATGTTCATGTAGTTGGCTTTTATAAATTCTTGTTGATGTGAAATTATGAATAGCAATATTCGTTCACTTTTCCTCAAATGCAATTTTGTTATTGAAATATGAACGCGCAATTATTTTCCAATCAATCATTTTCACGAGTCAATAAACTTTTTACCGACTAAACAGTTTTATTTTGATTACAAAGATTATTGACTCGTTAAAACTGTTGATCGAAACATAATGTTATTTTCGTAAAAAATGAAATCTTTACGTTTATATTTGAAGAAAAATGATCGAATATCGCGTTTTCGAAATGCTGAACATCAATACACAATTGAAGATCAATAGAATACATGTAATAAAGGATACTAAAGTAAAAATACTTACAAAATAAATTACTAATAATAGTTTGTAGCGTAACAGACGAATTGGAATAATTAATTAGAACTTAATTTTGCGTTTAAAAATGTTCATGAAAAATCAAGAATAAGCCAAGAAAGCAACATATAGTGTATGTGTAATTCTTTATGTATATTAGGGTAATTATTCTGTTTCGAATAGCTTCAGTGATCCAAAAAATGTAAGGTGTTACTAGTAGATGTAAATGAACAGAAAATAAAACGTGATTATATAATAACTGCGGCATCATACGTGTCCGTAAGTCCAATTGAATCCTGGTGCATTACAATTCAACATACATATTAAAGCGGTATATTTCCACTGGTCAGTTTTATAAGCACCATTTGCACGTACACTGTTGATCATATCAAGTTAAGAGACATAAAATCAATCAATTATTTCAATACCAGTTTGCATATTGAAATTGTAAAAGAATGGGTCCTATTATTCTATTGGATCGATGGATACAAAAAATATTTTTGCATCCTCCATTACGAAATCAAAAAAATAAAACCATTCCGTCATTTACTTTCATAATGCACTGCGTTCATATTTTTATGTTTTTTTTTGTATAATTATACGCCAACATTTAGATGTTTATTTGAAAAAATGTGATTTGACAGGTGTACAAGTTTGTTGTAGACTACATCTTTGACAATAGAAATTACAGAGATAAAAGAAATCACAAAGTGCAGAGAGAATAAAGCGAACCAATGCTCGTTTTGCAAAAGGCTTGGTAGTGGCGAGCCACACATAAAAGCTCGATGCTTTTGAGATGCCGAGTTAGAGAAAGCGAGGCAAAGGGAGAACTTGCATTCGAGTGAAAAATGTTCACTTCCTTTGACCGGAGTAGCACACATACCCAAGTGAGTATGTACGCGAAGAAGGAAAAAGAGAAAGGGGAGAAGGAGAAAGCATTGTCGTGCAGCGGAATAATTTTATCAGCGAGCTCCTTTTCTATCCAGTACAAGAGGTTTTTTTCGATGCAAAAAAACGCCGATGAGAGAAATGCGTTGGATGTACGTTTTAAAACGGAAAGCGCGACTCGAGTGTACGCAATAATCATAAGAAAAGTTACCCAAAAAATAACATTTACTTTTTCTACGAGTATCGTATCAGAGTATGCTGTGGACTGAAAATGGTATAATTTTACGAAACTAAAATTGTTGCCATCAGTTTATTTGGTTTTAGAGAAACTACATGTCCACGTTCATATACTGTATAATGCATTAAATTCAGAAGCTAGTGATAAACTGCTGCAACTTGTAAAGGTCTTCAATTGCATGCGAAGAAAAATAGCTCCATTAGTCAAGCGATTCTGAACTACATTGTACTTGGTTTTCTTTTTTATTTTTTCATTTCAAAAGGATATCTCACCGAAAAACCTACAATAAAAAATATATCATTAATAATTGCCATATCATGTGCCTTTACGTACGAGATTGTGTCTCGTAATATTATAATATTTTTAAAGATGCCCATAACAGTTTTAATAATTTGATTCTGTATTTACGTACCAATATTGTCCAGCTACAATATAATTATTTTATGCACTTTTATAGTTATCAATACTGTCATTTTGCAACTATTGGCACCGTTAAGCAAAGAAGCTAACAACCCACCGATCTTTAATCAGATAATATACAATAATATACTAGTAATATCAAAGATCGATTATTGATACAGCTAAATACTAATCCACGGTCTATTTTCGATTCTTGAAAGGAACAACTGCATAATAGAAGATGGTATCGGAAACCGAAATTCAATCGAGGGAAAAATTGTTTTTTTTTTCACGCAGTTCTGCAAACTACTGCTCGCATGTCTGCGACAACAAAGCTCAACGTTTATGTGCGTATGTGCTGGCGCTGGCTAATCGATGATTTCCCCTGCGCACATTCTTAGCTCATGTCATAAGTTGTTTGGGAGGAGAGAGAGAGAGAGAGAGAGAGAGAGAGAGAAAGCCCGTCGATAAGGATCGAAGCGCGCGCCCTTATACTTTCTTCAACAATTGCTCCCGATTTCACCGCAAAAGTCGCGCAAGCACGAAAAATGAGATTAGCCGAGCGCGGGCGCTCACAGCGCATGCTTCGTTGCAAGCACGCGGCAGTAATCCCTACGGCTGTATACTACTATAGGGGAAATCGTCGTGAAAAATGCCCGATTGTCGATTTGTATGGCGGTTTTAAAGGCTTTGACGTATTTTCAAACTAATGATCGTCGAAGAATATGAATTCATTGGTATTTGCTGCTGGCAGATTGTTGCGTCTTTACTTTCCAATTTGTTTGTTCTATTGTGCTAATCGTTTTGTGCCTATTAAATCTCTTGACAATGCTAGTAACGTAGATTTTATCAACCGGCAGTTTTTCTGCTTCAGTCACACACATAAATTAGAATGTTCAATCTTATGAATTATTTACGTATTTTGGGGACATTTCGCAAGCACTATACTCGAATCTAATATATAGATACATCAAGACTTTTTCAGTTATTTTCTAATTGTATTATTATCATTATTTTCCTCTCGTTGTTATTTTGTTTGATTTATTCAAATTAATAGATTTTTATATTTTTTATTATACATCGTGGTTTTTTGAAAGGACAATTTGTTATTTTATCACACGTAATAGTGGGTCAATGGATTATCATTGAAAGACTAATAGAATCACAATAGCGCGTTATGGAGTTTTCCAGTAAAATCTTAATTAATCTATTGATAGTCCTTCATCTTTGCAATTAAAGATCAAAACGGTTTACAACCTAATAATGCGATTTTTTTCTTATATTTTTATCCATATCCACATTCAACAGACATTTATCATTTGGAACTAATAATAACGTGTTAATTGTTTATTCAGGCCTAACTTTTTATTACCAATCAGGGTACTGGACTTTTAAAATCGCTGCGCTTTGGATCATCAAGTTTTATTAAATGTAATTTATAAATAATACGTGTGAAATGTTAGACTTTATCGTACAATTTGTTTATTACTTAAAGTAACAGTTAATGTTACTAGGATAACTATGTCGATAAATATTTCCATAAAAGCAATTTGAATTTTGAAGATCGACTTTTCAAAGGATTCTGAGGTATTTCTGCATACGTTACAAAAGTGACAGATTGATATAGAAATCCAAGTCCTAAAAGATATCATTAACTCACATTGTAGACAATAATGACAATATTTCTGAAATAAAACCTTTACCAGTATCCACTTATAAGAAATATGAGATTTTGACATTTTGAAGTATTTTGAAATACACAATTCTGATAAATGTGACTAAAGAATCAGCTATTGGAATTGTTCCTCAGATTTATCGCATCAGAGAGATAAGGTGTTAAGCTGTTATCTAAATTCAAAATACGCTGCCAACTGTTTTTGCGGAATACTTTCTTATAGAGCCATAAATGAAATATTACAGTAGAAATGAGAAGTTTATTAATTGTTTGGATTACATCGTTTTTGGACAGTATGTACAGAAAAATGATGAACTCTATTCTTCTAAAAATAATTATTACTAGTAATTAATAATATTTGCTATGGGATATTATTAGGAAATAACTATTATTATTAATAACAATTCCATATTGTACTTTTCCTTATAGGTTTTTTATGTCGTTTCGTTTGCAATCGCAAAATCTATAACACATGCTCCATGATATATTTTAATAGCATAGTCATATAATAAAAAATGCTGTCAACTTCATTAGCGGAATGCTTTCTTGATAAGTGAGAACACCTAACCGGGTTTCGTTCTTTTTTTACAATATTATTCCGTTTCGTTACAAACCATAAAGCTAGTTAAATTCCAATACTTGGCACGTTAAGATAACTTAATTAAATCGGATAAACGAGGTGAAACGCCATCAATATGCACTTTGAGTAGATCAATTTAAATTAGTATAAACTATACTGTTAACCGTTAAACGAAGATTAAAGGCTAATTTCTAAATCTAAGAAACTATCAAATCAATGAATAAAAATTTACTCTAAAAATAAAAACTGAAACACGTAGATCTGCAAATGAAATCAGAAAGAGAAATACAAAAATCAACAAAAATGTTTTCATTCAATCAAAACTTTCCCTTCAAGAAAACAACATGGCATTTATTTAAAAAAACATCATCGGAATAATCCATAAACGAAGAGATTTTTATTTTTTATTTTATTAGATCCAAATCTGACGCATATTATTATTTTTTTCTATACAACAATGACTCCAAAAGATTTCTTAATTTATGTTATAAACGGGTCTATGTATTTCGGCATTTATATCTTTCATTGTCAATTGTAGAGTAAAATAATAAGATAAAAGATCCAATAATCTACGTCTAAAATCAGGACAATCTCAAACACGAGGCCCAGCATTGTCGTACGGTCTCTTTGTAAAAGCGAACTACTTGGTGGTTTTGGCTTAGCAGTCCTTAACTTCTGTATACACAAACGAGCGCGCTGGCATTGCATCAAGCAGATAGAGAGAAATCGCGCGCGGGATTAAATGATTTTTGGAAGCCGCTTTTAAAACTCGTATAGCTCTTTATCTTCCGTCGAGACTGAAGTAGCGCGATCGCATTCAACGTAATACAAAGCTTTTCGTTCTACTTCTAGGGCACTCGAATACACTCCTAAAAAAAAAAAGGAAGGCAAGTGACAGTGAAAAAAAATTCGAATTTCGATGTTATCGCTTGCGGTTTATTTAAGTCTCTTGTGATTCTATGTAGTTATACTATTGATGAACCGTAGGGTATAGTATTGACCGTTTGGGTGACAACGTCTGTACAAAATTGAATTGTATCATGTCGATACTTGTTATTGAGATTTTGTTTTCATAAATGTAAATGTTGCAAAATAATACTGATTCAACGAGGAAATATAACAGTAGACAGCTATAATCAGAAAATTACATGTTTCAATTTAAACAAATTATTTGATATTTTGTCGTCGCTTTTTTATCCGAATGTATAAATAAAATGTATCTAACGACACCTGGTGGATATATGCCGAATAACATAATTAGCGTGTACCGTGCACACGTCGTCACCATAATATGACAATTAACACCGTCATAACAGGGCAATATAGTATCGCATAGACCCAGCAGAAATATTCTGAAAAATTCTAAATCCCAGTTCATTCTCATACCAACGTACCATTGACAAAACCAATTCTATTGCAAATAAAGAAATTCGCAAGCACTTTACGGATGATAATTTAAAATACTAGTTATCGTAAGAGTACTACAGTGGCATCTATTCAATACGCTTTGTTGGCAGTAGTCAGTAGGAGCAGCCCTAAATTCGTGTAAACAATCGTTTAATTTTTAAACGAGAACGAAATCCTCCCCTCTCTTTTTCTCTAGTCCTTTTACCAGTTTGATTCTCGGCTCCCGGTGGACGCACAGAAAAAAATCTCTGCGTCTTTCTCTCTCTCTCTCTCTTCCTCTCTCTCATTCCCATTGTCATTCTCTCTCTTTCTCTCCTTCTCAAACATTGCGTTTCGTCTATCTAAATCTAACCCCTCTATATCCCTCTGTATGTCTCTGTTGGCCAAAAGTTTTCCCGAGCGCGCGCGGGCCGCCGGCGTCATTTGGCGCAGGGACAATACGCGCGCGAGCTGCCTCCCGATAGCCCCCCCGATTGTTTGCTACATTTTCTCACAATACGCGCGCCGAGAGAGGGAGAGAGAGAGAGAGAGAGAGGAAGCACAGGGGAGAGAGAGTGAGAGAGAGAATCTGTCGGCCGCCAAGTCGATCGCCAATTGACTGACGTTATCGGACCATCTCTCAGATTAGGAAGATTGCTCTTCACGAAAAAGACCCCGACGCGTTATATACTCACGCTCTAATATATGGGCTTTTTTCTCTTGAGATGATGAGAAAGCCTTCGAGTTCGATATACATGCATATACATATAAAACAAAGCAGTCCAGTTTAGGAATGAAATCGAAGGGCGTGCATGTTTAGACGAACGCCAAGTTGTCTCGATATGGATATTTATTGTGAGATTTTAGGGGAATTTGTGTTCTAAGTAAATACGATGCGAGCTACGATTAATCATTACTAATACCAATGAATGGCCGAAAGTTACACCTTTACAACGACTTAAGGCAAAAGTATTCTTGTTGGTTTATCTTACCTTTATAATATTCAATTTTGCAAGTGAAAATTAATGATTTAAACGATGAGTTTCCGCTAACAAAATTATTACGGTTAAAAAATACGTGCTAATTGGTTAATACAACTGAGCCTAGAAAGCTAGCTACTGCTATTTATCAACGCAATTCAGCGAAGGAACAAAAAACTTGCGTCAACATCGTAAGCTACACAAAAAAAATAGTAGCGGGAAAAATGGCCAAAACTAAGAGTTACGAGATAACTTACACACTTAGTGTGAACATTCAAGGTGTGTGTTTTCAGGTGTGAGGTGGTCTTCTCTTCACAAGAAAACCTAATTTGTAATGCATTTTCTTTCGTTTGTTCCCGGAAAGTTGGACTATTTTTTATTGCTTCTACACGCGGCTTTTTCATTCTCTATGGTGGGGGTCCATTGTCCCACCATTGTTTGTTGAGTACACAAAACACAAAACGGAAACGATTTCGTTCTCGCGTGCCTTCTGTTTTCGGGAAAACTAGTGCTCTCTACCTGAACAATTCTGTGAGAATCAACTTTTTTGTTCTTTTTCACGAATAAATCACCTCAGCTATGATTTGTTTGTATGAAATTTTCAATATTCTCTTGCACAATTTGGTCAAGTACTAGTTTATTTATCAATTTTTAAATGCAAGTTCAATCGATAAATTTTGATATTTGCTTAAACTTTGATTTTCAAAATCGGACTATTAATCAACAAAAGATGTCACGAATACAAGATCGTACAGCAAAAATTCTTTAACGTAAATATAACTGTGAAAAATGTGCCTTACACAGTATTGAGCAATTAAAGTCATATATTCGAATGCGTATAGTCTTTATATCAACCACCTATTTAAAGTCACTGACAAGTTTGTAACTGAAAAGGTGGATACCATTTATATAATAGTACATTCAAATGTCGATTCAGCAGTATATCCAAGTTTCAATGAAGAGACAAATTAGCCTCTAGAGCCCAAAAAAGCTTCAGAAAGAGTAGAGAGAGAGAGAAAGAGAGAGAGAGAGAGAGAGAGAGAGAGGAAGGGAGAGTGACAGAGAAGTGAAAAGAAAACAGCAGCAGCGTAAAAGACGCAAAAGCGCGTGAGGGCTATGGTAGGGTTGGAAAATAAGGGAGTCGTTGCATGAAAGGACACGACTCGCTCGTTGAAGCGCGCTTGACCGCATTACGTGTATAACTCCGAACATAAGGGCACCCTTGACCTGCGTATATGAGTGTGTGTCGCGCAATTTCCGCTCCTCTCGCTCTGGAATTCTTCGAGGTCTCTTCTCTTTTTTTCTCTTACAAACTAAAAGAGCACGCAGATAAATAAGAGGAATAAAAGAAGGACCAGTCGAACAGAGACGATACATGTACATTTATGCGTGTGTATTTTGTGTGTATGATGTACCTGACCGGTGCCTCGCTCTCTCTCTCTCTCTCTCTCTTGCGCGCGCGTGAGAATGACTTTTCTGTGTCTGTTGAATGGAAGGGAGGAGTCGTTCATTCCCGCCAAAAAAACACTCTTGGGCGCCCAACAGTCTAGCTCAGCCATCAAAGCGGATGTCGAGTGAAAGGAGAATGGATATGTTGGAATGCGGTTGTCTTCTGGTTCTCTTTCTCTCTCTCTTTCTCTCTTTCTCTCTCTCTCACTCTCTCTCTCTCTCTTTCGAGTCGGGGGTGGCTTTTTTTTTCACGCTACCTTCACTCGACTTGACGACGACTGAGCTTCGCTATTTCAGTGTTGACCCGATTATGGTAACATACACACACGGCATAACATTGAAGGATAATTTTTATTTTGATCATTAATATCGCGGTGACATGTGTGAGTGAGCATTAGGTGATGAATCGTGAAAAGCAACATTGGACAAGTATTTATCGTGTTTCATGCGTATAACAAGACTGATGCACACTCATCCAAAATCATGTATCATATTTATTATTCCACATTGAAGATTTTTTATTTCAAATGGAATATTCATTTATTATAAAATTGAATAGATATTTCCATAACACCCAACTATGAGAAATTTATAATCAATATGACGCGTATCCAGAAGTACACCTTACATGGGACACAAAAGTAAAGGGTCGCGGGGTTCAATAAATGATCATTTTATTATTAAAGAGTATGCGTTGAGTGGAATTTACAAGATTATCTCACATCATTTTGTTACTTTTTCGAAGATTTTATGATGGCGAAACTTTTCAATCGCATCAAATTTCGATGTTTTCCCATATTATATACGTATAAGTATAGAACGTTAGTAGCAATAATTTACGTTTTAGACTTACGTGTGAATTTCTAGAAAATACGACGACCTTTTCTTCAATGAGTCTATAAGTAATATCCAAGTTGCGATCTTTTAACGATGAAAGAGAATTTTCAGCAGGTGCAATATAAAACACTTGTATCCATGCGAGAGCACCGATTCCATGGTCCTCGCAATAATAGCGGTGGCGATGTCAGCAACCTGTGTGCGCTTATTAGAAATACGCCGCAACGAATTCGTCACGCATTTAATAAATCCCATTTGCTCGCTCGATTCAAACGCGTCGTCGCATATACGTATACCATGGGCAAATAAGCGCGGGGCGCGCGTCACTGAAAAGCCTGCTTTCTTTTTCTTTTCTTTTTTTAAGGGGGTGGATGCGCTCGAAGCACGTATTAAAAGCAAAAAAATACATATATTTATAATTCGGCGGTTCCTTTTTGCGGCACCCGGATTATGGAGGGCTGCAATGCATTATAGGGATGGGGACGTAGCTACCGTATACGTGCGTGTGTGTGTCACTTTCCTTCAACAGTTTTTCCCTTGATTCGTCGAGCGGCAAGAATATGAGGGACGTGCTCTGCTCACGCACGATTTGACGTATTCGTGGATTATGCGTCTTGTTATGTGTCCTTATACGACTGGCTCGCTTTCATTCTCGGCATATACCATACTCGCTTATGTCGTATCTTTCGGCTTGCCTTTTCTTCTACTCCTTTTGATTCCGCTTTTCTTTGGCTTATTTACGAGGACTTTACAAATCTTACGGATCGACTATTAATCACACGCTTCGCTTTATTGTGTAATCCGGGGCTTAGATGACGCGATCCTCCTCCTTTTTTTTATTTCTGCTGACTGTTTAACGCGTCGATTCAATAGATCTCCCATCATTTATACGTATTATGTCATATAATAGCTCTATGTACTAATAAAGGCCACGAATAATAATTCTTGTTACTTTTCAATATTCTTTGCATATTTTCAAAGAAAAGAAACGAATTAAATTAATTATCCATTTGCTGAAAAGCATCTGTCAACAGGGTTTATGTATATATAAATCAGAGAAGATCGAATAACATTATCAGACCTTCAATTTAAGTTTTATCAATTCTGGATTTGGTCATTGTTTAGAGAATTCAAATCGATCGGATGATTTTCTATTTTGCGAACTCATGCGAAAATGTTAAAATCAAACGTCTGACGTTAAAATATATTTAGTTCTCATTCCAGAAAGCTTACTAAAAATTAGCCGTCTTAAAATTCAAGGCATAATGGTATGTTTTTATTTTTCAAAATATGGTCGACTATATTATGAAAGATACATTTTCAAATCAGGATAATCTTTTAAATGTTCTGCTATCCATGAGTCGAACTTTTTCACCAATTTTTCCGACATTTCGGTTTTCCATTGATCTGATTGTCCCTTTCTTATAAATTCTACCCCTGATTCTTTTTCATTGTAAGCATTTTCCAATACCAATTTGTACTCTAACTTGCCATTGGTAGCCTTATTAAGTTGCATCTTTTCGAAACTCAAATGGTCACATAGCATTTTAATTTGACTGTTAGTGAGTGATTTTTTAAGAAAACTAGCTGTATTTTTAATTACTGATGGCAAATCCTGTAAAAATATGACGCTCATTGCATAAATACACTATGTAATAAATTGAGCACTTTTAAAATAAAAAGATTACCTTTTTCATGTCTTCAAATTTTATGAAAAGGATGTTATTTGAGTCTTTAGCTTTCCAGTAACTAATGAGGTTACACCAGTAAGGGGTATATGTCACTAGTAATATTACGTGATAAACAAATGAGATTCATTAAAAATAATCATGAGTTTTACAACATCTCAACTTACATCTATTTTCTAAGAATAGTCTGCAGTAATTTTCAAATGTTCCACAATAGATTTTTGAATTTTTTCGTAAATGGTAGTATGAAACACAAACATCTTTAACATTTCTAGTAACGTAAATCATTTTAGCTTTCGTTTTTCCCATCCTTAAGTCTTTGGGCAATAAATGAAATGGTAAATGACTTTTAAAGAATCTAGGACTAGGTAATTGATTTGCATAGCCTACGTTGAGCTTAGAAAATTCCTCCATCCCTTTTTGGGCCAACGAACATCCTGCAGTAGTTGCACCTAGAAATCTTAATAAAACATATATTGTAAGTTAATATTGTACCATATTATAGTAGTAGATTTTTTAACGTACTCTAGGTAAAAGCTCCTATGTATCAGTTGCTCTTTAGCTTTTTCAAAATCTAAATCGTTACAAATGCACCAAACCATTTCCTGAGTCCAAGTTGTTCCTGATAACATATGTAATAATGATTGTGTAATGATCAGTCAAAGAGTGCGATAAAATTATGTCACAATTTACCTGATCTTGGAAAACTGCACACCCAAACGTCATCGTCGCGTACTTTAAAATTTTCTACCTCGTCTGCTATTTTTAAGTAATTTTCAGGCAACCAAACACCTTTGTAAAAACCACCTTTTATATTTCGGGCATGTTCAACAAAGCTCTCGTGCAATATCTTATCCAGATCAGAATCCATACCGTTTTACTGCAAAATTTCAATATTTTCTCACTACGATGAATATTGATTTTTACAATTGAGTATGAAAAATTTGCAACTCTTATAAAGCGACTCTTATCAAGGTGCAGTCAATAAACTTGATATCATTATACACGTACATCATACTGATAAGCTTTTACGGTTTACTATTCTATTAGCTTTTCTATCTTTATAACCTTCGTACATTTCAACGATAGGAAGATAATTTTAAAATCAACAGAAGATAATTTTACAAATGGGACATTTTCTAAAACGATTAAGACTTACAAATGATGTATTGTTACTAGCAATTATCAATAACACAAAGTGATAAAATTGCTTATTTTTTACCTAAAAATTAATTTTAAGCAGCGGATTAAATACGGGTTTAAATTACTCGACTTTCTTTAAGTGATAAATATAATACAGCATTTGATAAAATTAATGACAACTGGCACGATAAAGGCACATTACTTAACGACTGTTGTATTGAATATTTGCCTCCCGCCTATGCATTGGAGCACTTTTGAGATCGATCTTAAAAATTAAATAAGTTATACCTCTAGGGTATCGATTTCGATCCAATACTTACAAAGTCCTACGATTATCAATAAAAAACTGGTTTCGTCACCGATATTTTCACGTCATACGCTCTAACTGCACAAACATAGAAAGCTTTGGGTAAATAATCGATTTCAATCGACTATTTCAGGTTATTATAAATCCATATATTGTCAAGTGATTTGAGGAAAAATTTATAAAATAAAATTCAAATAAGTTTGTGACTCGATTTTAACAGCGTGTAAAAGATAAAATCTATTGATGAAAGAATTCATCTTTCGGTAAATTCACTTATTGACATGCGATTTTATCGTAAAATTTATGAAGCAATCGAATGTAATATGAGAATCATGTAACATCGGGTAATTAACAAGTCATAATTTTAATAGCAAATTTATTACTATTTCTTGTTCGATCTGTTACCATTTATTGAAAAAAAATAATCTCAGCAATTGACTAAAACTGTTAAAAATCGAATACTTACAGAAAATTGTGCATAAATTTCTCTATAATTTTTTATTTTCGTTTCAATAACAATATTATTCACAAAATCGGATTCTATTTAACTTAGTTTCGGTGACTTACTTATAAACGGTATACTTACGGTGGTTACGTGATTAAAGACAATCGATGGCTCAATCACTAAGCCCCAGACGAAATACAGACGATTCAACAGATGACGACGAATAAGAGACGTTATCGCATTCGCAATCGATCGTGGGAAGATTTCAATCGACATCGATATGACGATCAAAACCGCGATTATTCAAATTATTAAAATTGTATGTTTCAAATTTTGCTAGAAATCTCCTAAAAAAATATTTGACATGAAACAAAATCTATATTCCACCATGATTCTAAAGTCAATCTGTTATTTAATTTACAGTTATCATTTAATGGATGATCAGCGTGCCTTATTTCTTAATATTTAGTAGTATTATCAAATGGAATATGAACATTGAAATTGTAAAACTCCTTTGATAAAACTGAAAAACCTTTCAATGTTTAATTGCAATCGTATCGTGTGGCAAATATTAATCTTTGATACGGATATAGCACGTTATAATATGAAGATGTTGTATCTACCTAATATAAATATGTCCGAAATATAGTATATATTGAGAAAAACGACGATGATAGAACATACGAAAACTTCGTTGAATTATATGATTAAAGCCATTTTACGCAACAAAATAAAAGTTCCATCCTCACAATTTTCGCAGTAAAATACGTAGAGTTCAATAATTTTTCGAGCAGAAATGATGTATGCAAGTTTTATTTACTTTATTATTGTTAGTCAACAATATTATTACGTATTCATTACATGGTGTGCGTGGCTAATTTTTGTCTAGAATGTAACGAAAATAGTAAATTAACCCATTTTTGTGTAAATATTCGCAACATTCATTGCATAAGTATTTCTTAAGATAAAGTGGAAAAAGATTATTTTATTTTATATATATATTTATAACGAGATAAATAGGTCCCAATTATATTTGATCTAGATTAAGTATATATAATTGAACTGTACTAGACGAATAGCCTAAACTTGTAAGTCAAGAAAGCATCGCCTTTTATTAACTCTAGTTACGTTATAGATTAAGTATTAACCCGGTCAGTGAAGATAATACATTAGTTCATATATAATAACCCTTGAATACCTCAAGTTTCAAATTTGATACCGGTGTTCATGATTTCATTTCAGTTCAATTTGATTAAAAGATACCATATTCTTTTTTCAAAATAAATATATTAAAATAATACATCGATTTTTGTTGTTATTTTTCCCCTGTACTAGGTACTGTAAAGAATAAATTCGTATATTTTCTATTTAATTTCGAAAATTCAGGCTTTTAAGGGTTAACTATTCAATATTGTAGACAAATCCATCTATTCATCTTCATAAATATAGAGATTTAACAACTCAACGAGTGTAGTTAGGCTTTTAAGGTCAACTCAAGCAGATTTCGCTGTAATACCCCGATATATGAATGTTAAAATTGTCCATTCACAAACTTCTATGCATTAAAATCGGACATCTAAATTATTGCTATTAGTACGTATTTTCTTATTTTTATCTTTTTCAAATAGTATATATAGTCGTATCGTAATAGGTACATGTGTAAAGGTGTAGATGCAACGGCAACATAAATCCAGATTATTTTGTTATGTTCTATAGTATTATGCATATTAGTCGCTGTATTATTTGTCACAACCCTCAAGTTTACCTATTTTACGTTTTATCAAAACTGAAAAAATTGTTATTTTTATCACTCAAGAGTATTTACACTCATGTTCGTTATTACTTTCATTTTTGGATGAACATGTTGATTTATTGATACATTATATATATTTTATTCACAGTTTCGTAAATTATACTTGAGATTATATGCAAAAAGCTGGCCATGTTACTTAGTACTATATCATTTTAAATGCAGATTAAAATCGAACACGGATAAATAAACGTCATATTACTAAGTAAAAATCGCGAAATGTGTACTAACAATAGAAACGTACAATCATGCTATCAGTACGTTACAGGCGAGACTTGAAAAAACGAGAAAGAAAAAGACTGAAAAGGCAATGGCGTGTCGCACGGAATCCGATAGCAGTGCAATCTCTTTCGCGACGAATTAATGTTGCACGCGCGTTACAAGTAGAGGCATGCAAATGGGGTCCGCAGTTTTCCCGACATATGTCACCACAGGAGCACTTGCCCGCGTGCCACAAAAGCCAAACTGCCGTGTCTTGCACGGCGCGCGCGTGCGCGTTTCAAGATCCGCCTGTCGAGAGAGAGAGAGAGAGAGAGAGAGAGAGAGCAAGGGTCTAACGTCATGAATAATTTTCGATCGACCGTTAGGGGTTGAGGACACCTTAGACAGACAGCTAGAGGAAATTGTTAAACGACTATTTATGTAAGGCGCAGGCTGCGAATGAGCTACGAGTGAGCTGGTCGCGCGTGCGTACACGTCTACAAGTTGATGCGTAAATTTGAATTAGAAACGAACCGCTCGTGCCTGCTGAGTAACTCACCTTGTAACTAAGATCTTGTCCCGGCTGCATACTAGCTTCTACGTGAATTCTATAGGTTTTGTCTAAAGCCATTCGTTCTATCCCTAATAATTGCTTGAAAAATAACTTTTTACAAGATGTTCAATCAGACAAAATGTTGTAAAAGGAAATGTGTTTGATCGGCATCTGGAAATACATTCGAATTATAGACAAAAATATGACCGTTGGTAGCTACTGCATTTAAAACGTGTCATTTAAAAAAAAAAAAAGGTAATTTCAATAAATTCTGGGACGAGTAACGACGTATTGTACTTCAAATTTAATTTATTCCATTGCAAGATCCTAATTGCACGATTCCAACGATTGTTAATAAGAAATCATAAATACATAATTTTTGACAATACGCACATTTTGAAATGTGGGATATACGTTTGACTGTTTTCCATATGTAAGAAACGAATTCAATACAACGATTACGGAAAGGTTTATGTGAATTTCTTTCCTGCCTCTCTGTCACTCGCTTGTTCGTTCTTATTTCTAGTACGGATGGAACATTCAACCGATTCCTCCCATCTATTCTGTAACATCTTCCTCCTCATTTCATGCGCTAAATGCGTGTCGTTCATCTTTACCTCAGCGTTTGATCGCACAAGAATGGGCGTGATTTTTCGGTCCCCGACATGCGTGCTAGAGATCATATCGTTGAGCTATGAAAAATTCATAATCAATGTCACGCGCTTCTGCGCGTACATGCATCTGATCTACGAAGGGATACAATAAAAAAAGGGTCGAGGAGTACGATAAATTCTCGCTTTATTACGTGGGGCGTGAGTTGGGCGGAATCGCGAATTTGCCTTCGCTTTTTTTTTCTTCTAATTGATTGATTTTTATAGGTCGACGATTATTATTTTCCAATGGTTGATGGATACAAGCGGCGTGTGAAAGGATTTTTCACGCGGGCATACGATATATTGATATTCAAATGAAAGCAACACCAGTTGGTTGTCGAAATAAAACAGCAGCTATGAAATTGATATTGAATATCGAACACGTTCGATTATTACAATCCCAAGCTTTTTGCCTCGCAGCTGGTACACTCTGTACTTTTTTTGGGGTGTGTGGTAATCTGTAGTCTCAATTCAAGATACGTTGAATATTGCATGAAATAAAACGTGAATAAGTAATTATATCTACAATGCTTCTGCAATAATATCAACGAATTATTATGTCATTAATACACTCTTTAAGCCAATACACATTGCATACCCACAGGATATTAGAATCAATAGTACTTGCAAACATTTTTACATGCAAATTGTGCAAATTGTTTGGTCTAAAATAAATAACAAACTTTGGATCATGTAATATGTGTCAATAGTTCATTTGACATTACAATATTTTTTTATTCTGAAAGTTACATTGAAAAAGATACTGACATTTTTGTCAAATTTGTCGATTCATTTTGAATTGACACGTTCAAATTTGAATCACAGTAGATTATTTTTATTTCGTAAATTCTTTATTACCAGATGATAAAAGATGGGTTTTCAAATCAGGATAGTCTTTTAAATTATCGTTCATCCAGCAGTCAAATTGTTCTATCAATTCTTCCGACATATTTGTTTTCCATTGCCCTGACTGACCCTTTCTTAAAAATTCCATTTGTGAATCTGTCTGATTATAAGCATCTTTCAGCACTAGATTGAAATCTATGCTATTATTCGCTGCCGTATTGAGTTTCATCTGTTCGAAACTTAAATGGTCGCGTAAGGACTCAATTTGACTGTCAGTAAACGATTTTTTAAAGAAACTAGCTACAGTTTTAATAACCGATGGTAAATCCTGCAAAAAATATCAACGATCTTATGAGTCTACCGTACTACAAAAAAAAGTCACTATTAATTAAATAAATTAAAATTTAATTCACAAAGTACCTTTTTCATATCTTCAAATTTGATAAAAAGTATATTATTAGAGTCTTTAGCTTTCCAATAACCAATGAGATGGTCCCAGTACGGAGTATATCCCACTAAAAACGTATATATTTAGTAAATTAGACTTCTTAATAAAGCTATTATTAAATTATTTTGATAATATTTGGACTTACACCTATTTCCTAAAAATAGTCTGCAATAATTGTTAAACGTTCCACAATAGATTTTTGAATCTTTGCGTAGATGATAGTATGATATACAAACATCTTTAACATTTCTAGTAATATAAACAATTTTAGCTTTTGTTTTTCGCATCCTCAAGTCTTTTGGCAATAAATGATATGGTAAATGGCATTTAAAGAATCTAGGATTAGGCAGTTTATTTGCAAGATCTATTCTATATTTTGATTTTTCTGCAAGTCCATTTTGAGTCATCGAACATCCAGCAGTAGTGGCACCTAGAAATCTGGATAAAACGTAGCAAGGTATCTCTTAATCAATAACACAAATAATACATATGGTTATATTAAATGTATGACCATACTCTAGGTAAAAAGTTCTGTCTATCAGTTGCTTTTTAGCTTTTTCAAAATCTAAATCGTTACAAATGCACCAAACCATTTCCTGAGTCCAAGTTGTTCCTGACAACATATGTAATAATGATTATGTAATGATCAGTCAAAGAGTGCGATAAAATTATGTCACAAGTTACCTGATCTTGGAAAACTGCACACCCAAACGTCATCGTCCCGTACCTCAAAGTTTTCTATTTCGTCCGCTATTTTGATATACCCTTGAGGTAACCAAACACCCTTATAAAAATCATGTTTGATATTTCGGACATGTTCGACAAAGCCCTCGTGCAATATCTCGTCCAGCTCGGAATCCATGTTGTTTAACTGCAAAGTTTCAAGATTTGTGTTCACTAAAATATAAGTAACGTATTTTCGAGAAGTTCATTTCGATAATGACTCGAGTAAATCTTATCAAAAGGCAACTGATAAGCTTGATTTTGAAACGTAATTTATGTATATCGTGCTAATAAACTTTGTTGATGACTCTCCTGCTTCTTTATCTTGATAACCTGTATACATTAAGATAATTTCGCAAACAGCCTGATTTTTAGTCTTTCATCAGTATACAAAATATTCATAATACTATCAATGGTTAATAAGAACGAAACGTCAGACATATTCACACGCAAATACGTAGACAAAGACAATTTGTCGGGACCGATGATGTGACAGATCCCGAGTCTCGCGATGATGTCCACGTCTCTATGTACACAGCCAAATAGAGCCTCCCTCTATTCTCGAGGCTAGAGAATGCGTAAAAGAGGCGAGAAAGAAAGAAAAGAAAGAGGCCGAAAGCTTAGGCTTCATAATGGAAAAAGAGCTCGAGTCGAGGTATGACAATGGATCTTGAATGGCTCATCGCGCGATATTTGGATCGACGAGTTCATTCATTGCAAAGCGCGCTTTTCTCGATGCTAGGTCAAACGCCGTCCTTGAATGGGAAACGGGGCAGTCCGTCAATGAAGGCGACACCTTTTTTTCTCCCTCTCTGGTCACTGCGTCTTTTTTTCTAGAGAAGCCGATGGGCGTATATATGCGCACCTTCCTCTTTTTCCAATTCTTTTTCTTTGGCTGCACGTTTTTGTGTCCGGTGGATATATATTCTCTCGCTTTCCTTTCAGTTTCCTTTCTGTCTCTCAATTCTCATTCATACAATTTTTCCTGTCTTTTTCTTCCTTGCACTCATTCTCTCTCTCTCTCTCTCACTCTCTTTGCTCTCCACTAGGTGTATCTTTCAGCAATTCTTTCGCCCTTTTGCCTCGGCTAATCTCTGTTTTTCGTTTGAATTTTTATTGTCGAATGTTTTTTGTTGCGTGAGCTACTGGCCTTTCATTTTTTCATTCATATGGTGACATTGACAAATTACTTTTAAAATAATACTCTGCAACCATCAAAATGCTGATATCGGCGGTATTTCCAAATGCAAGTATGTTACGATTACTTTCTATTAAAACAAATTTAGACGGCTAAACGTTTAAAGTTGGCGAAAATGTCTCTAGATGAAAGTGGAACGCTTGGAGATTTTTTGGATTCTCAGCGAATAGAACATAGAAAACAATGCAATTACAAATTTAACAACTTCCCAAACAATCCGTATATTTGGGTTTAGCAAGTACTTTTAAGACAATCTCTAATTTTGATGAATGATTTGCAAATATAAAGAGCTTGCTTGAATTTCTTTAACGACATTATTTGAAATCAAACAGGACCTATTTTCAATTCTTTTCATACATTCTTCTTCTTTCTATTTACGTTGAATTCCATTTTCTATATGGCAAAAATTTACAACCTCTTTCAAACTTTATCCCAATTTCGGATACTTCCTTTTAGCACCTCAATAGCTCTAGGTTCCCATCATCCCTCAAAAGAGTCTCAAACGAGATGCAGCACCTTGCACTCTTTACAGCGGCCACCCTCGCGTTCTTCCGTTGCATCTTCTTTTTTTTCTTCGTCGAGCGTACAATGTCCCCAGCAGCGGTCTATTATTCAGAAGAAATTGGCCTTTGTATCGCATGACCTCCTCTCATTCTCTTTGCGCGCGAGTGCGCCTTTGCTTCTTCCTACACAAAGATCCTGCATGCCGAGTTTCTGCAGAAGAGTCGATGAGACTGTCCCTATTCTTATATGCAGTCGCGTTCGGCTGAACTTCCTGTCCCCGCCACCTCAAAGTGACCTAATGCACTCCTCCAGCTTCATGAATGAATGGAAACTTCATGCTGTTCTTTTCGGCAAATCGTTAAATCACAATGGATTTGTTTACTTATTGTGAATACTTTGATATATATCTATATATATGTATATAGAGAGAGAGAGACACACACACACACATTGTGTGTGTGTGTGTGTGTGAGAGAAATGAAACTTGAAAACTAACAACGTGGCCAACTAATTTGAAAAAAATTTTATTCTCATATAAAGTTTTCGAGTACACTGATAACAAGAAATATCAAAGAATTTTACGCGTAAGGCAAACTAGAGGGAGAGAAGCCTATTACTCTTGCATTAGTGGCAAATGTATCAAGCACTCAACTAAGAATTAATTTACATCTGCTACACAGGGAATGATGATCGATCGGTTACCTTGTTGAACAAAATCGACACAAACATATTCTTTCGCATAATTCTCTCTCTCTCTCTCTCTCTCTCAATATGTGCTTCATATTATAAGAACACGCATGTAGATCTGAGGTATCCTCTCTCTTTCCTCCCTCGATGTGTAGCTTTTCGCTGACAAGCATTGCTAGCCGTGCGTCTCATTGAGAAATGAAAAACGCGCTTGTTAGACCATCTCACGAGAAGAAAATTCCTTGATGGGAATACTTGTGTGGCTAATGGTTCAGGAAAAAGAAAATGTCAATGAAAATTGAAAAAGTAAAATTCACGATGAACGAGCTCCTTTAAAAAAGACCCAGGACGCGTTCGCTTCTCGCTCTTATACGGGGGATGAGCAAGCACTTTAAGTACAAGCTGTCTCTAGAGGGAACGTTATCGTATAAACAAACGTCAAATCAGCAGACCGAAAGAGATACGAACAAGCGAGCAAGCACACGTGTACGTGGATCATGTCTCGCTTTGCATTCAAATGTATCGCCTATTCATACAATATGTAGCCTTTGCGTGTTTACCTGTGTCGAGTTGAGTAGCACGCTATATTTTTAAATGTCCGTAATAGTAGAGTCTATTGAAAAGTACGAATATATAAGCCGATCACGGCCCATAGATGTAAAAGAAATCGGGTATTTTTGCGTCATTGTTAAAAAAACTATACTGTCTCGTGTGATGTTTACACCCTCGCTTCGCTCAAGTGTAAACATCTACTTTCCCGCATTGCTATAAGTATGAACTAATACGATGAGACTTCTCGCTTTGCTATCTATTAATTAATTATCGACACTGGAGATTTTTCGAAAATTACGTTGTTCGGGCATGGACCAATAAAAATGATTTATTACTGAATTAACTAACTAATACGATATTTCGAACTAATTACGACGAATACTTCTCTACATAATTTCATATACTATACGCGTAATGGAAATTACGGGGTATCGTGATTTTACGAGCCAACTGTCGAAACGTGCTCAAGTTTATTTGATCTAGGCACGTATAAGAGAGTGCTGTTTTCCGGCGCTGCATCGACAAAATTCAAATAGCCATAAACATAGGGCGATTAAGTTTTTACGACAGACAAACATTCGCGCGCGAGTACGGAAAAGAGAAAGAGAGAGAGAGAGAGAGAGAGAGAGAGAAAGTGAGACTATCAATCCCGTAGCAATCGTCGTAAAAACGAAGCTTATAATCCAAAATGGATGATGTAGTCGCGGGCGACGCATCAACAGGAAATGGAAAAACGATCACTCTATACAACGGCGACAATGCGACTAAAGAGCTTAACTAAGGGAAAAAGCACCCTCGCAGTCCGATATCTAATCGCTGGGTGTATATACACACGGATACAGACACATAGAAACGACGACGAGAGAACGACAATAGGACACCGCTTTACCGGCTTCGTATAACACAATGGAGCCCTCAGATGTATGCAGGTCGACCGACACGTTGTCATTTCTTTTGTCGGCTGCCGAGTTGTCGCTGACACCCGTCATTACTGCCAGTGTCAAAGAATATTTACACAGAGGATTGCCTGTTATTATTGGTCGAGTATCAAGCCGAGTGGATTTTACGGATTGTTCGAGCGAAAAAACTATTTTGCCCCCTCCCTCTACCTTTTCGCGTAACAATAAACGCCGTGAGAGTTTTTCCATGAAAATGACAATCTTACATGTATATGTGCTTCATATACGGGTATGCCTTATAGCTCTCTATGTGGTTGTGATTGATTGGAATGGTTATGACTGTTGCTTCGAAAACATTTTAAGATGATCTCAAGATTTTATTTTCTTGGGATTCATTCGTGTGTTCTTTTGATTATCTATAAGAGCTAGGATTTCCTGACTTTTTTTGTTTAATATTGAACACAATTTTACGAATTAATTCGTTTGTTTCTGTAACGAAGAATGATTAGCAATTTCTATTTATCATTAGACATTGTCATTTTTGTATACGCTAAATTTTAGTCATGTATACAGGTATATTTTTATTTTTTTGTTCTTTTAAACGCATTTAATTCACATTGAAAGTTATTATTCATAATAAATAAACAACATAGAAAGAAGTAATCCATCTTTCATCCCCCATCACATTTAACAGAAAATCTTGAGTTAACCCATCTCAATCATATCAAGTGGTCTCTCGAGTAAATTAAACGTCTTGCTTGAGAAAGATCGTTTGAAAATCCCTTTACGATTTTTATCTTAGAAGCAATTTTATCTTCTTGTAAAATAGATACATCAATTTAAAAATATTAAGCCTTTTAATCCATCCAGTGAAACATCTTAAGACAACGAATACCAAACTTGGAAAAAATGATTCACATTTTTCAAATTATCGTTGTTTAATTTGAATAATCACTCTTACGAAGCGAAAAATCGAATATTTCATATAGGAAGCATTTATCCCATAAGTTCCATCCAGACAACCCTAACATGGCAATCAATTGAAGAAAAAAATTGAAGGAAAGCAGCCACTTCAGCACTCATCGCGAGAGCTCGAGGCCTGCTTTGGCACTTCAACTGCCCGCAAATACATAAGTGCGTATTGGGGCAGTGGGTACAATAAGCAAAAAAGAGAGATATGCTCAGATCCCCGAATATAACGTGTATACGATACAAAAGCAGCCTAATGGCTGGTGATATTGCGAGAAAAACCAACATATAGAAGGAGGGGTTAGTCGAGTGCGCCACTTCGGAATTCACCCCATCCCCTTCCTGCGAGGTGATTAATCGAGAGATCTTGCACGCAGAAAAAGGAAGCCCAAGAAAATTTTAATTCGATCTCGAGTTTCGCGGCAAACAACATTTTAATTTGGCACTTGCGCAAACAGTCTGGATAATTATTCGCAACCGGCGACGACTACACTTTTTCTCGCGTACTCTAATGTTTGTCTGGCACTCGGCAGCAATTCGCGATTACACTTTTAACCACGGAGATCTCCTACATCTCCCGATTTCTTCTTGATGTCTTGTTCTATTTCGTTGGGCGTCGTCGTCTTCGTCGTCATCCAGAAGATGGCATTGATTAAGACGTCGCGTTGTAGGGCGAAGTAAGAATGGATGGGGCTGAGATTATTCCGTCGATCGAGAGAGAGAGAGAGAGAGAGAGAGAGAGAGAGAGAGGCGACGACGACGACGACGAGGACGACGAGGCACTGTGCGGGACGGATAAGCGCGAGAATTGTCCCGAGATCACAAATGCGATTTGCATTGGAAATTGATTGAACCCTCGAGATTCTCTTTCAAAGCCGCGAGGCGCCTGATATCGAAGCGTTTATGAACTTACTTATGGTTGCTTTGTTGAAGAGGGATGTGGGAATAATACAAGATAAATAAACTCGCTCGACTTTATTTGCATAAATTATAGTAAACCAATTATTAAAAAAAAATGTGAACGTATATAATAGAATGTAGTAACGTTTATACTTTAACGTCGTCTGAAAAAATCCCACTTTTTTCTTGAAAGGAATACAATATTCTTAAACAGAATTTACTACATGTAATATGCAACATGAACAGTATCTATTATTTCTTTGTCTTATACATAACACATGAAACAATAACCTTGTTTACGTCCAATAAGAAGTTTATCTATTTTTACTCATTTTTTGCATTAGCAAAAGTAATGTAGTTTGATAGCCATTGAAGCTACATTAAGAGAAGTATAAATACCAATTTATTTCATTTTTTTTTCTAATTGTTAAATTTACGTTACATTTCAGCCATAAATGTTCATTTTTATAATACTAATATGACGCTACGACAAGGTTCAGGTTTTCAAGTATATACAGAATTATTAATATTACAACATTTAACCAGTTAATCACTAGTATCAAATACTAATTTTATTTACATAATACTAAACATAATGAAAATTACTGTCTAAGTTAAATAACTTGAAAAAATATCAATAAAATTAAAGTCTCAATTGGTTTGATCTATTCGAATTGAGTCTTACAGCGCGCCACTTGTCAGAATTACGTCAATTACAAGATTGGTGACTCTACGTGTAATATGTAGTACGCATGCACAGACACGACATGAGTTACCCCCGCCATTTACTAAGCTGAACTAAGCCATGAGTCACGTGTGCGTGTTATATAGTAGCAGTGGTAGTTTTGTTTGTAAACGCAATCATATGTTAAGCGATGAGTATCCAGTGCCTTCGACATTTATTCAACGATTGATACATTGTAGTGAAAAAACTAGTTTTAGCGATGAATTTTAATTAATAAATACATTATCAAAGTCTAAGCAAAGGTATGTAATAATATAATAAACAGAATGAAACACTTTGCCTTCAAACGTGCAATCTATTGCAATAAATAACGTAAAGTCCAGTATCAATATTAATTTATCGCTAAATTAATTAATACTGATAATTTTTGAGTTAACTGTCAGCAACATTGATTAATAGATTTATAAAAACGCTTCCAATACTTCCATTCGTATATTACGGAGTGTACATGAACATGCGAAGAGCCGGTCGCGCACACAAACGTTGGGCTAGTGTTGAGTTTGGCGCGAAAGATTTGAAAGTCCTCAGTATAGACCGCCACAGACAATAAGATAGCCTTGTTATAATTTATTACTAAAGATGATTAATTTGTCATGATAGGGTAGCATACAATTTTATTATCTAAGTATATGAATTAGAAACGTCTTTTATCATAACATACATAAGATATATGTATATTATAACGAGGAGCTTTAATTATTTTTTCAATGAAACATATCATTTATATAAATTAATTTGCAAGTAGTTCATTGTGAATCTTACAACGAATAAAATGTTATGATACTATACTGATAAAAAAAATGTTAGAATCACGCATTGTTTTCTTACATTCTAGATGGAAGTAAAAAAGCTATCCGATTCAGAAAATAAACAGAATCAACTGAAAAAGTATAAAATTTACCATCGTCCAAATCATTTTTCACAATTTGAAAGTATGAGAAAAAAGAATCTATTATGTGATATTACTATTAAAGTGAGTATTATTTTAATACTTTGGTTTTTATCATTGGTCTTGACAATTACAACAAACTATAGCTACTGAAATTTCGTCTTAGATTTATTAATTGTACATTCATAGAGGATTGTCAAAACAATTCGTCGTTATTATTTTGATCAAAATTTATGCAAAAAAATGTATTTCTATCATACTGGAATCGAAATATCAACTTTGTAGTAATGCATCACACCATTCTTTTATACAAACGTTAAAGATTTTTGTACAGTTATTCTAGAAGTCGTATTTATTCTAAATATTTTTTGTTATTGGATTATATTATCTCTCCCAATTTATGTAATAACGCAATCGACGATTAACTTACAAAAATAAATTCATTACCACGTAAAATTGTTCAAATTCTTAAAATCTGCATACGCATTTATGAATAATATTCATTCAAACTCAAGTTGTAATTATGTCTTAATCTACAAGTTATTTCAAGCTATCGTTAAATCTATGAGTATTACTAAAGTAAATTTAATTTTGTTATTAATGTCTAATAGACAAAGGATAAAGAATTTCGTGCTCATAAAATAGTTTTAGCAACTGTATTTACTTATTTTAAAAAGTTATTTATCGACGATGAAGTCAAATACGAAGATAACACTATAATTTTGTCAGAAATTGAAGCAATGTAAGTAACTTCTGGCAGTATATTGATGAGACTCAAAATCAACATTGTA
Organism: Chouioia cunea; assembly: GCA_030064505.1. Taxonomy (NCBI): domain Eukaryota; kingdom Metazoa; phylum Arthropoda; class Insecta; order Hymenoptera; family Eulophidae; genus Chouioia; species Chouioia cunea. Next base: position 24,629,746 of record JAOPFQ010000002.1, read on the forward strand.
TCGAGAATTTCTGTGTGGTTTAGGAATATAGAATCAATCATCAAATTCGCCTACACGGGCCAAATAAGAATAACGGAAATCAACGTTCTCAGTTTGCTTCGAGACGTGGAATTTCTTGGAGAAATTGATATAAGAAACGCTTGTATAATGTTTTTGAAAGAATCGTACTTAACTTCCGAAACAGCTTTGCAAATCTACCGGTTATCAGACGATTTAGATAGTATTTATCTGAAAGAAGCATCAAAGAATATGATTTCTCGCCACTTAACTAGTATATCAGAAAACGAAGAATATCTTAATATGCACGTTGATTCGTTAAAAGATATTTTATCAGAGAATAAGTTTAGTTACGAAAAAGAATATTTCGAAGCAACTATAAAATGGATAATGTACGATGTCGATAATCGAAAAAGTCATTTAAAAAGCCTAATGACTTACATTCAATTTTCTGCATTTACTGCTGATTATTTAGTAAGTTACCTATTGAAAACGATACCACAGCAGTACAGGTAATTCGAGTGTTTAAGCAATAGCTCCATACGCTCCTTAAAAATATGCATTTGTATGAAAGATGTAACTTTTCAGCGACATGATAGGACAAATAATATCTAATTCCGGAAACTTAGTCAAAAATTCTGAAGAACGTATCATTATAATTGATAAAGCAAAACCACATCGAATTCTATCGTACAATTTGAGAACAGGTAATATATGCGACATAATCTCTAATGCTGTATGATCGCTGTAAAGCTGTTAGAATAAGATGTGTTATTTACTTATTCGTACATTTATAAACATGCCTGCATCAGTTATGATCGCTTGTAGATAGCAAATCTATAAATGAAGTAATTGCCATTTTCAGATAAATGGTTGTCGGATAGCTGGGAGATTACTCGTAGTATGATATTGCATGAAAATGTTTTTGGATGTTCCGTATTAAATAATAAATTATACCTAGTTGGTGGAAGAAACGATTTTGGAGGTTTTACAGCGGAAGCAACAGTTTTCGATCCTTCTACAAGATTTTGTAAATCATTATCAAACATGAAACACGAACGAAGGTAATACCTAAATTATCCAGTGTTTCTTAAATAATCAACTTGTCGTATTTTTATAAAAGACTGTTTATTCAATAAAATATCTCGAATCGAACAGTGATCCAGCCGTGACCTCTTTGAATGGTTACTTGTACGTTTGCGGTGGCTGGAATAGATGGGAAGTCTTGAACGTAGTCGAAAGATATGATCCCATTATCGATAAATGGGAAACACTCCCAGCTATGAAATATCCTCGATCCGACGCCGCCGCTGTAGCTTTTAACGATTGCATTTACGTATTAGGTGGATGTAACCGTTCTACAGGCGCACTAAACTCGGTGCGTAGGAATTTATACATGAATTGTTCATCATATTGACAATTAACTATTTTTTTCGTTCATTTTCAAACGAGAATTATGATTACTTGCAGGTTGAGCGATACGATCCATCTACTAATCAGTGGACCATATTGGACGTAAATATGCAACAAGGTCGTGCTGCTCTTGGAGCGGCGGTTTTGGACGGCAAACTGTATGCTTGCGGGGGAGATATTGCTGAAATATCTAAAACTAGTAGTACAGTTGAAGTTTATGATCCTAAAGACACCACGTAAGTTACCTTTGATTGAATAACGATATTTTTTACAGACAAAATATAATCAATTTTCTTCGGTTTAACGCAAGGTGGCGATATGTAGCAAGCATGCAAGAAATACGATTACGCTTTTTACTAGTAGCACATGAAAAACAATTGTATGCTATTGGTGGTGTCGCTAATTCAACAATGGAGACGTATAATCCACACACCGATTCATGGTCTTTTCTGTCATCTTCCGATCTACCGATAAAAGGACTTGCTGGTGGAATAATTCATTGAAACTTATTGACGATTTGACGATTATTATATAGAATTATATTACGTCTAGTGAAAATACCTTCTCTATATTATTAGAGTAAAAACGCGTGTATAAAGTGTTATTTTAGACAATCAATGTATTTTATTAAATGTACGATATAACTAATATAAATTATTCTCAATATTTGATTCTTTTGATTTTTTGTTCAAAGTATAAACAATATTTTTTGAAAAATGATAAAGCCAGTAAATTTATACGATATAATTTTAGCTATTAGTTTTATTTATTTATGAAATAATATTTAAAAGATTGTAAAATTAAATTGGTGATGTTATCTTTTAATGATATATCAAATTGCTATGTGAGTTACAACAAATTCGATAAAAGATCTTTGGATACAAAAGTACTCACGCACATTGCGCTAAATGAAAATAAATAATTTGTACATTACAGAGCATATAAGTACATGCTTAGATTCTTAATGTTAGTGACAATACTTTTTTTTCAATGTTCCACTGCCTGTACAAAATAATTCATCTATATTTCACTTATTGAATGCAAATATAACATTTTATAATTTATTCCTTATTTTTATTCTCTACACCAAACATGACGTGGAAAAATGAGCAATTTATTGCAAAAAGGTTCTCGTTAAATATCAAATTATTTGTCGAATCAAACACACGTTTTTATAATGATAGTGATATATCTAGTTTGTTTTGAAGTAACAAGCCCTTCCAAAACAGGGATAAAACTTGGAAAATAAAAGCTACTCCGCTTCTCCCGCGTCTCCTCACTCTTGGCAATTTTAACGTTTCGTCGATGACATCTGACGCGTCTAAACCGCACATTCGGCTGCTGAGGGGAGGCCAATATATCCGCGTCCGTATGTGACGTCTTTTTTTAAGAAAAGCGCTAAAAACTCGGGCGAGAGAAAGAGGCGCAAAGTGATACGTGTTCTTGACACTTTTATGCCGTTGGAAAGAGTCGCCTCGTCACACACGTGTTACATACGTTTCTTTTTTTCGACATCGCCCACGATAATAGCACGAGAGTGAGAGAAAACCATTTTAAGGTCATATTGCGATGGCGGATCACTCTCCCCTCCACTTCATTATTGACTTTTCAGGACGTGACTGCGAGGCAAGTTATTTTTCGATAAGCCAACCACTTAGATAGGTTTTCCACCCCCCCCCTCTCTCTTTTACAGAAAATGGGCTTATTGTGGATTGGGAAAAGGACCAGTTGTGTTGCGATTCAGTTAAAGTTTGCTTTCAAATACCATTGTTTAACGAATAAAGAGTTTTTGTTTGGCATTGAAAGACTTTATTACTCTCATTATTTCAACGATAGCGTTTTTCAGTACACAATAACTATTATTTACAGAATTAATTATCCATTAAATTGTCGATCCTTTCGCAAAAAATGGTTAACGCATATTTGTCAAGAGTTGTGTTTAAATAATACAAATATCGTTTTTAAAGCGAACTCTTTGTGAAATTTCATACTAGTAACATACACTGTACGAATTGATTATCTTATTTGTCTGTAAGGTTCACATGGGTTCCTCACTCGATTTCCCATCAGCGAAATACCTACTCGTTTGTATCCGTATCCATTTCAAAAGCGCGTAACTCGCTAAAAAAACTTGAAATCAATATCGGTGCAATAACATCGTGCATTAGCATATAGGCATTGGTTGTTACACAAGTGAAAAAAAATCATTGTAATAATTAATACATCGAATGTATGCATAGCGAGAGTGCGTACAATAAAAGCGAAGTTGAACGTATATCCGTAGCTTCTTCATTCCCATAGCGATCGGAGCGACTTTTCTCACGTAATTCGATACTTCGGCGCATCTACATATATATATATGCTTATCCGAGCGAGCGATCATTTCTCTCTTACAGCGCGACCGAATAAAAGGGCGCGCAAAAAAACTCGTCCTCAAGCCAGGTGCATCATCGATTATTCTAGAATAATATTTTCTAATAATCATCTGGAAATTGGCTCTCCATACTGCCGCTCGGATATTTCGAGCGGATCGAAATATAACGAGATACCTCATACAGGAAGTGCAGCGTTTGCTTCTCCTTTGATCTCGAACCGATGATCGCTTGTGTTATGCAATTGAGCGATTATTCAAGCGAGTTCCTCTTCCTCTCTTGTTGTTTATTTATTTTTTGCTATTATTGGTATAGGAAGCTTTCATTGAAATAATCAGGGGTTCTTTATTGTGATGGGTATCGGTGTAAGTTTTATTGTGTAGATGATTTTCTTTGACCGTGTCAGTTGGATCATGAATGGAGTTCCTGTAGTCAATCGTTGCAATCTAGTTGCTTTGAATTATGAAACAATTTATTACATGTAAATAGCGCGCATTATACGTGGTTTAAAACAATGGTGTATTGAGTTTCAAGTTTTAACAAATTAATTTTTGCATCAACTCCGTTTTAGGTAGGTTTGATTGTTGAAAGAGAGATATTATCACGATCATATCCAGTGCTGTTTCCAACATATTTTCTTCTTAGTAGATTATTGGTTTTCTTATTGATTAGTCCAATGAATAAATCACTGTACTCGGATCTAAAAGTGGTTGAATGAAAACGTCGCGTACCAGTCGTTATATTTCGCGTGAGATGAATCTAAAAGGAAATCAAGTGAATTAATAAACTTTCACAATGGCTTCATTACTTTATGTAAGAGGAGAAAGGGCACAAAAAAGAAAATGAAAATGCATTGTACACGATGAGCAATTGAAGCAGCCAGCAATAAAAAAAATAAAAAGAATAACGGAGATTGAGAGAGCTTAGCGGTCAATAAAAGCGGACTATAGAGCAAGCCATACCATGCCGAGCGATGATGTCCTATATGTAGTCCGATCTCAATAAAGCGGGCAACGTCGTCGACCTGAAAATCCCTCAACATCCCCCGCGTGTAAATCCAGTAGCGTGACGAGGCTCTCATTGTTATGGGACTGCGCGCGCGCGCGCGTGTTACAAATTTCTTGGGGGCTTTGCCACTGCTCGTTGGTTCGAGCGTAAGCCCTCCTTTAATTAACATTGTATCGAAATCGAGCGAGGACCGTCATCTATATATATATGTACAGACCCATCTTTGACGTGCGTAGCAGCAGCAGCTAGGTCGGACTTATGCGCTATTTCAATTATATATACTGGGGAGTCAAAGAAAGCTCTGTTGTCTTGCATGAAGTGTGTGAGAAGAAATGGTAATAGAATTGAGGAGAAAGAAAAGCGAGAAATGAGAGACGTAGAAAAGGTACAGAACGATTGGTTTGCCCCTACTTTTTTCCTCTCTCTCTCTCTCTCTCTCACTTACTCTTTCGGTTGCTTGCCAGGGGTTAAAGATCGAGAAAAAAAGACGCAAGAGAAGCCGAAGATAACTTGATTCCCTAATGAAATACGGATTCCGATTATCGTTTCGAAATCTATAGGAATGTATATCAAACCCACAACGATGTCGAGGGTATATACGAAAATAGTTCCAAAAGTACCCGACCTGACGTACAGATCATGATTGTTGTTTAAAAAGAATGATTATGATAGAAAGTACCAATGTTACAAAGCTTAAGTCTAAAGTTTCACGACGATAAGTTGTTTAATATTTGCTTGTCAGCCATCAATAATGAACGCTTTTAGTGAATTTGTTAAAATGGAAAATTTGCTCATTGTTATGTAATACAATACTTTTGTTTAAAAGTCTCAGTCCAATCAATATCAAAGTGAAGCTATATTTCGCTTTTGATAAGTTTGCTTCTTCGTTTACAACAGTAAAATATTGAATGGCAACGTTTAAACGAGAACGTATTAACTTCCAAGACGCACATCGTAGTGGTTGACCAAATGAGACGGAAACGCCAAAGGTGGTGGAAAAATATAGTACAACAATAAAGTGCTGGACATCGCGTACCGACTGAAGATTTGGACATGAAACAGCTGTGCGAAAGATGGGTGCCACGATTACTCACAATGGAACAGAAATAGTGTTGTGAGTATGTTTCAGTCGAGTTTTGACGAAGTTTCACAGTAATAAAGCAGAGTTTTACGACGATTCATCACCGTGGATAAAATACGGGTCCATTACTTTACACCTAAGATGAAGTATCAGTCAAAACAATGGACTGAAAGGAGGGAGTCGGCTTCAAAGAAGGCGAAAACACTTCAAACTGTAGACAAGATCATAACGCCAGTTATTTGGAATGGGCGTGGTATAGTTTTCATTGATTACCTTCCGAAAGGAAAAACGATCAACCGTGAGTATTATGCAAATTTATTACAGGATTTGGGTGGTTAAATCAAGAAAAAATGACATTATTTTGTAGAGAAGAAAGCTTTATTTCATGCAGCTATTCCGTTATTCGACTTCATGCACATCCATTATTGCCAAAAAAAAGGAATTAAACGTCAAAAATCAAGGAATTAAACTTCGAATTGCTTCCTCATGCACCCTATTCACCAGTTTTATCCCTTAACGTTATTTTCTATTTCCAAACTTAAAAAATGTCTCGAAAGTAAAAGATTTACAAACGATGAAAATGTGGAGTCTGCGATAACAAGATATCGAAGCTATTTATAGTGAGACTATGTAGAGATATCAAAATTTTCTCTAAATTTTTTGTGTTTTCGTTGTTAGAGTGGGTACTTTTGAGACTATTCTCGTAATAAACACTCTGTTATGGAGAATCAAGCTTGTGCACTGAAAGACAAACTTATGATTTCTTCATGAAGAATTTTTAATGTACGAGATGTTCAAGAGCAAAGAAGCAGCTGTTTATGGGTCAATTCCAAGGTTCAACGTAGGATAAATGGAATAGAGTGAAAAATAAAAATTATATCTGTTATAACCGAGCACCATTTACGTACTACAATTTTATTTATAGTACATGTGTATTATAAATAAAAAATGATAAAATTCTCAACGAGTACTACACATATTAGTATACAAGTTTTGATTTTAATTTAATTCATTTTCTAATAAAACTACTTTAGAAAAACATCCATTAATTAATGAAAGCAAAATAAAATGCGCCAACGAGTTTTACAATAGCAGCTATATTTGATAAAAGAATAAAAAGCAAAGAGGAAGAGAAAAATCTCGAGATTTCGAGAAGAATCGACTCCATCATAAGAGGGTTTAGTCTCGAAGTCAGTTAGCGTACGTTGGCATACTCGAAACTGATTGAGTGTACCAGAGGGGAAGCCATTTGCATGCGGTACCGATTTTTTTGTTCTAAATTCAAGTCAGTGACAGAGAGGTTTTTACAATCGCGCAGTTTTCACAATGGTACTTCGGTAATAAAGCTCGAATAAATTCCTACGCTCTATTTGATATTCCCTCATTATTTTCGAATGTTCATTGTAGTTATTATTACACGTACGATATAGTTTAAACGTTATTCTTTGCCTTTTCGATTCGTTTTGCTGCTGAGAACAAAACATTCGTAACGGACACAAATAGAAGATTTTAACAAAATTATGGTATCTTTCCATTCTCATAATAGTAGTTTTTTTTGGATCTTAGAACTATAAAAAATATTTTAGCGATCGTTTAAGATTAACCAAAATTACAGCCGACTCGAAGTGTTTAATGAATTTATTCACTTTTCTTTTGTATAAATTAATTGCAATTCAAGTACAAACTACAATGCCTGCCTTTTATAAACATTAAAGAATAATAACTACTACCTTGATAATGAATACAATTCTTTTAGCGAAACTAGCGAAAACTGCCTAAAATTTACGAGTAACTGTTATATGTTTATACGTATAGAATCCCGGGTGCTAGTAAAGAAAAATAAAGGGAGAAACCCTTTTATTTATCATTGAAAGTGAGCGAGGCGGAAGTTTGGACGCCCAGACGACGGAAACGCGCGCGCGCGAGAGAGAGAATGCACGCTGACGGCTAAATGCCAATTAGCTCGCTGAATCGAGCGAGTGAGCTTTCGCGGGGAATCGACGAGACGACGAAAATTAGAGGGTGGAATTTAAAGTGAACGACGCCAAGCTAATTCTCACTAATATTAATAATGTCGACGTGCTGGCTTCATTATTTCTTACTGTTACATTTTATTTCTTCGATATGCGTGCGTGAGATAAAGCTCTTCATTATTTCTTTGAATACATCATTCGCAACTTGGAGCTTTAATCTTCACGAACGACCACGAATATCTTCAGCTTTTCGTTTATTACTTTTGAGTACGACACTCAATTCTATTTTTATTCGCAATTATTTACAGTATTATTAACATCAGTTTAGCAGTATGCTTTTCCTCGGGTATTTTCAGCGTTATATAAATAAAATAAAGCCAAGCTCACTTAATATTTTTGAATTTAGACAAGTTTAAAAAAAAGATACATTCTTTCGAAAGTTACTTTATTGTTTATAAGTCGTACGGAGTACAAAATAGGTCTTGTCAATACTTTGTTACTGTGTCATTGATACATGTAATTATCTAATATGGAACGTATAAATTACTTTGTGTTCTCGTAATTTTTTTAACGAACTAATTATACAATCCAATTAAAATTATGGCGTTGATTTCACGTATTTATAAGAACAAGCGTAATTAGCTTTGAAAATTGTTAAAATTGAAAATTCACAGCATGTCATATAATAAGCTCGTCGGCATGCTAATTAACAAGGTTTATTAATCACTCGGCGTGAACGCTTCTGCACTGGGAGCTTATTTACATGAATCAGACTATAGAGATTGACACGCCTGAGGCAAATGGGAGGATCATTTAGTTTGACGTTTTGTGCGGCAACTTTAGAAACACTCGCGTACACATCAAGGATATGGATATCATCAAAGTAGATCCTCGAGAGACACGTCTCACCCTGTTTCGAGTTGAAGAGTCATGCGGAGCCCCAAAAAGAACTTGATTCACCTTGCTATGCTGGCGGCATCGCAGCTTTGTTGAATTGCCAAAAAATGATCGATGCGTCTGACAGATATGAAAGCCTATACCTAACGGAAAAATAGGTAGTCGTATATACTTCTATACGTGTGCATTTGTGACTGTGTTTCGATTTATTTTTAATTCAATATGTGGAAATTAAATGATACCATTACTAGATTTAGAAGAGTGCACTTTACCGATAATTGATATTGTACTTATTAGATTTATACAAGCTAACTTTTGAAAATGAATATTGATGTGAGTCTTTGAGCAAAAGCTTTTTAAATAGGTATTATTAATTGGTTTCTAAATGCTTTTAACCATGTTTTGATCATTGATTTCATTTAATTCAATATGCAAATTGCGCGTTGACTAGTCTACGTTAGTATATTCGGCTGTGATACAAAGAGCGATGAGATAATGAGGTAAAAACGAATAAGAATCCAAAGCGGTCTATCAGTTCAGGGTAGCGCGCGTGTATGTGTGTGTGTGTGTGTGTGTGTCTGTGCTCGCGCAACTGCACTCACAGAAGAACGACACAGATGAAAGAAGAATAAAAAATCAATCGATAAAAAATAAAGAGATGCATATATGCATAATACCTACTCGTTGAGCCACATTAGTCGGCGTTTTATATCAGCGGTGTTGTCACTGTGTCCGATCGAACGAAGCCGCTTATGCTCCCCTCCTCTTCCCTCCTTTCTTTTTTATTTTTTTTGTTATTAATCTCGACATATCTGACGCGCGTCACGCCTATCAAACCGATCCAAATAGGACGCGCTTTTGATTATTGTTCCATCCCTCCCACACGTGTCTGAATATATATACGTACCTTTTTCACTTTTTAACATGCACACGCATATCTCATCGTTACTTTATGTCGGTAAAAACAAGAGACACGTCGATCGAAGGATATTATAGGCGAGTTTGGCAGAGTTTCGCTGATTATTCCTTTGATCCGCTGATGAGCCGCGTATTTTTTCAGTTGATCTCTGATGAAGTTTTATGAATACATATACACATTTTCTATAGGTCTATAGCCAGTACAAACCTTTTTCTTCTTTGCGTCGTACGTTCCACGTTTATAAACTTGGCCTTACCGAACTATCTCCGATATCAAATTTATACTATATTCATTATAATAGACCCATCTCATCGTATAAATAATCGAATTTCACGATTGGAAATAGGTATATAATGTATCGCAATTTTATCAGAACGCAGAAGATGTGTACACTAAAACGCGTAACAGAAACATAACGTAAAGGTGCGAAGAAACGCGAGTAATATACAAGAGCCTCCCATGGTTCACACACACACGCGCGCACACACACCTGCGTATAGATCTTTCACCCGCACCAATCGCGGAGTCTCTTTCACGCGTTGGTCGCGCGCTCGAGAAAGTGAGAGTGAGCGTTAAAACGTCCTAGCGCACATGTACCTCTTTCTTTCTCGCGGAGTTATAAATCAAACGATACATACCTTTCCACGAAGGTTTATTATTTATAGCCGTTCGTTAGCGGCCAACACATGTGTTGGATGTCCATATATATGTGAGAGTATGTGTATATGAGTTAACATAAAGCTATGGTGGCGGCACTCGATTCAATGCGTGTACCTTTCTCCCTCTCTCTCTCTCTCTCTCTCTCTCTCTCTCTCTCTTTCTCTCGCATATTCGATTTCAATCGTTGAATCAACCGGTTGGTCCATTGACGCCCAATCGCGAAAAAGGATTGATATTTTTCTTTTCTTTCTTTCGTTCCCCATATATCGCACATGTACGTAATATGTATACACACGTAGGAGACAGGGTTATATTGACGTATGGCTAGTAGCTTTTTTTCGACTACTTTTATTTTTGCTTTTCATTGTCGCTTGCTTTTGACTATTGTTTTTTCTCCACGAGATTAATGAAGGGAGAGAGACTTTGGTTTATTATCGATTTTGATACACACAAACATCATGTACGATATACCTGCGCGCGCGCGCGCGCACGCATTCTTTAGGGATTAGTGTTCCGAGGAGCGTTTTTACGAATGCCGCTATGGAAATTGGTCTCGAGTCCTTTTGAGTTCGGCCGACACTGAAAGTCGATTTTGCAACATCAATTCTTCGACTAGACTGTGCGTTTGGTAGATTATTTTATTCTTGAATACATATATCCACTTTGGAATGTAGATATATTTCGCTTGAATTGCCAAATTGAAATGAAGTGGTAATTTTATATAAAATTTCCTGTCCGCGTTGATTATAAAAGCTTATTTCTACTGTGAAATTCCATATACGAATGCGAATCATAAAAAGTACTTTACACGTATCCATACGTATTTTCGAATGCTATATGACGTTAATTAATGATTGTTCGACATCACAAAAGTACAAAATATAAAAGATACAAATCTAAGAGAATTTTCAAAAGAACGCGCATTTATTTCTTCTTCATTGGATCTCAAAAGCTAAGTAAAAGAATTAAATCCAGCCATTAAAATCCAACGTGGAAAAAGCTCAAAGAATTTCTAACAAAATAAAAAGCAAAAGAAAAGGAATATTTCAAAAAATTGTCGCACCAACTCGTTCGTCTCGCATATAATTACTATATTCATGCTATAACGTGGAATTATACACCGCACGAATTTCCGCGCGTACATCTAACAATGGAATCGACGCGGAATTCATGCGACAAAAATACTCATGAATGTACATATGCCTCGCGCGAATTCGAATAAGATGAAAAGGGGAAAAGACATTATATTATGCAGTTTTGTGCCGCGGTTGAAGAAAAAAAAAGAAAGTTGCGCGAGGACTGTGGAATACAGCTTGCGCATCAAATACATTATCTCGTAAAAAAAGTGTGAAAGGCTATGCGAGTTATATACAGTGGAACGAATAAAAGAATTTCATGCTTTAGAATATTTTCAACTTTACAAATTTTATATTATTAAATATTTATACGTATCACGTACATTTTCTTTGATTTACCATCGTCATTATTTTATTTCGTGTTGCACTGTCGGTTACGTGTGTGGTTACGAGTGTGGTACGAGCATTTATTCCTTTAACATTGTAAATTTAAACTACTTTTGTTACGTTATTTTTATGAAATACATCACACTTTCCTATTATTTTTACAAACTAGAAATTAATTTTGGGTAAAATAGTCACTGTAGAAATTAAAAAATACTCCAATACGTATGATGCAATATTTTCGCATCGTACTAAGTCTTCGCAAAGAATGCATGTTAAGCTGAGTTTTGTAAGTACTGTTTAATGAAAAAAAGAAAGGCGATCACCGTTTCAACGTGTATCTTATTATCACATACACGTTGATATGCTATAGAAATCTTTTGATTAAAAAGTAAGCGTTAAAATTGACAATGGATTTTTCAAACAAGTGTTGTCATGTTCGTTGGCGAGCTCAAAAAAAAGAAAGAAAGAAAGAATGTGTTTGCATCTGACTATGTATACGGTTTGGCGCTCATCCAAAAAAGAAGCCGTGTCCGTCGTAGCTCATATAGCTCGTACACACGCATACAGAGAGACACAGGCGCTTGCGTCTTCGTCCATCCCCTTTTGGTGGGCAGTTCACTCGTTGCGATATATATTCTAATGCAAATCGGGGTCAGTAGTGTGGCGTACGTGCACTCGTGCAAGAATTGAAATAACATTAATCTACAGTGGCAGCCGAGCGAGCGCCGGCTGTCCCTTCCGATTATATACGCGAAGAGAAAGAGAGAAAGACTATCCTTTTCTTTGCACCACTTTCCTGACAGCGCGACGCGAATTGCGCTCTCTGTTTCTTTCTTTCTGTCTTTCTCTCTCTCTCTCTCTCTCTCTCTCTCTCTCTCTCTCTCTCTTTCGGTTTTTGCTCACGGAGATAAAAGGGACGAATCAAAGCCGGACGCGCATTTCTCACACGGCCAACTTATTGTGCATAGCATGCCCCGTCGCAGGTCCGTCTTTTCGTATTTTTTTTCTTTTCCGACGGTGTCGCGTTTACATGCGCCTCTTTCTTTCTCCGTCTCACTCTCTCACTCTTTCTGATTGGGACAGTTTAATGTCTCGCTGTAACGCCGCCGATGCTAATTCCGAAGGGACGCGCGTGATTGTGACTATATATATATTTTTAAATTTAGTTTTCACGAGAGAGAGAGATTGGATGGACGTCAGTTTGGCGCATCTTATTTGTTTTGCACCGGACGCGCATCGAGCACCTCAAAGGGTTGACGTTTGTCAGTCTTCTTTGAAGAGTTGACGCGGTGTCAAGTAGTAACGGGTTATTTGCTAGAGCGTTTTGATTAGATTTTGGTTGCCTGTTTTTCCTACGATCCTATTACAGAATAAATATAGTTGAACCGACCGAGTATTCACCACGCGTGAGTTGTTACTTTTTGCAACAAAAATAATTTTGAGTGTGCATTTTTTATGAATGAATATAGAATGTTTACTTTTTTTATTGCTACCATTTGTTTCGTATAACACTGTGTTTCATTTGGAACGTTGATTTGTACAAAAGTACGATTTTCTCTACGACACAGTTAAATAAATCACAGCTCAAAACAGTAAATAGTTGTACAGAGACTTGTATGCATTCGAGAGCCTTTCATCCCCTTAGCTCTTGACCCACGCATAGTTATCATTTTCATGACTAATTGACACAAACAGGAATTTGGGGATGTAACTATCCCTTCATAGTAATTCCACGAGCGTCGTGTCGTTAGATATTGTCTAATATTAGCTTAATGAGATCGGATTAATTAACCTAATAGTATACGATTTTTATGATAGCGGTATTAGAAGAATATAAAAAAAATTCGAAAGTACGTTGATTTCCCCTCTGCATCGTACTTTAACGATTTCTGAGTAACACAAGATTGAACAAAGAAAATTGGCGTTCGATTGTCGGTAAATCATGTCACATCCTTTGAGCTACCTTTTCCATTCATTAAAAGTCATCACTTATAATTAACGTCCAAACAGCCGCGACTCTGCGAACCGTAGAAAACATCAATTCAGCTGTCGAGAAATCGAAATACAAGCTCGAACCGCTTATTTAAACCGCTCCATATCCAGCCGTGTCTTTTTACGGTCGAAATTTACATTCTCAATTAGTCACTTCTGCAGACTTTTTTTCACGGCGACCCGGACGGCGTGACTAAACAAAAATAAATAAAAAAAACAAGTTCTAAAAAGCACGAGCGTAGGTAATGGGTGTCGCCTTCTGCGAGCAAATTTGCCATTTAGTATAGTACCAGATGCATCGCAACAGATAGCGAATTGGTCCATTGTTCGGCAACGCTAGAAACATTTCCGCTCGAGCGCGATCTTAATCCGACGCGTGCGAGACGCGGTAAAAAAATCGGTAAAACAAAATCAAAACCAAACAAAACCAAAGCCTTTTGCTTATGCGGCTTCGTCGTCGTCGGTTTTAGCCATGTCCATGATGTTTTGCAAAATGAAGACTAGTCTTGTTCCATTATGTCGTGAAAGATTTGTTGGTCGAACAATAAAAAGGTTTTAGCTTTTAGGTAATTCGTTTTATTCGAAAACTGATTTGTTTCTTCCAATATCCAATATTCAAATCATCCCATGTCCAACTTCTTATTACACGTATCTTGACTTTATTTTCGTTTATAAATTTGTTGTAATTTAATCTATTATAATTCTGTTGCGTAAGTCAGAAAATGCAACGAACATAGCGTTAAAAAATGCATACAACAATTGGCCGTATTCGTCGTCGATCGCTACAAATATACGTGATGTATTCACGCGGCTGATGTTAGATAAAAATAATGAAGCGATTAAAAACAAAGTCAGTATTACAAGGCAGTCTGATTGATCTGAATACCGTTCATTCCTTTTTTTCCTTTGACGTTGTGTCATAAGATGACGAGAATAAATAAGTAGCGGCCACAGAGTGAAACAACGAAATCTTAAGTGTAGTAGCAGTAAAAAACAGCTATAGTCTCCACAAAGTACAGTAGGAAAAGAAAAAAAAGTCACAATTGAGCGTTTAACGGCCGTGTGTACGCTCGCGCTCTTGCGTTTCGCAGTCCTTTTTAAGCTGACATATACGTACGTATACTTTCAGCACGCATTATAAGCGTCACAATCGTCCAATTGTAAGCCTCGCAAGCCACTCGAACTTTACTTCGAATCAACGGTCATTAAGCTTGTTTTCTTCTGGAATATTCATGAGGTACACTTGTGTGCCGCTACCGTCGTCTCCGATCTTCGATCGGTCCCTTACACGCACGTGCATTGTTTTCACGCGGAAGGGGTGAACGTTTTTGTGTTGTTCGCCGGGGTTGTACGCACGCGAATCTTGATTTTTGTTCGTTCTTTTTCTCTCTCAGCTCTGATTTCGCGCGTTTTTTTCAATTTCGAGTTTTATTGTCATAATAATACCTGCGGTACGAACGGGTTGAGTGGATAACCGTTAGTTTCTAGACGTCGAGGTAAAGATTGACTTACGCTGGTGATTTCGCTGTTTTCGAAAATAGCCGATTGTGTGAGTGTACGATTGATCGGACAATTTCTCAAACGTTTGAGGAATCCGATATTTTTCTATATCGTATGTTGTTCGTTTTCTCACGTATATTTTATATTTTCTACATCTAACCGAAAACTCGGTAAAAAGATTCACACACTGCATCATTGTAAACCTGACTGGAAACTTATCGCACCAACGATACTTACAATCTCTTTCAAATATGTTTAACATGTAGCAACTTCTTGATACTTTATCAGATATTGTTTCGTAAATATATCTTATTAGCACGACAAACAAGTATGCTTCCTACATCAAACGTATTTATACAGTCCCGATATAAAGGCAAGAGTATTTTACAAAAAAATACCATCAATCGACTTTAATCATCCATTCGAAATCAAAAAGCAACGTGTCAAACATCCATTTAGCAAAGAACTCCCAAGAAGAAAGCTATCAGATCGAAGATCAATCATTTGCGCGAGAACGCTCGCTGGAGCGACGAAGAAATGGCAATGCATTGATAAAGGCTCATTGATTGCATTAGTATCGGAGTTTTGTGGTTGGACGGGTATCGTACAATTAATAAACTGTACGTTTCAAGGGCGCGTGCGTATATGTATATACATATATGTGTACGAGTCGCCAGTAAATCACGGATTAACAGGCAGCTTTATAGTGGCTATGCGCATGCTTTTGCATTCAGCACTTGTAGCCCATTGAGAGACTCTGGACGCGACATATAAGGGAGTTTAACGCCGCTGCACACTCACGACGAGCGATGCATCAACAGACCACACAAATACCAATGCTGTTGTTGTCGTTGTGCACGCCTTGCCATATAACGGTTTGCTCAAGATTTTGCACTAAGGATGATTATTGTCGTAGAATGAGGGGAGAGAGAACTGCGCACACGTTTGAAATTAATTTGAGAGGATGAGTTTTTGTATACTGCATATGTTGTTCGCTCGGCAAGAGATTGATTTGCTACTTTGGATCGGTTTTCTGTGTTGCGCGTTTTTCAATTTATATGAACGATTGTACAATCTCTCTCTCTCTCTCTCTCTCTCTCTCTCTCTCGGACGCGTACGTTGTTGTTCAAAGATGATTGATTACTTCTAAATGTTCTTTCATAGATTTTTTGACGCGCTAGCTACGAATGAATGTAACTCTTAGTTTTTTGATGACTGGAGCTTATTGATTAAAAAGTAGCCTTTTGCTTTCGAAAGCTGAAGTGGCAAAAAATCATACGGTTTCAACGAAAATACTTACTTGACAATCATTCGTCGTCGAAACTATAAAATTTGACTAGAAAAGCCTTCTAAAAACACTAATTTTACTATTAAAAAATAGTGTTCAGCGAGCATTGACAACTCAATTTCTTCAGCTAAAAATAACGATGGACGAAATAAAAAGAAAAATGTCTAAGGATTCATCCGTTATTCCAAGCTCACACCTTTACACAATAAGAGTTAGCATGTGTGTATGTGCGTGGACGAAAGAGAGTTGGTTGGACGCCCACACCTCAAGCGTGCGTTACTTTAATTGACAGGTTCTTGATGGTTCTCTTTTTCACTCTTGCCTTCGTATAGTTTCAAGTCGCTTGTATATACTTGCTTTGGATTAAGAAGAAACCAAGTCGACGAGGGATCGACGTCTTCGCGGCATTCTTTACATTCCTTTAAAATCTGACACACCTATACCTAAACGATCTTTTTCTTTTTTCTATCTCGATGAGATGCAATTCTGTTTTCTTTGTACCTTGTAAATGCATCAGTATTGTTAACTAGATAATTAGTCAGTGTAGAAGTCGAATGGAAACTTGAAATAAATTGAATTAGGTGCTGCCATTTTAACGCGCGATACTTCTACTCACAACGCGCACAATCGTGTAGACTCTTTTGTATTTCTAATTAAATTGCTTCTAAGAATACTTTGGTTCTATTTCTAAAAATCACCAGTCAAAATCCTTACTAGATTTGACTCGAAATGCTTATGTAACTCCTAATAACAGGTTTACCTTTTCTTCAAAATAATGTTTTTTTTCTCCATCACTTCAATACTCGGAAATAACAGAATTAAGGGTTTAATGATTTGTTTACGATTCAAGACCATAAAGTTATCGACTTAAAATGGTAAGTATGGTAGTTAACAAAAAGAAATTGTAAATTAATATTGAGCCCAGCCATATCTATCGATAAATTAGACGACGTGAAAAAGAGGACACGAAATAACGTATAAATGGGTCAAGCTTATTGAGTTATTCAAAAGAAGCATAGAACGTGGTTTGTTTTTCATATACATCTTTTTATGATTTTGGGGATAAAAGATCAAAAAATCTCAGTAGGGGCTAAGAAGCAGATGCGGGAGAATACAATAAATTCGAAGAAAAGAAAAGGCGCGAGATGAAGCCAAACATTTGAAATTTGGAAGCGTGAGAAAAGAATAAGAATAATCTACCATCGCCAATGAACATCTGTTTTCTAATACTATAATAAATGCTTTCGTTTCTTTTAATGACAATTCTCGATTTACGATAAGTATTTTTACAAAGTCAACATTGAATTAAATAAATTGTTTGCCGTCGGAGCAAACTGAATTTACATGTGGACTTTGTGCCTTTGGAGTTAAAAGAAATTAATAAAGAGTAAAGCACTCTGACAATCGTAGAAAGCTAGTAAATCAAGAAATTTCGGGTAAATATGACCGAAGAATATAAGCCAATCCCATGGCATTGAGCTGACTGAAAAGACTAAGCCCAGAAAGAACATAAAAAGAGAAAAAAAGGGCAAAAAAGAAAACAAAGTACAAAAGAGTCTGTAGCTAAGTAAGAAGAAGAAGAAGAAGAGAAGAATAAGCATAAAAAAGAAGCCTATCTATATCTGGTTCTCTTCCTCCTTCCACCCAGAAAGAGAGAGAGAGAAAGAGAGACAGAGAAAGAGAGTGGACTGGCTTGGTCGCTCACAGCAGGAGGAACATCGCGGCACCAGGCTGTCTGCCGAGGTGAAAGAGGAATGCCTGGTATCCGTTTCGGGGGAGAACCTGTACGACTGCATGTCATAAACGCACGCGCCCTCGGTAACCTCGGAATGCCCAACGCCACGTATGTTAGATATATGTGGGTTTGATCGTTTTTTTTCTTATCTTCTCTCCCACTAAGATAGATAATAATACTTTTGACTTTTTATTTAAGCGTTAGAAAAAAATCGATGACCGAGGAATGAGAGTCGGCAGTTTGAATCAAATTTTCTAGAAAACAGCTAAATTAACTTGGGGTAAAAATTGATTATGGCACCATTCTCATTATTTATATTTTTAAACAAATTTATCACAAAACACAATGTTAAACCCCAGCAAAAAACATGTCAATCAAAATGTAAACGACATGATTTCTCTTCGCTCTTAAAATATTCCCTCTGTCACTTACAAAAGTTAATAACTTATTCTCAGTACATACCGGCGACGCTGTAATCAGAATGAAAGTTGGGAAGAAGCATAAAAGAAATCAATAGCATCGTGAGTACTGTAATTCAATAATAAGGAGTGTTAAATAAATATTATCTACTATGTTTGTTGACTGCAATATATGTAGCAACAATTTTTAATTCTTGTAAACTTTTTACTATAACAAAATAGGTAAGTAGCCTATAACTTGACTTGCTTCATCATAAGTCATACTTTTTTTATGCCCGCTCAAGAATATATAATAAATCTGATGCATTTTCATCGAATACAAAAAAGTAATGTTATATAGCGGCTGGAAAAGTCCTCGGTGACGTGTAAGTCTCATCATTACAGACCCTCCCCGAACGTCTAACACACGGGTTGTCGATACTAGTATTACTGATGAGTCTTGTCGACAACCCCGGATGAAACGCTTTCTATCATCCTTTTTCTCGCTATTGCTCGTAGTAACTAAATATTTTTAAGTAATATTTTTTGAACGGATTATAGAATGGATATGACAGGTGTAATTGATTGCATTTATATTTATTGGAATGTAACACGCGATTAAATGAACCTTATCATAAAGCGCGATCAAGTCGGAAGTGGAAAAGAGATAAAAGTCAAGTCTGTGGCGCGGTCGACTATTTTCGCTTGTGCTGCCACGTGTCAACGACAAAAGTAGTCGGCTGTATTCCCATAACAGATACCACAAAATAGTGCTATGCAAGATTTTTAATATCAAATTAAATGCAATATTTTTTAATTGTTTACTTTATTCCACAATTATTTAGATTTGAACTTTTTATGACGCAAATAGTTGTTTTCTCTTGATTCAAGTTCACCCAATTCCCGTTTTGGCGCTTTCATCAGCAATGCGACCACTAGAAGTCCTGGTCCACCAGGATACCTTCCATCATGCTGTTCAAACTTTATTAACAAATCATTCAACATAAGGAGAGCAACCAATTTGAAACACTGAAAATTAACATAACTCACTTTTTCATTTTTTTACATATTTTGTTCTTATTAGAATTCGGAAAAACTAGCTTTAAAATATAACATTTTAAAAAATGTGCCTCGTTTAAATTCGAGTACGAATCATAATCAATGATCTAAATAAGCACTTAAAAATTATTTTGTTTATACTTAATTCAGACGCTTCGGATCGTGCACTGAACTTCACAATCCTATGGAAATAAATAAAGATACGTATGAAAATGAACAAAATTGCATGATAAAAAACAACTTAACAATGCTCGTCTTTTACGGATTCACTATTATTAAATAAAACGATATATACAATAACATTGATGTGGTTTGAATCAGTTGATAGATTTTCGATTAAACTAAAAAAGAATCTTTCTCGGAAGCTATTAGCATTCATCTAGATCATCAAAATCGAAGTCAGGAATTTTTCGCATCTAAAACACACCTAAACATAGTTTTAAAAGGATACAGAGATACACGTGGGCATCGACAACAATAGCTCTCCCAGGGGCAACGAAATCGACCGGCGGTTGCATCGATAATTGCTGATTCAGCAAAATCGAGTTCACATTAATGACGCCCAGTGATCAACAGTTTTCTTTTACCTTTCTTTCGTCCAGATGCTCGCACGAGCGGCCATTGTACGTATATCACGCGAAATTTTTCACGCCTGCCAATCGCTGCCGCAGGTCTACTTTTCCGCGTACACGCACTTTCCGAGTTACGTGTATCGTCTCTCATACAATCGATGAGCGCACGATCATAGCATTCTCATGGAATTCTATATAAAAGAAAAGTAATTTTAATCCCGGATGATCACCTTTCTTTGTGAGACCGTGAAATTTGAGCTCAGTCAAACAATGGTTGAGGTGAGAAATATGGGAGGCGTTTATACTTTGCTGGACAAACATATATCTGTGAAACGAGAGTCGGCGGAGACGCTAAATGGTGGAATTAGAAGGACGGAAGGTTAAAGTGACTTTTCTGTAATAGAAAAAAAACGATATAGTTTTCGATCATATCACTTAACAAACTATTTATAAACAAAAAGATTATTCAAATCAATCAGTTGATCGAACTTTTTACAGAAAATGGCGATTTATTTTGTAATTGATTGAAACCGCTATGAGTATTAAAGCGGAAAACGGGTGTAAATCAGTGGAGCAAACGATTGAAGGATGCTCCATTTTTTTTGTCTCGGTAGCTTGAAAGACCAGCAAAAATACTGGGTTAGATTACTAGAATGAAAAGAGGCGCAAACAAGGAAATACGAGACAAACGGAAGGATCTGAGGATTGTGTACGTATGCGTTAAAAGGAGTTTCCGAAGGGATAGTTTGCTTTCTAGTGTTGGGATGATGAGGAAGCGAACTAATAATAATAACAATAATGAGTGTAACCGGGGATATCCGGTATATTGAAGTTGCTCGGTCGAGCAAGAGATATTGGCAGCTTAAAATCTCTCCCTCCTTTTTTGTCTCTACGATGAATACGCGCGCGCCTCTCGATATGCGAATTTCATGTGCGTGTATATATAGATACGCTCGCCATCTGCGACCTAATATTTTTTTTACTTAGTTTTTTAGAGAGAGAGAGAGAGAGAGAGAGAGCGGGAAGAAGGATACACCCGCTTTTCGAGAGCTCGAAGATGGGAATTTACGATGAGAAAACGATGTAGGCTGTTTATTATTTGACCATAAATATTGCCAATGTGCTGAGTAACGATTTTTAAATACTGTCTTTTTTCGTAGCACAGTATAAAATCACTAATCGAGATATCAACTTTTCGATAACGTCTCACGAATAAACAGTAATCCAATGAAAAAGAGCTCCGCCTCTTATCTACGTCAAGCAAGTCGCGTGTATCCTGGCGGGCGAGCTGAAAAACGGAAAAGGAAGAGAAATGCGAGGTAGGTATTCTCCTACTAGCAGCGTGTCGTCCGGCGTAGAGTGCAAGAGATGAGATAAGCATCTTTCGCATATTGAGATCGGTGTGGCTACTGAGAGAGAGAGCCTGTTTATTGTCGTGATGCGTGCGCCCCAGGGCTCGATTTCCTACTGGGGCCATTGTGCCACCGTGCGGCAGATCAAGTGACTGGGAATCCTTTTCGAATTTCCGCACTACCCGCGCGTTATATGCAACGACCTCCAATCTCAAAGTCTGATAAGTTCTCTCTCTCTCTCTCTCTCTCTCTCCCTCTCTCCTCGACGAAGGAACGCTTCTATATGAAGGATTTAGACATTTTTTTCCTACTTTCTTTTCTCTCCTTCATTTTATGTGTGCGAACGATTGTGTGTGAATTGTTTGGCCGTTTGTGAGAAGGGTATAATGAGATGTACGTTGGTATTGCTAGTTTTGTTTGGGTAACACAGCTGAATGTGCACACGATTACTTTGAACGCTATTAATTACGCTGTTAGATTGATTGAAGGCTTATGTACAATTGCTTCAATTAACTGCTACATTTCAGGTATATTTAACGAGCGATGATTTTTCAAATCTCTTTATTGTTACGAATACAGAAAGTTATTCTCTACTAATCGTTCATTAAATGAACATCTGAACAAACGTTCGTTAGAAATAAAAAGGTTATCAAATATTAAATAGGAGTCTCCCAATCTTAACGAAGACACTGGCGTATCTCGCAATAAATGTGTTTTTATAAAATTAAGATTTTCTTTTTGATACTAGATACGGTAGTGACAAAATAGTAAGTATGTATAAGGCCACTTAGATATACCACGCTAGCGTACGATTATCTCATTAGTTTTGTATGATACTATAATATACTATTCGGTATACTATATTTTAGTAAACTAATAATGAAATCCAGCTACGCAACTAGTGGTAATTGACTACTTTAAAAACAAAATTATTCGTGATGACTATTTAAGAATTTTGCAATTTTCTAATTGTTGAGATTTTTTTTATCGTTCAATCGGATGATATTTTCAAAATGATTTGAAAAACACGTTGAAAAGAAGACGGATGATGATAACCCTAATAACTATAATGAGTCTTCAAACACCACTGCACATCCCATCCTCATTCTTTGCGTTTTGTTTATTTTCATAGCCGCTGTATATGCACAACTCATATTCATGTCAGGTTCTCTTTCTCGTAGTATGTGAGTACAGCTCTAAAGAAAAACTATATATACGCACAGTCATATAAGCAACTCACGCATCTCTCTCACTCGTGCGAGTAGATAGCACAGCAAAGAAAATTAAAGGAAAAAGAAAACACATAAAAAAAGAGTGAAAAACTAGAATTCCAATTGTCCAGGCAGTCTCTTGCTCTTTCACATTTGAATAATATTTCCTAATCCATCGCGATATACACGTGCGCGTATGTCGTCGTCGTCTTGGTCATCATCTCCGGCATAAATCATCGCAGCCACCGACGCAAAAGGAAAGATAAATGTTTTGGGGCTCGAAAAGAGAATGATGATGACTGGCTTGTACGCGTGTGTCTGTGTATGAGTGAGAGAGGCACTGATTGAATCGACGATTGATTCGCTTTCTTTAGTTCTGCATGTTAGGATATACGCCCGTGTAATGATATAAATGCCCAACTCGTTACCCGACTAAATGATATTCCGTTTGTTACGTGTCAAACATAGTATTCAAGGAAACTTTGAAGAGAGAAATCGGACATTTGTATCGTATTGACGTGCTACACACCTTAGTTTTTTCCATTTGCTTCGCATTGTTGTACGTGTGCGTGAAAATCACCAGTCTTTAATGACACTTGGGATTGTCAGAAAATGTTTCGATATTGTGCCTTTTATGTGCATGACAACGAAGTGAACGCCTTCAAAGAAATATCTGTGTAATTGGCTGAATTGTTCATGTTATACATTCTCTTTTCATTGCATCATCAAACTTACACCAAGCGATTCTCAAAATTTAACAGTTTATATTCGTTCTATATTAACTTTTATCTCTATATAATAACGTTTATCACTTGCAAAAAAAGAATGTGTACATACGACCGATGATGCTTTCCCAGCAGCACGAGTATCAAGTAGCACATTAATTTCGTCGAGCCGACCATGCGAAAATCGTAAGCCCTTAATCGGCGCAAACAAACAATAAGTATACAAAATGCCAAAAAAATGCACAAAATCCCATCAGCCGGTGTGACTACTCTTCCGGGTGCACGTCGTCTCACGTGAGATTGAACACTCGAGATAGGAGTCTGTATAGCAAGGAAGAAGAAGAAAAAACGTCATATAATGCGCGTGCGCTCACCTCTAACCGTCTTAATTTTTCAAATGGACGACCTGCCCCTATGAAATCACCGGCCAAAATCTAATTTATGTTAACACGGCAGCGCGCGTTTTTTGCTGATACGTGATACTTTGAGAGGCGCCCCGAGTATATCGCCAGTGGACCGTGCGCGAGAAACAGAGAGAGAGAGAGAGAGAGAGAGGGAGATAGTGCGTGGCCGGTGAGATGATTAACCCCTTTGAGTGTCGATTTTTCAAGTGGCAGTTGACTGTAACTTAATCTGCGGACGGAGATGAGTCCCTATACGGCTAACGATGATGATGATGCAGTCAAGAGCGATGGACCGACGAGTCAAAGGATTTTATATTCTAACAGTGTGCGTTGAACGTTGCTTCTCTCCAGTAGTATTTTTTTTAATATTAAGCTTTCTGCCGGAAACAATGTTTTTGAGAGGATGGATGAGCTTTGCGGTCCAGCGGTTGATGGGTATATTATACGCTACGCAACCTCAAAGTCTAATGAGGTTCGCAGGTATGAAAATGTTAATAAACTATTGCTAGCAAACTGGAAAACAAAATTATTCTGAAAAGAATATTGCTTATGAATTAAATGAGGTTAATCTCTAAAAAAATCTTCTCGTACTTTGTACTGCGCATAACGTCAATTCAAACTGTACGGTATGTATGCGAGAAATCCGCGGGAACGTTATATTTCTTTTCATACAAATTTCTCTCTCTCTTTCTCTCGCTCTCTATCGGCAAAGAAAAGTTAAAACAAACTTTTGCATGTTTCAGCTCTTTCAAAAACCTGACAAAAGCAATAAAATTCTTTCAAGAATTCCACGTCAAAGCTCAGATCATTTCAATGGAATCATTTGTCGACGGTACATAGCTGTTCTCGTGTGAGTGCATGTTTATATATAGCATTGGTGTCAAACATTTCCGCATATGCCATTCTCCGGCATTTTGAATCCTCGCAAAAAAGCTTAATAAGATTCACACGGGGCAAAAGCGAGGAATAATTTTGTTTCTTTCCTTTTTTTATTTACATCAGTCGCATCGCAAAACGCATACAGCATTGAAAGATTGAAAAGCGCGAAACTCAAGTGCACGCGAGCTTCAAATCCCTAAGGCATGCGCTGAAAAATTTAATGGCACAGGCGCCCAATGGAAAATCGTGTTTAACTAACCGGAAGAAAACCGCATGTATTAATCGGCGACCTCAAAAAAAGGATAACTAAATAGATAAAAAAGAAACTTGACAAGAGCTATATACACTACTGAAGCACCCACGTCGCTAATGAGATAGCGTAAAAATATACATGTATCATTCTACTTTTCAGTGTGTGTATGTATACACATACAAAGCGTCAAAAGCAAGATTTTGTCCCTCTTTTTTATTTATCTTCCAATTTTTTTTCTTGCTCGCATGCTCGACGACGATTTCGCGCGGAATGTAAATTTATAATCATTACTTGCGGTGGATGCGCTGCTGCTTTTTAATCAAACGAGTTTGTGCTACTTTACTGCTTCCGTGCTTCCTCAAACTTCTGAGATATCTCAAGCAAATTATAAATGAGAAGCATAGTTAATAACCAATGGGGAGAAATAGCGGGGAATAAAAATATTTCAGGCAGAATATGTAACGGAAGCATGAGTGAAATTGTAGGTTGATCGAAGTAGGCTACTTATTTTGAGAATCTTTAGAACAAATGGTTTTAAAAGTTTACTATCTCGTGATAGTATTGAAAAGCAGTTGATCGTTAAAAATGTCAAAAATAAACTAAAATTGAGGCTTTCAAAGAATGGCACAGACCTCTAAGAACCTCAGCCAATTCATCAAAAGAAAATATATAAAAATATTTTGAATATATCGGCAAAGTTCATCGGCACGTTCTTCGAATAGTGGCTAACCCGAATAATAGGAATCTCTGCATGAGCCATTGAAAAAGAATATATTTTATAGATCCGTAGATCATGTGTGTGTATATATATAGGAGAGGCCAACCCCCTCGAAGATCAAATGACGAGCGATACGATCAGTGTGTTTTCACCTCTCCTCGGAATTTCCAATATAAAAACCCCATAAACCATAGACAAAGCAACACTTGCGCGAACATAAAAACGCCGATGGATATCTGTGCTCACGGTCGCGAGCTACACAAAAGCCGTAGAACAAAGGGGGAGGGAGGGGTGAGATGACCGTGACGTTCTCTCTTTCTCTCTCTTAAGGGACATCTGTCAAACGACCAATCGACGTGTGAGAAAATTTGTTCCGCTGGCGTAATCGTAATCGATAAAGAAAAAAACAATGCGAATCAAGATACACGTACATTTTGAAATCTCAAACGTCCAGATTTATGTATGATCATCTCTTTCTCTCTCTCTCGCGCGCGCGCTTTCTCTCCCTCTGGTTCTTTCTTATTTTTTTCACAACCATGACACCTCGACGCGCGTGTTTTGTTTCTCCGGATATAGACGTACAATTTTCTCTTTGTCGCTAACAATGGCTTGCGTAGACTTCGTTCGTACACGCCATTATACATTATATACGTCGTTGCTTAACGCTGGGGGTAACTACATCACGGCGAGGTGAAAAAAGACGCTCGACGACTCGTCTTTTTCCTAAAAACGAGTTACGCACAAGTCATTTCTCGGCGCAGTTCTTTTGCTTATATTACAAGTATTTTTATAAACTTAATGTTTTATTGCGTATTCTATGATTTATAGATTGTCAGAGATCATTTTTTTGTACGAATGTTGGAGCAAACATGAAATTAAGATCGTACTGAAGTTCACGGCTAATAAGTCTATTAATTCGTGTATCATAGGATTGGATATGCAAACGAGGAATCATAAACAATTACAAAGGAAATATTATAATCTTATGTAAAAAAGATTGATGACTTAGAAAGTGAAGGCAGTTATTCGTGATTTGGTTGGTTGAAGTAAAATTAGTGAGATATTGACGCGATAGACATGCATTTGTATTGTATATCATCACGCTTAACCTCGAAATAATATTTTGAATTATAATTATATAATTTCATAAAAAACGGAAAAAAATAGAAAAAATATAGTTATTAAACGTATCTACGGCTTCGATTTACTCGAAAAATGAAAAAGGAAATAAAATTAGTGCACGTCGCGCGCATGTTGTTGACTAGTATTTGCAAAATCTTCAATACAGCGAGAAGTAAATAAAAAACAGTTCGTAAAGCGGTAGGATTGATTTTTTTATGTTCGTAGTATTTCCAACGAAAAATTTTAAAGAAAAGAATGAAAAAAAGGCTGCTCGGTATAACCCATTTACCATTTGTAGACGTTCTCAATTTGGTCGTAAACGGTTTCCCTTTTTTTATTTATTTTTTTTTCGCTGCGGCAACCCTTCCGCTCTCTCTCTCTCTCTCTCTCTCTCTCTCTCTCTCTCTCGGTAACTTAACCGGAAACAAGTATCGTTGTTGTTTTTTTATTCGTCTTCTACAGGTCAAACAGTAAAACTATTGGCTTTCCCGAAAGACTACGTATATACGGGGTCCGCTCGTGAATTACGAGTGCATACGTGCAAATTGTGAGAGGGCCACACACGTGTATGTGTGCATATACACTATTGCTGACTGCGAGACACGTTGAAATATAAATCACGCGATCGTAAAAGTGACAAGGAGACCCCCTCCCCATCATGAAGACTACGCCTGTTAAAGCGAACTAATTTAAATATGCAAGAGTACATAGATGCTATATTTTCCTGTCCCAACCTAGAGAAAATCTTTGGCGTTAGAGGTGTGGACGCTATAATAGTTTTCGTTTGCTGACAGCTTTCGAGCTTTATTCTCACAGCTATCAATACGTTTGCTTAACGATCTATGATTTTTTGAAAAAACCACACAATGTATTGGAATAAATCAAATCTTGATTTTTTTACATTCAGAATAGATGTATTTGGCATAATAAGTCACTCTATGTGTGCAAGGATGAATGTGCATTACTTCTAACGTGTGTAAAATCGTATGTATGCGGTATTCAATTATAGAAAAATTTTTATACTTTCAAACCAAGCTGTAAAGTTTTATAATTTACGATTACTTCAACTTGGCGATAAATTATCTAGCGAAGTGGTGCCTATGTAACCATCTGGTGCAATAACCGAACGTAGTTTGTTGCGATCAATAATATGTATGCCGAATGATACAACGATTTTACAAATCAAAGTAGGAAATTGTAGAAGATTCAATCCAATGTAAACATTAGAACAAGTATTTTAATTCTCACACGGAAAGAAGAAAAACCAAATTGACTTATCAGTCGGCAATTATTACTCACGGGCGAGCTCTTCTGAGAGAGTACGATGCTGAAGTCGAGCAGTCGATTTTGCTGACAGCTCGAAAACAAACATATGTACATATATAGAAATTTGTGTGGTCTTGCTTCGCGTGCAAATGAGAGGCTCACTGCGGGATATGGAGTCGATTGCACCGTAAACCAAAAACTTGACGCATCAAGCGTCATCACGTCAATAAAATGTTTCACCATACGGGAGAGAGATCCTGCGGCGATTTCTCCACGGTCTCTCTCCCTCTCTCCCTCTCTCTCTCTCTCTCTCTCTCTCTCTCTGTAAGTACACAAGTGTTTGCCTTCAAGCTGCTTAATTGGGCGAAAATACACGTCAGATTTATTCTCTCTCGTTTTAGATTCGTTGTAAACATTGATTTGATCAATTATTTATTATATAATTATTTATTATTTATTGCGTGTTCAAATGCGGCCTTAATTAAAAAGAGGTGTAAATGTATACCCAATGAAGCTGTAATTTATGACGTTCATGAATATAACTACAATCGTTGATGTTTAAGTAAATATACAGTTAGACACAACTCTTAGAAATCTTGTCAAATTCACGGATCTGTCGAAATTGCAAGTGACACGTGTACATACACCGATAAAAGAAAAAGCAAATAGAGATCATCATGTAACGTCATTGTAACATTGGTTAAAATAGTCTGACCGCAGAAAACCTATCAAGAGCAGGCATACATAAAAAGTCAATCATCATCTTCTCTCGTCGGAAGACAAAACAAAACCCGTGTGCGCCCCATTACAACGCGTATACCGCCCTCGAGTCAACTAGCACTTGCGTGGGTCAGCAGCATGGAGCAGCAGAGTGTTTGCAAACCAGCACCATAAGGCGCCACTATATACTTCATTGGCAAAGAAGGGTAGGGGGTGTCTGCAAGAGAGAAACCTATGGCATATGACGCGCCCATCTACGCGGGATCGCCATTCACGGCTTAAATGAGGCTGGAAAATTGACTGTTTGCTTCCATTGTACAATTCAATCCCCTCGTCTCTCTCGCTCTTTCTACTATAAGAGTAATTGAGCGGGTTATAAGCATTTCTTTTTTTTTCTCACCAGTCGTGCTATAATTATTACACTCTTGATTTTTTTTCATTGTTTCTTCTTTTTTGTGCAATATATATTTGCATTAAGCATCGTGCAAAGTATGTCTGTGTGAATATATATATATATATATACTGTAGCAGTTCTATTTGAAGAAACGACTCATAATTCTGTCGTGCAAAATCAGAGTATACAACGATCGATTAAGAGTTACATTTTTAAAGCCAGGTTTAAACAAATATTATCTTGAAAATTGACTTTATGTCTATATATATATATATACTCCAGGATTCATTACGTTTTAAAGTTAAGTATTTTACACATTTTATTTTATACCCGATTATGCTACTAGATTCTGTACATGCTGAATTCATGAATGATTTTAGGAGAACATTAGGAATGTATTGGCATCATTTTTCAAAAATTAACAGATTAAACAAATAAAATAACTGAATATTGAATCAAAAATTCAATACATTTTTTACATATTCCGGTCGTAAAATAGATG
This sequence comes from Chouioia cunea, assembly GCA_030064505.1. Lineage (NCBI taxonomy): Eukaryota > Metazoa > Arthropoda > Insecta > Hymenoptera > Eulophidae > Chouioia > Chouioia cunea. The sequence goes on from JAOPFQ010000002.1 coordinate 24,659,619, forward strand.
GTAAAAATTGAATTGTACAATGCTTTTTCACTTTCGCATAAACTTATTTTCACAATTATTTAAAATAAATTACAATGTTTTACTTAACGGTATGTTATAATCAGGTACAACATTTTCGGTGGAAGTAAGTACTTTACAACTACTCATGTCTAAGTAACTGAAGCACCTTAACCGAAAGCGCAACGATCCTTGTCAGTTCCGAAGAACTTTTTCTGCAAATAGATCGTACAATTAGTTGACCGCTCGTCGTGCGTGCAAATCCAGAACTTTGTGTAGGAAAAAAAAATAAAATGCTTACAATACAGTTAATCAGAGCTCCACGATTATCCCAATGACCTACGCAAAGTCTAGCAGCTGAATCAATGCAACTCATGGTAGCATGTACGAACACCTATTTGATTATTATGATTACCGTTTTATATACCTGTGTAAAATTGTTAGAAATGAAAATTCCAATCGTCAGAATTATATTTGATATGTTCTTACCGGGTTGCGAAGTTCGATTGACTCATCGAGCATTTCCTCGACTTCACTGTCACTGTCCACGGTCATCATTGTATTGTCATATTTCATGCCATCGGGTATCGCGTCGTATATCTGGAATATAGTATGGAGTTGAATTTTTCTCACGAGAAAGGTATAACTAGTGCAATTCAGATAACGTGTCTATTACGTGTTAATGGAAGATATTAAACTTTCAGATAGAAGATATTATTCCAAGAGTAACGAGTACGTGGAGTATTGTACGTAAATCTATGTATTTTCAATGTAGTTTTGAATTAAAATTTAAAAGCCTATCAAAAGCGGATGGTTCAGGCAGAAGAATATTGATTTTGGGAATGTCAAGATCCGCATCCTTCAGGTCGACGTTGCATTGCGACGTTGCGACACATCGAGCGCCAAGAAAGCAAAAACGCAAAGGGCCAAAAACTCGTATTGAGACATGGTTGATTGCTTACTAAACAATTGCTCGATTGTTTCTGATTGTCATGCGGTCAAGACGCCACTTATGTGCTCGTTGTACTATCTGGTATTCAATCGTGTTATAGTGCTTATCTGTAAATCGACTGTGATTTACACGAATATCGATAATATACTTAATCGGGCTAATGAATATGTAAGTAGCGGGGACTTACCTTTTATCAGATTTTTATGTTATCACGGGTGAAGTACCGAAAATTTGCATTATTACGAAATCGATTCAAGTGGGCTAAGCACCGTATATATCTTTTAAAATTGACACTCGTTATTTCACTGAACCTTAATTACCCCGATCAAAAGTTACAGGCGAATATTTATTGGCGTTACTCCAACAGTACACAAATGAAGACTATGAAATCAATGCCTAGCTGTTTGTAAGCTCGTTCGGTCTTATTACTAACGAGGAATATGCCTTCTCGTGAACTCATAGTACCACTAATTTTTTATTATCAACAGATCGTGCATATTTAAAAGTAGAATTAATTTTATAATGTACTTTTTCATCTCACTATCTAACTAAGTTCGTTATAGTAATCTGTGCCTACTTCAAGATTCATTAAATTTGAAAATATCAAATAATCGTCGATTACTATCGTGTTGTGCGTAAAATATGTATTTTATTGGTGCTATCTCATCAATACACCCAGTTGTTGTACAAAACATTGCACGTACATAAGATGACGGTAGTGGCTTGACAGCGTTTCTTTTCAGAGAATATAAGGTCCGAATTTACCTATTTTTACTCATTCCAATGCACATTAGGTAGTCGTAATTTAATTATTCAGGATTTTTTTTATTAATGCTTAAACTTTTTTTCACTTTATTTGCAATAAATTACAAATTTCTATTTGGCAATACATTCCATGGAGTGGAATTTTCAAACTCGTAGTAAGAATATTGTATTCATGTATATAAGTTTTTGAAATTTTCTAGCCAATACTGCAACGTCCTCTATTATTATTGAAGTAATTTTTCTGTAGACAGATTATAACATTAATTTTCCACTTATCGTTTATGCTTATCGAGAAATTCACGTGGAAAGAATAAAAGAAAACTTACAGCACAAGCAATCATAGCCCCAGGGTTGGCCCAATGACGTATACAACTTCTAGCAGTCTCTTCAACGCAGTTCGCATATGGGAACGCCGCCTTAATTATTTTGATTCCCGTATCGAGGAGCTGCATACAATTGTTGAAAAAGTAAATACCATTTTCACGATCATATTTAAGATATTCTTACCGGGTTGCGAAGTTTGACTGAGCCATCCGACAATTCTATCATTCTATGATCGATCTTGCGAATATCAACATCCAAATCTTTCAGCTCGACGTTGTGTTCTGTATTAACGCTACCACCAAATCCCAAGATAGTAAAAGCGCAAAGGGCCAAAAACTTGTATTGAAACATGTTGATTTATTACTAAACAATTACTCGATTGTTTCTAATTGTGATGCAGCCAAGACGCCAATTATATATTCGTTTAACGTTTCCTCGTTGTATTATCGGGTATACTATCGTGCTATAGTGCTTATCAACAAATCGACTGTAATTTACACGAATATCGATAATATACTTAATCGAGCTAATGAATATGTAAGTAGCGGGGACTTACCTTTTATCCGATTTTAATGTATTATGACTGGTGAAACACTGAGAATTTGCATTATTATGAAACTGAATCAACCTGGTCAAACATTATTTTATATTTTATATTTTAATTTAATACTACAAATATTCTCTCAACCAATCGAATTACGGCCTCAACATATTGTCGCGTTTAACGTTTGAATTATTTTTCACAGCTGGTTTCCTCTATTATTAACATTGAAATATATATTGTTCAACATTGATATTTAGTATATCTCCACTTTGTCGACTGTCGCATAACTATTTCAGGAATATAATCTTATTATTTGCTCGCGCACACATATACACAGTATTTATCTCCACAATTATTTTTGTTTTACAAATATTAAAGGTAGCTTACAATTTTAATGGGAAAAATGGTAATCGTATTTTGTTTCAAATATATTTAGATAATTTTAATTAAGACTAGATTTCTTATTTATTTATTAGCACACTTTTCTTTTATTTTTATCCACACTGAAAAGGTATTAATTTTGAAACTCTCTGGCTCATAATTGGGTTCAATTAGAGATTATTAGATCAGAATGAATGAATTTTATATACATATTGCGGTCATAGAATAGGTGGTTGAAATTGAATTGTACAATGCTTTATCACTTTCGTGTAAACTTATATTCACATTTATTTACAGTAAATTAGAACGTTTTACTTTACAGTATATTATAATCCGGTACAATCTTGTCAATTGAAGTAAGTACTTTACAATTACTCGCGTGTAAGTAACTGAATCTCCTTAGCCGAGAGCGCAACGACCCTTGTTAGCTGCGAAGTAATTTTTCTGGAAATAGATCGTACAATTAGTTGGCCGCTCGTCGTGCCTGCTAATCCAAACATTTGTGTAGGAAAAAAAAATAGAAAACTTACAGCACAGTCAACCAGAGCTCCAGGGTTATTCCAATGACTAATACACTGTTCGGCAGCTTGTTCGATGCAGCTTATGGCAGCCCACTTGAACGCCGCTTTGATTATTTTGATTGCCACTTTTACTAGCTGTGTAAAATTGTAAAAAATGAAAATTTCAATCGTCAGGATTATATTTGATATGTTCTTACCGGGTTGCGAAGTTCGATTGACTCATCGAGCATTTCCTCGATTTCACTGTCACTGTCCACGGTCATCATTGGATTGTCATATTTCATGCCATCGGGTATCGCGTCGTATATCTGTAATAAAGTATGGATTGGAATGTAAGACTGTAGCTACAAATATGCACAATTTTTCTCATGCAAAAACGTATAACTAGTGCAATTCGGATAATGATGATTCAGGCAGAAAACAACAGAAAATTTACGCTCACCCCATCGTTTTGTTGAATATTGATCTTGCGTATGTCAAAATCCACATCCTCCAAGTCGACGTTGCGTTCTGCGTTGACGCTCACACCGAGCGCCAAGAAAGCAAAAACGCAAAGCGCCAAAAACTTGTATTGAGACATGGTTGATTGCTTACTAAACAATTTTTCGATTGTTTCTGATTGTCATGCAGTCAAGACGCCACTTATATATTCGTTTAATGTTTCCTCGTTGTACTATCCGGTATGTTATCGTGCTGTGATTTACACGAATATCGATAATATAATTAATCGGGCTAATGAATATGTAAGTAGCGGGGACTTACCTTTTATCAGATTTTAACGCATTATCATGGGTGAAGTACCGAATATTTGCATTATTACGAAATCGAATTGAGTGGGCCAATTATTTTCTATTATATTCAATTTATTTTATTTTACTCACAATGGATACATTTCATTAGACGTTGATTTTTTTCCTTTGTTTTCAGTTTAAATAAAATTATTTATAAAGTATATCAGACTGTGGCTCTCGATAATTTCGAACCATTCATATATTTCTTAATGCAATTTTCATTGGATTTTACTATCTTGAAGAATACGCTTTGTTTTCGTGAATATTATCGATATTGAATTTTTAACTAATTATGTATTAACATTATACAGTGTGCGAAATAGATGTTGTTCATATATTCCGTAATTTATTCATTCGTGGAATCAACTCAAATTGGTTTATATCATTACAAATAGGAATGAGTACATGATAAATAACTTTTATAATGATCGACTAAATAAAATATTGTTCAGGCCTTCTTCAATAAATGTTATTATTACAAAGCTACATTTAACTCCTTTACTTGATAGAAAATTTTTTATTTTTTCAAAATCCATCTAATTATTTTATCTTTAATTCATTAAACCATGATGTCCGAAAAAGTCACTCAGATGCGCCATTTGTTTCCTACATCCTAAAAAATTTAATCTGGGACCAGTGTTTAACTACTATTTGAATATCGTCTGGCGGTATTAGTTTAATGTAATATTTCATAATAACATTTCTATCTCACAAATTTGTTGGAACCGAGTTTAATTTCACACGACGTTCCACCAAACTTATGTGAGAGTTGAGATAAAGTCCCGAGACTATGATTGATGCAGGTGTTTACAGAATCATCAATGTAAAATTAAAAATTGCGATAGGTAAAGATTGTCTGTTCACGAACTAAAAACTAAATAAAAGAGAACCAAAAGATATATCTTTTAAAATAGACACTCTTTATTTCACTGAATTGTAATTACCCTAATCAAAAGGTACAAACAAATATTTTTCGGCGTTACTCCCACAATACAAAAATGAAGACTGTGAAATCAAAATGAGGGGATTATCGACGAAAATACGAAATTGACTAAATATGAAAAATAGTCTAACACTGATTGATAATACCGAGCTGCTTGTAAGCTCGTACGGTCTTATTACTAACGAGGAATATGCCTTCTCGTGAACTCATAGTACCACTCATTTTTTATTATCAACAGATCGTGCATATTTAAAAGTAGAATTAATTTTATAATGTACTTTTTCATCTCACTATCTAACTAAGTTCGTTATAGTAATCTGTGCCTACTTCAAGATTCATTAAATTTGAAAATAACAAATAATCGTCGATTACTATCGTGTTGTTGGTAAAATATGTATTTATTGGTGCTATCTCATCAATACACCCAGTTGTTGTACAAAACATTGCACGTACATAAGATGACGGTAGTGACTTGACAGCGTTTCTTTTCAGAGAATATAAGGACCGAATTTACCTATTTTTACTCATTCCAATGCACATTAGGTAGTCGTAATTTAATTATTCAAGATTTTTTTCATTAATGCATAAACTTATTTTCACGTTTATTTACAATAAATTACAACGTTTTACATTACAGTGTATTACAATCAGGTACAATCTTGTCAATTGAAGTAAGTACTTTACAATCACTATTGTGTAAATAACTGAATCTCCTTAGCCGAGAGCGCAACGACCCTTGTTAGCTGCGAAGTATTTTTTCTGGAAATAGATCGTACAATTAGTAGGTCGCTCGTCGTGCCTGCTAATCCAAAAATTTGTGTAGGAAAACAAAATAGAAAACTTACAGCACAGTCAACCAGAGCTCCAGGGTTATTCCAATGACTAATACACTTTTCGGCAGCTTGTTCGATGCAGCTTATGGCAGCCCACTTGAACGCCGCTTTGATTATTTTGATTGCCACTTTTACTAGCTGTGTAAAATTGTAAAAAATGAAAATTTCAATCGTCAGGATTATATTTGATATGTTCTTACCGGGTTGCGAAGTTCGATTGATTCATCGAGCATTTCCTCGATTTCACTGTCACTGTCCACGGTCATCATTGGATTGTCATATTTCATGCCATCGGGTATCGCGTCGTATATCTGGAATATAATATGGAGTTGAATTTTTTTCAAGAGAAAGGTATAACTAGTGCAATTCAGATAACGTGTCTATTACGTGTTTATGAAAGATATTAAACTTTCAGATAGAAGATATTATTCCAAGAGTAACGAGTACGTGGAGTATTGTACGTAAATCTATGTATTTTCAATGTAGTTTTGAATTAAAATTTAAAAGCCTATTAAATCCGGAAGGTTTAGGCAGAAGACAACAGAAAATTTACACTCACCTCATCGTTTTTTTGAATATTGATTTTGGGAATGTCAAAATCCACATCCTTCAGGTCGACGTTGCGTTCTGCATTGACGCTCACACCGAGTGCCAAGAAAGCAAAAACGCAAAGGGCCAAAAACTTGTATTGAGACATGGTTGATTGCTTACTGAACAATTGCTCGATTGTTTCTGATTGTCATGCAGTCAAGACGCCATTTATATGCTCGCTTTTTGTGTGCTCGTTGTACTATCTGGTATTCAATCGTGTTATAGCGCTTATCAATAAATCGACTGTGATTTACACGAATATCGATAATATACGTAATCGGGCTAATGAATATGTAAGTAGCGGGGACTTACCTTTTATCAGATTTTAATGTATCGTGACGTGTGTAGCACCAAAAATCTGCTTTATTACGAAATCGCATTGAGCGTGCCAAGCATTTTCCATTATATTTTATTTATTTAATTTTAGCTCAACAATTGATACATTTCATCCAGACAACGATTTCGTATTTTTGTGTACGATTTTCGTAAATTACAGCATACAGCTAGGATATGATCAATAAAATGATATTGTTTTTAAACAATCAAATTTTGTATTAATAACGTTGTAGTATTAGTGCGTTTAATATTAATGATTAATAATTGCTGGTTCATTCTAGTAATAACTGTTAAAACAATAATCAGAGATTACAAAGATACATCGTGCTAGTAAATCATTTGTCAGACTTTGGCTATGGAAACTTCTGAACTACACGCAAATTTCTTAAACCGATATACCGTCGACTTTGCTTCTTGAAGAGGAAGCTTTGATTTTGTGATATAATTTATTCATCTATCATCGCGATGAATCGTCAGAAAAAGTCTTATTTATTTATTTATTTATTTTTGTCGAATTGTATATTTATACATCGGTATGTTAATATTCTTTAACGAAAGTGTTGATATTACTTATTGCAAAAATTATAAAAAATCTTCTTACTATACAACAAAGCACTCTGTCAATGCAGTTGGCAACTTTTTTTATTTTGCGAAGCTTTAAAGGTGATTTAGACGAATTTGTATACTACAATAATCTTGTTCACGTGATTTCGTTATAAAAAAATGAACATTGATAGGAATGTCATTTATTCGTTAAACGTAGTAACAGATATTAACAAAAAAACTTGTAAAAATACAATCGCTCAAAAAGTCTTTGCATTGACACTTGTACATAGCAGATATATTACATTGGAATAACGATGAATGTAAAATTAATGCAAAGTAGTCAGGCACACGATTGTGAAAAGAGAAGCGTCAAAAGCGGGTATGAAACGAAGTTCATCTCAGCCATATTCAACCCTCCATCGAAACCAAACAAGTTAATCCCCTGGTTGTAAACTCGTATAATTAAGAATTTCAATAAACTTAAGCTAGCCCCTCGATATAATATCGCGTGAATTCTTGTTACATACAGGAGGCAAACGAAGGTCACGCTCGGCAGCTCTTAAAAAATAAGTGATAAGCCACAAGCGTGGTCGCATATATCGCACAGTCGACAATGGAGAAAAGATGTGGTGGACAGCTCTTTTTCGGTATATACGTAGGGGACGTCCTGCTGGGCAGTTCGCGCGCCAAAACTAGCTTTTGAATGAAAAAAAAATAATAAATAAAAGCTGCGCTCTTGTGTGAGCGTGTGTGTTGCAGCCTGAACTTGATGCGCGGGGCGTGAGGTACTTGGCGCGTGCAAGCAATACATTGTTTTCTTCATCTGGTTTCTCAGCCCGTAAATAGATGCTATACAATGTAATTATGTGCTTGATTTATACAGAAATGGACGAGAGCACATCATTTGCGAAAACTTTCGGTCCAGCCAATTTTCGTATTTTTCCTAACTGGCGCAAAAAGTCTTTTCTGAAAATTCGCCTCTCAAACTTTTCACATCGATAAAAAAGACATTTCTATTTCAAGAAATCTCACCCAATTCTTGAAGCGATTAAGTTTTCGTTAAAAGAAGAGTAGAGAGTGGCGCAGTGCCACGTATAAGACATTGCGTGTACAAAGCAACAAAGATCTGAAAAGTACAAGAGCACAATATGACGATACATCCTTGGGTATTAAAAAGAAGAAAAAAGGAAGAAGAATAAAAAAATCAATTTATCTTGCCTAGTGCGATAAACAAACGTGCGTTATTCGGACGCGTGCGCACATCAGCTGACCGTCGTGTGCCGTTTGCGTTGAAGTATAGAGAGTGTGAGAGGGCGGCCGTAAAATAACGACATCCCGGGCTTTTGCGTCACAAAGCCAAAGAAAAGCATCGCTCGCGCGCCCCGGAGAAAAGAAATGGGTGCAAATGGAGGATGGAAATGTGTATATAAACGCCGCCACTCACAAAGAGAAAACAGGCGCGGAATAAAAAGAGGAAGAGAGCTTCGAGCCCGCGAGAAAGAGACTCGGAGAAAAAGAGCGGACAATGGCATATTTCAAAAACTTACACGAGCCGCTTTAGCTCTCTCTCTTTCTCGACCCTATTGTCACCGCTCCTTTTTCCCTCTTTCTCTATCTCTCGTGTGCGGGAGCACAGATACATGTCGCGTGAGCGTTCAGCTTTTTTGCGCCATTCTCCTGATGAATCTGTCACGGACAGATTGTTTTAGCGACTTCTCTTGTATGACTTCTTCAATAATATACATTGAATTTCCGTGTTCCAAGTATGATTAAACGGCTTATGATTGTTGAGAAAAGTTCCACAGTTAACAAAAAGTAGGCACATTTTTAATAAATTGTAAAATCTACATCCTACTGCGTACCTACAAATCAAAATTATTCAAAGAACTTGTCATCTCAGGTGAAACGTTTCCAAAATTTTAGGAAAGCCATCTTGTTTCCCTCCCCGCAAATGAATAGACACTTTGCTACCGCTTTACTCCGAATCGCCCGCATGAATATGAGCTAAAAAAATATATACTATACAGCAGAAATCTCAAACGGAGAAAAAAAAGAGAAAAACTTCGCTCTGCTTTGTGAAATAATTGGAAAACACATTGTAACATAGTACAAAAGGCGGCGAGACCACCCGTCGATTGGCAAACGATCTGCATAAGAGACGTCACGCGGTGGCTTTCCGTCGTTGAAGAATCGCGCGAATGCAGTAAAAACGTACACTCACTCCCGTGACCTCCACACCGGAAAAGCACACTGTGTGTGTGTATGTGTGTGCACGCGCCCTCGTGTGTGGTGTGTGTGGTGTGTGTGTGTGTGTGCAAGTGAGGTATCGCTAGGCTTTTTTCTAACAACAAAACAGATTATTCGCTGTGGGCAAACATCATGTATCCTATCCATTTGTAATAGCGGTTTTTCTCTCAAGGTTATACATAGCTATAGAGCTTTTCAACGCTTCTTTTACTATCTATTTTTGACCTGACAGTTTAAGCTAGAAAGTTGTCAGTTTAGTCTCCAGCTTGCTTGTAATTTACAATGCCTAAAAGTCCAATGTTATAAAAATATTAAAGTCTGAACGATTTATCTTCCAACATAATATAAATCATAAAATTGAGAATGAGTAATATATTTTTTTAAAACAGGTTTTTTAGAAACAACATTCTTAGAAATTGATTTTTTAGAAACAGATTTTCCTAGCTATGTGGGGTATCCCAAAATGATTGTCTTTGTCAAAGTATATCGCCGTCATTATATATTTATACTTTTCAACAGCGTCACATTCTATACGCTGTAAAATTTTCTAGGCATATTTATACTGCACAGCAGCAACCTGGCCTAACCAGGAGTACAAATCATTCGTGATTTTCACGAGAAAGTCTAGGACATTAGGTGATGTTTGTAATAATTAGTCATTTCCATTGAAAACCAATGACAAAAAAAGTACAATCTACCTTCATCTAGAATGTCTCACAATTAACCACAACTATAATATACTAATAATACGTATACAAAGAGAAAGTCTCAATAATTAAACATTTTTATTGGCTTCGTGAACACCTGATCACAAATAAACCTCTAATAAGACCGTACTTTTATGTCAAAGGACTAAAAGTAAACAACAAATAAACGAAGAAAACTGACACCGATGCCGTCAATGTATACAGAGTTTCTCATTTTAATGGAAGAGTCGTACATCTAATCATATATGCAAAGTGATGAAAATGACCTGCTTAAAAGTAATAAAGTTGAAAGGGGATCAATTGATGATGATTTCAAATTGGACTTTGAACTTAATTTTCAAGATCATTTGAAGGTCGACTTTGGAATGTTAAATAGAAACACTAATTTTTAACCCCAAATTGGGAAAGAATGTTATTGTATGTAGGAATATTTTATAACGAATCGCATTAGGGTCCGACTAATCTCCCATACGTTATCTAATCTGAACGTAGGATTTCCTGAATCGAGGGTCAAAAATAAAGATTCCTATTGAAAATGTCGAAATTGCCTTTCAAATAATCTTGAAAATCAAGTTCAATTTGGATTTGAAAAATTGAAAATAACCAACGAATCAGTTGACTCTTTTTCACCCTATCAATTTAAGCAGGGCATTTCGTCCATCTTATATACTAGGTCAAATATTTGACCCCTCGTTCAAAATGGGCCACCCTGTATATCAATTGCACGTGCATCTTTTTAGTGCTAGTCCTCCTAGCCAGCGTACTAGCAATCAAGATAATCAGGTCGTGAGGGTGGAGCGTCGCTCGCCACGGGAAGCCAAGAATTTTTTTAAACTGGATCCCTCTCTATCTTACACTTGATTAGAGGATAGAAGAGAGCAAGAGAGAGAGAGAGAGAGAGAGAGGATCGCTTCGGACAGACCGCGTGGCACCAATTCGAAAGAAAAATGATGATGCCTTTTCACTCGAAAAAATTCCTTATTCTCTCGATTGTTACTTCATTGTTTTTTTTTCGGAAACTCTTTTGTATACACGTGCCTCGTCCGATTATCTATGAGTAACTTATTTTGGTATCTATTAATGTGAATGAATATTGCTTTTTTTACTGACTCGACAAAAGAAGGAGAACTGCATTTTTGACATGTCACACATTTTTTATTTCAGAAAATTCATAATTTTACTTTTTCAAAATATTCAGTTTATACTATTTAGTCTTTTTTTATTATATAAAAATGGTTTAACGGTCGAATTTGAATGTTTAAATCATGTTTTTTACAGGAATCACAATTTTTTATTAATATTTTCGATCAACTATATTAAATATTTCAACAGTCGACAACGTGGAGGCATTTATTTGTTCTACTTCCGCTTACCTACATTTAACTTAACAGCCTGTCCGATCCTCAAAACGAAAATCAGTTGTGTTGAAATATGGCCTTTTTTGTTCAGACCCGTAGACCATCATAAATATAAAAAGAAAATGTACGTCTCAAAAAGTGCAAGGTTAATAGGCTGATTTTCCATTGTAGCATTGTCGACTCAATGATAAACTACAGTGAACAAAACTAATCTCTACCAATTGACACGCTTGTGCCAAAACCTACTAAAAAGGGTTCTTCGAAGTGGCACTTGTAAAATAACCGCAAAAAGACGAGCTAGTTTGTAAGGGACAGATTATTCGATGTTGTAAACTAAACAAATGCTACCATAAAAGCTACTAAAATATCTAGATAAAAAGAGATATCTTCGTTACTTCTCCTTTTTTTGCCCGCAGTCGTAAAATTAAATACCTTTTGAAGAGCAATAAAATTTCAACTACGTTTACAACACGTTCAAAGGGCTACGTACAATAGGCTGTGCTAATATTAATTTTTGAGTATCGATTCGTGGTTTCAGATTCAAAAATATAAATAAAAACATAATATAAATATAAATTTGAAAATAAAAATATACATGCGTTATGTTATCGTAATAATTCGATTACATTTCGAAGTGAAGTACTCCTATGATACAAAAGCAGAAAATAACCAATTGTGCAACAATCGTCTGTATTGAGTAACCATAGAATATAAAGTCGCACCTTTCGGTTCGTCTCGTCGTCATCGTCATCGGTAGCCGCTCCCTATTGGTACTAATCAGGTCGAAACAAACATCCGAATAGGCGAGTTTAGAGGAAAACAATGCACGTATATAACATCGTAATTATACTATTGCGGGAATGGAACACACACACGCACACGCGCGTGACGTGAATATAACTGTCTAAATAAAACAGGCTTGGACAAAAGAGATAAACAATAAATCTCAGCATCCAATTCTCTCTCCGCGCCCATTTTTTTCTTTTCTACCCCTTTATTACTCTCTGTCCATTGTCCAGCTCTTTTCTTACGCGGATTGGTCAGCTGCACGTCAGAATAGGACGAGTATTTCCCAAGGCTTTTGCCTGCTTGTTTGTGTCTCAATCCGGTTTCCTCGACACGAGTCATTTATGCGGGCGCATCTTGCTGTTTTGCGCGCGAGTGGTCAGTTTATGGACTTTTATTACTTTTGACCGTCTGGCCCAGTGGTGAACTATTGTCGTTGAAATGACGAATCTACTTAATATACCATGCAAACTCCTATATTTAATTATGTATACAATCGTTTCTCAACCGATTTGCTCGATTTAATAACAACTTGTACGATCGAGTACTGTTCGACTGAAAAAACCACACCCACGCGAAATAAAAAAGAAAAGTCGTCAAAGGAGAGAAAGATAGGCATCTCGCGCGAGATGAAATCGATCAGAAGAAATACACTCATTACAATTTCCGGTACAGTGTGCACGTGTCTCCGTCATCGATTCGCGCAACTGCTGCTGCTGCTGCTGCTTCGGTAGGGAACAAAAACCTACTTCGACTCGTTCACCCACACCCCGCGCGATCTCATTACAATGCAAAGCTTTGTGCACCGTCTCTGCGAAGTCATTGAGAGTCGAATAGCCGAGCGTAATTAATTATTTGGCCAAGTGCCGCCAGATTTTACGTCCCAAACGAGACGTGTCCGCAATAGCTTCAAGTGCTGCTGTATGGATTATTGTCGCCTAGACAACTAATCGAGCACCGGAAGGTCTGTAACAATTGACTTGCACGCCATTGATGCTGTTTGTGTATGGCTAATTGTGAGTAATAAAATGATTGTTTGCACAAATGAAAAACTGCACGGGTCGAATTTCGGCTGTTTAAATCACAATCAAACTGAGACGATTCAAAAAAAGAAATTATCTCGGTTCTTAACAACGCCATTAAAGTCACCATTATATCTTGAAAATTTAAACGAACTCTTGCGTTTCGGTTAAACATTCTCTATAACTTTCAATTGTATATATATATATGCCTGCAACACCTCTCAATATTACTTCCGTGTGACAACGTTCAATCACAAGCTCCATCGAGTGTAAATCCTCGAAATTGTAGTCAATTTCAAATTGAATAACCTTTGAGCAAATACGTATAGAGTGCATGTGTGGCAGCGAAATCGTCTCGTACACTGTGAAAACCAAACCGAAATTCCCAGAATCCTCAAGAGTCGATGAAGAAATCTGAATGATCCCTCACGCCAATCGAGAAAATCAAGTACTCCCGTGGCATAACGTACAAATACGAAAAAAAGAAACTCGCAACCTGTTCACCGCTTGCGCGCTAAACGAATCAAAGTGTGCGCACAATAGCGAGCTAAACTCTTTCTTGCTCTTTTCTCAAGTGTCTCCCACAGTGGCTAAATAAACGCAGTGGGATACGCCGTCCACTCGACAGAGTGAGAGAGAGAGAGAGAGAGAGAGAGCAGCTGCCGATCGATCGACTTCTCGACATTCATTGTTCATCAAAGTTATTATACGACAAGTTCTCAGTGCGCTCGCTCTACTGCTATAATGTATAATAAATATCGTGAGAGATAACAAGCTACAGTACACTGCTACGCTCCCTTCCTTTGCAATTCGTTAAGCCCTCGTTTCTTTTATTTATTTTTTTTTGCTCGCGCCTTTCTTTACGAGAGCGCGTCGTGGATTCTTTATTTTGCGAATGGCTTTCACATGCGGCGCGCTTGCTGCAAGGTGGAGCTATGCAATGCTAAGTGGAGCCGGAGCGTAACGGCGACTCGCGCTTTTTGTTTTAATTACTCTGTATACCTCGGCTTTGATCCTTTGTCGATGACGTTGTTGTATGAGTTACCAAAAGCTATATAAAGTTTCGAATTTTTATACGTCGAGACGCGTGTATCTACTTCTTACTTTTATTTATAACAGTTTATATATATCAAGAATAACAGTTTATAAAATATTCTGCTTCAAATTTAAATTTGATCACTCTTTTTATACATTGGAATAAATTTATCGTTCTGTAATCGACTTGATGTAAAACTGATGCTTTGACACAAAACCGAGTCACTTATATATGTATTTATAGAAAAGGGCAACCGTATAATTTCGGAACGAAGTTTATCCGAACAGTTTATTTTAGAGTAATAATTTATCGAGAAACTTTTATTTCGGATATTTGAAAATTTGGAAGTTACAAATTTTAGAAGAATATAGATTTGAAATATTCCTCGTTTTAATAATGAAAAGATCGGAACAATTAATTCAATCGATACAAAAATTACGGAATGTTCATAGCTGATAAATTGAAATTTCAGAAAATTAAAGTTCGAAATATATAACATTTGAAACGTACATTTTCAATTGTTAAAGCATTAATTAAGATTTCAATTGTAAGTTAACCTTTTTATTGTAAAAGATTTAATATTACGCGTTGAAGCTGTTTGCTGTTCTGCCACAGACATACTCAGATCTCTCTCATTTGTTTTTTAAACAACCTCGATTTTTTTAAATTCCCTTTCCGAAATTTCAAATATTTAAATGTTGCTTTTCCGAATTTTAATTTTCTGATTTTTTATGTGAAAAGTGCATTTTTCACCTACAGTAATTTCGAAATTTTTTGATCGATTACATTAATTTTTTCGATCTTATCATTATCGAAACAAGACATATTCTGAATTTTTATTCTTCAAAATGTTTAAGTTTCCGAATTGTTGGATTTGCAAATTCTATACTTTCCGATAATTACTACTCTCATATAAAAAGTTCTAATAAACTACATTCCGATATTTTCCTTTTCCAAAATGTTATGGTTACCCATAAAACACCAATCGTGTTTTGACAGTAGCACGAGTCCTTGATGTAGATCTACGTATATTGTGTGTGTGTGTGTAAGTCTACGACTACACACGAAGTGCAGAGTATATAGATTCCCAGCGCAATTTACTCATCGCTTTTTTGACGCGCCTACAATTACAAAATATAATATATACAAACAGCAGAGACTACGCCCGTTGAAAGTGTCCCGCGCGGCCGCGCTTGCGTTTTGCGGCTTAGAAAATGAGATTGTTATCGGCTCCCTCGACGACTTTTCATCCCACCCTCTCTCTCTCTCTCTCTTTCTTTATTGTGCGGTCAAAATAAGTCCATTTTCACAGCCGCAAGCGAGCGCTCATGGCAAACGAGATATGTAAGCGAAATTGAAAGAGGACGAGGGCGCCACTCTGCGCCCACGCCGATAAATCTATTCCCGAGCGAGAGTATTAACTTTTTTTTGCGCCTTTAATGTCTCTTTGTCACGTGTTCTCCCTTCCACCCGACAGAATACATACCACGCATGTTCAAATGTGTACTTGATCTTCAACTGCTGATAATACTTTGTATACGTCAGTGTATGCATGCGTGTTATTCTTTTATTTTACCGGCACTGTACGACACAATTTCTTCACGCAAGCTAATCTCAAATCATTTTACGCGTTTGAGTTCCAGACGTTTGAATTAAACTGCAACTTTACTCGTGATGGTTAATCCAATTCTACATCACAATGGCTTGTATATACTTCTATTCGTTAATTCTCTGTTGATAATCAATGGCGACCCCCCTGTTAAAAACGATACTTATCTAATTTTACCGCTCGCGTTTAACAATGAAAACCACACGTTTTTTTTCTCTAAGATAATCCGTAATAATTCTCATTGTCCTTATTCGAGAAAGAAATAAAAAAACTTTGAGCTACAGCGCATAGAAAAATCTCGCACCTCTCTCGCTCGTAGCTCATAATTTTTTCGTGGATTTTTTTCTTTTGAGTGGAGGGGAGACTGTTCCACGAAATGTGCAATTTCATATAAACACGCAGGTTATTTACGACACTTGCGAATCGGTCAATTTATGCGTAAGCGAGTTTGCCTTCATTTTTTTATCTCGACTCTTTTGACGTGCGCGGCTTTTGCTTACAAGAAAATGCGGTTATTTATTAAGGCTTCCTCATTGGGATTATCGAACAAATCAAATTTGCGTATTGTGAGTCGAGCGTTTGTGTTGTGCTACAATGGGCGTTAAATGTGAGAAGGATTTAAGATGGCTTTTGGCTGTATTCAGTGTATTTCAGTTAATCAATTTGAAAAGCTATTTAATCACTATGGAAGACTGTTCTGCAAACAATTCGCACTTTATTCACGCGCATTCATTTACAAATAGTTTCATATTTACCATTCCATAATTACCATTTGGTAACTTATTCAAGAGATTGCTTTATGCAGAGATAGTGCAAATGGGACAAATTAATAGTCTTAAGGACAATATTGATTTTCAAAATACAATAAAAATAGCGAAGAATCACTTGTACTTGTACGAAATGTATTTGACGTTTCCTTTGGCCAACATGAATATGACAAATAGCTTTGTGTAAATTACTCAGACACGGTTCTATTGCAATACGATTAGGGCGCGTAAAATCGAAACGACGCTGTAACGCTCTATCGCGATGATGTACAAAAATCAGTCTTAGAATTTACAACGCTCGACTTGTGTGTATACGAGCATTAAGAGTTCATCTCGCACGAACGTGTGTGCGTACGTGCGTGTAGGTCCATCGGGCAACTTTGCTAGTAGTAGTGCGGGTTGATTGTTCGGCCGGTGCCAAGCTGTCTGGACCGAGCAGTCGGGAGAGTCGGTTTATTGTGAAAAATTTTTCGGCGAATTAACGAGCGCGCTTCTCCGGCTATTGTGTATATCCCTCCTCCTCCGCCTTCTTTTTTCTCTCCCTTTCTTTCATTATTTCCTCGTCCTTTTTTTGTCGAGGGGGCCTTATGTTTCTGGGAAACTGGACGCGATCGTGTCCGAAAAAGAGCGCCTTTTCGTTGCTTCGATTGGCCTCGTAGAATGGCCGAATTGTTCATTACGCAGGAAAGATTTAGATACGCTTGATTTTTTATTCTTCTCCTTCTTCTTCTTCTTCTTCCTCGGAGCTTAGCTTTCTTGTTCTCGGTCTTTAGACTCTTCACCTGTGCTACAGTTCCCTTTCTTTCGTATATTCTTGCGGTGCTGTTTGACTTTGGGAAGAGAATAGTCTTTAAATGAGGATCCTTCTGGTGGTCTTCAGTTATGTAAGGTGTGGGCAGTATATCAAAAACGAACTTCTATCTTTTTAGTACCGAACACACTCTTATGAGATAGGCAAAATATTGATTATTCATTGAATTAAAAAATACATGTAGACTTTGAATTTCAACAAGAAAGTATCTTTCGTTAAAAGTACAGAAAATCGAGTCAATGTATCGTTTGTGGCCAAAAAGAGTAGAGTAAACGTTGCCAAATGAAAATGAAAGTGAAAAAGAATATTTTAACAGTATAGGACAGAACCGAATATAATAAATTTGAGACGATGTCGCAACTATTTTTTCATTATATAGATTTCTACTTTACTTTCAGGGCTGCGTATCGTTATTTTAATTAATAAAACAAAATCTGAACATTTATATGCAAAAACGCCGATTATTGATTTTACGAAATAAGTAATTACCTCTATTACTTGTTTTTACGAATGACGGTCGTTGGACCATTTTATCGTTAGATTACCTAATTCATGCAAGCTAATTTGTTGACACAAATATCAGTGTGACAACGACAAAATTATCATAGCACACTTACTGTATAAGTAATGGTGTGGTATTAAAGGATGTATACGTGTGTAGGCATGGGTGCCTGTTCATAGATGTCCTAGAGAGGGAATGTCATTTTATATATCCTACTCGTTAAAAAATAGTAAAACACCCACAACGTGCCTGTATTGTCCAGATTTACCAACTTTACAACTATAATGAGTATTCACAAATTTGTTAAAACCTACTACTTGAATATATATATATATATATATATATAATTATTTCACGAATTAAAAATTTTACAATATTTTCCAAAAAGACGAGACCTTCCGTCCACATATTTTATTTGTTCAAAAACTTTTATAATTCTACTAAACGATTATTTTTATATTCCTAACCGTGATATAAGCTGATAAACAAGTTCAAACTTGCTCCTCCGTATCACGTGACTAGTATAACTCAACCCCAACATCAGCGTTTTTAGCGGGATTCGGACGTGCAAGTAATACAAGTATTTTAATAGAAAATGTTCTCTTCTAAATATACAATCTTTCTTACAAATAGGGACATTTTTTCCTTGAAAGTGGTTTTTGTACAAATATCAGTAAATTAGTCAACAAGTACGCATTTGGTTTCCATAGACAGGTGCGCATAGATACGTGCTATCACATAACAATATTTCGCGAAAAACTTGAATTTCAGACAATTAAAAATTACGAATAAACGGTTTTTACTTTCCAGGCAATTATATTTTTAGGATAAGGTGGCACTGAGAATTATTAGCTAATTTCATTGTAGATTGATTATCGTTAAATGAAAAAATGTTAGTTTTGATTATTATTTATTAGCCGATATTGTTGAATAATTGAACGTCATATTTTTAATTCAATATATCAATAAATGTAATATAAATACATTTGAATCAAGGAAAGCAATTACAGTCGATTAAACACCGATGTGGTTAGTTCGTTCACAAAACAATAATTATCACCGTTTATTGTGTAACATTTATTGACTCATTGAGTACCATGCATTTGTCTTTTCGAACGCCAAAGAAAAAAGAACCGAAAAGTTCTCACCCCTCGAAAAGTCCGTGCCACATTAGGTACACCTATGTTCTCAGAAGCAGAAGTAGCATCAACAACCATAGCAAGCACAGCATCCTCTGCGGCTAGCATTTTTCGGAAGGCTAACAATGAGTAGAAGAAAAGCCAGAGGTGCGAAGAGAGAATGCCGCGTGAATAAAAGGTTCCTCTGTGTGAAAAACACAAGCACACACAGAGATAAAGAAACGGCTTCTTTCTCTCTCCTCTCTTTCTTTTTTTTCTAGAGGGACAGCGCAATAAGTTATCCCAACGGGGGGATTCCTCTCTGTTCGTGAGAGAGATGCGAGACTGTGTGGCGCGTCAGGTTAAACGGGGTGAAATCGCTCATGCTTGCCTTCTCTGCCTTTTCTTCACGGAAATCTCGAGGTGTGATGCGTGTCCTCAATGTGACGTAGACATTCAAGGAAATTTTCTCATTTCCTGCGCTTTGTTTTTTTTCCTTTTCCTTCCTTTCATTTTCTCAGTCTTTTCTTTTTTCGCACACTCTCCTGATTGTTTAAACGACACGTCTTTTTCGAATTTTCCGTAAAATTTTCAGCGATTCTACGTAAATATACGTACCAATCAATAAAGACTAATCAAATTCGTTCCACAACGAAATAAACGCCGTGATATTACAAATTAACGCATGCACATCACTTTCGTACACAAGCTCTGAATAGAGAATCCTAACGTAGTTCACCAAAAAAAATAAAAGAGCGAGAGAAAAAAAAGAGGGAAGTGTTCAAACAAAGGCCGCGAAAAGAAATAAATATCACAAACAGTCCGTCTTTAAAAACTTAAAAATCGCTAAGCTTCGTTATAAGTGGAACACACGTTTAATTTCTGGCCAAGCGCATTCTTCGATATAAGTGATCAGTTATAATCGAGAGAGTCCGCATTCATATATTAAATCGGTCGATACAATCAATAAGGAACTGACGCATTTTAACGATACGTGGGTCTCACTTTCGCCCTCTCCATTAGGATTTAGAAAAAGTGAGATTGATCTCGATGATCACGTGTGCTTCCACACCCTTTCCGCGTGCGCTCTTTCTCTCTCTCTCTCTCTCTCTCATCGATGCAACTGCTCGCATTCCATGGATTCCGTGTCATCAGTGATTGCCCACTTTGTTGCTCCGCGACAATCGTGATCAACGCGATCGCGTAATTGACTCGATTTGTGTGAATTGACCGAGATTTACGATCTGTTTATATACGCGCCAATAATTGTTGTTTTGAAACAAGACGGTATATGTACACTTCAAAATTAAAAGACACACGCCTCTCTATTCATAAGGACATAAATACACACGTGATTTCGAGTAAAATTTGATCGCCCGTCTAAGGGTAAATTTTTTAAAGTAACGTATATACTCATCTCCAGCGAGCACGAACAGAAGAGCGTGACATGTTTATGATATACGTACATGACTGATTGCACGGGTTATGAATACATAAAGTTGCAATATCTCGAATGCTAGATCAGTCAAATAACAAATACAAATGCAGAATGACTATGCCTTAGCAATCATAGCATTTCCATCAGCGTATATTGTCAAGCAGTTTCGTGAAAGAAGGAGAGAGAGATAGAACTATGTAAAGTGAGAGCAAAGAATAAGATGGGAAGGAAGCAAACTGATGTATTGGGAAATACGACCTTTTGTTCTCTCGGGCTCTCAGTGTGGTATAACGCGACTTTGCAGCTACGTCAAACGACGGGTGGGCACGTTTTTCTTCTATTAACTCCACCGACTGCGCGAACCAGTAGAATTTGTGCTACCTTGAGCGCCAGCGGGAGTGCAGTTGACGATAATATACGTGAGCAACCTACGTTACGGTTATTATAGAGGATAGCATCGACGATGGATGGATGGATGGCCGATGCTCTACTACAACGCTAGTCGTTTAGTTTGCGCACCTTGACTCTTTTTGACAGTGAGAGCTCGATTGCAATAATAACAAGTATCAATGCAGGTAAAGCCGTTGGAATAATAATGTGTGGGATGTTTGTCACCTGAATAGGTATAATCCCAAGTATTATAAACAGTAGCCGTTACCTAAGCAGATTTCTTCTATTTACTTTTTTTCTTTGAGGTTTGCGATCAATAGAGAAGCTTTGTGCAACGTTGATATTTTATGTCTTTTCACAAAATACTTAAGCTCACTTGTTATTCTGGTTATTGTTGATTCTTAAATAACCAAAGATTTTTTAATTTTTGTCATTTGAAAGAGACTTTAGCATAACCATACATTCTTCAAAACAGTTCTTGCATTTATTAGGTAATCCTTTTCTGTATTTGAAACATGTCCAATTATTTTTTTTTCGGTGATGTTTTGTCGTACTCATTGGCATCAATGCGCAGGGAACAAAATGAAACAGAATCTGTAACCGCACTTCAGCTTTACAACGACGTCGACATCGCAAAATACTCCATTCAAATCCCCGTTATTATAAAGCATGACAATCGATGTGTGTAATACCTTTTAAAAATTACAATACAAAATCAATTATTTATTATTTGATATATTAATCTAAATATAGATTCGGTAAAAAATTGGTCGACAATTAAGGACGTTGCCCTGTTGTATATTTTTCAGAATTAATTTGATTATCGGCGCATTGTCGAAACTTGGCAACGTCGCGTGTGGTTTATTCATTTACTAACATAGAGATACTGAGGTATACGTAAACACTATTTATTATTATCTGATTTACGTGCAATGCCTCTAGAAAAATATCATTAGAAAAGTAAGTATTCAGTCAAATGTATCGCAAACGTATGTTACGGCGATTACGATCGGAGAATAAGAGTAATAATCCAAATGCATTTAAAACTGCCGTTGACTAGCGTGCGCATGCGCACTCTCTTCATCTTCCACTATAAGGTTTACCATCAAAAAAATTGTACACGTGTATTGTTTCTAATAAGTTTTATTGATTATTTTAATAGCTCCCATGTATGCCCACATTTTAAACAGGTTTTAATTGTTTTGAGTATTATATAGTATACTTAAAATGCACCTGACTTCAGAGTACTCTAAATTATTATAATTTCAAATTTCAGTAAGTTGCATTGTTACAAACTTCTTCTAATAGAGCAACGACCTTAATGCCACAAATGTCGAAACATAAACATCAATAAAAAATGGGCCCTAATCTCTTATCACAAGATTGTGACGTAAATGAAAGTTATATGTGAAAATGACTAATGGGAAAGGAGATTAAAGCAAACAATTTGGAGAATAGCTACGATACAAAAGCATCAAACGACGATGAAAAAGAAGAAAACAAAATAAAAACTCGACTTACTCGCACGAAGCAGCCAATATTATTATTACTGTAAACGTCGACTCATCCTTTATTCGTATGGGAGCCCCACCACCTCACACACACACACACACGTATACATATATATATATATATACATTCAGCTCACGAGTTAGTCTCGATATTATAACGAAAAATTAAAAGCCTTCTGTGTTTTTCTTTCATGCGCCTTTGCGCAAAGTCATTTCCTTACGCCCTCTCTTTCACACGTGTATGTGTATATATGTATATATATATACGTATAGATTGCGCTTAGATCTTTCATTCTTGGGTGCTTGTATTTTTTGAAGCCTTTCAGCGCTTACAATGGGTCTTAAATAAACGATTTATTTCTTGTCCACGTTTCATGCGTGCTTTTTTTAAAATACGATCAACGTAGCCGTTTTTGCTATGTCTATTTTATTCTGCTATTATTATGATAATCACTGTCTGAATATGTGCGATAAAAAAAAATAGTCGCTTAAATTCGTATATTAATCTTCGCGTGATAAACGAAGAAATTCTGATTTACTCTAATATCCTCGAGTTTACACAGTAAATCAATTGCATTCACGATAAAAAAATAATCGTATTAAATGTATTTATAAGATTTGTAGAAGAAAGCATTTACGTTCACTCACTCGGCGAAATCCTACCAAATCTCGACGCATAAGCAGAAAGAAAGAGGACAATCCTCTGACAATGTCGAAGAAAAAATTATTATTCTTTCCTCGGAGACATTTGAATATGGCAAGATGGCATGCACACGTCATTATTTCATCCTTCCTTTTCTTTTTTTCTTTTCGTCCAATACCACCGCAAGCCTGCAAGTCGTCATTTATTTACGGTTCAGCCTGCACGGGTCATTACCAGGCGCGACCACAATGAGACGACGAGCACTTTGAGAACAAGACGTTAAAGCTCGCGTAATTCCCAGACCGATAAATACGTCAGGTGTCAACCGTTGCTCATTTCGAGACATCGCGCTATTGGCAGACAACGTTATTCGTTTTCTTTTATTTTTTTCTTTCATTGTCACTGGTCTCAACTTGCATAAAGCTGAGTTTGAAAATTGGTCGACTCTCCATCCAGTGTCTTTTTTGTTCGATCTTGAAGTTAAACAATGTTTCTTTTCAAGCTTATTTATCGTTGACAAAAGTAATGAAACAACGTTGAATGACTATTTCCGGTATATAAGTCTTTTTGATAATTCAAGCTTTGAAAAGCGTTTTACTCGATGGATCGATTCCTGGATCCTTACAATTAAACGCTCGAACTATACGACAATTAGATTAAATTAAATGTATTACTCTATTCAACGTCTGACTATTCCATTATTGATAAAACAAAATAACAAAAACGAAAGGTCCCTAAAGAGAAAAAAAGAGCACATAAATTACGACTTATGTACCTATTATACGCTTATTATGAATGCAGCTTATCTCGCGCGCAACACCCACACAGGTCCAGCGACCGAAGGTGAGATAGCCATCGAAAGAGAAAGAGAGTCGTATCCCACCTGCAGGGAGTTCAATCGAGACGGTAGCTTCGTTTTTCCACGACAGCAGGCAACTGAATGATCCTTATTTTTTTTATTTCTCCCCTGCTCGAAAAAAAAAAAAAAATAATAAAAAGCTTTTAGATTCGGATTCTTCGTCATTGTGCGTGTTTTATATGTTGCGGGACAAGTGGCATTGTTGGACTTTTTTTTCTTCAATAGGCTGATTGTAACAATTGCGTTTGTCAGGTGTAATTCAAGAAAAATATTATACGATTGGTGTGATGTTCAGCTCGAACGTTGGACCATTGCTTTCTTTACGTGATTGATTATCGTTGACTTCCGCTGGAAGTCCATCGTTCTTTTTTTGTCTGTAATAATTGTTAGATCGCAGCACGAACAGGAATTTTAACGGTTTTGAATACAAATTATTTAGTACACAAACAGATAAGTTAAGGTAGACATTTGGCAAATATGCATGCAAACAAATATAATATCAAATATAATATCAAAAAGTCATTAAAAGAAGAGAGCATGAAAGGAAAGCGATACCATGAAGATACTCACGTGCGCACGAGAGAGACGAAGACTAGCAGGTATATCTCCATAATAACCAGGTAGTTCTACCAGACAAACTGGCGTCGTGACCTATTCATGTTTCGTGTATATATATGTATAACCTAAAGTCGGCATTCTTTATGGCTTTCTGCCTCTTCTATAATAAGCCACGCGGACGAACATTTCACGCCTGAAAAAGTCGTGTCTTTTTTCTAATGAATGTCGAATAAAAAAATGGTACCATGAAGGCCTTTGTTGACCATTTAATATAATATAACAAACCGTAACTTTTAAAATATATATACACACGTATGTTGTGAAATACAATTCCATGAATTGTTGCGATATATAAAAATTAATAATCACTATTTACTATATCTTACATACGTAAAATATTGTGTTATCTAATTGTTTATCTTAGTGTTTGAATGTTTTTAACAAGGATTGTTATATTTTCCACAGTTGTATCTACAGCTATGGAATAAAGGTGACTAAATTTTCCACAATTCAAATCGAAAGGCAAACGAATAAACATCGCAAACGCATAATGGACAATGGAATTTAATGAATAAACAAGAGGCAAATAACAGAGAAATCTCTTGGCTGTAAGGGGACTATAAGCGAGAGCTTCCGGGAGGTACTGTTGATGATTACAATGGCGCAAGCTGTCTACTGGTGGCAGCATCGCTATACACGAAGTCGCTAATTGCCGAACTGGTCGACAAGCAGTGAGCTCGCGCTTGAGGGGCGTGTATGTGCGCGTATATATATGACATATGTATGTATATATCTATACACGTATGTGCGTATACGTCGCCTGGCTAATGGCTTTTGCATCTCCTCGTCGATTAACGCCCGGACATATTCATGTAGGTACATACGTTAAGAGCGAGAGAGAGAGCTACCTGGCTATATTCATACGACGCGACGACTACGTACTATAAGGGCGCGAGACTGTATATTATACGAGGGGCGCGAGTTACGCCGTCGAATTTTTTTCTTGCTTTCACATAAATCCCACAAAAAAATCAACTCGTATGTGTGTTAACCCTTTCTTACCTGCCAAAGACTATGTGGAGTGTACAAGCGTTATTTTCTAGGAGTGCCGCTACGATTCGTTGCGGCTTCATTCATTGTCTTTGTTATGGGCCTTTTCTTTTTTTTTGCTGTTGCTGTTGCTGTTATATTGCGGGGCTTGAGAATGAATTTTTGACTTTTTTTCTGCCGCTTTTTTAGCTCTTATGATCGACGACTACAGGGTAACGTATATTTTTAACGCTCGTTAATGTGCCATGTAGACACGGGTGTTAATAGTTTTTTCCACGTTAAATTTTCATTGCGTTACACGCTTCCTTTTTTTCGTTTGCAAACTTATTATATTTCATTTAACGTAGTCGCATTACATCGTACAACTGCGTTATTTTAGCCAATAAATTATTCTTTAACGATTGAAACGGTAGCCGTGTGAAAATTTACCTTAAAGATTTTGTTGTACAATTTTTTATAAATTATTTATAGAAATACAATGAATATCTGCTATTCTTATATATTCAGGGGCTTTCAAAACTGAAGAATTTCACAATTTTTACTCATTGTCAACTATTCAATTGTATTTTTTACTTATATATCTCAATGTTTTCATTCGCTAACGTCAATCATAAACCATATAGGGAAAAAGGTTTTAATTGTCAATGGTGAAAAGTTAGCTATTTCGAACATTTGAACTTCTGAAAGACTCATTATACAAAGAAGTTACTAAATACCTTTTCCTATCAAGACAGGTCATATTTTCTAAAAGTCATTCATCTTCTCAAAAGCAACCATTTGTTGGTAATTCTTATATTAGAGATGGACTGGCAAGTGAAAACATTTTATTCGTAGTCTGATTGGTTTAAAGAGAGTCACGTAATATACTGATGTAATTGATATCTATGTATGTATTATATGAATGAGCCTAAAATCAAAATAATATTTTGAATTTTTGATATAATTTCGTGCATTACGAAAACAAGAGTAAAAAATATTTAGTTATTAAATTCATCTATGGCTTCGATTACTCAAAAAGAAGTAAAATTGGTGCGCCCGCAGCACTCATAAAATATTGATCAATATGAGTAAACAAATGATCTAAACAAAATTATATATTTTCGAAAGAGAAAATGATATATTTCAATCGAGCAGCTCCAAATACCTAAGAATAACCTTTTTCTTGGGACAGTTCATTGCACACGAGAGAATATCCAATTCCTGGACTGTACAGATCAGCAGTTATCTGAGTGATTGAAATAAATCAAGTTTGATGTATACCCGAAAATCTTAGAAAGACTACATCTATGGTTGGTTTTATTATGCTAACTATTATTTGATAATGGGTTCGCGTGTTGGACTAGTGTAAAATCAGCGCGAAACCGCCGAACATCGGCAGTCAATCAAGTACATACGTACGCCAAAAAAATAGCAGGCTGCAACGTAAAAAACGATTGGCAGCATTGTCAAGCCTCTAAATAAAAGTAGCAGTGAACATGTATATATATATACATTAGAGTACACATGAGCTCCAGTCTCGCGTGAAATTCAATTACTCTCCTCATTGCGCAAGGTCGAGGGGTTGGATCATACTCTGGTCCGCAGATGCTGATGATGATGATGATGATGATGATCGCAAGTGTGTCCCCTTGTACTGCCAAATACGTATCGCTTTCGCCGCAATCACTGTCCTACTGCATTAGCGTCGTTACTTGTTTTTTTTCTCGGGCTTTTATCTACGCGCGAGCAGCTCTCTCGAAAGCGAAAGAGAGAGAGAGAAAAAAAGGGTTGTCCCTTGCTTTTCTCTTTGATCGATTGCCGGATGATCGCAGCGGACCCACTCAGTTTGATGGAATCGGCTGAAACTCATGGCTTTTGTTTGACGAGTGGGACACCACACGGATGCTTTGAATTTATTAGGCCCAGCGACGTGGGTATTAGTGAATGTTTGCTGGGATTTTGGCCGTTTTTATAAACGACAGGCCCTTCTAACCTTGTGACCCTCAAAACTTGTTTCTTTCAATATTATTCTCCAATGCAGATTTAGAACAGTTTTCGAACGGTTGTAAAATTCTTTCGTGTAAATCTCCTATAGAAATTAAATATTAAATTAATATTTGTATACAAGAAGTTTATTCGATTGGTTACGAGAAAAGTGGAAAATGAAATTGTATTACTTTTGCACAATTTTTGTTACAAATATAGATGTATTATTACCTCAAAATAAATTAAATAGTCAGGATCTGAGATGAACACATCTTCCGAATTACATTTCCTAATGAGTGCGCTAAAAGGCTTTCCTGGCGAAACGAGAGGTTTACGGTACACGCCAAAAGTAAGTGCAGTCGTGAATTTTGACAAAAAACCTTTTCGCATCAGATAGGAACAGTAATATTCCCTGTGGGAGTCGTAAACGAACAACGAAAATGCGATTTTGAGATAGAAATGGAGACAAATTAGGAACTTAATGGAGACAGCAACCATTGATAATGAATACAGTAAAATAACAAAATAGGCGTGTCCTCGTCTGTTTTCACATAAATCAACCAATAACGCCAATATATAGTGTTGTGTATAATATATAATGGTATACAATCGAATTTGAATTTGAAGTAAAATCATAAAACTATGAAAAAATTTAATCTGAATAATATATAATTTCGGAAAAAGTAACTATCAATGGATTGCAGACATTCTTTTCGCATAATGGTGGGTCCACACGATACAGACTTAAGTACAGACTTCTAGATTTCTATAGGATTTAGTCTGTGCAACATTACTGTACATCCCGATAAACTGAAGTCTGAGCTAATGAAAAGTCTGCGCAAACATTTTATCAGACTTTGTAGTCTGTATAGATACGTGTGTGGACTATAAGTCTGTACCGTGTAGTAAATAACTATTTTCTACGAATTTATACAAATGAGTAGTGTATGCTCCAAGAATATAAGTAAATGAGTAATTTTTGAAATGTACAGTTTTATTGTACACGTAACATTTTTAGCTGCCTGTGAAAACGTTATAATACCTACTGCAATCAATTCTTTAAAGAAAAGTTTTTCTTTTTGATTCTAGGATATATAGATACGACAAAAAAGCAATAATAGTGGACATTTTTTAAGAGTAAACCTGATTGGTCTATCGTTTTATACGTCTAAAAATACATGTTTTGCAAATCCGTAGAAAAATCAAATTCTACATTTTTTTTTAAGAATATTGACAACATCATACATGAAAGATATCTTGAAAACCCCTTGGTAAAAGAAAACGGTTTTGTACTCACAGCTTGATTCTTCAACTAACAATTGAAAGAATCTGTACAAACAATCTCGACACTCTGTGTGGAAAGTCCATTTTTCTATCTCTTAACATCTAAATTGCATCTTTGACACTTATTCCCAACTGTCATGCGAAACAATACTGTCCTTAACTTATACGAAAAGGATTTTGGACGCAACTCGCTACTGCATTCACTTTCAACTCATGCCGTAAACATCATAAGAGACGAGAATATTTTTTCAAACGTGTATTGTACAAAACTATTTAATACGATGTGTGGAACGCTCGGTATTAAGCACTCGTTTTATACCAAACTTGTAGAAAATAGAATACCTTTTGCCGAGTGCGCAAAGATATTTCTAAAAAGAATTTTCCCATGCGAGAGTCGCAAAAAAACAAAGTACAATTTGAAGATTAGAATGTGGAAAACGAATTTTTCGCACAGAGTAAGTTAGGGTAGAGAGAAAACGAATCAGCAGATACATTGAAAGATTCAAAGCCATATTGCCTAAATATACGTGCATCTCGTCATAAAATATAAAACGCAGGTGTTCGGGCTTTATCTATCTTGTGTACGATCTTCAGCAACAAAACGTAGCCTTATTGGGAAATCGAGGTCTCTGTCCCTAATAAATGCAGTATGTTTTCAAAGGCATTTTTGACGAAAAATAAAAGTTAATAGCGTCGTTGGAGTGTAAAGTATACGTCCTTCGCTATCCCACAGCGAAAATCCAAGTAACAATTTATGTCCACGCGGTCGGGATGCCACTAACGAATATGCCAACTAATGGGCGACCACAGTACCTGTCTCTTTTAAAATCCGATGACTCTTCTATCTTTGGGGCGGAGTGTACTTAGTCGTTTCTTTTGTAAGTTCCTCTTTAAGATGACTCTGGGGTTGACTTTTAGCCCAGCTCACATTGTCTTTCTTAATAAGCTTATCGAAACAGTAAGTGACGAATGGACCATTGTATTTTATTTCCCTAGAGCATTTGACTACTGTATTATATTGCGATTGTTGAGCGCGTTATAAGTTAATGGAAAAGTCATTTTCTACTAATAGCTTAACGTGGGCGTAGATATGTCTCCGCCCCGATGTATCAAAATTGATTTTTTTTTCGAGTAAATAGCGTACATGTACGAATTTACGAATTTAGCGTTGATTCAAATGCAACGTTTATATCCGTGTTGTTTTACTCTAAACAACGCATTATTCGCTCTATATTAGCGAAATGCAATATATAACTGGTCAATACCAGACTATAGACTTACTGAATCTATCTATGGATCAATGCACGTCATTTGATTGTTAAGGCCTGATGAGAAGGCTAATAAACAGCCGAGCCTTTCTTTTTCTCTCGGTCACTAGAACAACTGGGTAAACTCGAAATAGAGCCTCTATAGGACGAATAAAGCAGCACGAGTACAATCCGATCGGGCGTAAGAGGGAGGTGGTCGTCGACAATGAAGCGAAACAGAAAAAAAGAAGCCGTATCCGGAATGTTGCACACATAGACGTACATTAAACACAGAGCCTTGTGTTCTCTACAGCGCGCAAGATAAAGAAGGTGCGGTAAACATTAGACGAAAGACCCCTCTCTATTTCTTTTTTTTAATCTACTCGTTGTGATGCTAATGCGCGCAGTGTTAGTTTCACGGGGACACAACATTGTCTGACGTGCTTTTTTTAAGGGGTGGGGGGGGGGGGGGCTAGGTACTCTAGCGCGCGCGAGCTCTATTGTACTTGTTGAATGGAGTGTTGCCCGCGAGCCGCTCCAATTTCGTATCCGTATACATATACTAGCTAGAGAGGCCACTTCAATTCGACCTAATGCATAGCGGCGCTGTGATTTCTGTGATGACGTGGGTTTTCGTCGCTGCAAGTGTCGTTCTCACACCGCTTTGGTTTTTTTCTTTACGTAAAAATTGAAAAATGGAAATGCATTTCATGCAAATTAATTTGAGTTTCTCTTCACTTTTATTGCAGTTCGATAAAAAAATTGATATTCAATCGAAAGTACTGCGTAACATCGTACATATTTCATAGTTTAAGACAAATGAAATAATACACAATGAATTTTAAGTATCCGTTAAAATAAGCGTCGCGTAAAAACGTTTTATGAAAATATCACATTTGAGCACAAAACCATCAAAACCATTAAAAAAATATTTAGATGCACATTACGTCTTCGTAGTAAACGTAGTGAATAATTTTTGAATATCGGTATCAGCTGCTGCTGTAACATTGTTATGCGCTGAATTAAGTAAAATTCATATTTTTTCAGCGAAAGGGAAAAGGTTGAAAGTCAAAAAGCAGAGCACAAAGCTAAAGGCTGAAATTGACACTTCTCAGCCTCCAAGACTCGGCGAACATAAAACGTTTATATATAGAGACGGCAAGTAACGCGTACGCAATTAATTGCGTAACTTCATTCCGTCAAGTCGGTTTCTTTTTCTCCTCGTGCGCCAAATAACTAATCCTTGCAACGAGGTAACGTGTCGGTAGAGTGCAAACGATTTTTTGGCGCACGAGCGCACACGGCAATGATTGATGCAGAGTTCAAAGGATGCGCTTACGCGTAATAGCAAAAATATATATACGAAATAACTAGTCGCTCGAAGAGAATGAAAAGAAAGAGGGAAAGCGGTAGCTGTATTATACCTACTTGGCTCGTGTCGTCACGCCACCTTTTTTCAATGCCAATTAGCGCACCCAACGAATTACACGCGTTCTTACGTGCAACGACACTGCAGGCCTTTTTTTCGCGCGCGAAGCGTGTGCAAGGAATATTAGCGCCTTCGCTGTATAACCATACCACACACGCGCCAGAAAGAAAGTCCGAGGGAATGAGCTATTCATAAAAAAGGCTCTCTACGTTTTGCTGTTACTGCTGCTGTGCGAGAACGAGGGGGTGCCGCGTAACAATTGCTATACAAGCGTTGTGAAAACAAAGATTCCGAGGGCAATGAAAATGTCGGTAATTATTATATACCTTATTAGTAATTTTTAATGACTGATATTTTTATTTGAAAAAAAATTGAATTTTGCACATTTTTTGGCGATAGTAAAATTATTATTAAATAAATAATAAACATTTTTTAAATAAATTTAATTTTTCGAGAATTTGAATAGAATTCGAACAGTAGGACTGTCGGAGCGATCCTCTTTTAACGTCTTGCTTTTTCCAAGATCGACAACCAACTAACTCCCGAGTGTTAGCTTGCAAGCCACGAGTCTTTCTTATTGCTACAGCATAAAGGGAATGCTGCTTGGTTCTGCTCTCGTAGAATATGGTTTGTTTTCTCTTTCACAAAGTTAAAAAAAATGGTGGTCAAAGATCAATTGAAAACGAAATCTCAATTTCGCAGCAAAGCTAATAATTGAAAATATATATAATGTTAAGTTAACGAGCGCAAATGGAATTAGCTTTGGCAGTGTGCAAGGAAAATAAAATAAGGGCTGAAAGCCAGATAGAGCGAGAGTCAAAGTACCGGGAGTTGAGTGAGCAAGTGAGTAAGTGAGAAAGAGAGCGAGAGGTGCGGGCTTTGGGGGAGGAAAACTCGACCGTAATTGGCGTCGGTTATGGAGAGCTCACTTTGAAGTCTGGGCGGCCGTGTGCACACTTTGCTTCACGGCTTTGTGACCGGGTGTTGAATAAACGCCGCGATTAAATTACCATTTTCGATTTGATGGAATTATTCAGAAAGCTCGGCTAACGCTGCTGCGCAACCGTACAAGAGGATTATATAAATACTTTTGCCTATACATACGCGAACTCGTTTGATTTTTTTTCTCTCGTAATTAAAATTGAACCGTCAAGGCAATTAGGTCTCAGTGGAAGAAAGTCGTCGAGTGGATAATTAAAGTTTGCTAAATATCGCTCTGACTTTCCAGTGGTGTGATACTAAACGCATAGTACGTACAACCTTCAAGAAATATCGAGGAACGAATTGTGCGCAGCTTACAATGAGTACTGAACTAATTGAAAATTATTCGTGGATAACAAGGTTTTCGACACTGTTATGTATGTAAATGTTGAAACAAACTCGTTAGCTTCGGAGAATATTGAAGTGAATTTTCTTATGCAGCTTTCAAGCTTCTATAATAATTTCAAAGCGATGAAAAGACAACAAAACAGTTATTTAATGGAAAACTGGAGGTATTTCTTGGGTCATAATTAAAATTATAATACTCTATAGCAAATACATTTTTGATTTGCTACTTTGTCACTGCCTCTCCTCTATTTATAGAAATACATCAAAGAAAACCATAATACGTGAAAGAGAAAACACGAATCTAAAAGGTCAATACAGCGTCCGTAAACAATTAGTTTAAAACGGAGTTTTCATTGCTTTCCACGGGGAAAGAAATACTACGTGAAAATTACAGATCAATTCGCGCAAAACGTAGATTAATACGACGAGTGGCGCAGATGTTTAATAATTAACGAACTAAAATAACGTCAGTTAGTTTGTTTGCTGCATTTGATCGAAAGTGACTAGTGACTTGATTGGTAAATATAAAATAACGATATTATTGCGTAAACGGTCAAATATAGCCTGCAAAATATTATTTTTACAATGATTGGAATCAATTTTTCTTCGTAGACAGCTGTACCGACAAGAGAAAACGAAAGCAAATGTGACAGCCAAGGGTCACAGTCAAAACGTGTAAACAAGACTCGTGGCTGGCAACCCAACACTCGGGAGTTAGTTAATTGCCGGCCTTAGAGAAAGCAAGACGTTAAAAGAGAATCAATCTGGTTGTCCTACTGTATTTAGAAAATTAAATTGATGGAATTAAGAATAAATCTCAAATGTTTCAGTGATATCGTTTCTATCTCGTTATTAGTAATTATTCCCTTATACAAGATTCACTTTCAAGTAATAGAAATTAGTAGTTTAGTAATATTATTATTTAAATCGAAGTGCGTGGTCGTGACAAATGTATGAAAAGCATATTCGCGTCAAATTACAAACATCCCATGTAAACATCAAAGCCGAGTTGTGCGAATTCATTCAAATCACTGACGAAGAAAACGAATCAAATGATTTGTATGCTCGATGAAACTATTTTTCTGTGTGGCCGCGCGCGCCACGTGTACTCTAATTAAGTCGATCAAACAAAAGCAAAGACTTTCAACCACCCCAACTGAATTCTCTTTTTCTTTATTTTTTTTCTTCTCTTCTCTCGCTTTAATTGAATGCAAGTGCCTTTGCCGCGAGGTGTTGCGCCAGTATAGAATCTGTTTTTCACTCCATGTATGGGGTATCTTTTCTCGCATGTGCCACAACGTACAGGATGTGCACGCACACTAAACTTAATTTTTTGTTATTACGAGTTGCCGGATTATAAACGCTGAAAGTAATCTCCCTCTTGTTTGTTGATTTACTTGTTTTATGCGGAAGGCGTTATAAAATAAATCAACTGTTGTTCCATCCATTAGGATGGTAATATTGCGTCGACTAATTACTATTTCGATCTGAAAATTATTGGCCAAATTTATCCTTGATATATTCAATAATCATACCAAATGTTGTGATATTCGGTTACTTAAAGGTCTGAAGTTGGGCTCAAAGAAGAGATCATTGACCGCCTATATATACATTCTGAAAAGAGAATACTGTTGATTATTCCAATGTATCCAAGACGATGAACTGCATTCCTTCGTAGCCGATTGGTACGGAAACGCCAACTCAGCTTTTCACAGTAATTACTTATTCTGGAGTATGACTGTCGTCTATGGGTTCAAGAGAAAGCTTGATTTGCCCACTGGGCAAGCATCGAAACTCTTCATTACCCTTTTTTTAGGTCAAGTAAGAATAATGACCCCAAGGTGTTTAGCAGGTGGCCTGTCAATAACAAAGGAAGCCCGCGTGCTTCAAACCTTCGGTGTAATTAAAGGGTTGAAAAGTATACGAAACGAGAAGACCCACCACCGTGCCACTGAATTTCCTCAACTTTCATTATTTCTGTTAATATACGTGACGGGGAAAGGTAAGGGGCTTCATTGTTCGAACAAGAAAGAAAATTATAAAGTCATTTTTAAAATGCCAAACAGAAAGATGCGATTTCGACTTCTGGCCTTTCAAATAATTATGTAGAAACTTTTACTTGCGAACATTATGGGGACGGCCAAAGTAAAAAAAGTACATACTGTGAAGTATCCTAAGTCAAAGCCAACAATTTGACTCGGTCGAAATATTTTGATAAAACATGCGAGTTTCATCTAGAAAAATAACTTTTCGAAATACATTTTCCAGTCTAGGTTTTTGGAACGTCATCGATCACCGTTAAGAACGCGATTTTCGAATCAATATTGCATAATTATAACTCTGAGAAAAAAAATTAAGCATGAAGGATAGAAAAATATTGCTAAATATGTTATTAATACGTAAAGTATTAAATAAAAGTTGCGGAGAAAATATTACAACTATAACAATTCACAATAATAGGAATAGTTATTTTCTTTGGCTTTTATTTTTTCCAGTTACAGCGACTGCAACAATTCGAAAATGAGCGATCACGTCAAACTAATGAACGACAGGCCGATTCCTGTCATGGTAGTAATCTTGGGTTGTCCTTCAGGTGCGAAGAGTTTCCAGAAATTTTTTCGTCACGCCGTTTTCTTTTGACATTACCTAAGGACCCCTGCAACCACTAAATATTTTCTCCAAGGTTCGTGGTGGTTTTTCCTTAGAAAAATTACGTCAGGAAGAGGAAACGCGACAAACACCTGGGTCCCTGTCAAATGAATCCAAATTTCAATATATTGTACTTTGAGGACGTGTTCTTGAAAGTCAATTTTTCATATTTATTTTTAACTTTAAAAACGGAGTTAGTGTAGGTGCAGGAGGAGGCGTATGTTGTAGTGAAAATTGGCATTGGACACGAAGCAAATATACTCGACATATTTTTATTTCTGCAAATGTAGGTTCAAGTAAGGGACAAGTCTAATTGCAAGTGCACTCTGGCTTCCCAACAACTCGGACACGCTTCCACGCTTTCCCTTTTACTTATGGCGTTTTTCCGTTGTCGTGTTCAAACTCATTGAACACGTACGAATTAAATGCTAACAAGATGTAATAATTTACTATTGTCTTTGTATATTGATAAACATACAAAGATTAATATACAATGAAAAATATTTCGGCATTAGTCACAGTTGTCGCAACGTTTTTTCGTACAATATGGAGCAGAATAGACGATTGAACAATTGAACGCAGTTATCCAATAATCTTAGTTTTAAATTACAATAATAATTTATGAATTTTACCGAAATGTTGAAATATTAATTTTGCTTCTATACGGCTTACGTTTAAAGCGTTACCAGAAAATAATTTCTAATATAAATTAAAATATGAGGAAGAGAAAGCGCAACTCAGCGAGACGTTATTTCCAGAGAACAATTTAGAAACACGTGACCCGCACATGCCTAACAAGTGTTCAAAACACATTTATGATTCTCTTTTGACAATACTAAAACAAAGACGGTGTCGTAGTTTCTATGTGCTAAAGGAAAAATTGACCACTCTAGTACAAGGACGCTTGTTTCTCAAGCAGGCAATCACTAGTTAGTGCTTAGTCGAGTAACATTTTACTTCTTCATAGATCTTATTTTTCTCTCCCACCGATTCTTGTTATTAAAAGACGCCCTCTCGCATTTCAAAAGTTACAGATCAATTCGAATACTGAATTAGCGTTCCGCGATTTAAGCCACGTGGTGACGTACCGAAGTTCGGTACACCGGTTGTATCGAAAATTGTTTTGAAATTACTGACAATCATCGTTAGAAAAAAATCCGATTCCAATGGTTTGCGCGTAAAAGACATAAATAAATAATTTATCGAATACAATATTCACAAAACGTATTATAAAAATCTTGCACTGCCGACAAATTGAATTCAACTCAGGGGGTAAGAGACTTCCTGGATCAACTATCAAAGGAAGCTAGAACGTAGGTCGCGACCATATTGTTAGATCGAAATTCGATTGGTCGAGAGCATTGACGCGAAATGCAAGTGGGCGAAAAGCCCTTTGTGCGCGCAGTACGCCGTTAGAGGTCTAGTTTTTTAAATGACACACGTAGGCGGCAAATAAATGAGAGCGAATAGCAGTGACAGGAATACAGAGAGAAATGTAATATCGACACACGAAGCAAAGCTCATCGACTTTTGAATTTGCCTATTAAAAAAACACTATCGGAGGGCAACCGTACCAGGATTGTTCGTCAGAGAGGAAGAGGCAGTAGTAGGTCGCTTGAATGTCCGTGGTAGTATGAGTATATCTACAGTCGTACATTGCAGTATTTCTCTCTTTTTCTCTCGTTTCCATTCCTCTGGCGTGTTTTGGTAAAAAAATAAAACAAAAATATTCACCCTCTCGGCAAACGTTGAACAATCCATTGACATACACATACACACACACACACACCATACATACAAAAACGAGAGAACGACCTTTTCTTGCAATTTGCTCGGGCCACTTCTACGCCCTTCCCGCATGTTTTAATGAAACGGTCGGTGTATTGTCGTGACTTTTCTCCTTGTCTCTGGGATTTTTGGACAGCGTCCAATCCACGGGCTCAACTCTTATGAGCTTTCGAAGTGTTCTCTTTTTTGCGACGGTCATTCGAGATATTTTTGGCCGAGGGACTCGTGTACAAGTAAAGTTGCGACAATTAACATCATGTAGACTGTAA
The DNA here is from genome assembly GCA_030064505.1 of Chouioia cunea. Taxonomy (NCBI): domain Eukaryota; kingdom Metazoa; phylum Arthropoda; class Insecta; order Hymenoptera; family Eulophidae; genus Chouioia; species Chouioia cunea. The sequence continues at coordinate 24,697,515 of JAOPFQ010000002.1, forward strand.
GAGCTATTATGTCGATGTTGCTTCACAGAGTTTGGGCGTACAGTAGTATATAGGCTGATAGACCAACGGAAAACACTCAATGCGTACTGTTTTGAGAGGTCGGCGGAATTGCAGAAAACATTCGCTATTCGACTATACCTGATACCAACACGTGCAATTGTTTAATTCGAAATGTTTCGGGATGACTTCGAAGAATGTATAAAAGGCTTTTGCCGAGGGAAAGCAGTGCTTGCTACTCCATGCCCATTCAATTATTTTTACAATTCAAATGTGAAGAAATAAATTATTTTGATTGTGTTCTCAACGATCAAATCAATTTTTGATAAACATTTAATAAGATATCACCGAAATAACGCGTTGGTAAGCTTTTGTTATTTTACTAGTGACAAAGAAAAGCAGTTTCTCTCATCTAATCTATCTTGTTGAATTGGAGGAAGTAAAAACAGAAAACACCCAATTCCAATCCACTGAAGAAAAGTCTAAAGAACCATTTCGATGGCAAGAAAGACGTCACAGGAGACAAATAGCGCAGAAGTAAAGAGTGTGATTAGGAAGAAGCGTTCGTCCCTTCCGAAACAACAAAGTCCCTCGTTAATCTCGATACGCCTTCGCGACTTGGAGTGTTCTTTAAAGTTAGTCTTTCGATTAACAATATCGAATCGCCAGCAATTTTCTTCACTTTTCAATCGGATAGATCAGAGACGATTCAATTTAGACCGTTAATTACTACCGATGATACTGGTCGCAGTCTGCCTTCCTTCCAGATTGTTTGATATAAACTTTTTTCGGTATTTTTTTAAGGGTTGGCTTGTGTAAAGAAATGCCGATTGTGAAAGGAAATGCTGGGTATTGAAAAAGGGTAATAGCTTCTCAAGAGTACAGCCTAAATGAAAAGTTATTGTGGAATGACTGCGATTGTCGCTAATAAATTTGTAATATTGTAAATTTTATCGACGTGTTATAGTTTTCTTTTACAAAAACGTATACCGTTAAAAAATGAATGAACAGTACATTAATTTTTGCAAACAAAGACTGTCGCTCGTCACTAGCACTGTCTGCGGATATCAGTTCGTTCATCAATAAATAATCATTTGATAACAGCCGAGGCAAAAACGGGTGTCCCGTGGCAACATTTTCAAAAATTTGAAATGACTATCATCACGTTGTGTGTGTGTGAGAGAGAGAGACGGGGGGGGGGGACAATGAAATCACCTCCTGTCATGTCTCTCATGGTTGGCATTTTTCGTTTTTCAAGCTATAGTCATCGGCTGTCGAGCGCTCGTTATTTTTCCAATTTAAAATCCCATCTCTTAATTTCCTGGCGTGTCACTTGACTGACGCCTATAGCGATTTTTATGAAAAACGACGACGCGTACGCGTGTTTTCGCTCTCTTCCTACTATTAGCGACATTTATATAAAATAACACTCGCGGCAAAGATCGACCAGAAAATGCGATAGCGTAACTTTCTCGCTTCATATTTCATCGATAAGCTTCCATCAAGGAAATTGCATATGATGTAACTTGTTTTCACGGAGAATGTATATTATGTATTTAAAAAAAATGCTTCTGCCTGAATGATTTATACATTGATGAGTAAATCTCGAAACAATTGGTCAACTTTTTCTGTCGTTATGCTTGTATCTGATTTAAAAATCCAGTTAGTCACTATCGAAGAAAGTCGCCTAGAAAAATGCCTTTTGATCAGCTTTTACCGATGGACTTAATAGATGTATAATCAAAATGCTGGCAAGATTTGTGGAAAAAAAGTTGTAAAACATAAATTTCAATATCGAATTATAGATTCGTTTGACAATTTTGATCGCTTGATAATCAATTCACTGAAAATTACCCGCTCCACAAAATTATATTTTGCGTTATATTAAATTTTAATGTACTTGTTGTACTGTTACTACATTTATTATACGGCTATGTCTAATCTATTTTAACATTCGTACGAATTTTCAGGCTATAATAATAATTAGTTTAAAAGTTACAAGTAAATTAGAGAAAACGTAATTTCTTGTAATTCAATAACTTTTTTGTGTCATAAATTTCGGCACTATATATTCCTTGCCACGCCAATGTATAAACGTTTGGCATGTAATTCGTATTGAACACATCTCACCAGCGTCAGAGCTTTATTCATAAAAATCCATTAGCCAAAGCAAGAATGACAAATAAAAGCTAGGATAGCTAATAAATCATAAGCCGATTGGACAATAACATTGCATCAGCATTGAACGCTCTCATCGATTTTTTTATATACATATCATACAAACAACACACGGAGGCAGTGAGTATCGAGGGGCTGCAGTAGCAGTGCGGAGAGTCGTAATGTGTCGTTGCCGCCAGAACAATCGTATATTAAAGCCATTGTATACTTGGGGCCGTCTGTCTGTCTCTCTTTCTCTCTCTCTCTCTCTCTCTCTCTCTCTCTCTCGAAGCCGTCGTCGTCGACAATGGGGCCATCGGTTCGCGAGCCAACGAGGTATTACCGACCGAACAAGCGTACAGTTTGTTCTCATTGTCGCCTCTTGATATGCCTCTACTTTGGCTATATACATACACACGTATACAGTGTGCAATATTATACATAGATCTCCCACTGTACGTAACTCAGGGATTACCTATTTTACACGTGCACCCTCGTTCGACTTCTCTCGTTCGAGCTTTGTTAGAGGAATCCATAGGTGCGTGTATATCGATAAGGTGGGCTTGGGACCATTTGTTTGAAAGTTGATCTCTCAAGATAATTAAAAGCAATTTTGACACTCAATTTGTAGATGTTTATTAATTTATTCATACATCATTACTGGATTTAAGCTTCTCTAATGTTTGTTTTATTTTTTATTCATACAAGGAATGACGAATGAGAAATTTTTCTTAATCGACAAAAGAAATTACAAAGGTGATAAAAATCATTTCTCACGGACAAGTTAATTCAAACGTTTTTACCCAACTCATTCTAGCAATCTTCTTATTTACTTGTAAGTTTACTCTTAAATATTAATTTTTCTTGTTTTTTACACGCCAAAAGTGGTATCTTCGTTAACCGAAACCCTCGAGGTGTTGGCCATTTAACTATCAGGGGAATCAGCCATTCTCGCGAGAATTGAAAGCACTTTTTTCTCCTTTTTTCGTTGCTTTATGCTTTGAGCGTAAGTAGCTATTTTTAAGCTTTTGCGTTTCTTTCAATCTTTCGCTACTACTGCTACTGGTGCAGGGCTTGATTTTTCCCTTTTTCACGCCTGATTAACTTTCAATGCGTGCGCGCCCGGACCTGATTCACCAGCGATAAGACATCAAGATGCGCGCGGTTGCGGATGATAGCACTCGAATTAAATGAAGCCAACTACCAAGCTTTTCAGTCGCGCGTGAAACTGTGTTTCGAGGTGCACTCGTTGAATGTACGTTTCCTTTTTTTCTTCTTCTTTTAATTAAATTGGACAAGCATGGTCCGAAATTTCAAGTTACATAATGAAGCTTTTATTTTGGAGTAAGCTCGTAAATAACAATATTCATACCAGAAATAATACAGTGTTGTCTAATCGAGCACCTCATGATTACGTTCAATCGATATTCCAAAGTCCTAAGGTCGAAATATTTGTTCAGTTCTAATCAGTAAACGGTTGATTGAAAAAAAACACTAACATTAATCGCAAATCTGTCGCATGATCGCCAGAACGCAAAAAAGGAAAAAAAGAATGTTGTAATGCATGTGAAATCAGTCACGGAAGAGCGCATACAAAATCCGCGTAATTAGCTCGTTAACAGTAGCCACTGGAGTAAACTGACTGGTAATACCATTAGGCTTCGTGCAGTATAGAATGCGTCGATCGGCCTCGTCCCTACTCGAAACTCTCTCTCTCTCTCTCTCTCTCTCTAAGCATATCGTCATCATCGTGATATAACCGTAGGTGTTTGAAAATCGCCTCGTATTAATTTCCCAACGAGAAAGACGAGTTTTGATAGGGGGGGCACAACTGAAAAAAAAGATTCGATGCGCAGACAATGACACCACAATAGATCTCTCCCATATAGATACTTCAGCAGCAGCGGTTTCACTCTACTTGCGTGCGGATTACGGGGCAGATGCGCGCCGGAAATCAAGCGAGAGCTGTGCTGCATGTGTGTGTGTGTGTGTGTGTGTGTGTCGCGCATGGCATCGTTTTTTTCAAACGAAGCGAGAGCTAGCGCGCACGTGTGACAGGTGATTGTTACCATTCAGTTCGCTTTTGTTTTTTTCCTTTTTTTCTATGGATTAGGTGGCTCTCGTTCAATGATCCCATTCAAAGCAGACATCACAATTGCTATGGCTATGTGAGAACGTTTACCATCCTTCTATACTGTTTGCCTCGATGTATTGTCCAATGGAATTAGTTTGTTTTTACGTATATTATGCCTTACGTTATTTACGCGTTTCAATAAAGCTTTGGTACGACACAATCAACAAAAAGTAACACGTACATTTTATTACCAATCGATCTCTTTATTTCTACTGTGTTAATTATTACTCGTCTTAATTGGATAGAATACCTATGGAGGAACCTCCATTTCAAATTTCCATGCAATATTACATAGTGATTTCTCAAACACTTATATACTCGGCATAATTTACAAATCTCATGCAAGGCCGTATGTACATTCTTCTCTAAAATAAGTCAAGAGCAAGCAGGTATAAGTGCTATTTGTATGTCAATATATACCTGCAAGTTTGCATCTTGACGTTTTGAAGATATTGTATCAACGAGCTGCGGCGCATTCAAAACAGGAGCTACCGAGCCAGTGACAATGAAGGAGCTCGCGTTAATTGATCGAGCAAACGTGGAAAAACAGCGAAAACACTCTAATGATCATTATCATTCGCAAACGTCGCTGCGTATTCCCTATGACAAAAGGGCTTCTTTTGCGCTCGCTCGACGGGGCCACTGGTGTGGATTTTAGTAATATTGAAACTGTCAACTCGTTTATTCGGGGCCTCATTGACATCTCGCGACATGTTACAAGCGGCATTTTTTTTTCGCTTTTTACGCTCTTTCGAGGCGTCTTCGATGGAAATTTATTTTCGGAGAAATTAATTACAGTCTCTGGTAGTGAATTGTAAATGTAAATGTTGTTCGAACGATAAGGGTTACTACAATTTGGCTTGTCAATATCAACCATAATTACGATAGTATTAATCCTATGGCATGTAATTGAGTTGTTAACGTTTTAAAAAATTCATTCTTTCATTATTTCGTATTAAATTAATATCGCGAATGCTGTACTCAAAGTGTATTAATTGTATACGTTTAAATATTCAAGGCGTTCGTTATGTATTCATACAGCAGCATTGCGCGAATCCAAAGTCATAACGTTTCCAAAGGTATAGGCTGTCCAAACAGGTGAAGATCAACGTTCCCCAGCATATAACTGTAGTACCACTTAACCATTCACCCGAGACACAGAGCGAGAGAGAGAGAGAGAGAGAGAGAGAGAGAGAAATCGATCTTCCAGTTCTCATGACACAACGAAGCGCTAATCAGCCGAATACCTCGCTTTGACATAGGCTGTCACTTGTCAGTGTGTTTGCTCTCTCCGAAACAATGATCCTTGACCGTATATACGCCTTGTCCGTATGTATGTGTGCTTAAGCTCCTTTTTATGTTGGGTAAACTTCCGTTGTACCTGAAAATTCTTCACGCATCTCGCTCTGTGTATATATAAATACTTGCGAGGGTCTACTACTAATACTAGACGATCTAATTATTTACCATTGCCATGATATTCTCGCTACCGATGTAGAACCGACTAGAATAAAAATATGCTTTTTCTAAGTATTGTTTTCACGTTTGTACTAATGAGCAATTGTAGGAAAATATGAAATTCGACTAAGGAACCACATTTTTCGCAACACTATGAACTTTTTTTACGCATGATTATTATCTTTGATTGACAAACATAAAATTTGAAACGCAATTTTATTCGATGCAGCAAATTAACGAGTAATTTTGTTAACGTTTCCGTTTCCAATTAGTTATCAGAAATGCAGCAGTCGTGTTTGTAAAAAAAGAAAGAAAGAAAGAAAGGAAAATTGATCACAAAATGGTGCGTCAAACCTCAATAAGTTTATATTTTTTAAATGAAAACTCCCTTTCTCTCTCTCTCTCTCTCTCTATTTCTCTGTTCCGTCGCGCACTCGGACTTTATTTTCGATGTTAAACAGTGTCTGTGCGCCTTTGACAAAGTGACGCGAAGCTAATTACTTTATCCAATTAGCATTAATTAGTGCCACCTGCGGCAAAAGCTTCCCCTACACCCCCTCCTCCCTCCTCCCCCCCCAATTCCACACTCAGAAAAGCTCACATTTGATATTTTAGATACAAAACACTCTTCTTCGAATGTATTAATAACACCGATCTGATTAACAGTGTAATTATTAATTAATACTAATTAAATGGCAGGTACTCTTTGTATTTTTAATTATGTTATGACGCGCATTGACAATTTCGAACGTACGATGATTGCAAATAGTTTACTTTATTGTAAGTCGATTCGGTGAAATATGAATCAGAAACTGTGGGATACTAGAAGAATGTCAAGAATTTCAAGCATGAATCGTAACCACTAAATTTGACTCGCTAATTTGTACAAATACACTGCGAAATCATCTGTCGAAACAAATAACGTATACGTAACTTGAAAAGCAAGATATATATATATATGTATATACATAAACAAAACTCACGATGTACATACGTGCAAGTTGTTACAATCATAGACTCGCAATGAAAATCAAAACATTCGATACGCATGTATGTAAGTAACAGAGACGAGAGAGAGAGAGAGAGATTGAGAGAAACAAAAGGTCAATTATCAACGCGTATACAACATTGATTATACTAATATAACCAGCGCTTTTCCATTAATAAATTTCCAGTCGAACGCGACGAGGGAAGACGGGGAAACGTTTTAATACAAAGCTCCGTCGCCAATTGGCGAGTTACGCGATCGATTTGCCAGTGCTTCGTTAACAGTTGTACGTTTGTTTCTTTCTCGCGATAATTAATTCTGCGAGCTTACGCTCGCACGCTTTGGTTTATCGTTTACTTTTCTGCTATTATGAGTCTGTATATATGTACCTTAACCATATTCCGTAGGCGTTTGAGCGTTGAAGCCCAATGAAGGCACGGCGCTCGTAATTGTACGCAAAGGAACACGTTCGCATTTAATAACGCTTTGAAATTATTGAAAGATGGCGAGACGTTAAATATATTGGATTAATTAGATATACATTAATTAATGTATACTTCTATTGAGTAAGCTGGTTGAATAATTGACTAAAGTTTTGTTTTTCATTCAAAAATCAGATACATTAACGGGAAGTATTGAAGTTTGTTACGATTTTTTTTATTCCGCATCACGATGAAACTTTTCAAGTGCGCGATTTTTTAATAAATCACGCCACTTGAAGTTGACTCGAATCGTCAGCCAAGAGTAGCGCGAGACTGCATTGAAATCGAACTTCCTTTTAGTCGTCGAATACCATTAAACCCTTTGACAGCCGACGAAAAGTTACAATTAGTCGCTCGCGGAAATGGAAAAGGCTTGTTTTTCACGCGCCACACTATTCTCGATGGACTTTCAAGCGTGACGCGCAGATCATTGTCCGATGGCTTTGTTGGTTCACTTGAATCTGCTATATACGTATACTTTGGAATTGGTTTTAGAATCCGTGCGAATACATTGTTGTCTGACTTCCAAGGCGAGTAATGGATTTTTTTCGAAAATTAGCGATTGTTTATTACGTTTGCAATTCTTTGATTTTATTCAAAACAATCATTAAGAACGTTTCGATATAAGATACTAACAGAATGTATTTCAATTGAAACGAACCCCATAAGTACCAATAAAAGAATCTAAATCTGTCAAATGTCAGATTAACAATAGGAATAAAGGCGAAAGTATAAATCCACCTGTGAGAGACGAGAGAGGTGTCAAAGCAAAAAATTTCCCATAAAGCAACCCGAGACAAAAAGTGCCCAGTCAGCGCGTTTACGTATATATACATCCGTCATCTAAATCTGCCAATATACAATCGGGCAAAATTTCACGAGTCGCAGTAGGCGAATAATAGAAAGTCCTATAACATAAAAGGCACGAAGGTGAAAAAAAGAGAGCGTAACCTGGAATTAGTGCAGCGTTCTCACACGTAACCTCGAATTTTCATCGCGGCGGGGAGAGACATTTGAAGCCGACCATCAAAGACATCAATGTCAGGTCCTCGTCACAAGCGCGCCACCCCTTTCTCGCTCTCGCTCTCTTTTTTGTGTGTATTTGTACGCGAGTGTGCCCGCAAGAGAGAGAAATTTCGCCACCGTGTATGACCACCCTTTTTCTGCAGTCATACTTTTGCGTAGCTACGACGACGACGCCCTTCGTCGACCGATTCAATGCGCCCTATTTTCTCTCTCCTTCCTTCTCTCTCCTTTTTCAACGATGCTTTGCAGACACGGGAACTTTGTTGAAAATCGTTTTGAATTTTTGAAATGTGTTTTGTATGTTTGGGGGATGAGTTAATCGCTATGTCGATTTCACGACTTTTCTTTCATTGAAAAATTTCGATGTATATATATACACACACTATTCGATTGTGAGGACAGGGGGAGGATGGAAATCATACAATGTAGTGGTAATAAAAAAAATAGAACGACTACTTTCCTATTACACTGCGCGTGATTTTTTAGAGTCCAATGTTTTCGTAGAACGAGTTTGTATTCAAAATTTTTTTTCCCTACGCGATCGCTATCATCAATTCGAATTTTTATTTCAAATGTTTGTTTCGATTCTGATTTCTATGTAACAAAATCAGATAGAGGAGGGCAGGGCAAATCGGACACCTGGGGTTTCCTATGAAGAACGGTATCCAAAAATCTGTCTTTTTTAGTGTCTCGTTATTCTCGTTAAACACGATTCACGAAAAAGTCCGACAAAACGACATCGTAAAAAGTGCTATTTTTCTAGAAATAATGAATATTTGATCAGCATAGAATTTTACAAGTCTATGAATAATATCGTTGAAATTCGATTTTGAGCGCATATGAAATAAATATTATTTGCAGTTATTGATCAAAACAAAATCTTTACGTATTACTTTAGTTTGAGTCTGGTGAATATATTGAAATATTAAAGATAGATAAAAAATACCTTCACCTATTATTATAAGCTTCAATCGTTTGTATTTGACAAAACAAAATTAGTCATAAAAATCCATAAATCAAACAAACGTCAGAGAACCATACTTTAAACAAAAACAATTAACCATCCCATTGTACTTGATCAATTTCTCACTATCTTGTATCTATCGACACGTTCTCACAAAGCCGGCAAAGTGCACCCCTAGTGAGTGCATTCTATTTTTTATTGACCTGTATATTTCCTTCTATCCCGGTCTAAGCGCTTTTCTTTGTAACTACCGTGTGTTTAGAAGGCAATTGTGTGAGTGAGATATATATATATATGAGAGAGAGAGAGAGAGAGAGAGACTCTTGTGAGAAGCCCCGCTGGTTGTGTTGGCCGTTTCTGGACCGCGTGTGGGGAATTTTCATTCGACCCTCGAGAACGATCATTAAATTAGGCGTACTCAAAAGGGTTAGTTTTATCGAGCGGACAGGAATGAGTTATTGTGTCAACTTTACCATGCCATAATGAAATTTCTGACTTCTCTCTCTTTCTCTCTTTGGCTACTGATGTTCTCCATTGCGTCTCCTTTTTTGTCGTCTGTGCGCAAATTTGATTAATTGTTTGCGAACATACCTCTCTGTCTTGCTAATAGTTTGTTGATTTATGAACATCTTTATAGGATGGAAATATTTCGAGTGCTGTATTATTGTAAGGTGATCTTTTCTTCGCACATATTAATCTTTTTGCGCTATTTTTAATTAGCATAGCATCAAGTTTCAATTTGTTATCGTTTAAATTTTATTAAACTGGATATGGAATAAAAGGCGGACAATTAAATGTGCAACCATTGAATTTGAGAATACAGAATGAAATTTAATTTACAAATGCTGAAAATTGATTGGAAAAAGAAAAATAGGAAAAACATTACTATTATGACAAGGATAAGGTATAGGTATCCGTATCAATAGTTAATATCAATTATAAAACTATATGTTCGTTGTATGTTATATCGAAGGATATAACCATGATTTATTTATATACATATGTAATTTACAGAGCAAATGGTCGAGTATGAAGTATCGTCGAATACATTAACTTCATCTCTGGCTCGCTTACATAGACTAGTCTTCCTAAAGTTGTCAATGTCATTTGATCTAAATATCATAATAATAATAATAATAATTTTTGAAAACAGCTAATTCGCTAAGATGTAAAGCGTTAATCAAACTAGGTGTACTAGTGTCACACGATATAAAATATTTAATGACTAGATCAACTGACATTTTTTTTCATAGTACATCAAATATTCTTGACAGGCAGGTGCACGCGCGTATAATTGCGTCAAATAAATGAAACAATATTAAGTTGTTAAAATTAACTTTGAATACTTTTGATAACGAATGAATTTTCCTAACCTTACCTTGTCACTTTATAATATTTATTTATACATATATGTATATGTGTATATATATGTATACATATGTATGTATACGCGCACGCACACACACACACACACACACATATATATGTGTATATATATCTGCGTGTATGTATAAATGGGTGTATATGTATATACATCGTATATCTACGCGCGTAATTACTTTTTGTACAAACGTTAACAAAATCACAGTCAACGGTTTTCGTCCATAACAAAATAAATACAGTCTTACAAGTGTATGTACACAGGTAAACCATTGCCAATATATATCTATATGTATATGTACAAAAACATGTTAAAAATGCACTGCAACAGGCCGCCTCAACGAGAAATCACCGTCGAGGGATGGCGGCATAGTAGTAGAAGACGTGGACGATGACGTGTGCCCTGACAAGGATAGCGGTGTCGTCGACAGCGCAGGGCTACCCTCTGGACTGGTACTAGGATGAGCAGCGAACATGGGTAAGGAATACTGGTGTCCGACTGCAGCAGCTGCACCCGAGAACAACGACGTAGCCGCAGCAGCAGTTGTATGATGATGAGCTTGATGTGCAACAGCGGCATTGCCGTAAATGGTGTTGTACAGGTTGCTGACGAGAGCACTATTGTTGGCGAATTCGTTCGATGGCGGCGTGACTTGTTGTGGCGGTGATACAGCCGCTTGCGCGGCAATCAGTTTGCCAAAGTTAAACGGATCAAATGCCGTGGCACGATAACTAGGTAGATTCGTATACTCTAGGGCCGGTGGTGGACTGAAATAAGTCGGCAAATAGCTGGGAAACCCAGCAGCAGCTGCCATACCGGGATTCTTCACACCGTGAATCGGAGTGTTTGGTGTCTTAGGCTTTCTACGCGGACGATACTTGTAGTCCGGGTGCTCCTTCATGTGCATTGCGCGCAAACGTTTAGCTTCGTCGATGTACGGCTTCTTTTCCGCATCTGTCAACAACTTCCATTCGGCGCCAAGTCGCTTGGAGATCTCGGAATTATGCATCTTTGGATTTTCAGTTGCGATCTTCTTACGCTGGATACGCGACCACACCATGAAGGCGTTCATGGGCCTCTTGATATGCTTTTCCGGAGATTGTTGAGGATACGGTTGATGCTGATGATGATGATGATGCTGCTGTATATGATGGTGCTGTTGTTGTTGAGCAGCGGCAGCGAGTTGTTGTTGATGTGCTGCAGCAGCTGCGTGCTGATGCAGGTATTGATTATTCTGCGGGCTTATATTGAGATCCATGCCTAAGAACCCTAACTGAGGAGCTGTCATCGTAGTGTGATAATTCCGGCAATTCGTTTATTTGGCACTGCTCTATGTAGCACTTGTCATAAGTAGACGTAACGATTTGCGAATAATAAATGTTCACTTGTATGTATAACACTTGAAAGTCGAAAACAAACTAGCACAAAACGTACAAGTACGAATGACGAAAGCACGTGTTCGAAGCCACAAGGTGTTAGTCCAAACTGACTGATGTCGTGGGCTACTACTAGGACCATCGACGAACTAAGAGCTCGTTGGCACGAGAGTGGGGAAAAACTGGGCGGAGTCCGTGGCCCCACCCAAACAAACTATACGTGGCAACACCATTGGTCGGAGTTAGTGCGCAGACGCGTCTAGCACTTTGAGAGAGGGAAAGGTACCCTCGTTGAGTTGCGTTATCATTATTGTTATATCGATTACGTGAGCATGCATGCGGTATGTGTAACTGCACCTAATAGCTGCACCGATCTCTAAGCTTCCCAGATATATTAAACCTGCCAGCACTCTGTGGCATCCGAAGTCACTTTGCTAGTCAATGGTATCCCGTGGGGAGTCGATTCGTTTGTTTCGAGTGCAAATCAGATAATTTTGCTTCTTTCTTCTAGTATTATGCTTTTATTACAGCAATAAAGTATGACAATCCCTTTCTTACTCGTAATGCGTCTGATTGTATCGTCTTTGAAGCTGATACATCTTCGTATAATTCGTGTCCTTTCAATTGTCATCTGTTTTCATACTTGTTCTTCTTGTTCATACATCGACAATCTGCATGATTTTTTCTGATATTGGGAAATTCATTAGATATAAATAAAATAGTAAATTGTAAAAATCGGACGACAAGACTTACTTATTATACGTCAAAAATATAACGCACACTGTCAGCTGGAATAGAATCACTTTCATTCTTCGGTATTGATCAAATGGCATAAACGAATTTTCAGAACGCGTTACGAGCAAAAACATCGATTTTAACACATTCCAAAAAACAGACGTGGCAGCATACGTCGAACAATTTTCTCGCTCTATCATGCAGTCATCGACGAGATAACGACGTACTCCGCACGTCGAAATTTAAATATGCATATCTTACTGGACTCTTCTTCAACCAATCATATCACAAATAAATTGACTTCAATTTCTGGGCCATCTATTTTTTGTACGTTAGATCAGATATGCGACAGTATTGTATTCGCGTGTCCAAGCGAAAATGTCCCACCTTGCGGCGAAATTCGAAAACATTGAGAAGTTACGGTAAAACAAACACTCGTAATTGATATACTGTATATATTTAAGGGAACGTGAATTAATGACAGTGGAAAGTGATCGCACCAATGAATAATCCAGTAATTGCTCAAATAGTTAATGAAAAAAGAAGATGTACTATTAAAAGACGCGTTATGTGTGCAAGTATGGGTATGTCCGTAGATAGATTTTTTAGAGAGGAAATTAAATAGCTCGCGTTGTATTGCACAATGATCAACTTTTTTCAACAAACTATACGTATATTTTATTTATGAGGGTAATTTTTTGGAAAAAAAAATAAAGACTAGATACAAAGAAAAATAACGATTTCCTTTTGGAATATTTCCATAAAGTAAAATATGGTTAGAATCAAGAATGTGATAACCCTTTTCAACAGGACGAGATGCTCTATTATCGTGTTTTATTAGTTTAAAACGTCTACAATTCTACTAGATATCTTTTACTTTTCCCTTCGCGAGAATGATATGTACTTATGAGCAAGTTTAAATTTGCCTCTTTATACCACGTGATCTTAGTATAACTCTCTGCTCCGACATCTGCGTTCACTGGCGGGAATTGAACATGCAAATAACCCGACAAAATGGCAATGAGAAAATGAACGTCAATGTTCATAGTAAAAAGGAAAGAAGAGAAACCCAAGAAAACAACCACCAAATATGTTTTTATACAAATTGTAAACAAAGAATGGCATTTGAAAAAAAAAATTAAGGTATAACTACCTGAAATACCTTTCATTTCTTTTAAAGAGCTAAAGTGTGTTTCTTTCATAAATAACAAAAAATAATATTTTGTCCTTAGAGAGTGACAGTTTAAATCTGAAAGAGAGAAAGTTGTCGGTCTTTAAGTTTTTTTTTTGATCACGTTGAAAACCATATCCACGTTTCCCATTGTTTTCAAATACAATTACTCATTACCAAGGGCTCTTAATCGTTTTATGACAATACTTTCAACATACTTGACCGTTATTAGTTGTTTATGACGGTCCATTTGTTACAACTAAAAAATTGCAAAGATGTCTTCGACATTTTGTCTACAATGCCCTTTTCTTTTCATACCTTTTGAGACCTGTGGAAAGGGAGTAAAGAGGGCGTTCTGGTCCTTTTATTTATTTTCCATAATCAATGCATCCATTTATATACGTTGAATGTAATCGGTAGACCACAATTAGGGACAAAGATTTTTTAACTTTTTTGTATCGATGTACAGGTACGACAAAATTTTAAATAGTTGTAAGTCTTTTATGAGCGTACGGAACAAGGACAATAAAAGAGTGAAAGGCTGAGAGTCAAAAAATCGACCAATTCGAAAGAGAACCGAGTAAATATTTCTTGCTGTTTATAAAGTGCATGGAAAATACGATATACCGCGTATGATTTGAGTAAAAAAAATCAAATCTGAGGGCATTCTTATGGAAATGTATGCAATATCGCTAAATGTATTTTTAGAGACATCATTAACAATAAGACCGAACGCGGACAGAAACGATACGTCACATCCCTTCTTTTAGTCCCTTGGGTACTTTAGAAAATATTACAGGAACTGTCTCGTATTAATTAGTTTGATTTTTTTTTGTAAGTTTTCGAAGTCATTTTCAGAAAAGTCACTGTTCAAAATTTATTTCAAAATGCTTCTAGAAATATAATGATTAAGAAAAGAATAAGGAAAATTGTTCCAAAAATAAGGGTACAAATTCTCTTATTATTGATCGATAAAAATAAGAATCTTGAAAATAAAGTTAATGATACAATAGAAATTGTAGAATAAGTTATTGAATTAAACGATTTGGTATCATTCATTTACACGTCTTATAATTCATTTGGAGATATTTGAGTTTCCGTACAGATATGTGTAATAAGCAAATCAAGCCATTTAAAAAAGAAAATTGCTCCATACAAATACTGGTCACGACTTGACTTTCATTGAAAATTAACGTCTTTTTAAAATAAAAGGATTATATTTCTTAGAGCGTGAACTCTCATTTCAAATATATACAGTATATCAATTACGAGTGTTTGTTTTACCGTAACTTCTCAATGTTTTCGAATATCACCGCAAAGTGGGGCATTTGCACTTCAACATGAGAAAACAATTTTAAGAAGTTTTAGTAATTAGTTAATAATATACAGTTTTTAACAGAAATACGTAATTAGGTGAAAAAAGGTTAGATTTTTTTAGTGTTCCATGAAAATTACAAGAGTAATCTCAGAAACATTCAGCCTAAGAGTGAAAACAAAAGATTCGAGTTGCGAAAAAATATCTTTATTTCTCTACATAGTTTTCTTTAGAGAAAATAGTCCGAAGGGGTAGAATTTGGTGAATAGGGTGAATAGACCGAGCAAGCAGTTGGAAGTTTAATTCGTTAATTTTGGCCATTCCAATAACGGATGTATGAATGAATTTTTTTTTTCGTGATTTCGTGACTTAAACACTACAATAACTCACATAATACTCAACGTTGATTGGTTTTCCTTTCGAAAGATATTCGTTAAAAATTGTCTTACGCGCGTCCTAAAAAACTGACGCCATGACCTTGCCTGCAGATTAAACTATGTTTGCCTTCTGTGCAGCCGATTCCCCCTTTCAGTCCATTATTTTGACTGCTCCTTCGTCTCAGGTGTAAAGTAATGGACTCGTATTTCATCCACGGTTATGAATAGTCATAAAAACTCTGGGTTTTTTGTTCCACTGCGAACAATCACGGCATTCATCTTGCCCGCTTTTTAATATCCAAATTTTCAGTCAGTATACGATGTACAGCACTTTTTGAAATTCCGACCATGTCTGCCGACTCGCGTATATATAATCGACGTTCATTCAATACTATTATGAGGATTTTTTCACCATAAGACGTTCGTTTTGGTAGCTAATAAAAATCAACATTCTCGGAGAATCGAAAAAACTGCAATCACATTTGACGTTTTTCAAACATCATTAAAGACTCGAACCATTTACAGCATAATAACAAACCCAAAACACGCGTCTCTCGTAGCAAAAAGAATCCGTTAGAATACGCAAGTAATTTAAAAGCAGCGAGAGAGAGAGAGAGAGAGGGAGAGAGAAGCGCATTTCAGCAAATAATATACATCTGTGCGCTATTCGCGCAAAGTTACGTAACCGTTATAAAAGTCTTTCTCTTAGTCAGCTCAGCCCTTTTCTCTCGGTTAAGGCGAATCTTTGGGGACTATCCTTATACATGGCCAGTCGTTGCGCCTCCCATTGGGAAATCTAGCAAGACAATAGTTTGTGAAAAAAGGAGCTCTACTGGTGCGGTGGCCACTTGCACTGCATGATGATGTGAAAAGCCAAGCGCTACTGCTCCAATGATGATGGCGGCGAGCTGCGCGTGCTCTCACTCTCTCTCTCTCTCTCTCTCTCTTTCTCTGCAACTCCCTGAGGATTTGTTTTGTTATCTTTTGCTTCCCCGACGCGACTATTGTCTCTCATTCTTGCGTGTTCTCTATGCCGAGTATTTTTGCTTTTTGAGAGCTACTGCTGGTATTGGTCGTCTCTTTCTGCATTTATTTCCTTCGATTCTTATTTGAATAGGGTGATTGAGACGCAAAGCTCATTTCGTTGTAACGCTTGCGAATTGCAATGATAATGGGGTAATGATTGTTTCTCTTGTAGGCAAAAAAGACAATATTTCTTAAAATTCAATGATTACTAGGCACGTTGAACGTAGTTACCTCACTTAAGCGATATTTTTCAGTAGATAGCATTATAAATGTTATCGATAATTACAATGATCAGTTACCAATTAAAATAAATTTTCTGTCAATTAAAAGTAAATTGTAATTCATAGACATGAGATAATTACATCTGTAATTTTAGTACAGAAATATTTTACGTTTTTTTTTAACTACAGATAAATGTCAATGTTATATATTATATTAATGTAATCATTATGATTATGTTAAACTTATAAGTAGAAACTTTGCGCTATAATTGCACACATAAAACGTAACACACTAAACTATCTTTGGAGAATAAAGTCAAACTTTATTAAGAACGCCTGTTCGCATCTTAAGAAAAAAATCACGGCTTGAGCCAATTAGAAAATGGTTTTCGAAAACGCCTTAAAATGTGAGTTTAAGAAAACTTGCGTCAATAAAGATAAGATTAGACTCAAGGGACTGTAAAAAGGGATGTCTACCTCTTAACAATAAGACCGAGCATGGACAGCAACGATAAGTGACATCCCTCCTCTTAGTCCCTTGGGTACTTTGGAAAATATTACAGGAACTGTCACATATTAATTAGTTTCATTTTCTTTGGTAAGTTTTCGACGTCGTTTTCAGAAAAGACACTGTTCAAAATTCATTTCAAAATGCTTCTAGAAATATACTGATTAAGAAAAGAGTAAGAAACATTGTTCCAAAAATAAGGGTATAAATTCTCTTATTATTGATCGATAAAAAACAAAATTTTGAAAATAAAGTAAGTAATACACATAGAATTGTAAACAAATAACTTCGTTTTTATTCCATATAAAAAGTTCTACACCATTTAGACCCTTAATTCTCTTTTTCCACCCCCTCTAACTACACAAATCAATACCAAGGAATGATTAAAAGTGGTTAACAAAATAACAAACTTAGATATACAACACAAAAAAAAATTACGACTTTAACGTCATGGCGTGTTTCTGTGCTCCATTGTATAAAGAAATGTAAATTTACAACTTTGGTCTATTAGCTTCAAGCAAAGTCCTTATTTTCTGAGTTAGCATGATATTTCCCTTAACTTTTAGTTTTCCCCTCATAAATGCCATTTGTGGATTCAATTTTCCAAGAGCCTAAAACATAAATACATTTTTTAATATACTTAGTATTATTTAATTATCAATTAAGAAAAAATAAAATAAAATATAATTACCATCTGAATCATATCCTTATCATCAATAGTAAGTGTAGTATCAACCTTTCCTTCTGGTTTTCCTTTGTACACAGTAGCCTTTTTCAAGTCTAATACTAAAAACATAAATGAATATTTATTTTATTTTTCTTAAATCAATAAATTAATATTAAATACCATGACTGTATGGAATATTAACTAAATGAAAATCATAATGGTGAATTCATGCAATCAAAACGCAACCACGGTAAACTGCAACTGTTTTTGCAGCACTTCAGTTTACTTTACCAAAAAACCTACTATAGTAAGCTAAATGTACGTTTACAAATGATCTAAAATGTGTATGCGTGACATGTACAAAATCAATTTTACCCCAGTCAACTTCGGGTTGTCCATTGACAGTGATAACGAAATGAAAGACACCGTTTATTTTTTTAACTATGTCTGGATGAGCCTTGACGTACTCGTCGATTTGCGTGAAAACTGCGTCACTATCAACATTCTTGGCAGAGCATAAGTTCGACATAATGGATGGCGTAGATTTAACTTCCGTCAAATCCATGTAAGCACCAGTGAGTACTTTTGAGTTATTCTCAACAATCGTAGTCTGAAAGTGAATTCTATTGCCGTTACGCCACATATCAGTACGAAGGGTTTGGCCGGGTAACACTGGTTTGGCGAATCGAACCTAAATGAAAACGTTTATTTTTAGTCGGTACAATAAAAACGTTCTAATTTGGTTCTAGAAACTAGCTTCGATTTTAAATGTATATGGCACTTTGTGATTAACTTTAATACGTAAATGAAATACGTGATTGACTGAAAAAATAGCGCCGGTTTCGATTAAAAAAAGGAGATATGCGTATACCTATATCGATTGCTCGCCGACAACTGTCTAAATTGAAGAGACAACAGCAAATGAGGTTAAGCTGAATTGCCTACTCACTATCATGGAACTATATTATAATTTCTGTTCACTATATCTATATATATATATATATAACCTTGGCGAGTTGCGCGCGCATCTATTATCACTTTGTAAAGTATTCACAATTACACATATAAATTGATTCAAATTTCGGCAGGGTCAAGAGGCGTGTTCACCTTACGTAACACGTAACAAATTGTTTTCATTTACCCTAAGGACTATGAAAAGATAAATATTATACTTATTTATTAGACATTACAATTAATCCCATCGAAATCTTCGAAAAGTACAATCATTTATCAAATACAATATCAATTAACAGGGCTATCACGATTATTTTAAATGGATAAACTTATATAGATCTTGTTTTATTCCAATTTCATCTTTCTATTATAACTTTCAAGAAAAAAAAAAATTATTAATAATTATTTGATCGTAATAACTTATATTTTATAGTATAGTACGATTATATTTAATTATTTTATTATTATCATTATCATCCTTATATATTTTAAATAGTTGAATATTCATTACGACATATTTTAAGTTCTTTCAATATACTCTGATAATTTTTATGTAGATTTTTCACTCAAATCAAAGGTATAATTTTAAATCTAATGTTTCATTAATAATGCATTCCTTTACTTAAGAGCAATTTGAAGGTTGCAAAATTTATGTAAAAAAAAGTACTTGTTAATCCTTTGTAACATTTTACAAAATATGTAAATTATTTTTCATGTGAATTAAAATAATAGGAATTTATGAATTAAAATGTTCACGAGTATCAAGAAAATAATACTCCATTATTAAATACATTATACTCATTCAAATGGTTGAAAAGTTCTCAAGGTAAAAATATAATGTTAGGAAATGTAGTTAATTGATATATTCACCTTAAGTGTTTTTAAAGCATGAGGATTTCCATCTGCAAAAGTTTGCAAAACATGTCTTGCTGAAAAGCCAAGGGAACATAATCCATGCAAAATTGGTTCTGAATATCCTGCCATAGATGCAATTTGATCATCCATATGAAGTGGATTGTAATCTCCACTCAATCTGTACAGAGCAGCCTGTGAATAAAAAAGTTAAAACATTTTGTTCATTCCTTCGTATAAAAAAATTGGAATTCAATATTTGTAAATTACTAACTTGATCAATACTTGTTTTTTGTGTAACCGATACACATGGTTTTCTTTTTGGAGGTTCAATACAAGGTATGACATGAGGGGAGTTACGATGACCTCCAAATCCACCTCCTCCTACAGCATATGCTGACATTTGACAAGTTGTAAGCTTGTCTCCAGTAGCCACATCATAAGTTTCATCTAGAACCAAAAATTTGTTTAGGAAAAAGCGAAATTTTAATTGAGATAAAATATTTTTTATACAATACTAACAATGCACAAGAATTACAGCTCCTTTTTCCTTGTCTAAAACATCGATTACCCTAAAACGGTTTTCAACTTTTCCTTCTACAGGTAATCGTTTGTGAATTTCCAAATATTGCTCACCATGTAAAATCTTGAAAAAAAAAGTGTATGTTAAAATTATTAAATGTTATAACTTATAATATTTAAACTGGAAGTTATTAAGTTTTTTCTCTCACTCTGGTAGGATCCAATTGTATTTCAGGTACAGCGTCTTGTATAATACTACTGCTCATGCAAGCAGCAGGTCCAAATGTCACATAAAACGTTGGTACTAATGCGAAATTTTCATGATTTTCATATAAATAACAAATATCTTTAGGTTCCTGTCTTGTTGCACCAACTTTAAAGATTAAAGTGGCATTTAGATATTTCATAAATTATTTGGCATACAAATAAGAAATTGTGTTACCTCCAAGAGCGTAAAGAATAGAATCACGGTATTGATAATTGGTTTGTACAACATATTCCTACAAATGCATTAGAAAACATTAAAAGAAAATTGTTTGTGGTTGAACATAATACTGCTTTTTAATAAAACTAACTTTATTAGAAGAAGAAGAAGAACCAGTTCTCAATTGTTCCACTGCAGTCATTAACTCTCCAGTTACATGCTATAATTATATAATAGAATAAATAATTATAATTATATAAAATTTATAATATAACTATTAAAAAAAAATAGTCATTGTGAATATCCTACAGTAATTGAATCAAAACTCTTTGCACCATTCATATCAGTGACAGCAGACCAGTTGGCACGCACAGCTTCTGGAGTAACTATGTCATTCAAATTCTTCCTTAAAAGTGTACCATTCGATCTTACAAGTTGACCTTTAAATCCATTATAAATAAAAATTAGGGTTTTTATTTCACTAGAATAAATATTTATAAATTATGTGTTATTACTTACATTTACCAGCCCATCCAATAGCTGATTCAATGATTGAACCATTTTCTTGACAATCTTCGTGACACAGCCACATTACAACTGGAGCAATTAGTTCTGGTTTAAGCTGTTGGAAGAACTCTGATAAATAAGATTAATAATAGTTGAATTAAAAATAAAATATATACATAGTAAAATTTAATATTTCAATATTTAATTACTAACCAGGTGGAATAACATCTTCTGTCAATCTAGAAGCAGCAGTTGGGATAATCACATTAGTGTGAATATTGTTTTTGCTACCTTCAATAGCTAGAGTATTCATAAATCCAACAAGCCCTGCTTTGGCAGCACTGTAATTTGCTTGGCCAAAGTTACCATATAAACCACTATTACTAGAAGTCATTATAATTCTACCAAAATTTTGTTTGCGCAAGTAAGGCCATACTGCTTTCGTCACTTTCATTGCTCCTTTCAAATGTACATCATGAATAATGTCTATAAAATTTATAAAATTAAAAATATTATCAATACTGTTTTGGAGGTTTTGATTTTGCAAAACATTAACTAATTCAAATTACCCCAATCAGCGTCTGACATCTTCAAAAAAGATTTATCTCTCAAAATACCGGCATTATTGATTACAATATCTACTCGTCCAAAAGCATCAATAGCAGTCTTAACTATCTTATCACCATCAAGAACATTATCATAATTGGCTACTGCTTTACCACCTATATAGACATTTTTTTGAATAGTATGCCAATTCAGATCTATTAAATTTCATAACTGTGCTGAAAAATAATTTACCTATCCTTCGTATTTCTTCAACAACCATATCTGCCACTTTAGCAGCACTCCCATCTCCATCTCTGCCAGTTCCCAAGTCATTTACTACAACGTTTGCTCCTCTAGAGCCAAATAAAAGTGCATATGCCCTCCCCAAACCTATTTAAAATAATAAGATCATTTTAATAGCAATTTTAAACAACTAACAGAAATATAATTTAAATAACATCAGACAATGAGTAAACATTATTCTGTATAAACAGTTAGATTTTGCACTAATGAGATTCTGAAAATATTCGAGATAAGAAAGCTTATGCTTAACGTTAACAAAAAATACTTATGAACATAATCTCAATGAAATTACCTGCTCCAGCACCGGTAACAATAACAACACGTCCATGAAATCGTAGATCGGACATGTTTTCTCAATAGTTAACAATTAAAATGCAAAAAAACTTTAGCTATATATAAAAGCTGCGTGTCTCGACAGCCGGTCGTTCGCAGAATGAACTGGCAGAATTGCAAATCGCAGTATATCTAGACGTAGCTCGAGCGCTTAAAAAGTTTTTTTTAGAACTCCTGATATCACTTTAGTAAACACTCTGATTGGATATACTATTGCACTCTGCTTTTTACCTCGAAAAATAGATACGTATAAAGAATGACCATGTACATGCATACGTATTTACACATACACTAACAACAAAACCTGTTGAAGAATGTGAACTGGCGATTGCTCATTACTTTCATAACACTAGTGCCACTTTTTGGAAAAAATAATTTAAACAAATTACTGTGTATTTCAATGACATTCGAAAATTTAATTATAAAATACATATTTCATAATTATGAATATCAAACAACAAGCTAGGATTTTGATCAAATGCAAGTATAATCATCATTAACGAGTTCGTTCATATGCCTTCTGCATGTCGGTAAAGTAGATTTTGCTCTAAGAATAAGCTTTAAATGGCATCGAAAGAGAGACCGCTGTCAGTGAGTTTAACTATATGTAGTTGGCTAATTCCAGACTAATACGATCAGCCAAACAGGGCTAGGTAACCAATTTTTATGAAACTTGGTATAAATATTGCTTATATAGTAGTAAACTTCTGTACAAATTTTTAGATCATTATTACTGCCGGATCAAGAGTTATAAACAATATTAAAATTTTATTGAAAATTTTTCAAAAATTTATTGAAAATTTTTCAAAAATTTATATCTCTGTAACCGTAAGAGTTATAAAAACGAAATTTTGTTTAAAATACATGTCAAAATATAAACTTTGAAATTAATAAATCAAAAGTCATTGTTAACAATTTTTCGAAAAATTATTAACTTTTGTTTTATACAAATGACGATATCTCAAAAAGTGTTATATTTTCGAAATTTTTTGTTTATTCGATTCATTGACTATTTATCTATAATAATCATTAATAAAATTCATAGAGCGGATTTTAGTAATGGTTCAGGGAATAATTATAAACATCGTCCTCTTGAGCCGCCGCGCCGCCATAACTTTACGTTTTAATAAAAAACTATATCTCAAAAAGTATTACTTTTATTTTCGAAATTTTTTGTTTATTGGATTCATTGACTATTTATCTATAATAATAAGCAATAAAATTCATAGAGCGGACATCGGAAATGACTCAGGGTGTCATTATAGTTACTTGCTAAACCATGACTAATATTTGCTCTATGAATTTTATTGCTGATTATTATAGATAAATAGTCAAGAAATTTAAGAAACAAAAAATTTCGAAAATAAAAGTAATACTTTTTGGAATATAGTTATTTATTTCAAATAAAGGGTTGAGGAGTCGCGGTTCAAGAGGACGTTGTTTATAGTAACTCCTTGAATCATTACTTATGTCCGCTCTATGAATTTTATTAATGATTATTATAGATAAATAGTCAATGAATCGAATAAACAAAAAATTTCGAAAATAAAAATAACACTTTTTGAGATATCGTCATTTGTATAAAACAAAAGTTAATAATTTTTCGAAAAATTGTTAACAATGACTTTTGATTTATTAATTTCAAAGTTTATATTTTGACATGTATTTTAAACAAAATTTCATTTTTATAACTCTTACGGTTACAGAGATATAAATTTTTGAAAAATTTTCAATAAAATTTTAATATTTTTTATAACTTTTGATCCGGCAATAATAATGATCTAAAAATTTGTACCGAAGTTTACTACTATATAAGCAAAATTTATACCAAGTTTCATAAAAATTGGTTACCTAGCCCTGTTTGGCTGATCGTATTAGTCTGGAATTAGCCCTAAACATATTACATATAAACCCGAAGTACATGATCATGAAGGTAATGTGCCGACACTGTATTATCCGGGGAGGTTCACCAAATATCTGACAGGTGTTACCGTCAATTAAGTTTCAATGACCAGCTCGGTCGGTAAACCGAGATAAAACGTTTTCTACGTTATCATCTCATATCTACCTAACCAACAGAATCACAACCAATTATAATAATACTCCCTTAAATTCTACGCTTGTCATGTATTCCATGTATACTTTGAAAAAAACGCAAATGTCTTTTTTTTTATCTTGTCTATTTTCTGCGTAATAAAACTTAGATTTTTAAGTTCCTAAGAATACCAAAATGTACCAAATTACTGATGTATGTATTTCTCAAATATTGTCAGAGATCATTTTAAATATAGCTGTTTTCCCTTTCTCCCACAGAAATATCTTTTTCTAATCGCTCGCGGACACGGCCGGCGGTACAACGCCTTCGGCTTCAATTCAAAAGTTATTTTGAAATTTAATTTAATAACTATTTTTATATCCATATTACGGAATACCAATTAAAACAAATTGTATATTATAATAGTTATCTTTAACAACTTTTATAAATTTAAAGACTATCACGTTTAAAGAAAAATTATTTTTGGTTTATTAGTTTTACTTTATATCTTACACAAAAGAAGTAACAGAAATTGGTTCTATTTTCAGAAGTAATTGTTTTGACATTTGCGGCAGCAATTCGTAACGCAATTCATACAGTTTGGCCACAACGATTCCGTATACGCGAACAGGTGCGCCGTATGTACTATATTTTTCCTATTCTTAGTGGTTGCAGTGTTACAATGATTCAGCAAAAATTAACAATTATAAAAATACACATACACACACATAAATATATACATATCCTTTAATTTATAATTGAAACGGCAACAATTCTTTAGAAAACAGCGAGCTTGTTGGAGAGTTTGCAGTTGCGAATTATCGATTTCTAGAAGAACACTACCTGACGTGAAGTTTTTATGGTTATTGCGACGCAGCTTATATTCGACTTCTGAAACATTTTACGATGAGTTACGCACAAAATGTCAATTGTGGCATTAAATATCGTCTACTTTTTTTCTCTCTCTTTTGCCATCTGTAGACTCTTATATTTTATGCGTAGCAAATAAATTGAAATATTCAGACATCTTCCAAGAGATACGTATTTTTGCAAAATAAATTCTAAACATTTTACATGTAACTTCATTTTCCATATCTCACACATTACGCTATTAAAATTTTTTATTTATTTATTCAGTACCAAACACTTTCATTTAATATTTCAAATAGATATGCTCGGATAGTTTGCACATGTACGAGGGTAGTTTGATAAGTCAATGACACTTGGAATTTCTCACGCAGAACTTAAAATCTAACACTGCTCCGTCAACTGCCGTCTATTAATAGACTACTGTCAAATTTGAGTAAGCTGCGCCATTTAGTTTGTGTTTGACAGCCATTGAGAGCAGACAACCCCGTGAATTTTAGCAAAAATGAAAAAAGTGGATATCGTGTGCTGTTTAAACATTATTTTTGCATAAAATCCCATCGTAACCAAGGAAAATATCGATAAATACTATGGGGACTATGCACCATCAATTTCAATGGTTAAAAAATGGTTTACTGAGGTCCGTTGTGGTTGTATCAACACAAGCGATACCGAACGTCCAGGTTGTTCCAAAACGGACGTCACGCCAGAATCGTCGATAAAATTCATGAAATGATATTGGACGATCGGATAATGAAAGTGCACGAGGTGGCTGAGTCTGTAGGCATCTGAACTGACCGATACATCACATTTGACACGAATGTTTGGACGTGAAAAAGCTATCCGTGCAATAAGTGCTGCTATTGCTCACACTCGACCATAAGCGCAGCCTGGTAATTACTTCAATGGACTGTTTTTGGCGATGTTCAGCTGTAGTCCGAACTAGTTTTAGCACCGTTCCGTAGCAGTGGACGAAACGTGACCCATCACAATACACCAGAGACCACGGAACAATCAAGAAAATGGGGTTTTCCGGGTGAATGTGCAACGATGAAGGCCAAGGTAAGCCTGTTGGCCAACAAGGGTACGGCCACAGTTTTTTGGATGCACGCTGTAGCGCATTCACATCGATTAGCTTGAATAGGCTAAGATAAAAACGACCACAAGACGATGCACGAGTGCACATGTGCGTAGTCACCAAGGTACAAATCCATAAATTTGGCTACGAACTGGTTACTCCATCCAGCATATTCTCCAAATGTAGCCTCCTGTGATAATTTTCTGTTTCCAAACCTGAAGAAATGTCTGGTCAGCAAATAATACAATGTAGCAATTGCTAATTTAATATCTACGGTCCAACTGATTTGATAAACGACCAATAATCGGTCGTAATATTACGTTTTATCTAACAAAGCCAGAATGACGCTTACTTGAACCCAAGAAAATACATCGTACAAAACAGTGCATTGCAGATGGAGAGTAGAATAACCACGCTTCAAAATAAACTTGGTGAAAAAGTCATCTTGGTACGGTCACCTGTATCAAGCTGTCTCCATTGTTTTACATTTTCTTAAGGTTTTCGTATTACTTTTCAATAAATTTAGATTATGAAAAATAGGGAAAATATAATTTCCACGTTTCATTCTACTGAGAAAAATTGACTGGCACTTGACAGCGACGGGTAAGTATTAATGGAATAATATTACGCGATATATGTTGGTAACAACTATAAAGATAAAACAATCTATTCAAATTGTTGAAGAATCCGTGAAAGTGTGCTTGGATATTTACAAAGGATGCATGTCATATACTACACTTATTTGAACATATATGATAGAGGTACATTAGAAAATCTTTAATCACAACAATGAGCAATCAGTCGTCAAAATCTATTCACAAACCCATTTGTCAATTTGGAGCCTTTTCAGTAATGTTTTACGTAGCTCCTGCGCGAGATCATCTCCACGAAATTCAACGAATTATGGCATCCCTAACGTGGCGCAGGAGGTATTTATAGACAGGCCTGTGTACGCAATTTCTCAAATTGAGTACAACCGATCGGAACAATTGTCGGCAACTTGATGATGGAACTCAAGGTTAAAATCTCGGTAAACATCTACGATAGTTTGTATACTATCTAACGAATATAGATGACTATAGAACTACACATTTCGTTCAGTATAATCCTGATGTCCTCCTGACGTACGTTACTACCCGATGCGGTTTGGACTCAAAGAAATTTCACAGTCACGTGTACTTTAGAAATCGCGGATATTCAACGCCTTGTTATAAAAGTGTCACAAAAAGTCCCGATACTAACAATAACCGAACAATACTGTGTTAATGTACGGGGATTATAGAGTAATAGTGATGTATAACATATAAGTTTGCAACGGTGCAGCTGATACGCAACCGTTACGCTCGTTCAAATTTTACTACTGAACGCTCGTTGTTTTTCCATTAACAATTCGTTTATAGTAAAATGTATCATCATTGCCACAATAATAAAAAACATTGCAAGACCGTGAGAAGATTAACTTTCACTAATGAAGACATTGGAAATGTGAGCAGTGCAAAGCAAAGGAAGTTGATTAATCTGAGAACAACGGGCACTCAAACTTCATCGGAAGATAGTGGAAATGCGAGTACAGATGTGCAAAAGGAAGCAGGTAATTTAACAACCGAAGGATCTGACACTACATTGAACGTAAAAGATACCTCGAGCATTTATTTGAACGAATTGAAAAATATTGGCGATCGATTGCGTGGTATTCATAAATCAGTTATGCACCTCAAAAACCTTGAACTAGTCAAGAAAATTGCACTAATTGAACATGCCGATGAGGGTGAACTTGTGAAAGAATTCAGGGATAAAATAGATAGAAATTGCATCATTTGTCAAGGTCAAGGTAATGTATGACAAACAAACGTAAAATCGATATTGTTAAAACTATACGTGCGAGAATAGTACATGAGTTTTTCAATTTCTAGCAACGTCTAGTAGCTTCATACAAATGCCAACGCGCGACGAGAGAATACCCTTCGATTTGCAAAAGCAGGTGAAGCTATTGCAGCAAGAATTTAAAGTTGTACAGGAGAATAAACAAATGTTGCTAAGCGTGCTAGAGACTTTGAAGGAAAGCAAGAAAGGAGTGAACGAAACACAGCAGAAATCGAACGCTCACGCTAATCGTACCCGCAAAATACCTAAAAGACAATGAATGCTCAGCAATTTTTCAAGTTCGAGCGTTTGCGTGACAAAACTTTGTAATATATAGCTTACGCACACTTTTTTATCTCGATAAATGTGATAACGTGCGCGTTTTCCCCCTCTTTTTCTTCCACTTTCACGTGCTCAAATTAACGCAACTTACCGCCATCCACGCACATAGCTTACATATCCTTACTAATATTTAGTTGGCTATAGCCACTTTTAAAGTATATCGCGAGAATCGGAATTGAAAAACCACTTTGTTTGAAAAATAAACGAACAAACCAACTGATAATATTTTCTAGTTTTCGCGCGCCGTCTCAATCGTGATATATGCATTAAGATCTTGAATTAAAGGTGAATGTCACGTGACTGTTATTAAGGATTTGTGATTTTAACAAGACTTCCATGACTTTCGGTAGGCATTTATTTCCATAAATATATCACAGAGACTGAAAATTATGTATACTTAGAGCAAATATAGTTGTACCGAAAGTGATGGAAACCAATGTATTTATTTGAGGTGCTTTTAATGCTAATTTTTGTAAATCATCATAAAGTACCTAAGAGTTGAAACTGTACGAAATGAAAATTAGTATTAAGTACTTTAAATTATCGCAATAAATACTCTTTAACGGAAACAGAAGAAACCCAAACTTCGTTTCATATACAAAAAATGTAGCTTTTTTAACAATAAATCTACTATCTAATTTTTGTCTCTGTCTCCAATTAATGATGTTCACAAATATTTGTCGCTGTATATGATTTTAGCGCCGTTCTCAAAAGAGCGTGCTTCTGAAGTACGAGTAACCGAAAACTAAGCTGATAAGTAAATACATAATTTATTGGCAGTTATTACAGGCTGATAAAACATTGAGAATACTCGTCAATGTTCCAAACAACTAGTTGAAAAATCAGAATTTCACCACGGGCAGTGTTCGATGTTGTTTATATAATTTTAATTTTGATAAATATTTTGATATTCAATTCACCCAAGATTTCGAATCCAAATAATCTAAATCAATACTCGGTATCTATTTCGATTAAACATTGGGTTCATTTACGTAGATGATTGTTATTGCCTGGGATTTACTGTTCAACAAATTCGATGATTTTAAATGCTTTCCGTGATAGAAATCTATTTCGTAGTTGCCGTCTTTTGAAACGTCTTATAGACAGTTTGATAACTGTAAAAGCTTTCCAATAATCCGTATTCTATGCAGGTACGTTCGATCCTTCGAAAATTAAAAAAGTCTATGTATACACGCTTTGAGTTTGTAAAACGTTGGCGAAAGTGTAGCAAGTTTTATTATACACAGTTAATCCGTCGCAGGTAATCCAAAATATGCTCTCTCAAATTTTCCAGCTTAAACGCTATACATCTTGCGGTACCGAGCTTATGTACATAAAGTCGTAATAATTCGTTTCCACTTTTACGTCAAAGCTTCGTGTGTTATTTTAATAAGATTCAATGCCTATTTAACATGACGTGCTTGTAAAATATGCTGATCTGAAAATTGCTAAGAATGTTTTGAATCCTATGATTTATCTGTACTTTCTACGTATGGTGAAATTGTTTCAACTTAATTGCAAAGTGGACAGGGAGCATTATTATACTTCGATTGACGAGTCTGCGTATAGCATGCTTTAGACAGAGATAGATGTTCGGAAAGGAGAGAGAGAGAGAGAGAGAGGAGAAAAACCAAAAAGTAGAGTGAGCGCGAGTATAGTTCGGCGATGTGCATATCTTTGGTCGACAGTGCTCGTCGGCGGTCGTCCACTAGAGGAGCTTGAGTGCTTGAGGAGTTGTGCCACATCGCCATGAGTACGAGGACTACCTCGTAAAGATTGCCGCTGCCCGCTGCTTTCTCACACTCACGTAATATATACACGCGCTGCAGATATTCTACGAACCGGGCGGCGGGGAAAAGGCAATGGAGTCTCTCACCTCCGCGCGGTAACAAAGTGTTGATACATTATCCCTGCGATAACAACGAGGACGAAGGGCGTGTGCGAGATGGACGACGTGGTGCTCGAGTTGAGATCCGAGATAGAGCGACTGTCCCGGGAACTGGATCTAGCTTCCACCGAGAAGGTCCAGTCGGCCCAGTACGGTCTTGCTCTACTCGACGAAAAGGCTCAACTCCAGCAGCGATGCAACAACCTTGAAAGTCTCTACGAGAACACCAAACACGAGCTCGATATCACCCAGGAGGTTAGTTTTCGCGCGGCACTCACCTTTTTTGGACACCGCTTTAGCTGCCTTTCTTTTTTTTTTTTTTTTTATTTCATTTCGTTTGGTTACACCTGCACGACGCACGCGACTTTGCAATATACTTCTGTTATTTATTAAATAAGCGTAATCTCTTACGAAAGCCAGTTTGTTTCTGCGTTACCGCTACTTATGATTTGCAACGGAAGTTATTTTAACTTTTGAACTTAATTGATGGTCATTACCTTATTGCACATGTAATTAGATTACATTGGATTACTAATCACTCATATCTCTGCCTAAATTTAGTGGACTGAGTTTGCTCATGGTTGTGATGCAAATGTTACACGTTCTGTTATATTTTACCTTATTTCATTTAACAAGTAGTTAACAGGTAGCTATAGTTTATTTTATGACTCATGACAAATAGAATTAAATTTATTCAAATGATGTCATGAACAATTTTATCTTGATTTCTTTAATAATTCTTTAATAATTTTTGTCAGCAATATATACATGATTTAATATTATAGTTTAAATTTCTGAAATTTACTTTACAAAAGACCAAAAGTATTAAACCTAATTTTGGATTGACTGGAATGTATGCGACCATCCTAACATTAAACTGAACGCCATGTCTCCCAAAATAGAATTTCATGTACCCCTTATATTTTGAGTATTTCTAAGAAAAACACAATTTTATGAGATTACTAATAAATGAAAAAGATCTTTCTGCTCACTTTGTGGCTTAAAAATTTCATAAACCATGATTGACAGTATTATGTTTTTGCATATGAAATATTTTAGATATTTATAATTATTGATTTACATTTTCCAGGCTTTAGCAAAATATCAAACAACAACAAAATTAACAACAAAGAGTGGTATTGAACAGGAAGAGAGCTTATTAAATGAAAGTGCTGCCAGAGAAACTAGCTTACAGACTCAAATTATTGAGTTGGAAAATGAAGTCAAGCAGGTAACAGTTGTTTATCTATTAGTTATATTATATTATATAAAAGTAGTACACTAAAAAAAAGATGAATTTCTTTTAGTTACGCCATGAATTGGAGCGAGTGCAAGCAGAGCGTGATCATGCTCTACAAGAAAGAGAAGACGTAGGCAAAGACCATTTAATGGCTGAGTCAGAACGTAGAAGTTTACGTACAGAACTCAAAGAATGTAGATTTAGAGAGTCTAGGTTGTTGCAAGATTACACAGAGCTTGAAGACGAGAATATCTCTCTGCAAAAGCAAGTGTCCACACTGCGTTCAAGTCAAGTAGAGTTTGAAGGTGCCAAACACGAAATTCGCAGATTAACTGAGGAACTAGAATTTTTAAATAGTCAAGTAGAAGAGTTAACAAACTTGAGGAGAATTGCTGAGAAACAAATGGAAGAAGCATTGGAATCTCTACAAGCTGAAAGAGAAGCAAAATATGTTTTAAAGAAAGAACTTGACCAGAGAATGAACAGCGAGTCCATTTACAACCTCAGCAATCTTGCACTTTCTATTCGTGGAATGACGGATGAGCAGAATATTTGTAGTGATGGTGAAGATGAATCTCCAGCATTACGAAGAATTGAAGATGACTTGAAAACTCAAGAGCCTGGTACCTCTACGCCTCATAAGCAGGTGAGCAATTTACCTATATACAGACTTTAAGAATCTTCATAATGAACTTGCATGGTTATATTTTTTTGTAACAATTCAGGTTGATTTGTTTTCTGAGATTCATTTGAATGAATTGAAAAAGCTTGAAAAACAATTGGAATCAGCTGAAAATGAAAAAGCAATGCTAACTCAAAATCTGAAAGATTCGCAATATGCTGTTGAAAAGAGTCAGAGTGAACTTCAATCTTTTATCGCAAGAATAGTCCAGTTGGCTGCTCATGTGCAATCTTTACAACACATCCATTCTAAGCTACCAGAAAAACAAGGCGATGATACAACACTAGACAAACTTAATTTGGTAAAAATAAATTTCACTAAATCTTTGTTGTACGTATGCTAGTGTATACTAAAATATTCAATATTTAAAATCTTTTCAGGCTATTATTCAATACCATCAGTGGAGTACTATGTCAGCACAAGAAGTTCAACAGTTGCAAAAAGATTTAGCTGAGCTAGAGAAAGGTTTGACGATATCTGATTCTACTCAACATCTAAGAACAGAACTGACAAATCTTCGAAATAAGGTGAGTTTTTTTTCATTGTCATGTACTCAATATCTATTTCGCAAATATAATTTTAAATAAATTACTGATTTCATTACATTTGTCTCTTTCTTATGGTGTGGTACAAGGAAGTTCTCTCTTTTTATTTTTCAACTTAATGAATATTTTATTTGTAATACAATAATGATAAACATTATACGGTCAATATGAATCATCGATTTGAATGAAGTGCTTAGAAAAATATTTGAGACCAATTGTGGCATTTCAGATACCTGTAACAGAGAAGAGACTTCAAAAAAAGGTTGGGGAGTGTGGTCCTTCTAACAATGTATTTAATAATTTGATAGTACAGTTTTACGTCCTCAAGTAAAAATATATAGAGCTTATCAATGTCTTAACCATGCTATATACACAGACTTCTCTAAATCTTTCATTGTTCAGATAAAAGTCGTCAGAAATGTTTATTGAAAGTTGTTAAACGAGATATTTTTTTCTATTAAAAATACATATACATGTTATTTTTAATATATTTTATGGTCTGAATCAGTTTTAAAGTATTCTGTGTATATTATTTACCGACTAAATTTTGAAATGACACTACAAATGATGAGGTCAATCTCATGGTTGTTGCATCCAAATACCTCTACAACTGTCCTTGTTAATATTAACTGCATCATATATTAGTAGAAAATCGCCACATTATTCGACTAATCCATATTACTTGATAGGTATATTAATAAAGAAGCTTTTCCTCACTGAATCTTGTCTCATCTTTGTTGGCATGATCATGATAATTTACAGTCTTGAAAAGCCTGGATGCACGGAATGAAATATGCATTATATAATTCATACCTTCAAAAAGGAAAATAATTACTTCCACAATAAGCTTCTACAAAGACATAATGACAATCTGACTGTCATATATTATTAAGCCTTATGACGCGTTATTTTGACAATGTTAATTAGCCTTTTGAATTTTTACATCTATAACTTGTAATGTTTAATTAATAAAAATGAGTGGAAAATTTTGGTCAACGTATCTTTAATTGAATCAAGTAAATCAACATTCAAAGGGTTAATGAAAGTTTTTGCAAGAAAAATCCATACAGAATAAGTTGTATATTAACTATAATGGTTTTTTTAGCTGCTGGATACAGAGCAAAGGAGTATGTTGCTCGAATCAGATGTTAGCATCCTCTCGAAACTTGCAGCAGAGGCTGGCAGTTCATTGGAATCAGCTCAAAATGATCTTCAAAATATGTCAGATGAACTTGCTCAACTCTATCATCACGTATGCACAGTTAATGGCGAAACACCTTCAAGGGTATGGGAACTATAAAATCTTTTGGAAATAGTAGATCCAATTTTAATACTAAATTAACTGATTGACTGTTAAATTGCAGGTTATTCTCGATCATGAGAAAACTGCTCCTGAAAGCGAAGAAGACGGTGGTAAGATTGAATGGTGTAGAACGCTCTTCAAGACTGATATTAAAATTAACGATCTCGAGAGTCTTAGCAAAGCTAAGGAAATCACGAAGAGTATCGAAACGGCCATGGATCAAATCAAACATTTGAAATATGCCGTTGAGCATACGATTGAATTGTCTAAGCTCAAGGGTATCAAAACTGGAATGTGTGCTGTGTGTGAAGGTAATATATTCAAACAATTAGTAAGTTCGAAAATGGTTTCTAGCAATGATACATTTTTAACTGTTGAATTTAATTTTCAGCCTCTGTCAGTGAGAATAAATTGGAAGTGGCAGAGCTGCAAGAACAAGTGATCCGACTGAAAGCTCTGCTGTCGGCTAAGCGGGAGCAAATAGCGACTCTGAGAACGGTTCTGAAATCCAACAAGAATACCGCTGAAGTGGCACTGAGCAATCTCAAGAGCAAATACGAGAACGAGAAGATTATAGTGAATGAGACGATGCTCAAGTTAAGAAACGAGCTAAGGACACTGAAAGAAAGTGCAGCGACATTCTCAAGTAAGTTTGGCAATATTCATACGTGATATTGATCCTTCGTATTGATCTGTCAATGTAAAATTTATAAATAACATTATTATATCACGTTTGAGCGCTTGCGTTGGCACGTATTTATTTTTTAAGGTTTAAAAGTCGAAGTTTTATCTTATTAAAAATGCGCACAGTCTTATCTTTAAAAGTTTTTACTTATTAATATATATCTCACACGCATTTTATCTCGATACATATAATAATCTGTTTGTTTGTCCCTCTTTTTCTTCCACTAACGTGCTTGAACTAATGCTACTTCTCGTAATACACGCGTAGCTTTAGCTTACATATTCGTACTAATATTCAGTTGCGTTACCTTTGACTTGGGATTAGCATTGGTTGTTTGTCATAAAACATCTTACGTGGCTATTCGATTCTAAAGTCGATGAAGCTTTATAATTCCTATGGTACGTAAACCATTAACATAACATCTGGTAATTATGGAAAAAGTGATTAATCAATGTCAGTGGAAGAAAAAGAAACGTTTATATTATATGCTTTATATCTCATCCATTTTATTTTACCTCTCATTCGTTGGATTCGACAGATTTATAATGTTAAAAAACACTAGTTTGATCTGAGTAGTCCGTTATTACGCGTATCAAAAGAAACATTCAAAATTTCACAACTGGAAAAATGTGTAGATATAAATCGGTTTTCGCAAGCATTCATTTATCATACACTTATCTATTATTTGGTGATGGAATACTGAATGAGAATCTATCAACGAGAAAATTTTCATTCTTATATCGCGTAAATCATCTCGTCATAGCACTATTGATGTAAATCGTTAATGCTAGATGTAGTTATAATAATTGGTGGTGGAAATCGTTGAATTTAACTGGAATTAGAAAATCACCAGTACAAGTCTTTTGAATCGATTACTAAATCAATAAATTGTTCAAGTAAATTTCTTGAAAGTAGCGCTCCAGGCAGTTCGAAATCCAGTTTCGTTTCGCTTTAGCTTGTCGGCATGCAATACGCACACTACACACACTTTCTCTTTCACGTGTCTTACAAAAAAAGTCCCCTCTAACAAGAAAAAATACTGGCCCACGCCCACAGGTTTGCGCGCGATGTTCGCCGCGCGTTGCGAGGAGAACGCGACTCGCGAGGATGAGCTGAAGCGCCAACTTGCCGTCGTCGAAGAGGATCGCAAGACTCTCAATCAGCTGCTTCGTCTTGCTGTTCAGCAGAAATTATGTCTGACGATGAAACTCGAGGAATTCGAGGTCGATCGGGAGATGAGGAACACGAGGCGGCATCCGCAGAACGCCGCTCAGGGAGGAGGAGGTGGTGGCAATGGAGGCAGGGGCCGAGGTAGACAGGCCCAGCAGACGAACCGTCCTCACCAGGGCAGGGACTTTTTCTAGAAGATGGTCAAGATATGGGGCAAAATATTCTGAGACGCGCCCAACGCAGAGCGCACGTGCGAGCTCGATAGACCTTTCATGAGGTTTTAAACTCCACAGACTACGACTTTTTTATTTAACATCTTTATAATATTTTACAAAAAGTTAAGAATTGTTAGTTTTTCCAATGCGGCTTGCGAGAAACTCGTTTTTATACACACTCAGAAAAAGAGGGTGGTTAAAACGTCGCTTTTTGCACACAGTATCGAAGTGTACTCTGATATAATAACAATGGTACAATACAAAAATATAGATAAATACTAATTTTATGCAATGCCAAGTCTGTTGAAAAATTAATGAGACTTTGTCTCAGAAACGATATCGATTGTTGAGTGAACAAATATTTATACGCTTTATTGTTATCTTTTCATATTTATAAAATCATCTTGTCAATATTACTAACCCAACAATCGAACGAATTGCCATAAAAGCTCGTATGGCGCTCTGTCAAATTTGTCCCATATCGCGACAATCTCTGCCTCTTGTTACAGCGTATCGCGCGACTAGATACGTAAGTCCACGGAATAGCTAACCACGTCTCAGAACGTGAATAAATTTTTAGAATGTTGACTTGCGCTAAACTTGCGTCTAATGAAATTTTTTATGCGCGAAAGAAGGATGAATCAAACTTCCTGTGTGTTAAAGTAACAAAAAAAGAGAAATTACTTATTTATATTTAACGTTTTGAATGGGTGCCGGGAAAAACTGTATTTTGTGCAAATATTTTTTAATATTATTATATTATGTACAACTCGATTAATCGTGAGGTGTTCAGTGATTTTTTTTACATGCGCATCAAATCGTGACCGACACTGCTATGGCAGTTTTCGTACTATATTTTGGCAGCTTTAATTTGTATTTTTTTTTTTTAATGTTACTTGTTTGTACATTAAAATGAATTCTATGTAGTTATGTTTTTGCTTCAAGTGACATATCCAAGGCAGCTAGTTTTAAAACAAATGAACATATTAAATGAATTAAAAAAACCTGGGAAAAGTTATATACATAAATTGTAAATGAACTACGTGTAATTGTAGTGATAAATATTTACATAAGAAAAGCCACCGTATCTCGTATGTTTATTGTCGGATGTGAAAATGAAGAAATTGTTTTTTCCGGGTTTGAAAAGAGATTATTATCCAAGTAATTTCATTTGTTAAAAGAGAACGATTATTTGACTAAGCTTAATTGTAATCAGTGATAAGTGTGGACAACTGTTTAACAAGTTTATTAAAGATTTATAATATTGACTATTAATTATTGTATTATTGATTACTACTTTTATTATTAGACTTACGAAAATGATATTTGAAGGATCGTTTCAACGAGCATTATTTTTCATCGTTGCCAATATTTTACTGTTGAGTATGTTTGTAAAACGAATGATCATTGTATTATATAGTTCAGTCTCCGCTCAAAATTGACTAGACTACAGTATAAAATAGAGAAGGTAGATTAAATAATAAAAAAGCGTAGTTTTAGCTGGCTCATATTCGCAAAAAAATTGTCGATGAACCTGTAAGTATTGTCCCATTTATGATACTTTTAGAGTATTTAGAAATTCCTTCCAGGAACATCACAAGCGGAGATTCAAAGTATGTCCATTAAACCAAACCGAGCCTCGTAAGCACCGTCCCTTGTCCTTCCTCCTTACACCACCGTATGAGCTGCGTCCACTTATTTATACAGATAAACAGTCGATTACTTATATTTTTCGAATGTTTTCAAAAGGCTGTTCACTAAATCTGTCAACGTAATAATTGGTGATTACGAATATTTGTTATGAAATAAGATTTACGATTATTCGCAAGAATCTTCTAGTGATGTGAATATGAGGATAGTTAGTTTTTTACATAAGACAATAAGTGTGAGAGAATTATACGAAATTTTTCAATTATTGTAATTTAAATTTCAAAGCCTCAATTGAGCTTTCTATCTAACTCGTGTACTAGTTTTCTTTCACACTTATACTACAACTGCAATGAAAGTAAGCAAGCGTCGATAATTCATTTTTCACGTGTTACTTACTTGTATAAGCTTAAACGTTTTGCAATTAATCCCCAATTGAATTCGAGCAATATTTTTCAATTACACTATAACGTACACAATGAAAATATTCTATTTTAATAATTTGTTTTAAAATATACATCACATCGTCCATAACAAAGTTCCTTTGTATTGAGCACTTGACCTCAACGTATTAACACATTTAGCCATTTAAAAACCCTTGTATAATATAAGCTTGACGTCTCATTTTACATGCCATAATAGATGTATTTACGAATTTGAATGTTTTATGTTCTGCGGTGGTGTTTGGTTTAGATATTTCGTAAACAATTTAGTAGTTGTGCTAAACAAAAGGAACGATATTTCCAAAGTAGGATAGAATTGAGGTTTTCTTGAAAAGTAGATTACGTGTGTACTTCTGAAAAAAAGACGTGCTAACATATTTCATTATTAGCAACTAATTATTACAAAAATGTTCCGTTTTAATAATCAAAGAAAAATAGTGAAGCAGTGTTCTATAAAATGTTGGCGGCGAACAAAAAATTGTGATCATTTGAACGAATTAATCATGTCGGAATTCTTTTCCAAGAGGAAAATTATCTGTAATATGCGCTCATGATACACAAACATTATTATAACGAGATCGAAAAATTTTGATAACATAAAACATATTTTTTTCTTGTTACACTCCGGTAGAATATAGTAATAGGGAAAAATGAAATTCAATAGTATTCAAACAACTTAATGTAATTTTTCTATATAAACTTATACATTTTTGATAAATTCTAGCCGATTCTACGTTGTACTGTACGATCTACTTTTATGTATTTTGATTTTAAAAGTATTTATTGACTTTCGTCAAGAAGTGAGAAAATTGCGCATTTCAAAAGCTTTTCCTTTTTTTGTAAATGTCGAGAATATGTACTTGTAAATAGTGTAAATGCACTATAGTGATGTAGTATTGTAAGAATAAGAATTTTTCAAATTAACTGGACGAATTGATGGCATTTTTGTGCCGCTACGAGAAATAAAAGAGGCGCGAAGAGATATTTACAACATATGTATTTTGTCATTTCGATATTTGTTTGTTTATACACGTACTAATGGTCCTGAGGGTATAAATCGATCATGAATTGGCAAAAGAATGACGTCCGCAAATTTTCCTTTCAAAACAGTGACGACGGTTATACGATTTTTCATAAACATAGAAAAGGAGTTGTAGAGCGGCGTTACTCGTAATTATAATTGATTTTGTAACATAAAATGTAATAATAAACATTTGTAACTCAAATACTGCCCACTTTCCTCCCCAAGCAATTGATAATTCTCTTATTTTTTATCTTTAGATATTATTTGGAAAAAGAAGAGTGATCATTAGCATAATTGGTATTTTTGACTCAATTAACATTAACGTGTATTTTATTTTATCTGCATATCACATAAATTACAGAAAGCATTAATTGATTTAAATAAGTTGTTAAAAACCATAAATTATAAATAATTCCGTATTTACCTTGTAAGGCAACGCGTAGAAAATCTGTTTGAATAGATGCCTACGATCGGGTAGCGTATAATACAGGCCAATCCAAATAAGAAAAAACGGCAGGTGCGCAGTGCAAAACCGGCAGAAACTATTGCGATACACTTATCCAGTGCGTGCGGGCTGTGACTCAATCACGTCACGTATCATATGGGATTGTTCAGGGGGGTTAATAGAGTAGCCTTTTCACTATCTATCGCTCCTTGTAAAAATTTATGAGTTGATTTCAATAAAAATGTGAGTGTTATCAAGTTGTTGTTCGCTTTACTAATAACATTCACGTAAATTGTACATGCATATTCAATCGAAGTAAGGAACACTCTTAACCTCATCAGTATTAATGGTATGTAAATATACAAGTAATTACATTTCAGCAGATTACTTGCGGTTAAAAGCACTGCTGATTTTTCAATTATTCACTGATTACAGGTGCTGTCTCGTTAAACGCTTATCTCTGTGAACAACGAACAAATATTTAACAACTACTTGTTTGAATGTAAAGGTTGTTAATAAATAAATGATTTTTTAAGGAGTTCAGTTTGAAGAACGAGTTTTATAGTATTTTTGCGGCTAGTAATAATATATTGATCAGCTTCATTATTTACGAAAGTACTGTATATAATGCCGTACAGATTTGATTGTTAGCTTGTCAATTAAACAGGACATTCCATAGTGTGTGTATTGTTGAGCACTAATACATCTTTGAAATAATATTTCCTCTCTATTTTCTAGTCAAAGTGCTGTTTTGTATGTGTTGAGTGAACCATTTGATTTTAATTCTTTACTTTTATGCTTTAAAAATGATAGCAGGCAGCTTGAGATTTAAATTGATATTTGTAGTGGTATTAATTGTATTATTCTGGCAAACTTCAAAATTATGGTCATCATATTCAGAAAATTCAAGCGCAAAAAAGATGATGGAAAATGGAAAAGAAACCACTCAACAGATACTTATTACCGTGTATTACGAAGCACTATGTCCTGACTCAAGAAATTTTATTATTAAACAATTAGTGCCTACGTTTGAAAGTCTTAAAGATTACATTGAAGTGCAACTAATACCTTATGGCAAAGCAGAAACAATTGTGACACGCGATGATTACACATTCAAATGTCAGCATGGAGAGCTTGAGTGTGAAGCAAACATAGTTCATGCTTGTACAATTAATAAAGTAACAGATTCCAAAAAGTCGTTGCAGCTAATATCTTGCATGATAAGAAATAATCTTGATCCAATATATATTTTAAAATCATGTGCTGATGAAATGGATGAATATAAGACTATACTGAATTGTGCACAATCCAATGAGGGCAGAAGGTTATTGGCAAAATATGGAGAAGTCACAAACGATTTGGTTCCAAAAGTCAGTTTCATACCAACAATTACTTTAGATAATGATTTTGATAATCAAATATTGATTCTTAAAAATTTAATGCCCCAAGTATGCAAGCGACTGTCTTCACCACCAAAAGTATGTGACAGTTAACGCATTCCTCAATTTGAACCATTTTTGTAATCCTTTGAACTAAGCAGCCATACCTTCTACTGCTAAGGCCATGAGTGCCTGTATGCTTATATTTCATGAATGTACAATATTTGTAAAAATAACCTTTGAACATGTCAAACTACTATTGACTCCACATACCGATATGCGACATAGTGGTATATTTTTACTTAATCTTAGTCGTAATCTTGCATTTTTGTAAAAATAACCAATGGCTACATATTTAATAGCAATCTATCATAGTTGATCTGTTTTGCAAAAATCATGATATGATTATAATAAATATGTGGAGATTTATAATTCAAAATATTTGCTTGCTTTATGATGGAAATAAAAAATTGTAAAAAAATCGTCTTGTTGAGTTGTATTATTGATATGCAAGGCAGACTAAAAATTCAAATAGATATATGTTACACTTGTGCTATATTAAAAAAAGTTTGTTCGTTTTCAATGTACAAAAATAAATTCCTTGCATAATTTTTCACGTACTATTACTTCATTTCTTTGTTGTTTTTTAAATATTAAAAACATAATTCTACATTTAAATACAATTCACCAAACGTAATTTCTCAACGTTTATAGAATTAGTGTGAGGTGTCTTGACAATTAACTAGTTTAAAATCAGCCTTTGAATCTTGAAACTTTGTTCTAAGTCGCTTACCGAAAGCTGGCGCAATATTAGCTAAGCAGGCTTTGTGTCGCTCTATTAAAGTGCTATCTATAGGTATATTAAATTAGTGTATAATAGCTTTCATTTCGATAACCGTAACTGAATTCACATGTACTCTATTTATTTTGCCATTTTTTAGTTTAGATTATTTTATTCAATAGTCTATCAAATTAAAAGAAATTTAGAATTTTTCAAATTGGGATTTTTATAAGACGTCAATTGTTTTCAATATTTGAGGATTGTTGTCAAAATTACGTCATCAGAAATAAATTAAAACATGACGATCATTCGAGAATTTTGTTGGCGATATAAATAAATGAATGAACAAACTTTTAACTCGTTTCAAACAAAATTTCAATTAATTGTGCGGATATGTCAAAAATAAACAGCCTATTTGCTTATATAGTTTTTCAAGTCCAAATTAGTACAGGCTATTTGGAAATAACAAAATCACTTGCGTCATACGCTTGGTGCATGAATGTCCAATTAATAGCTTCCGAATCGTCTCCTATAGTAGTACGGATTTCAAGAGAACTGTTTTGATTGAATTTCTCGACTCTCGTCGAACAGAATCCCAGAATAATGAGCCAACAAACATCCGAACGAATCAGATCGTATTTTCGTCAAACAATTGTAATCTTTTCTGTAATCAACTTTTCATTATTTCAAAGACGTTAAAAATATCAAAGTAAGAAAAAGGCCGAATTACATTGAAGAAGAAACGAGAAGGTATAAGAAGGCTAGTTGTATAATAATGATAGCTCTCGGGAAAATACAAGAGTCATAGAAACTGCAGCTCGATGAAAATTGCAGTTGGTGCACGTAGAGCAAAATCTCGTAAAGCCGTAATCATCATAACCCAATAGAATTATCAGCGTGAAACAAGAAAATACGTACCATTCGTGAGATTTATTTAGTTAGAATTAGCCTTTTGCCACGCAATTCACGTTAATACTCAAATAAATTATTTAAATCCAAATGAATGCAATTTTCAGGGTCAGATTAATACAAACCTAATAATCAGTTTAACAACGTCAATCTTACAATTTATGTACAGATTCGATGA
This sequence comes from Chouioia cunea, assembly GCA_030064505.1. NCBI lineage: Eukaryota > Metazoa > Arthropoda > Insecta > Hymenoptera > Eulophidae > Chouioia > Chouioia cunea. Next base: position 24,740,658 of record JAOPFQ010000002.1, read on the forward strand.
ATACATCTATCATACAATTTATATTCCAGTTTAACAACTGCTGTTTGAGTGTATCAAGAATACATTGGTTCTATTTTGAGTTGGGACAGATTACTGTATTAAATATGATTCTACGATTTATTCCTAATGTCCAATTTATCAAAGATTTTAAAGAATGTGAAGTAAACTTTGGAAGTTGTAAAGCTATTTTCGTTGGAATTTCACTACCTTCGTTAAAACACGCAAATACGTATTTATCTGGATTAAAATAGATTAGAAAAATTCTTTCAATCTCTGAAAATAAATAGATTTTTTTAAAACGTATGTGTTGCCAATATAAAAAAATTTACGTCAACAGCTACTCTCAACGGAAATATCTTTTTTATTTTTCGAACAGTTGACATAACGCTCATCAACATCCTTGAATTGTCAATACTAGAGATGAACAAAAAAAATAAATTTCCATTTTTCCCCGCGACGCAATATAGATGTTGTAAGTATAGGGAAATGTAGTTTGGCCTTTGGGGTTTTTGGCCAGAAGCCACATAATATACATGTATACATATAACACGCTTCCGCAAACGTCTAGTAGTGTACTATACGTAACGTAGATTAACGATCGACGTACTGTGTACTTTTTTTGCCGTTGATTTTCGCTCTTTTCGCTACATGTTTATCGCTTGCTTTTAGAGCGGTAAGTGCGTTTATTTGCGATTTCGTTGGAAAATTCGGAGAAATTCCCCGAATTTTCCGGATAAATTAAAATGTTGATTACATGTTACGTTAACTAAACATTTATTGATTTATTTTTTACGGAATGATAAACATTATACGCGAATAAGTATAACAATACATACAAGATATTGGAATTAACTACGAGGATACATAAATTTTTCAACGAATGTCAGTAATCGTTTGGATGAAATCATTGGAAATTTATTTGAAAACCCTCATTGCGATCTTGATCTGAATTCCGCGTCGAACGGACTAGAAAAACTAGATCAATGTTTCTCACATTTTCAATTTACTTAATTACTATCATATTACGAACATTAATAAATCAGTCGAACCACAGGCAGGAATGATATGTTGCCGCGAATATCAATCCACCGGAACTTTGTGCGAATTTAATAATGCAGAAAATAAAGATCTCACTAGGCCATAATGTCATAGCGTCACGATCTATTTGCAACACGTAGATTTCATTGAGGAAACGTTCTTTTTGATTGACACACTCGAACGCAGCGTAATCTGAATAATATGTACCCCGAAGAAAAGAAAAGAGTAATAGAGAGTTTTATTTTCAGCTTACTATAAAAAAATCATAAGATATCCAAAACGAGACAGAGATCGATTGGGCAATAAGCCATGCAAAACTCGTGAAGCAACAAAGAGCAAAAAAGAATGAACAATTGCGAGATGGTTATACAGCGGTAGTGGCTATTTATAAAAAAGAGAGGAGTTGCTGCTGCCGCTGCTGCTACTGCTACTGCGAAAGAGAGGGAGAGAGAGAATGAGAACGAGGGTCGCCGCTTAACCTTGCCCGACGCGTGAACCGGCCAAACTAGCGACAACGACGATGACGACACGACGACGGATAACTCATTTTAAGCTCAAGATACCCAATTGGGTCAAGCTGAAATATGTATACTGGAATCCCGCGGTATTTTGTTCGCCGCTCATCATCGTGTAGGTACAAAGACAATCGGGAATTAATTTTATACAATATTTGTTTGTATTTCTTCCGAACACATTTCCTATAACAAGATTCCTTGAGGCGGGCTTTTTTCCTTTCGCTTTGTAGTAATAACTCCCTTTAATTACGCAATGTAACCATTACAGGAATCTCTAGATTTTTAATGGTAACATTTTTATGTATTTTTCAAATCGTGGTTGGTGGTACATTGTTCAAATGAGAAACAAACCTTGTTTTGGAGACTTTATAAGAATCAGAAGCGGAACTTTTGAGACGTCTTGAAAATGTTTTAAAGGTTTATCGTATCTAGACAAGAATTAATAGTAGCGTTCTACAGTCAATTTTCAGAAAACGATGGTGGTAAATCGATGGCGTAAGCCTACAGAAGCTTAAGAATGTTTATTTCGTTGCAGTAGCAAAGTTTCAACTACATATATAGTTAACGAAAAGAAAAAAGAAGTTGTATACTTTAATTTGAGCCTTTTCTATTGGACGTTTATTAGAAGGAATATTCATTAAGAATCTTCTATCGTTAATAATTAAACAAATAACTGGAGAAATTTATAAAATAAATATGTTTATTATATCGAAGAGACTCTTTTGCCCGTTATACAGCAACATTTCATTAGATAGGAACTGAGAAATATAAAAAGTTAAAAGGAAAATTTACATTTACGTCGTTACATTAATTAGTTATCAAAGGCTGAAAATGAATTCCAGAATGATTACAGTGTTACGAGAAAAACGCAAGTATCGGAAAGAATTAAATCGAATATTGCAGGATTGATCGAAAGCACGACTGAAAGTGAGTTGAAGATACAGTGTCAAAAGTAACATCAAAGTATAAATTAGTCAAATATCAAAATAGTTCATTTAATCTTGACGAACAGTCAGTCTGGAAAGCATCTGTCAGGCGGTTAAGTAAGTATGTATATATATATATAACCGAGACGTAGAGCAGAGTTTGGATTTGACAATATGCGTACTGTTCCAACCTACACGCCATTTCAAAAGCAATGCTTGCAAGAGAGAGGTCCAGCTGTCGCTCGCATAACAGAGAATGGGCTGCTCACGCTACTAGCAAGAGTCTTTCCGACAGCATATAGTACCAAGTCGTATCTCGTATATATGGTTCTCGATTTATCTCTTCATTCGGTGGCTGTTACATAACTTTGCTAGTTTACCGCGCGCATACCGCTAATAGCACCAAGTAATGAAGCGATATAGACGAGTTTATACCGAGGTATATTGTGGCTTCCCACTAACTTTGGCACTTTTTACGACTTTAGATGTCCCTGGCGCCAATGTTTAATTCGTTCCTCTCTTTCTCTCTATCGCGTAATCTATTGTTTGTTTCTATTGTTCGATTTTCTCGCGAGTGTTGTTGCAAAACGCATAGTAGTGAAGGTGTATTTTCGTAATTCCTTCTTTTTTTATCTTGTTTCGCAGATTACACCCTTTGGGACTTTTCAGTATTTTTTCTCATCTAGATTTTTGAATCAATTGTTCTTTGGTACGTCTGCGTAGACTTCTTTTATAACAATTGATTTCATCAGAGTCCGCGAGATTCCGTGTACAATCGTCGCGGAAAACGGTGACGACGTTCCCGTGTGTAATCAGCGCGAAGAATACTCTGAAAAATGTGATCGAAAAATCAAATTTATATGATAGTTGGGTCAAAGCCCAGCCAATTGTTTTGTCCCGACAAATAAGGCCAACGAGCAACAAAATTGGCCGGCAGTCAAAGACCGAGAATAATCCACGTGCCGCATCGATCCCCAGCAGTAAGTTATTCGGTCTCTTAACCCTCCTCCTTTCCCGCCAAACTCGCGGTTTTCCGACGACAACGAGACGCGACCACTCGTAAGTGCATGCATATATACAGCTTTCATCTCCTATATAGATGTATTCTACTGCGTATTTATCTTGACGAGTGAGATGCTATGTAAATTTCATGGTTTACGATGTTTTTTTTCTTCTCCATACCCTGTATGTTTCTCTTGCTTGCTCTTAATAAAGGGAAAAGAATACGCGTGGTATCGGCCCGCGGAAAGACCAAGTTTGAGTGTCGTTTTACATTATGCAAACGAAGCATTACCCAGAAAGAGAAAGAGAGCGTATTCGCTGTCGCGAGGCTGGTTTTCATGATAAAACTTTTAAATAGCTAGTAAATAGTTAACATCTCCGGGGAAACGTAGACTAACTTTTATTCATTCGAAGCCTTCTTTCTCTCTATTCATCGTTCGTCTATTAAGATCGAGACTTATCTCCGTTGTATCTTACACCCTACGGTTCTACACTTCAGTCGCTTTACAGCGTGATAATACGCGTTTGAACGTGAATTACACGAGATTAAATGCACCCACGTTAAGATATCGATTATATATCCGCGTATTATTCAAATATCTGGTTATTGTTTTACCGCGTGAACGTGCTTCTATGTTTAATGATTAATTAACGTATCGCTGCCATTTTCTTATAATGATATGGTTTTAATGAAATGACAATGACGTGATCGATTCCCAGATTAATAATTGGTCTCGTTGCTCTGAAAGTACGGTTGATACTCGTAATGATTCATTGGAAATGTGTTTAACTCGAGATTACTCAATGATTTTTTTGTTAATTTGTTCGAACGAGAAAAATGTCGCGATCGTTTCAATGGAGCGATTTCCTTAATTTCGAAATAGAACACTAGTTTTGACGTAAAAAATGTTGTCTTTGAAAATATTCCAAGTGCTAGAGCTATTTGTATTGACACGTAAAATGAACATCATTTTCATTTCAGTGGAGCATAACAACAGTGAAAATTTCGAGAAGCCACATATAGCTTTGTGCGTCCCTTTGCTTAGCCCATACATGTATATGTCGAAATCACTTCCACTAAAAGATAATAGAAAGACTAAGTAGGTCATCCATTAGCTGTAACAAGCTCAAGTTCATCGTGTGTTGGCATATACGTAGTGAGAGAATAATATCATCACGCGAAAGTCCTCAGAGGGGAAGGCAAAATATAACAGTGTTGGCGTGCGACCACGCCCTCACCAAGAATCGCGCGCGGCCGACGATCTAGTCGCTCTGACGCCAACCCCGACTCTCTTTCTCCCTTATCTTTTTCTCCCTCTATCTTGCACGCCTCATCTCCCCTTTACTTTTATTTTGCATGCCCTTCATTCGATCGTTATCTCTTTCCTCTAAAAGCTCGATCATCGGCTCTTGCCGTTCATGTTAAACTGATCATGTAAATAAAAACCAAACAAACAGTGCTAATTCGTTCTGTACTAAAGGGAGTTTACGTCGAAAGCTCAGCTTGCGAAATATAGGAAATGAAACGAGGAGTGAAGTAACTGCGTGAGACTGACGTCGAGGTACTGAGAAGCGTGTATGTGACGAGTATACAGAGCGTCGACGGCGGCGGCGACGGCGGCTCATTCATAGCTCTGCTCTTGCCAGTCGTGTGTTCTCACGCGTGCGCGCAGCTCAGCATCAGCAGCAGTAACAGCAAGTGACTACCAGCCAAGCCCCTCACTGGTGCCAGTCTCTCGGTGAGCTCGAGCCCGACACCAACCTTACACCCTACCTACACACTCTTCTTTCTCTACGTCTCCGTTGTGTGCATGTTGTATTTAGTGTGTGTACATACGCGCGCGTGAGTGTTAATAACTCTGATTTATTAGACAGTGTCATATCTCTCGCGCAAGTGTCACCATACATAGTGTGATATATGTATAATATATATATATATATATAAATATATATAATATATATATATATTATACATATATATATATATAAATATATATAAATATATTATACCTATTTGTCAATCTTCAGTGTGATTCTTTTCTTATCTTCTCTTCATCCTCGTCTCGAAACAAACTTCAGCGACGCCGGCCGGCCTAATACACCGGGACCAATACGGTATGTTGCTTTTGTCACTCTTTGTCAATTCTTTTTTTTTAACATTTTGTCAAAAATGTAATTGTGAAAGCAACGCATTTATTGCAAGGGTTAAACATCGACTGGCACATGCATCACTTGTTTACGTTCGTTTAGTCTCACGTATTTTCATTGATCTTTCGTCACCTGTTGTCGAATGATTGTTACTTTTTGAAGTCAAGAAAAAAAACGAACTCTTGATTGACTCCTGATTTTTTCTCGGCGCAGTTTTGTTTTTTTAAGAAAAACTGCAATTTTCACTTTTATTATCAAGAGCAATTCGACATTTCTTACTCCGTTGAAGCGTCGAATCACTTTGACGAATAAGACTTGAAAAGTGAAAAGTATGAAAATTTTTTAATTTGAACTTGGAATTTTTTAAATTTCATAATGTTATCCGCGAATTTCAGTTAAAAAATTATATCTGCGACATCCATTTAATCTCGTACGAAAAAATACGAACAGGAGGGAGGAGGTTGCGAACTTTTAAAGTGCATTGGACGGTAAACATGTGCACGAGAGGCGTGTCTGGTGAAATTCTGTTTTCTTTCTTTTTTTTTTACTTACATAATGTTACTCTATGTAACTTTGAATTATTTTTCTCTTTACTGTTTTCTGTTTTTGGAAATGAGATAATGTTGTTAAAATTTGTCTTGCACTTGTTTATCATAGCATATGAACGTTTAATTTCATCGAAATTAATTATTTGGCAACTGAACTATTGAATACATTTATTTGCTAAACAACCATATAAAAAATCTTAATATTATAAATAAAATGTAAAATTGTCGCAAATATCAACAAAAACTGATTAATAAATCAAATCCGAAAACTAACAAACGATTAAAAGAATATTTCGAACAAACAAGTAAAATCAACAAGATAGAACGGAACATTTTGCATCTAAAAATCGAATGGCAACGTTAAATTTGGACGGAAAATCGTTTGCTGTGAAACTGTCAATAGAGAAAGTACCTAAAATAGGATAAACATTGGTTTAGTTGTATCATTGTAAATTGTTGACGAATTCACGGCACAGTGCCAGAATAAGCCCGTGGCCACGATGGTTATTAGAGGTCTTTTTGATCGGATAGTTGCGAGGAATTTATATATTTTTGGCAAAGCTAAAGCACCTGCCGCACGCGCGCTGCTCAAATTCCGCAACGCCAACAACGATATTAAACATGTAGTATAATGATTCTCGCAAACTCGTTGCGTGGTCTCTTACTCTCAACGAAAATTAATTAAATTTAAAAGGAACTATGTTCTTTCCCTCCGCTCCTCTGCCCTTTGCCTCATTACGTAAAACCAGTGGTTATGGTTGTGTTATGTGTGCGTGTGCTTTGCGAAATTTACATTTAGATGTGGTTTTCGATGTTCTAGCAAGTGTGAATAATTGAACTTTTGTACGTATAACATACTTTTGGAATATTACATTATTGTTGAAACAATTATTCGATACAAAATATACCGATACACAGTTTATCGTAGTTGCGAGTTTAACAAGATATAATTTTTACAAAATTTTTAATTTAAAAAATCAAAAAGCTTTTACATTGTTCTCAACTGGACAACTTTGCTATACATCACTTTGTCAATATGATGAAAAAGCACCGTGGATTTCACTGACAAATGTTTCAAATGTTGTGATTTATTGTTTGTATCAAGCTTTTTATTAAAGTTCAAGTAACATCGGAACACTCGGCAGCTTCAATTTTAAAAGGGTGTCCGCGCGATACTCGGGAAAAATGTTGCTTAAAAGCTTTCGTTCCACGAGTAACACTGATTTATCGTGAGGTATCGTGAAATATATTTGACTGGCATTACTTTATAAATACCGTGATTGATGCTGTCGTTCAATATATAATTAGTATAATAAAAGGATTATAGTCAGCGGTTAATTATTCTTGTGAAGATGATAACCGGGTTGATTTAATTCTTACAGTTAACAATTATTTAACGAAACTTGCGCTGTAAATTTAGAGGCATGTTCGGATCCTTTGTAACTAGGTCAAAATGGTTTAGTGACTGTATCCACAGTTATTTTTTATTCAAGCCTTACTGCGTTTTAGAAAAAGAATTACATTCCGTTCACGTCTATGACAAGTTTTTAAAGAATTACTTTTTGGCTTCATGTTTTCAAATAATTTTCAAGGGGATCATAAAACTTTTTCTACAAAGCTCTCACAGTACGTAAATTTTTTTCTACAACAACGAGAAGAATAGGGCTAGAAAATTGAACAATGTATTCAATAATGTAATCAATTGGTTAAAAATAGAAAATATATTAAATTATATTAGAGATTTTACTCAAAAACGTCATGTCTCATTGCGTGAGCGAGATATGTATAATCATTGCTATGAATAAATAAACACCTTCTAGAGAGAAAAATAAATTTTTAATAAATGATTATTTATTTAAAAGTGAAACACAAATTATATTATCATACGTCGTTATTTTTGGTAATCTAATAACCACAAACTATTTACAAAATAATCTTTAAAAATTGAGTTCAAAAGCACATCGGTAACCATGAAATTATTTCAAATTCGAAAATAGAACCGGAAGCGCGATGTACAAAAAAGAAAAGCATCGCCACACACTCGGAGAAAAATATACTCATCAAATGTTTCGAAAGTTACACGCAACATTAGCGAATTTAGTGTTTTTCAGTTTTCAAATAGTTCGTATACATATGTTAACTAGTTTATGGCCGAACGCCCTTTTTCTCTTTTCCGTAAATTTACGCAAGAAACTATACACGGAGATTGAGATTCGGCTACTTTGCAAGAAAGTTTGCCTCGGCGGGTTATTAATCATGCGTCCAGCTGTTACTATGGCTAAGTTTGTCTGATTTCTCTTCATATTTGGAGACATTATAAGAAGATTATTTGTAGAAATGTTATGCCACCGATGAGCGCCAATATGAAAATGCTTTTTAGGAGAGACCAACTTTTTCATAAACTCGAAACTATTTTTTTCATTAAATAGAAGAAATGTTATCGTTCAAATAACCTGTATGTTTCATACGAATTCCAGTTAGTGAAAAGTAATTTCTTTAATTTTAGACGAATTCCGATGAAATTATCCACACGGTTGAATGCTTCGTTTGGTTTCAATAGACGAAACATTTATCTAAAAGTGCATTTCATTCGAGTAATCACACCATGCTATTGTTCCATTGTATATATCGAATAATAATTCCCTATGATCTGAAGATACGATATCTCTGACGAATGCTTTTTGGAATTAGCGTACAAAACTAAATTATTATTATTAAATTTCAATAATTAAAACAGAATATGTGCAATGTTGTAGAATAAAAATCATGTAACTATTGATTTACTGTAATAAACATATTAATGCTTTATTTTATAACATTTTCTTCATCGTTTAAAATGCTTTAAGGTCAATACAGGGTTTCGTATTTATATAGGAATTGTATACAGCAAAACTACATTCTAAAATTAGAAGTCAAAAAGTAAAATTATTAATGTCGAAATTGCACTTGAAAATGTTATCCATAGTGCGGCAAATAGTTGCCACTAATGAATGTACCACGTGATTGAAATCTCAAGCTCATGCAATTCGATCTCAAGAAACAGCACACGTGTGTTCTTACTCTTGAAACGTGCTTATCGTTATGCGCACAAGCCAAGATATAAAAAAAAAGAAAAAAACAAGCAAAAATCACGCGTGTGACGTGAAAATCACGAAAACAACGTCGTTCAATAAAATGGCTGATCAAGCGGAAGTAACCAGAGCCAATGACAGAAGTTGCACGTCGCTGAAAGACAATGGAGTGATTAACGATTAACGTCAACGGTAAATTGGCAAGCCAGCAGCCATCTCACAAGAGCTTGCCAATATTTTACCTCAGCTACTACTTCTAGTTCTTCGTCCAAATCTTGTATCTCGTCTCTCTCTCTCTCTCTCTCTCTCTCTCTCTCTAGTAATATTATATTATTTCTGCCGCGAGTGAATGTTTCCTGGCTATCTAATACGTAGGTTTATATTTTGTTTTGGTTGAAGAGTCTACTGCATCGATTGAGAAATTCGAGAAAAACCTTTGCACGTTGAAAATTACAACGTACAACGCTGTAGTTACGCATGTCATTTATTATATATATTATGTATTATGCATTATTATATTTTTCTTGGTAGCTGTCGAGTGTATATGTAACGTATGACACACGTCTGACTAAAGCCATTTATTTCTACTTACGGCATGTTACGTATTTGGCGTTCTGCTTGCGGACGCATGTTTGTGTTTGCCTTCATGCGTGTTTGTATTTCAACATAATTGTATACGTTGTTACAAGTAACTATAAGTATTTCCGGCTGTTATTTTTGCAACCGATTCTAATATAGGGTAATTAAATAAAAACTTATGGTCATATGTTTACATTTTCTAATTGTGTATCATCAACCGTTTTCAAACATCCCCCCTTCCCTCTATTTCTCTCTCTCTCTCTCTCTGTCTCTTTCTACATTCTTCATATAATAACTTTCTACTCGCTGTCAGTGAACAAGAAAAATTCAAAGCATCGTTTATCCTACAGCAGCAAAGCGTCCTCTTGGCGACCACAACAAAAGAGTATTTTTTCTTTTGTGCGCCGTTGAGAAAACACGTGCGCAACTAAAAAAGCTGTCTTTTTTACAATATGCACACTTCCAGTGACATTACGTAACGAGCAGCATAGGACAATAGAACGCTTTGGAAAAATCGACTTTTCTAACGACTCTGCTGCTGTTGCTGTTGTTGTTTGCGCTTTTCCGAAGTTCTATTTTGCTGAGCTTCGAGTGGCCGCAGTTCATTAGGGATTTACACGTCTGACTGCCTTATGGCGTTGATTGCTAGAATTGTATATTGGCTACGTGATATTTTGCCTTTTTTATTTATTTTTTTTTCGATAACTCGCGCAGCTCTATAGAAAAATTCAATGATCGTTCAGTGTTACGTGATTGTTTTATGACGTTTACTTCTATACCGATAATTGAAAAAAATATTCAAAAGCCTATACGTAATATGTCTTATTCATCACATTTAAAAGAAAAATAATTTGAATCGTAATTCGCAGCTTGTGCTTTAAGATTTTCACAAAACAAGTTGAATAAAAAGGTAATTTTAAAAGCCCACGCAAACTATGTTCTTTGAAGAAAAAGTTCAATTAAACAATTCCGCAAACGTCGATTAAGGCAGGAACAAAGAAAGGTAGCAGAGTGCTCTGCAAGTAGCCTCAGCAACAAAACCAAACATCTCGCTTTCGGAATAAGATAGTATAGGTAACACGCTGAGGGCATATACATAGTGATACTGGAAAATCTCATATCTGGAATCTCGCAGCGATAAGACCTAGAGGAGAGAGAGAGAGAGAGAGAGAGAGAGAGAGAGAGAGCTAAAGTGCGCACGCTGCAGAGTCTTTTGCTTTGTTGCATCGTCCCTGTATACAGCTCTTCGTCACGCTAAGATAAACGGCCTAGAACTCTATACTTTGGATCTTCTTTTTTTCTAAATTGCGTAACTTTGCTTTTACGGTCTACTTACTTGAGATGCATCTTTGAGGATTTATAGCCTTTGAGTTTTTATGTCGAATAGTTAGTACGCAGGAAGATTGAACAAAGAATTCTTATAAAAAATTTTATTCGATTCGCGTAAAAGATATTCAGACATAAGGTCTTGTATTCTTTGTTTGTGTGGTTTTTAAATTACGATTTCGTATTAAAAATTAATTTTTGATAAACAGGAGTAAGTGATTTTATGAAAAATTCTTAAATTACTTTCTTCGTTTCATTAGAACTTTCGTATAACGCTAATTATACTATCGTTGCGTATTGAAAAGTATTGAAAATTTTGCTCTTAAAATGTTTTAACAGAAATACATTTTTTAAATAAAAATATTTAAATGCATTGAAATAGAAAGGTTGGAAACTTTCAACGAAGAAATTAAACCGACATTTAGCCAAATTGAAATTTAATGACCTGAAAAAATCCAATAATACGTGCAAATATCAGTTTTCCAATGGAAACAGTACACGCGAAGCTTTTTAAATTCACTTTCAAGCATATATTCCCTGGAAGAGTGTATCTATGTCTCTAGTCGTCCCATGTAAACAACAAAAGATAAAAAATCAATGCTCGCCATGAGGGTTTTGACGTAGCAGTAGAAGCAGCAGCAACAAAAACACCTAAAAAACATTCTCATCCTTTGCAATGCGCGCGAAAATCGTATGGTGAATTTGGACGCAAACGCAAGATTTACGACACGATCCAAGAAGTGGAAAAAAAAATACTCTCGCACATCTTTCAACGTGCGTGTACACGGGCACACCAAAGATAAGGTAAATGTTTAGTCAGGCGAGATGGAAATGTGTGTGGCGCTTGACCTCGCACGTGGATGGAGCTTAATGATGAAATAAAGCTGCGGCCCTATGTAACGGAAATACATTTCTGTCGAACGAGGGAGAGCGTTTTTCAGACGTTTTACGGATTTATTTGATAGACCTCTCCCCTTTCACCCCCAACCGTTTATTGATATGCCAGTGGACGAGGGGATGAGAGTTATATACGCATATCAGCGTTTTACGACATACATATACATGTATATACATTTTTTTCTTCAAGAAATATGGATCTCGAGTGTAATGGGTAGAGCGTAAAAATTGTGACAAGAATAATTTACTGATGGATGTATTCGAATCATTGGTTTTTATTGTTGGATTGTAACGATGCCTGAATTGGATTGTTCCCGTGATCCTTAGCAAATATTCCTCTGTCATTTGAAAGGCATTAATGAAAAATGTGAGCTTTTAGACTTTTTATGTCGATCGATCTCCAATACTGATACGTTTGTAAGTTTAATAAAATTGAAACGAATTCTTATTGGAAGTTCGTACAATGTTTAGATAGTAATATCAACATTTGAATAACTAGACGTATTTCTACTTTCTGGAAATTTCCTTTCAAGTTCGGGGTTGGCTTAATAAATAGAGAAATGGGTAATATCAAGTATCGAGTCGATTTTTGCGAGCATACATGTTTATCTTTTCTACACTACTGACTCGCCAAAGTGAAGTTATTGTTAATTGCCATGTTCAATATCAATTATATTATCACAGCTTGGGAATGTGCCACTTTCTTTTCATAATCAAATATCGTACTTTTTTAGCGTCGTACACATATTAAAATGAATGCATTAAATAACGAAATTAACGTTACAATACTGTTTTACTACTAAAAAAACATACATTGGTCTAATTTTTCATAATTTCAAATCGTGAATGAATGAACAAACCGCATGGCAGAGTGCTAATGACATAACTAGTGCCGATCTAACTCATACATCATAACAAACTGATTGGGAGGAAAATTCAAGCACGACACTACAGACCTTATTAGTGAAAATGTCAGCTCAGTTCGACATCGGTGATAATGAGTCTACTCGAGTTTTGGCCTCATCTCCGAAAAAAGAGAGACAAGTGGCTTCGTCAGCAACGCCCTTATCTCCAATCTCGAAACTTTTTTTGTCTTCTGTGCGCCCCAATATATCGCCTTGAGCGTAGGATCGCGAATTCATTTATTTTACAGTTTGCCAGAACAAAAAAACTCCGGTGGATCGATACCAGACCATCACCTTCAACGACTTATTCTGTTCGCTTTGATATTACAATTCAATTATTTCTTTTTTTCTTTTCAATCACTCGACCTTTCTTACATAACCACGCTCATTTTTGATATTTAAATAATAGTTTGTTTGCTTTATCTAAACAAAATCTAAAAGTAAATTTTAAATTGCTTTTTACTCAAATTATGTTTTTCTTGAAGCGAAAAATTCAGCGTAGAATGTACTTTGAAAACTTTGCTCTTTATGTGTTGACCCAAACCTTTGCACTCCGTTTATGTTGACCTAAAAAAATTGTCGTGCTGGATGGACGTAAAAAATAACACTTCAATTTTATAAAAACATATTCGTATGCCAAGAATCGATGTGACACTTTCTCTTGCTAAACCGACAAAATTATCCGTGACGAATTCTAGGAAAACACAACATATAGTACAGGAAAAATAAGTTTAACGTATTTCAAAAACTAGTTCATGTCGATATACGTAATTATCGCTTTTAAGTTAATTAAGTACAATATATTGTACAGTAGTTGAACATGTCTCTGAATAATAACAATCAGTCGTGTGTTATAACGCGATTTTCAAATTTAACTAATGAAGTAGATCTGGTTAAAAATTTACTTTAAGGCGATTTTGAAAATAACAATAAAAACGACTTCGTTTCAGAAAATGCATGAAATATCATAATTCAAGACGAGTGAAAAAGTGAGTTTACCCGCTAGCACATATTTCTTGGAGAAAAAAGCTTTCTAACTTTCCGCAATAGCCACGCGAAAATCCGTCAACATCTTGTTGTTTTTCTTTTTGCCAAGAAAAAAGTTTCACGTGCGTTCCCCTTGGCGTTTACCTCCATCAGAGCTGTCAAAGAGCTAATATCCCCTCATTCCTCGGGCTCGCTTGACTCGCCTCCTTTTGTTCTCATCTAATGTACCGTCATTTTTCCTTTTGGTGCAGTGCAGCATCTGTTGCGAAATATAAGGCAAAGAGGTACGCAGTGCCTGTTCAGTACGATGTTTTCATCTCTGACGCTAGGTCAAATCCCCAATGGATTTTTGCAAATCAAACAGCACGTAAGGATGGAAGGTCTCTTACTGTCTTTTTTTTATTGATATAGAACGACGATGATTGGGCACACATTGTTTATCTTATTATCTCCTATACGTACGTTCAAATGGGGCCATTGACGGAAATGCAGAGAAAAGGTTTTTCGTATAAATTTTACAAGTCTGGATAACGGGCCGCGAGTTTTACGGCGAAGTTCGGTTTTTATTTGCTGACTTTGAGAAATGTAATAACTGTGGGATATCAAGACGATGCGATGCCGACGATTTCAAATTCTAATTTAAAAAAACAATTGAAATTCTCTATCCTCTCCTTCATTAAAATAATATTTCGTTTTTTTCTGTTCTTATATGTGTGATTGATTTGATCAGCGCAATAAAATGCCATATTGACCTTATAAAAGTTCCATTTTGTCAAAAGAACTGATAATTTGTGCGTTAAATAACACGAGTTAAGTGATATGTGCTTCTAACAAACTCTTGTTAGAAGAAACAAGAGTTTGATCAAATATAATTACTATATGAATGTTCATAGTTCTCGAATTGGAAACTATAATTATAGTGATTCAAATATGCATTTTCTCTCGACGGAACGAGTGAAAGCGCACAGGAAAATAGAGAGGGTAAATAATGCTAGAATGCGTGGTCCCGAAAATACAGTATAGGCAACAAAACCAGTAAATTAAGCCATAACTAATGCTCATTGTAATACCATATATACATATGTACACTTCATCAATGACAAACAGTAGTAGTAGCAGCAGGAGCATAGCACGAGAAACGAAATGTGCGGAATAATTCGATTAAGAGCTTACGACATTCGCTGAAATTGCTCGGCGTTATAAATGAGGCGTGCAACTCTAAAGACAAAAGACATCACGCACACACAATTGCGCGTGCGTCCTTAATTTTCATCGCATTCCGGTGGGTTTGGTCGCGCGCCACTTGGACCGAAAGGAATTCAGTGGCGCCGAGTTTAACAATGGATTTTGCTCGTTGGATGAGAGAAACAAGTGGCTTTTTTTCGACGGCCAACAATTCCGTTGTTTAGGAAATATAAACTATGGAATAAATAATTCGATTTTCTTAAGTTGAAGGTTACACATGGGTCGATGGCGCGCAGTACGTTTGCTCAACGCTAATTACATCGAATGGGCAAACTGTCTAGTTTTATAACGATTTAACCCAGAATAAATGGACTCTTATTTTTTTTGTGAAAGAAAGTTTTATGATTTGCCGATGAGAACACTAGTGATTAATTTCGGATCATGCTTCCTTGATAAAAAATAACTTGTTCCGATGATTTGTGATATTAATGCGTAGGTCGAAGAAACCATTTGCGTCACGTACACATTGATATCAAACTAAATGACGTATGTGCAATTATACGTGAAGTATCTCTTCCCACGTGTTTATTTTACGTCGGTATAACGTAAAATTCAGTGCTTGCAGAATGATTCCTAGAATGTAATATATGAAGATAAATATTCATAATCGATGAGCATTAAATATGGAAATCGAATTTTTTATCTTTGCAGAAACAACATTATGTATGCTACTGGATTTTACTTTTAATTCGAAAGGTTGAAGATTACACGTCATATCAGATTTAATGTAATTTCTATTTTCAGTTAAATATAGTAATAGATACGTATCGTATTACAATGAAACACATATTCGCGATTCAGACAACGAAATACGATGTAAAAGCATCAGTAATAAAAGTCAAAATTACAAGAAGACAAAATGAAAATCGTACGGCTATAAGAAAAATCTGTAATCGATATGAATGTCTTCGAAACTATTTAGAAGCATAAATTAATAATGTCAGAATATAAACCGTACAATTGATTAATCAAGGACGTCAAATTCATGCTCTATGAGATGATTTTCTGAATTCTAATTTTTAATTTTCGTGAAGTATATCCCTATATAGAATAGGATTCAAATAATCGTAAGACTAAATATAAACTTCATAAAATTAAATGAGGAAGTGAAAACGGTAACTTTAATAAATACAAACAGTGAGCGAAAATCATGATATTTTAAAAGAAAACTTAGTTGTAGATGAAAAAAAATTGAGTTAATTTGAAAAAATCCCGCACAATGATGGTAAAAACACAAGATCAAACAGTGATCGTCGGAATGCTGCAAGTTCGCGAAAGCTCGAGAACAGTTGGCCGTGGTCTGCGACGCGAGCCGATATCTGGCTCTTACAAAACGCACTTAAAAATAAAACGGACCTTGGAATCTCCGCTTCTCGCCTTGACTCGTCAGAGGTTAAGACTTGCACACACGTGTTTCTCTCTATTTTTTGCCCGATGTTTTTGCTTATTCTCAAAGAGGGTCGTCACACTGTAATGGCCTAAAGATTAAATCATTACTGTTTGACTATCGCCCTGATAAACTTTTTAATTAGTCGTTTATGAGCTTCTCATGTGCTGATATTTAATGAGCTATTATGACCGTGTTTCAGTGAAAAATCAATTATGTTTTTCTAAGAAAACAATATCCCAAATTACGCAAGTTGCAAGGTAATAAACTATTTATTTTTGATCCTCTAGCAAATTTATTTTGTAGATAGTACTTCACTATATTCAACGCGAACGCTTCTTCGCTCTCAACAATGTTAAAAGTGGACTTTGTTATGACTTCTATATAATTCAGAGAACAAAAGTGCTTCAAATCCCGCATACTATGCTTATTCATTCTATTGAAGTATTTTTTTCAAAATTCAAAAAGAAGCTAACTTTTTCAGGTGATTGCTTATGTATGCGCTTTCGGAATACAATTGTCGGCGAATGCGCATTATTGTCAGATTTTAAGGAACAACATATCTTGTCGTTAGAACAGCTTTTATCGTTTTTCCAGAAAGCTCTTTGTCAATTGCCAATCTCGTAGTAAAAGTTTACTGCTTGCCTTAATTTCATTTTACCACTACTTTCTCATTTTAATAAAAATAGTTCATGTACTCGTAATTCATAAGTTCAATTAATTGAAATAGACATTATTTCATGGATATTAGTACCTGTATCTGAAAATTTACGTTTATAATAGGCTACAAGGTACATTTATAAATAAAAAAAATCAAAAGAAAAATGCAACACCATTTCCATCAAATTAATCTAAGCTTCGATAATCACATTTGTAGTGAAAATGAGGCTTCATAGAACGGCTCTGTTGCAGAAATGGCGCGATGAAAGCGAGGTGGCGAGGAGGAGGGGGGATAATGGACAGTGAGAAAGGGGGTACAGCCAGGGTAGAGCAAGTCTACAAAAACGCGTTTGAAAAAAAATGAGAGAACGAGCGCACTTAGCCCCGTAGGCACACGAATGCGCGTCCGATAGCTCTTTGTAATGCTATCGCCGCCGATCGAAAATCAAAGCGCCCTCGTCGCGGTTGGCTGCTCATTATTCGCTCACACGTGTGCAATACACCAGATGCAACTTTTTTTCTTTGCACTCTCGCTTTTTACGATATTGCTCTGTTTTTATTTTTATACTCTTTGACGTTTGATGCATTCTTCAGATTTGACGGTTACATTGATGCGACTACGTTGTGGAAATTGTTGCAAAATTGTACGAAGTGAAGAAAAAATAACTTCATTATAAATCCGAATGACATTAATGGATGCTGATTTGGGTTTGAAATGAAATTTACAGAAAAGTTGAAGCACTGCTGAATGAAAATCGATTTTTTAACAAAAAATTACTACAAAGTTAAAAGTGTTCGTTGTGGAAGTCATTAGTAGCCTTGAAACATTTTGAAGTTCATCGGATTTTGATTTTTCCAATCGACTCGGGCAAGCAATAATACAATACCCTTTCTTCTCTCAATTCCTCAATTAATTGCTTTTGAAAAGCCTTTTCAAACTTCATGAAAATTCACCATTCGAATCTTTGTATAGATCGAATTTGTAGGAGTAATAAGAATATAATAAATACAATTCCACTATAATTTATTATTGAATTATTTTAGCCAAATGAACGATATATTAAAAAACGGAGTTCTTCTATTTCCTCGTGACTAAAATGTCAATATTCTGGATCGGTGAATTTATTAATTAAATTTGATTCTAAAATTGCTACATTATGTCTCATTTTTGCCTCCACCATAGCTTGCAAAATAATCCTTTCTCGTGTTTTCTAAAGATACTCCGTACTGTAGAACTAGAACTAAAAATAAGATATGATACGGCAATGTTTCCCGTTTTGCGTTGGTTATTACGTTGGTCAAATTAGAATAAAGCTCGTACGTTTCTTTTCCCCGAGATTTTCCGGAATATTCCTTCGAGATGTGGGAAGTCATGCTTTAAAAGTTGCAACGAGAAATAAAATAGTGAGCGTAAAAAAATTTCATCCGACGTACATTCGGACTCATTTTTTTTCTAGCAAGGTGGAAATTTTATTTCACAAACGAGCATCTTCTCGAAAATGACGGAATATTTGCAAGTCTCGAAGGCGATATGCCGTAGAAGGAGATTGCGCGTGCCCCATTAGTGGCAAAACTCGATGCACACGTTGCTCGTTAACCTTTATACACACATAGGCGCATAAAGCTCGAGTGCAGTATGGTGATCTGTTTGGTAGATGATGTAAACGGATGCGATAGTGCTACGAACGAGGACGTTTGAAATGATACCGATGCTCGAGCTGTACAGGCTTTCGTTAATGCTTCATCGCTCTGTGTGGAATTTGGAATTTCCAACGGATGTGTATCAGAAACGTTGTAAAATCTCTCGAGTATATGCTGTAATTTTGGAACTCGAAATCTCGAAATATCATCTTGTGGTATTTTTCGACTGCTTTTCAAACATCTGTATGAACAAATATCTTTATGAGTAGGATATTGTTGAGATACCTAATGCAAAAAACAACTAATTTAAAATACATCACTTCTTAATTATTATAGTAAATGTAAAAACATAAGTTGCATTTTTTGAAGGTAATATTATAAAAAAATTTAGTAAATTATTTGTCAACCAATAAATTATTTTCATTGCCAAATTTTTGCCAATAATTATCATTACTTCAAATCACTTTTCTTTTCTTTTATTCTTAAAGTTGCGTAAAATCACAATTGATATATTTGACCAATTTCAAGTTTATATTATGTTGTTTTTTTTCAAAAGATATTCTTGCATGTTTGCAAAATATATGCCAACAGACTTATGTAGTGTATAAAACAAATAAAAAATAATCTCATAACTCATTGTTATTATTATTTTAAAGCAGCATATTTTTTTAATCACAATTTACAAACTTGAAAGTTCTGTTAATAACAATTAAGAGACACTAAGGAATGTGTATAGGTAGTTAAGTTCAATACAAGCAGTCTGGTATAAGTATCGACTGAAATTTGTATATAACATAGATGTAAATAATTTCAATTAGTCAATTAACCTTTGACAACGCCAAACGACTTGACGATGGGATTCCACTGTTCTTTGGCTCGTTTCTGTAACTTGCTTCTGCTTTCTCTCACTAGTTCGTATAATCATTTGCGTTAAAGGGTAAATTTGCAGAATGTCATGGAATTTATTTTATCAAGTTACGAACTTTCAGGTTTTTTAAATTTTAGCACAATATAGACATTCCATTAACACCGTAAACAATTGTATCGATAAAAACTAAGATAAAAAAAATCGTTATGTTTTGATTTTTAGTGTCTTTCGTCTGAACACATAGTAATGAGTGGATTTCAAAATTGAAGCATAACTTCATTGAACTATAACATTAACTATTAATTATAAGCTATTATAATTAGCATGATCTTCTTAAAGAAATTTTTTGTCTCACAAATGAATTTCTCATAAAAATGCAAACCTGAAATAATTTTCATGAAACAATCTTTTAAATTCGACAATCAACATTATCCGGTCAGTATTCATGCATCGTCTCAGTCAAGCCAAATGACCTTGTTTTCCTCATCGCACAAATATGTTGCCCCACAGAATCGTCAATCGCATTTCAATCACACCTCGCGATTCAACAGCACACGCGCATTCTCAGTTCGCTCGCTTGCAGCAAATATTTACAAAACCGCGCACACACAAGCCAAACTACGTCGATTAGTCAGACTTTCAATATGAAAGGAAAGTTTTTCTATGTTTGGCTCCGCAGCCAGAGATTATTGGTTTAAAGAACGAAGATCGAGATTTATCATAATGTCCCATAGAATGTCCTGGTTTTCATTGAAAAATGGATTGAAATTAAAATTAATATTGGCTCCTTAAAATAACAAGCGTGGACGATAGACGAAAAAGACATTTTCTTGGTATTTTTAGATGGCGAAATATTTCACTGATTTGGAAACAATCACGACGCATTCGTTGCACGTTATGCATGTTGCAAAGGGGATTAATTATTAGATATGAGCTCATTGAATCCAACACGATCCTTTGAACATTGTTTGCTTTAATTAACGATCGAAATTTGCGTTTATTACTCGCACGAGATAATTATCTATAAACAATTCATACGTATAATCTCGATATAGAAGCTACGGGTAATTTTCAAACTCTCTTACAAACTCTTCCTTTTCATCGCAAAATAATAAACGAATCTTTTGTTGAATTTTATAGACAAAAATGTCGACATTACGCCCCACCTCGACACCGGGCGATTTGAGTAGCGCCGGTTCGGATCGTACATTGGCAACGTCGACCGGTGGCGGTGGCAGTTCGCATACGCACTCGCATAGAAAGCATCAGCATCATCACAACAGAAGTCGGAGTGCACCAAGGCAGTCGGAGAAACCACCACGCAGACGACGTCTTAATCCTGGACATAGCCTCGCATCCTTATCCGATCATATCATGCTCTCCATGCTCAATGCCAACATCATCTCTATCGGTCAGTTGTTAAATTTGTGTATATATATATCTACATATATTTATTTGTTTTTAGGTGATTTTTTTATTGCGATGAGGAGCTTTCTTGCAAAAATTCGATATTCAAATCCTACTCAACATAGCAAAGTTACTGTAGTCTCTGCAGCAATTAAAACGCAAATAAATTCAATCAAGTTTTCTCCGACGTCGAAAATTGATCGTAACTTGTGAATAATACACACCCGATATCATTGGAAAGCAGATATTTCCAATGAGATTGGCAAACAGCGGATAAACTGTAGGCGGAACGTCGAATATTGCCTCTCTTTCTTCCTCTCGACATGGACGATAAAGAGAGAGAGAGAGAGAGAACCCGAGGAAAAGCCCTTTTCTATTCTTATTCGCAGTTTCGAGTTTAAAACTGTTCCATCCCTCCCTTTTTTGTCGTAGCCTATTTGAATGTCAAATCACTTTATTAGCAAGTCGATCGTACTAATACGGTAATCCATTGAAAAACCGTTATTCTTTTTTGTCCTCGATTCGTTATATAACGAAACGTCAAACATATTTCAACTTTGCAAGCTCCATTGAGACTTCATAGTCACTTGGTTTTTTTGTTTTGGAAACAACTTCCTTCATTTTCTTCTTTTTTTTATTTAAACATTTTTTTCGTTACGATTTATCATTTAAACGATCTTGTTGACCTCTTTCCTAATTGAAAAAATTAAATATTTGTTCGTGGCTTTTACTTAAACAACTCTAAAAAGTACTAGACCAGTTACTTTTGATTACTCGTTCAAATGTTAGAATAGAGAAACGCTGAATAATTTTTTTTTCAGCGTAAGCAAGTTACGATCCCAAGTCATCGACTTTTTGTGGAGTGCTTTATTTTCAGATAATTTACACGCGAGACTTTTTGGCTGCGTATGCGTGACTTAGAAGAAATGCTAAGCACGAACGTTCGAAAAAAAGCTGCCAACGAGAACCATGCAGCGTATTTAAGAAATATTTGTTGTTTTTTTAAATACCGTAATTCATAGACGTTGATCGTTGTTTGTACATTCGCTGAAAATCCCATACGTGTCCTAAAATGAATCTAAAGAAAATGTTCCAGTCGTTATTGATATTCTTTTCCACGAGTCAATGTATTTAAAAAATTGGAAAAGATCGCGAACTCTTAAAAATAGTACATTTTACAGATGCCTATGCTCCTGACTTGTACATACTGTTTCCTCATATGAAGAACGCTGAATACCATTTTTAAAAGCCACAATTTTTAGACCATTTTTGTTTTGCTTTTGTTTTCTTCGATGACATTTATCGTGACATCATTATTCTCAAATTAGAATGTAGCAGAATTATTATTTTCATTTAAACTGCTAGTTCATGACATAATTGAACGTGGCCGATTTTCTTACTCTACTGTGCGTTTCTGAACAACAGAAGTATGGGAAAGATAGAACAGAAAGAGAGTACGGGTGAGCTGAAACGTAGGCGTGGAACCAGGGCTACAGGACTTGATGGGAACCCAATAAAATATTCATCAAATAAGGAAATTAACAAAGTTGAATGTACCCGTTGTAGAAAGTAGAAATTACAGAAATTACCGAATCAGAAATTACAGAGGAAGAGAGAGAGAGAGAGAGAGAGAGAAATACACACACACACACACACACACACACACACACACACACACACACACACACACACACACACACACACACACACAAACAGTTACGTACTAAAAAAACACGAATATACTTGCGTTCAATAGTATTTATAACCAAAGAAAACTTCAACTTCTCATGTTTTCAACGATCTCTTTCATTCAGAGTCTCGGTCTAACATTGTTGTAATGCGAGACGTAAAACGTGTTATTGCACAGTCAAGCCACGCTATTGTTCATCGACTTCATTTTGCTCCCTAGAGAGAAAATATGATATTTTGCTTCGGATAGCTAGTCGGAGAAAATAGTATTTTGTGCTCAGAGTACGAGAATAAAAAAAGAGAACATTGGCCCACAGGAGTAATAAAAAGTCGAGGTTTCGTGGAATTTTTCGGACGCGCATAAATTTTAATCGACAAAACTCCGAAATAGCAGTACTAGCAACACCAGTCAAGAGTAAAACGGAAGGAGAATTCCGAAGGCGTGTACGTGTAGGTGTATTATATATATATATATATTTTTTTTTTACGCGTCTCGATCGCCAACAAGAGAAACCTCCAAAGTGAAACCGAGAGTATTCGCGCGTTATTGAAACGATATTTTGAATTTATACTTGAGACGTCTGAAGGATATGTCTCTTTCTCGCCCTCTCTCTTTATAGTGGTATTTGGAATTCCTTTAGAGATAATTGAATTTACAAACCCTAATGAAATTCTTGGTTCATTTTTACCTTTTTGTGATATTATCTCCAATCATTCAGGTTTTTTGATAATTTTTATTTCGTTTAATTTTTTTATCACAGCTGAAGCTCATTATAGTCGAGCATTATCGGTGAGTATTCGCAACGTTAAAAATTTCAAACAACGTAATTATTAATGAGATTTTTATAAAGTGTATTTTATATAGCTTTCACATGAAACATTTTTTTCGAGTTAAAATAATTTATTATTGTTTGCATTAACTTTATATACTTTTGTGACATTTTGTTACAACAGTCAATAATTGTCTAACCTTGAAGATTCAAATTGAGGAAAGAAGAATTTCGAGAACAAAAATAAATGCAAAGAAATGCGTGTTTTTTCCTCAATATCCGCACGTCTATGTAAAAGAAAAAAATCACAATAGGCCATAATTGTCTAACTTTGAAAACTCAAATCGTGAGAAGACGAACTTCGAGAACAAAAGTAGATGTGAAGAAACATGCGCTCTCTTTGACATCAGCATGTCTACCGGGGGGAAAAGATACAAGGTCGAAGCAAAACACGAGAGAGCAAGTTTGTATATATACAGTAGCCAAAATCCGTTGATCTTGACACAGATGTCTTGTACGTTCTCGTGGGACTTTGACCCCATCTCTCTTTCCGGCCGGTGACTCATTGGCGCGCGGGCGTGCGCTTCAGGGGTGTTTTTCACGTGTCACTTCGTTGGAGGGAAACCTATTAAGATGTCATTTGACAGTCGATTATGGACTCACTTCAACCGAACTAGGTCAGACCTTCGATTTGTCTGACAATTATTATTGCTTCCTTGAGCAGTGGAGTAAAATTACTTTAAATTGAAGCGAAATATTTGAACACCTTCGTCGGTTTAATATTGGTTGGTTATGAAATCATTATATCGTGAAATTTAAATTGTGTCGTAAACTATTAACTATTTTCTCATGCCGTTATTGAATTTTTAGTACATTTCAACGTCAAAGTTATTTTCGTGTTGTGAAGCGCGTTATAATTATATGCTAAGTTCGAACGATACACTTTCTAACCAACACGGGCAATTTCGATTTGAACGTGACCAAAATCTTTCTCCCATAAAATAGCCAACGATTAATGTTCGTAGCAATTTACAACGGCTTCTGGCGACGGTTTTTTACTGTTTTACTCTGGACCGCCGAATGTTTACGAGTCGCGATAAGAACGCGTTACTTACGCGAAAGCTTGTTTTCTCGTTCTCCGAAAAGAAACGCTTCGAAATAATAATTAATCTTGGTTTTTGGTCCTCCCACAATTTTTGATTATAGGAATTTACTAAAAATTACTTTCACATTTACTTTGTGGTCACCAGAGAAGGGTAAGTAAAGTATCTTTTAAAAAAAGAATTTATTCTACAAAGAGTACGACCAAATCATTGAATAATCAAACTCGAATAAAATGTTAACTAATATTACCGTGCATCCATAGGAAATGGAAAACCTGACCTGGACATTGTATTAATTATCTGTCAAGCGTTCACAAGCCTCATCAAAATATGTAATGAGATCAATAATAGATTGCACATAAAATTACTTATTCGCTTGTTATAACTTGCAAACCTAACAGACAGTCGATAAATATTTTCCGCCTCAATAAATATAGGTGACAGTCCTCGATTTGATTTATTGGCGTGCAATAAGAAAAAGTATTAGATGTAGAATGGACCTGAGCATATCTCTATTACGCGCGTTAAAATTAAATTAGAACTCATACCGCGATAAAATATTTTTCACACTACGCGCTGTAATTGGAAATATGTATACTGGATTAATTGGGGAAAACTAGAGCGAGAGCCAAAGAACTGTGGAATATATGTGTCCCTTCCGCTGCCCACGCATATATTTAATTGGAAAATCGGGGCAGATTGGTCTAAAATCATCATACTTAAAACATGAAATGTGTGCGCTGCGCTACTGATCTTGACACAAATGCTTGATGTTTGACAGTATACAGTGCTCGCGGGACTTTGACCCTCTCGTTTTCGTCTTTCCACTGTCTTCCGCACGCTGAGTCACCGCTATTTTCCTCAGGCGTTTTTCACTCGAGGCGATGAGTTAAGACGTTGTTTGTGTCTTACTACACTAAATTAGTTCGTGCTCCCTCTCTTTGACGAGAACTTTCCTTTGTTTGTCTGTTCATCATTAAGATGTCATACGGATGAGGACTCGTAGCTTTTTATTCGACTAAGACACATTTATTCATTTTCCTATTACGAGATCACTATTCGAAAGGAGTACTCCGGTAAACAGAGCTATAAACGTTTGTCAAGTTGACAAACACAGCATTCGGTACTCTCGAATCCCTCGACGAAGATAGCATCAAAGTCCTCAATCTAAGCTAACGTACGAGGAAGCAATCGTTAATCAGTTCAGGTCGAAATTGGGTCGCAACAAAAAGCTCAACCGTTGAAAATCCGTACCCGTACAAGGAATTGCGAATGTACTATTAAACTTATGGTGTGTGTGCGTGAAAGAGAAAAGAGAGGATGGAAACGAAGTTGCCTGCCACGCGCAGTTGCGCATCAGACAACAAAGCCTATCGGAGTTTGGAAACTCGGCGAACGCAGTCGCCCGTCAACCTTGCTTTCTTCGAGTAAACTTATTCCGACGATGATTTTTCATTTATGCACTGATTTTCTCGCAGAATTGGATTTTTCTCATCTTTTACAACGTACCTTTTAACCGAATATTTATTGGAATGACAAGGTTATACGCAAAAAAAGAGATAACGAGCATTAGATCGATCCCTTATAAATTGAATTGGCGTGAACGAAGACACCTGCTTTTGCCAACGCGTGATTTATGCATACGATGACCACGGTGCGGCTTCCCGCTATGACTTTTTTCTTTGTTTGCTACTCGTGCCGTGGCAGTTGTGGGTTTGCGAGCTGCCACAAGAACGATTTAGTTTTTTTTCTTATATTTGTGGGATATAGAAGTTGTACTGTGGCAAATATATATCTTTGGTTTCAATTTATTATCGCTGGAGTCGAATAATATGCTCTGGAGATGTGATTGTGTTTGTGAAAAACAACCGAATGGAGAAGGAAATAATAATTGTTGAAAAGTCAATTCATTTAATAAAGCTAATTTTCACGAACACGGATAATTTTCCAATTATTTTCGATAAAATTAATGATATGTAATTAGTAATATATTTTATTAGTTATCAATATTTTAAAAATTATTTTAATCGTTTTTTCGATATCATGGAAACATTATATTAAAATTAATTATCAATTCAATCGAACTGTATTCCAGATTTCAATCATTCCGGCTCTTCCAAAATTGTACGTAATCAAAACAAGTTTGGCTCTGCCACGCAAGTCTCTTCGTTATTTCATCTGCCCAGAAATATCTTCGTCAATGTATACATTGATATATACGGACAAAAGTCCGCGCATCTAGCGTTCGTATAACGAAGTTAAGGTTGCGCGAGTGCGAGCAATTATAAACGAACTTGCTAAATCTAACTAAAAGCGTCCAAGCCTAACTGAAAATCTCAGTATGATTTCATGTATGAGTATTAATCCGAATTACGCGCGTGTATGTGTGTCGACTAGATTGTGCGATACAGCTTTGTCGCGCAATAGCGGTCATTTTTTTAGATTCACTGTTGCTGAATGTATGGGGATACAAAACTTGGACGTCTGGTAATTCATTTTTTTAATGACTTTAATTGTGTAAGTAACTTGTGAACACAGTTCTCTATTAAGTTTTCTTGATGCACTTGCTACTTGCCAGAGTGGTTAATCTTTTTTTAAAAGACTTTTTCCGAGAAAGTAGAACAAACAAAATCATAATAATTCAGAGCTTAATTTTTCATTATATCAAGTTTAAAAGTAAAATTGTATCCTTTTCGATAAAGTCGGCAACAAAATCTGTCTGCTAATAAAAGTACAACACTCTTTTTGTCTGGTATACCTCTCTTTTTCTCTTTAAAAACACTCTCTTATTTTCCTCAGTGAATTCTCTTTCTCTCAGTCGCTCACTTCACTAAACTTTTCCAATTAAAAAACAAAATAGCTAACCGAGTTTAAAGTAATCAGAGGGCGAGAAAGAGAGAGAGAGAGAGAGAGAGACAGAGAGAGAGAGGGAGAAAGTTGAGCAGAGAGAGCTGCGCGACGGCGCTACGTTATCGATCGTGATATCGCTGCGTGTGCAGGTATACGCGTCTCGCAACCACACCCTGCGAGAGAGAAATAAAGAGAGAGATAGAGAGAGAGAGAGAGAGAGAGAGAGAGACAATCCAAGAAGCCATGCTATGGGAGAGCTTTCTTTTTTTTGTCGTCAACGTTGTCGGAGGGGACCACTGACTTTTTATGCGCTCTAAGTGGCTGAGTGCTTTTTGCTTTCTCCAGGGGATTATTGCAGAGTAACGTCTTGCATTAATGGCCTGGCTACCTCTCTTTTACTTGTTATTTTTTGTTTATTTGTTCTTTTTATTCAAGTGCTAGAGATGAGTTTTCTGAGGGGAAAATGTTGATTTAATTTATATTCGCATACACAAGAGGAATTGTTTAGTATGGCAACTCCAAGCTAATTGGATTGAAAAATGAGAGATGAAGTACACTAAACCATCGTGACGGCCGGTGCAAAGCGCAAATGGCATGCAAGTTAAATATTTATTCAAGTTACATGTAATTACGATTGAATCAACTGTAATCAATTATACCACTGGGTTAATACAAGTTGTTCCCGTCATAGCCCATAAATTGCTCATCCGTTAATTAGTTTACGTTGCACAATGTATATTCTTTTTTACTTGATTTCTTTTCGTTG
This sequence comes from Chouioia cunea, assembly GCA_030064505.1. NCBI lineage: Eukaryota > Metazoa > Arthropoda > Insecta > Hymenoptera > Eulophidae > Chouioia > Chouioia cunea. The sequence goes on from JAOPFQ010000002.1 coordinate 24,768,986, forward strand.
TTCCCTCGTTTATTAATCTTAGTATTAATATCATTGACAATATTGGTGTGATTTTCTTTAATCCTTTAGCGTCGACTCTAATAACTTATATTTCTGCGTTCATCGAATAAATTTGATAACAGCACCTTGATGCCTATTGACTTTCAAAGTGTTTTGCAAAGTGCAAATTGCAAGCTTAAATGTACAAATTAGACACTCAGTGTATTAGACACGAGATTTCGGTTAAAAATTAAATTTCAAGTTATTTATATTTTATCAAAAATCAATGTTGGTCATTATTACTATTCTCTTAGTTGTACCTAAAAAAATTGCAAAATCATATTTTATTTCCAATTTCATGAAGCAAGAATAACCGTAAAATGTGTTGTTCAATAAAAATACGGAAATAGACTATGGAACTAAGGCTGATCACATTGCTGGGTTCTGATAGAAACACAAACTTTCAAAAGCGTTACTTACAGTTACGCTAATATTTATACTCTGAGCTTTCTGGAATGTTGAAGAGCTTCTAAATACTCGCAACTCACTAATATCCCCGCACATAACTGAATTGGAAATAAAAACGAAATATTGAGTTACGTTTTGTAAAGACAATTTTCATCGTTTCTTTTTCAATGCCAAACGTTGATCGACACATGCACGTATTAACAGGGTAATTCAGTAACAGAGAGAATGCAATGTTTCAACAGTTACAACGAATTAAATTTTATTTCGAAGTGCATTTCAAAAAGCATCAATCATGTGTTTTTAAAATTGCCAATAGTTGATAAAGTTTTTGTTTATCAAACATCGGTAATCGACTTAACTTTTATAAGGTAGAGCAAGAAAAAAAAGAATGGTGAATAAATAATGAGAGCGAAAGTAAAACGCAATGTTTTTCAACAAAAGAAGAAAAAATAGTCGTTGAAAGAATGTAAATAACAGCGCGTGATTTGTGCGTAGCGTGTGTGTATGTCACGAACAATGCCACATTGACATTAATTTCAATTGTTTTCAGTGCGAATATCACGTTTCGAGACCGCGCATACACGATTCGCTGCTTAAGCTTCGGATGGAATTGCGAAAGTTTATACGAGGATTTATGCGTCGCTCTAATTGAAAACTCTTATGGATACTCGTAACGCGCGCCCTCGCGTGTTGCATGTATGCCTTTTTTTCTTTGTTTGTCAAAGATTCCACCGATAATCCAAGAATCATGTATTTCCAGGTAATTGGAAAGCCTAATCAGTTTTATTTTGACATGACAATTTGCGATTGCATCGAGAACAATTTGTTTGTTTATTTTAGGAAAATATCTTGTTACCGAGTGAATAAAACGTTAACCATTTTACGAAATTAACTGAGATACACGAGGAACAGACGAGAGCGTTCCAAATTAAGCGAGCGTCTAATCAAGAAAATTCAAATGAAATGCAAATGGCGTGCTTAACACAAATTATGTTTACAGATGGTGGGGGGAGGGGCGTTGTATCGTAACAAAAGTTTGAAGGCACAGAAGCCATCTTAATGAACTCAATACGAGGACATAACCCAGCAGGTGTGCAGCTCCTGATTTACTTGCCGATGACATACTTCCACCATTGCGTTAGTGTGCTTATGCGCTAAAGTACAAGGCAGGCAAGAGAGCGCGCGCACAACATGCAAGCTGATTGGGAATTTGATACATTCATCAAAGCTCTAACGTAGTTGGCATTGTAATTTGAGGTCCTTCGTGGCTCGACTTGCAAATTAACGCTCTGATGTTTTAGATGATTACTCAAGATGATAAGGCCATTATCAAAGTTTTTAATATACGCTTCAAAATAACTTTGACGCTACTTTCGCATGTGCCTCAACCTTTGCAAGTGACATTTCGGTATACTTGACGGACATCCGAACAAATCCTGAGACGCATATTTTCATCAATATATATATAATGGATTACATAGCTATGTAGTATGCGGTTGGATTACACAACACGGATACAAGGATTTGAACAATTAAACGGAATTTTCCTCTATCAAATCAAGTGGTGCTAATTGGCCTCTTTAAAGTTCATTATAATATAAAGTGGTATCTAATAAGTACCGCATAACTGTGACTGTAAATGTAGGATAAAACGAAAAAAAAGTCTAATCACTAAGGCGAACTAAAAATGCTTCGATTAACAATCAACATCCGGATTAGCCGTGCAGGAAAACTATTCTATCCAACGCTACTTTTCAGTTGGTATCGATGGCGTGTAACATTCGACCGCTCAGTGAAGTTGCTCCTAAATGAATAGTAATATTCGTACAATGAATGAGAAAGTACGTTATTTCGAGGTTCAAGGAAAATGCCGAGAACGTTATTATTTTGAATATCTTCGTGGTTATACAACTACGGGAATTCATGAATTTTTACTCTTTTGGTGACTTAATACATTTTTTATTGTTCGTTGGTGAAACGTTAAATTCACGTTTCTTTATTTATACAGCAAAGCTCCGTGAAAATGAAAATAACGAATATTTTTTAGTTGCACATTTATCTATTTAAAAAATTAAAAGTGCAATAGCGCATCACTAGAAAGACGTTGATCAAGTAGCCAATCTGGACCTCAATCTAAAATTCCGTTTTTGCTTGACTGTTTACACAAGACGACGAACGATATAGAAATACCTTTTTATGCAGGTGAAAAGCTTTTGACAGGAGGGGGAGAATCAGGTTTGCCCTCTCTCTCATTTCCGCGAGAGCAAAAAGAAAAAGACCGAGGAATCTTTCTAGCAAAGCGTCCGCTTGAAATCGGGCCTTGGAAAGCGGACTACTAAATATTTAAAGATCAAAGAGAAAAAAATGGATATTCTAATACTTGACTACCTTTTTCTATTTGTGTAATTTAGATGGAAATCACTAAAATTGTCGTAATAAGTATCGAATAAGTATCGTGATTAATCATACGTGTACATTTTGTACGTATGCTTTACGATCTAATCATAAGTTGTAACCACCCAGGAACTTCGGACTGTATCATATATTATTCACGTTGGACTAACTTCATTACATCGAAGTAGGTCACTGCTCACTTTCTATATTCCGAAGGCAAAAAAAACAAAACTTCTCCATAGGACACGTCAAAACAAAATTTTATTTCACTTTTTATAATGTGTGAAAGTGAGACTTTTTGAAAAATGTAATTTGAAATTATTCTACATAATATTGTATTACTTTTATTCAAAATAAAATGAACGTTAGCAGATACAGCTAAAAGAGTTTTTGAACATTGAAAATAAAGTACAAATGTTGTACAGAGTTCTCACCACAGTTACTTTAAATTTTCCTACTAGACTTAAGACACTCGACTTAAGAAGCTTTTACCGTTCAGACTACTTTTACTTCATCTTTCTTTGCAAATCCAAATAACAAGCCAAAGTTCACTTTGAACTTTTTTTCGCGCAGCGTAGTAATATTTAATTTCGTATAATCTTTTTCATTAACTATTCAATTAGCAGAATGCGAATATTAACAAACAGCTTTAATGTAAAAAGTTGCTTTGAAAAGAATTGATATCAGTATTTTTTTAATATTGTTTACTCGTATAGATTTCCGACAGATCACGTTGAAAAAAAATTTTCTTGATAATCACATATTTGTAAAATAAAGTACAACAAACACAAGAAATTCAAATCATTTCGAAATAAGGCAGTCTAAGTAACGTGAGATAAATGCATGCATAAGTAGTTTTAATTACATATCTTTTTTCACACCTTGACAGTCGTTGGTTTGCAAGCTACCACAGCAAGCAGAGAATTAACGCGTGTTAATTCTCTGCTTGCTGAAATAAACGAATAAACGTATTTTTTCCGGCCAGTTTGTTATCCAAACGCTAATTTGTACGTACTTTGTATTTGTAATTACGTCTGTATCTATGCCAATATTTTTATTAATTTTTAAGAAAATGGAAAAGTTAATATGCCCCGATGCTTTATGTTTATGTGATAAATACCAAAAATTAATTTAAAAAATGTATACAAGAAATATAATGGATGAAATTCGGTTATACAATGTAAATTATTTTAGAAAGTGATATTATTGAAAATTATCATCAACGTCATTGTACACAACTATGCAAATATTAAAAAATATCTTCATTGTTGCAAGAGGTCTGAATAACAAATGAAAAACTGAAAGTAGAATATTGAAAAATATTGAGAATGAATGAAGTGTACCGTGCACTTGAAAGAATTTTTCGCATAGCGAATGTGCAACAAGAAATGATGTAATAAGTAAAATAATGACAAAGCGAAGAAGCACATCCCGCACGACTTAAACACAATTGCTATTGATTTTCTAATTTTCACGTAGAAATGGTGCAAAATGATCTATCAAATAAGTTCCGGTACTTATCGCTTTGGCAAATTAGGTGCTCGGCGAGTGAGCCACATTGAAAGTTCCATCATGATTGCGTGATAACGAGCTAACAAAGCTGGGAGAATGTGTAAACTACGCGCGTTTTTGATGATTGAATTACACGAAGCTGACGCGATAGGGTTCTATGTGCCTATCGGCAAACTTGGTCTCGATGTGCTGTACGTGTGGACGGCTTGAAATGGAAGTGTTTCCTTGATTAAAAAATGTCCTCGTGCTTTGGCAGTAAATTGTGGCAATTATATTAACTAAAATATTGTTTGTAACTAATTTTATTAAAGTTCCTGTTATTTTTCTGTTATAGGTGAGTATTCCATTGGACAAATGTACTTACCTATTTCGAGACGTGAGTGTGAGTATACGTAAATGAAAAGAATTTTTAATGTTATATTTCTTACAATAAATGCATCGAAAAGGTACCAATTCGCTTGAAATCTCAGTAAAGTAAACAAATCCCAGGCAGTAGTTCACTATGAAATTGAGATTACTTTTGAGTTTCTCATCTACGAAACTTCCCAAGTAGATACATCAAAACTTGCATAAGAAGTTTACGAAGTTTTCTGTATTCCAAACTTCAACTTCTTATCCACGATTAGCAATCAGACACTTTTTCACTTCGTTTTTTTCAGCAACTAACTGCCCTCAACAGAGTAAACTCGATTCTCATGTTGAGATACAAAAATTTGTAAAAGCTCCCAATAGCAGCAAAATCGTGACAGCTGAAGTATTAGATTGTATAGTTGTGAAAAGAATCAGCAGTACGACAATAGAAGTTGAACATTTCAAGAGAGAGGTATAAGTTCAACGCAACGTGCGAACGAGGTCGACTCACTTGCACTTCAACGTGAGTGTTTGACTTCACGAAACTTCTCTCCACGCGAGCTTTGTCTTCATTAATTGGACGATCTTCGCGGCTTGCAAGTGCGCTCGTCACACAGTGTATAGGTATATATCGAGCTTTTCTTAGACACTCGACTCGCACCTGTCTCCGGGCTATCTCTCTTGTTGCTGTTGCTGCTGCTGTTGCTGCTGTCGTTGCTGTTGCTGCTGCTGCTGTTACTGCTACTGCTGCTTCTCACTATGTTCTCGTTTCGAATGAACGAGGCATACACACGCGAATTGTGTACTTGCGTTTACACGCACTGCAACTCTTGACATCGTCGTGAGCTTTTGTTAATTGGCTTACTTGTACATACTTGTACACACGTTTTTGTTTTTACTCTATTTACGCATTTCTTTTTCTATATTTGAAATGTGAACGGCAGATTTGCGTTTGGACAATACGTACAAAACTAGTGAATATTAATAGTATCGGTCGTTTACTTATTTACATGTTAGTCAAAGCATAGGCAGCTGATACCATTTTGACAATCATATATCTCGTTGAAGCAATTCCTTGATTTTTGAACGATACAAAATATATAATGCATAGATTTCGACGTTGTTCCGGGATACAGTGTCAACATACGTGTCTCAGACACGGACGTGAACGCCACGATAACCTTCTTCGATCTACCGGGTGATTAATAATCCATCAGAGAGGGCAAGCGACTTTAGCTATATGTATACATGTATATATGAAGAGTGACCCTGTATTGAAAGCCATGTTCTCTCAATTCCACACTAATGCTTGGGTTAAGACCTTCGAGGAAAATTCGCCGTTTCTCTGTCATGATCGACTCTCATTTCTGTTTTAATAATATTGTGATTAAGAAAATTCCGTATTAAAGAATTATCGATGATGCATCGGTTGGCTATGTCCTTTATTTTCGTGGAAATTTTTGTAAGTGTCAGATTAACGGAATTTCGAGGGGATTTTGATAGTTTATGAAAGCCTTAATGGGCTTATCTGCGAGAACCTGACAACGCACGTTAAGTAACGTTTACAGAATTATAACAGGAGTCTTTTACAAAAGCTTTTTCATGTTATATAGATAAAAAGGAACAAATATTGCACGAATGATTTACCACCTTTATTGAGATTATTCGTTTTAACAAGTTTTTGGAATAAACGTAACCATGTGAATATTTAACAAAATTCCTTCAACAGACTTCCAAGTTTTACCCAATAATTTTCTAACTTACCGTTATGAAAACGAAGAGTAATAAAGAATCGATAATTCCCCTTTAACTCATTTCACGACTGTTAACTTTTCTGTGCAAAGTAAAATTCCCGCGTATGCTTGTTTGTATAAAGAATTACTCAGCCGACACTGACAAGACATGATATAATTTTTAGATTTTTGTCGATTTGTTTGCGACATCGTGCATTTGAGATTCACATTGCAAAGGATGCTTCGTTTAACTTTTCTTAATATAATATATTTCCAATTATCTAATAAATAGATAAATTCATATACTTTCCAAAACAAATGGAATCCCAATTTCCGTAAAAACATAACAATAGAATTATATTTGCACAAATTACTCTACGTAATACGCATACGCTTTTACATTATCGAAATAGTCTCGTGTACTCTCCATTAATAGGTCTCTTATGAAATTGCCAATTCGCGATACTTAAATGGATACTTTCGCATGTTATAATTTCATTGCATAATTATAACATTTAAATAAATGCCAAAATAAAGCTATCCAAAGCGTAAATCATACTCTATAACAATTTTGATTTTTTCAAACATAGCTCGTACTTGTAATTATTAATTTAACGTCTTCAAATTATGTACGTCTTACAATTACGTCTCAAAGTTTGGTGGCAGGTTCTTTGACTGTGAGTTGACATAGTAGGCTCGGTAAGCAATTTTACAAGAGCAGCATGAGAATGTGAACCCGTGTAATTACAAACCAAGCGATGATAGCATAATAAACAGAGAGCAATATCTCCAACTTCGGGCTTCTCTCTCTCTCTGCAATTTCCGTAAGAGGCCTACCGCATTGGAAATTATTGAATCCGCTCGACTTCTCCCTTACACGCAACATTCTACACCGCCCATGATATTTACGAGTCGGTAGTTTATCTGCAGTTTATACCCATGTCTAATCGTGTACCACACTCATTTTAATATCTCGTAATTGCTCATTTTAATTGTGTTATTGTCACGTCCTTTAAAAAAGCGTCGTTCTTTATTAGTTGAAACTTCCTTTGAATTATGTTTGACGATGCGTTATTTCGACTCAAAGATCTTGCAACAACAATGAGTTTTTTCTTGTTGATACATTAGGTATACATTTAGAAAGACTTTTAAATAATTGACCTCCTTCGTTGTTAATAACAGATCATGTTATTACTAATAAACGTACAAGGATCACTCGTTACGAATTAAAATATGATTAAATCTAATAATTTTTCGTGTTATCTTTTGCGGCGAGAAATATATGAAATCCAAACACCTACGCTTGGAAATTCAACATGCGGCCAATAAATTTGTAGGTCGATTCATCCAGCTATTTCAGTTTCATTTGTCAGTACTGTAAGAGGGCTTTTTACGTGGAAGTGTACATGCCCGCGGTACGGCTCGGCGTAACTACTTGCGGTCTTGCACGATTACACATCATTCTTTTCCTTTATCCTTATTACTTCTCCTTATTTTGTCTTCTTCTTTTTCGTTTTTTTTTATTTTCTCTATGTACGCAAATACATTTGCTGTATATACGTTTACCTTTGGCCGCGCGTGCTCGTTATCTTTAGCTTGCGTCACTGATAAAACCTACGTGTATATATGTATATATATATACTTACCGGTATGTCGTTAAAAGGATCTACATTTTCTCGTTTCTCGTGTTGCTTTGTTTGACATTACGTCATTCTCAATTTTAATTGGACGCGCCACTGTTTGCGAAAATGAAAAGTTCACTTCGTTAATTCTATTAATATCACTATTTTCGCTCGACAACATTTACAAAGCTAAACCCTTGTCAGAAGTTTTGTTTGTTTGTTTCGTGTTATGCTTGTTGTTGGTCAGAATGTCAAAAAAATAAAATCCACGTATATGCTTGCTAAACACGTCGTCGGCAACGTGCACATGATTGATTACTGTCGATAATCGAGTTCTTGAGTTTGTACACGAAAGATAAATCATCTTTTGATAGACACCTTCGGCGAGATGGATATTGACATACGTTTAATAATCGGTTACATTGTGATAAAATTTTCTGCGAAATAAATTGTAAACTACAGTTGTAGCATTGAAGTCTTGTAACTTTTTCGAAAAATTAGTACAATATCTGTTTATACGCGATTTCATTAGTTACGTCTACAATGTAAATAAGTATAACAGTCCCAAAATATGTACAAGTGACCTTCCTGTTAATGGTTCTTGTAATTGCGTGCTTGAACTTCGCGTGGAGTACTTCTTTAGACGACAATTAGTGAAACATCGTCGAACAATAATGCACTTATAGTACTTGACCGAAAAATCAATAGCTTTAAAAAAAGAGAGAACTTCTAAAGTCGTCGCGCACAAAGTTATTAATGAAGCAATAAGCTTGAGAGATGCTTTCAACTCGAAGAAAAAGCCACACGACGTACCGGAAATTTGTAAAGTCTCCTCTAAATTTCATGGCAGAGAAGAAAAAAAAACGTTTACGTATAGAGAACGCAGTGCGAGTGTCGGCGTATTATCGTGAATCCATCTAGCAGGGTTGCGTGTCAAGCACATAAAGTGACTATACACATGCATACTAACGTTTCTGTTATATGTTATATTGCTCGAAACGAAAGGGAGAACGCTCTAATAGGAATATAAACTTTAAGAAATGGTTGACTTCCTATTTCTACCTGCGTATTTTTATCCCTCTTTCGACATAGGCTTCTTTGCGGTTTTCGACTTTTGTCCTATTTTTAGCATGGACTTTTATCAATCGCCACATGGGTTTTATGATATACTTACACTCAGTAACCCCGTCAATCACTTTTTTACCTAATATCGTTGATTGCCGTGTCGGATAAGTTTTTTTGTCGTGTTTTGTCAGAGATCCGTTTATCTCGAATCTTTGTTGATAAATGACTTTTTGAAGAATGAAGCTTGAATGTGAAATAAGTCCAAGATCGATTTAGATATATAAGTATAATGGGTATTTGTGGAACTTTAATCATATGGAGCATCAATGTGTTTTAACCTACAATTATAATGCGTTATCACTGTTTGTTGAATGTTATCAGGACACACGATCAATAATTACAAAGTACTCGGTTGACAACATTTATAGCGCGGAGCTCTAGGTTCCAAATATAAAATTCCGCTTAGCTTATTAGATAAAATAAAACATTAAAAAAATGAAAGAAACAACAAGAACGAACATCGAAACATTCACATGTGCGGCATCTTTTTGCTCGGTCATTAAAAATGTAAGGCCATTGATTTCCCCTTGACGTTGCTAAGCTTCGCTTGACTTAGAGGTGGCTGACCTGTCGTATCGATGCACTACTGAAACACGTCTTCTCGCGGAAATTGCGTTTTTTTCTTCACGTATTCTTCACGTTCTTGTAGAGCCTGTCGCATATGTTGTTCCTTTTCTATAGGCGAATAATTAATCGTTCGTGTAAAATTGTTCCTCGAGTGCCACGGAAATTAGCTTTCTGTGGTCACTACGCGTAAAATTGATTTTTTTATGTATGCAAAGTCACGATGGTAGACAAAAATGTTTGTTTCGTGCATTCAATTTGACAAAAAAATATTTCGTTTTCGATGTTACGAGTTATTCTGCAGTTATTTTATAGTAGTAAATAAATAACTTTATACAACAATATATTCGAAACAGAGGCGTTCGTAATATTATTTGAGAAATATTTTATAAATCACTTTTATAGAATATTTAAGAGACACTTTAAGAGGTTCATGTATGCTTCATTTCTTTTGAATGTCAACGCATATATAGTGACGTTATTCACACTCTATAGTAAACTCTAGTTTCATAGGCCTTTGTGCTTTGTCCGTGAAATCAATGCGTTGTCGCTATTATCTGAGTTAATAAAATGCCCTTTCAATTACTTACTTTCCCTGTGGATACGGCAATACCTTTAAACGTATATTGTTATATGAAATTCAAAGTACGTAGTTCATACCTTACGATGATTGCCATTTCTTTTCTCTCGGATCTGATTTGAGTTTCAATTGATTAGCAGTTTTTCACCTGAATATATGAAACTTTAGCGAGTTTACCACTAATCTATGGCGAGACCGCACCAAAAGGACCGACATTCTTAATGTTGAAGCACACATCTTTGCATCTCTTTAGAGAGACTTCAAACTGTGAAATACACTTCAAATACTGCGGCTGTATCTTTGCTGAGATACTAGAGTTGAATTTCGCTTGAGTGGACTTCAACCATTTAGCGCTACCTTTAGCGGACTTTGTTCAAAAGATTGGTTTAGCTCACTATCTTAATCTAGCCAATTTTATCAAAGGTATAGGTAATTTTATATTATATTTTAATTGATAGAAAGTATAACAATATTTTATAATTTTTTACAAGATTTGCTCAGTCAGATGTAAGTTATAAATATTATATACGCTCACAAATATCATAAGCACTTTGTCAAACAGGTGTGATTAACAATTATAGCGTGTAGTTGAACGTTTAAGCAAAATTTTGTTTGTAAAAACTGAGCAAAGATGTTAATTTGACCTACAGTTTATTTTAAAAATTATTTGTAAAGTTTCTCAGAAATAGGAATTATTTTTGTCGGGAAAACCAATTGATACGTAAGTTTATGTGCAACTGACCACCATTTTCACGATAGGCAACATCGTCGAAAAGAAAAAGTCTCATCCTATTTTCTATACAAACGCAAACAGCTTGTCAAAGGAAATAACATCCATTCGAGCGTTTGTTTCCAATTGGTTTTTTTTTGTACAACGAGCATTTAAATCACTTTTAATTCCTCCCTGTGTTTCTTTTTCCTCTCATATCGATTTTCATGACGGCCATACATTTCATTTGCAGATCTGAATCGCACTCGTATCTGATTAACGTAACGTTGTTTCGTAAAAATTGAATTACATTTGATTTTACTAACTATTAGATTTTAGGAATAAAGTACATAAGGAAAAAATCAAGGGATGGTTATTTAAAATTCAGAGACTGAAATGGATAAATAGGTTAAAATATTGTTAAAATCAATAGATTGTCATTATTATTATTAACAAACGATACAGTGCTTAAAAAAATTTATTTTGAAATTGTGATAGATCGTTTTAAGAAAATGGCCAATGTGAACAGATTGTTGTCAGCATTTTTAGAATTTCAGTCTAAACTTTCTTAAATTCAAATTTAAAATACATTTTTTTATTATTTGATTAAATGCTTATGATAATACTTAATTCTTGCAATAAAATGTAGCAAACGAATTTATGTTTCGGTACAACAACATTGCTAAAAAAAAATATTTTACGAATAAAAAATGCAATGAAAAAATATTTTAACTAGAAGTTTAATAATTTTCTTTCTCCTATTACAGATTGGCGAAAAAATGGTAAGTTTTGGGTTGTACATAATGACATATACTTGACTTTGCCAAGTATCTAATGGCGTTGCCGTAATGCGAGATAGTTTTATGATGGCAAACCGTTTAAAAATTAATTATGAAATCCAGGTTAGCGAGTAATCGATGTGTGTAAATACTATGAGTAATTGGGTGAAAAAACTGCTTCGATGGCCTTATTTAATTGTGTTTAATTTGGAAGGTCCTTTTTTTGTTTTATACTACTAAAATGGTGGCTTTCTTCGCTGTAGACCGTGAATGTTAGAATTAGTAAATGAATGAGTATTAATAGTTTTCTCATCTTACATTTCAGATTATCCAAATTTTATATACTTAGATAAGTGCAATTTTGTATCTGTTCTAGTTTAGGTTGAATAATCACAATGGAAATGTAAAAGAATTTTCCGAAACAAAGCGTTTCGATAAAGAGTGAATTAAAGCATTCTGTTTCGCTATTTTTAAACCATCCGTTTTCTGTTATCGATTTGTCTTGTTCATTCAGGAGTAGCAGACAAAGTACCAAGGAATGAGGCTCTATTGAAAGCGTTCGTTAGATGTAATCTCATTCAAGTAAAGTTCGTCAGCATATTCGAGATAATAGTCACTCGCGCGATTGCGCATTCAGAAAACAATGCTTTACTTGATATGAACTCGACGACACGTGTGTGGCGTCAGCCGACCCTGAAAGTCCCAGTCACTATTTCTAGAAGTACTCAAGGTACTTTTCTAACTGACACCAGAAAAGTTCTCATCCTATTCTTCTTTTTCTTAATTAAGTTTGGCGTTTGAAAAATATAAGTTTTTGTTATACGTTACTCCATCTTTCGGATTGAATTCCTGTATCCCTCTATTGTTTTTTTCTTTTCCCATAGTTTTTCGCGTTTGGTTATTATTTTTATAACGCTACGATCAAATTCATTTTCTGAAATATTTTTGCCCTTATTCATTCGTTTGCCCGTTCAATTATTAATTTTGCTTTTGTTCGTATTGTAAAAGGAATGTTTTTATTTCTGAAAAATCTTTCGATTCTTTTGTTTATTAAATATATCGAGTATTATTAATTTAAAATCGTGGAATACCATTTGCTTTATTAGAAAAAGCATGAATCTAATCAGTTCATACTTCAAAAAGTTTTATTCGAGTATGAACAGCATGATTGTTTTTTTTGTTTTATTATTGTAAAAATGTTAATACGTATCTTTCCGGTTGCTTGCTAAGTATACGTTGAAATAACATGGAAACAAATTCAGAATATAGCAATTTAAAGTAAGAAAAAGAAAAGAGATAAAATAAATTAAGATAACAAATAATGAAAATCGTTGCAGATCATCCGGAAACGAATTGATGACTAAAGGAAGACTTAGTGGCTTCCGGCATCGGGAGATGGAAGTAATTGTAATTAGGCCGACTTTGCGTGGGTCGCGCTGATTGGCCAATAATTGTATTTCCTATCTGGTTGGCTCGCTTTCTTCGGACATCGTCGATGTTGTTTGTTCGCCCTGTTATCGATCACTTCATTTTCGAGCGTCTCGCTGACTTTACCTCTTTCTCGAGTTCACTTTCAGACTCCTTAAAGGAGGATAGGTTTTTACTATAATTTTTATTAAATAATAAAAGTGATCATAAAAATGATAATAAAAATATATAAATAATTATCTTAGATGTTTTGATGAGTATAAATGCTTACGTTGTTTTCTCAACTCTATTAACAAATACTTTTTATAATTGACTGCTCCCATTAATTTTCCATTATTCTGGATAATACCCACTAGGTTGATAATAAGAACACTCTTTCATTATTAATTCACTGTCGTATAATTAAGCCGAATTTCCAATTGAAACCTAGGCTAATGAAAAATGCTGGATTATTGTAATAAATAGTCGCAATCGATTATTCTTTTCCCCATCGACATCAACTTCCAAACGCGATGTATAGCTCGTTTTTAAAGCGCATCTGTTGAAATTCAATCGAGGCTAAAAGCACGGGTAATAAAAGCGTTCCCCATCAGCGAAACAATCGAACGGTCTCCGCGAAGCCACGCAAGTGAATAATAATTTCATTCGATTAATTTATCATTAGCAGCTTTCTCCCTCGTGATAGAGAGAAGAGGAAAAAGGGAACAGAAGGCGATCGAGTGATTAATAATGATATTATGTCGATAGCAATTGCGATACTTTACTAATGTATACTTTATTAATGTAATGAATTGGGATTTTTCAGTACATTATGGTTCTGACACAATAACGTACTTACTATTTTACGAAAATCACGTATTCTGCTTATAACTTAGGTCTGAATGACTACTTTTAGAGAGTTTCCCGTAACAAATGCATTTCTTTTGTGCAGAGCTAATGTGCTTACCTTTCAAAAAATAGAGTAAGAGAACAATATTTTTGAGAGTATCTGCTTGATAAATGACATCCGATAAATGTCACTTCCTATCGTTTGCTCAATGAATCATATACATATACGTAGAATGCCACAATTTATTGACCTTTAGATTCAGTTTTTGAATAAACGATCATGTCCTTTTAAATACGAATATGCAAAATAAATGTAAAAATACAAACGAAAATGTAAAATTAACATTTCGCAATATCTCCGTGCTTGGACAACTGTGAAAGCGATTAAGATTAATGTTAATATCTTGGTAATGTCGAGTAATAATGCTCAGCGTATGTGCATATTAATAACAAAAAAACAATCAATAGCCTAATTGCCGAAGTATTAGTTCATGAATTTCGGTATATTTGGACAGACTTAGATAAATTATGTATATTTAGGTCACACACATCCCCCTAATTTATCGTTTATTTTTGCTATGACGTCAGAACTGAATTTCCGTATTAAATATCATTGAGACTTATTTTTGTAACTCAATTATTAGATTATTAGTACCGGTGTATGATGTATTACGTCTGAAAGGTCTAAAATTTTAAATAAAAGGTCTTTCACTAAATTACAATTTAATAACAAATAATGATGTATTCAGATAAGTTGCATGTGTGTTGGCACTGCAAATGATTCATATTAATGAAATTTAATGGAAGGAAGTTAGCATAAAATTTTATAAAATTAGAATAGATAAATACCAAATTAAACAAAGAACATCATTTTTCACATGAATCCATCGTCAAACATTTCTTTGCCTTTGTCTCATGGGCGTAATTCCCTTGAGTACTTCGCCTTGCCTTACTCTCTTATGTAAATAATTATTTTGTCCTAATATGTCATCCTCTTTCGAATACAAATAGACAAAGCTATTATTAGATAATTTTATCGACTGATAGATGTAGTCATATTCATATTTATCTACTACGTCGAACAAGGTTTTATTCGCGTAAAAATTATATATATATGGATATATATATATCAGATAAAATGAATGCTCAATACATTTTTGGTGACAAAATGGCTAAGATGTACAGCAATTTATAAAAGTTAAGTAATGTTGTCTTCTGTTTAACTATTAAAAAAAACATATAGTTTCCTATAGTTGAAAAGAGTCTTATAGAAGTGTACACCTGGTAAACTATGCATCATGTTTGAATAAGCCGTAATTAATTTGTCGCGGATAACCAAAGAAACAGAAGTCAATCAGTTATATTCAGCTCCGATTTATTACGGATAACCGGAAGCCAGCCTCTGTCTCTTGGTTCAAGATAGGGAGAGAGGGATATTAAATATCATTGCGAGTTAAGCCTTCCCAAGCTCGAGCTGTCCAGCAGTAGAATCTGTCCGGTAGCTTACGTTTTCGTTTCCAGCTGTCCCTTTTTTGTCGCGTGTGTCTTTTTATTTTACGTCCTCGACTAAGCCGTTTGTTTTATTATGTTTCTTTGTCACATTTTTGAGCTCGAAATTAAAAGAGATCAGCTAAGTAAGCGGAATTAAATACGTGTTACTTAGTCCCTCAGGTGCTAATGCGATTTATTTACGTAGGCCATTTGAAGATTGCTTTAATTAAAAAATGCACGTTTATTGCTCGACGGGAGATCGCAAATTAATTAAACCTTTGCATCATTTTTTGTCCAGCTCGATCTCATTATCTAATCTCATATTCATTTGTTTCGTTTTAATTGTTCCATATGCGTATGCGAATTAGACAATGATTTACTTTTTTGTGGCTTTTTAATTATCATATGTTTACATATTTTCATTGATATTACTCTTCTATATTGTAGAAACAGACTATAATACTAATTTCATACTTTATCATTGGCTAGTATTATTTTAATTTTCGTAAAATCATATTTAGTACTGGAATAAAAATTTTAATTCCTTCATGAATTAGATTGTCATCGATAAAATAATAATTTACTGAAAACATGGAATTATTGAAAAATATTTCTAACATTCAAGCGCCCACTAATACGTACGAATTTATTCTGTTTTTTATAGTTGTATTTCTGTATTTCTTTAATATCAACAATATATAGTTTCAAAATTGATAGTTAACAATATTACGTGCAGAAAAGACATAAAAATATTAATTCTAGATTCAACCAAGTAGTAGAATCTATAGAAATGTTGAAAAATCAATATAAAAAAAAACTCCGCCGTGACAATGTGTCGAAGCACATTGCCGTGACCAGGATTCGAACCTGGGTTACTACGGCCACAACGTAGGGTCCTAACCACTAGACGATCACGGCTATCGGAGGCCTTGGAAACAATCTCTCGAGGCACACTGATCGACTTGGTGAGTGCTCGACTTATCCGCTCGTGCGTGAAAGTTTACGACATTTCGCCATGAGAAAAAGAGAGAGAGAGAGAGAGAGAGAGACAAGCTATATATATTTATGACGCCTTTCTCCAAAGAAACGTCTTATCAGTTTTTTCAGCCATACGGTAGAATTGTTTCTTTTGGCTTCAGAATTTTAAACAATCTATTTCTTTTTTTGTTTAATGGTCCGAATGACATTACCGACTATTATAATGTCGCGACATTGATAACAATGTCTACAGAAGGTTATAGACTTATCTGTGACTTGTGCGTGAACAAGCTATTTGTGCAGCTTTTCCTCTTTATTTAATCAAGCAAATTCAACTGCTGAGCACTTATTATGAATATTAAATAGATATTTTCTTCTTTATTGATTAGAAAAAGTGTCAAAATTAGTTTCTAGATAAAATGTAATCCCCATGTTGTTACATCACCAGTGGAACCGACTAAGTTTTAGTGATTTGGAATAACTAAGTTTCCCACTTTCTTGTAACGTAAAATCTGAACATTTGTTTGTAGAAGTACTTCGTGACGAATGCAAACACAATTAACAATGATGTTTTCCACGGTAATAAACCTGGGTTAAACAAACTTGTGTAGGCTAATGAATTAGTTTTCATAAAGAAAGTGTAACTACTGTTGAAGTATTTTTAAAACTTTAACTTGGATATTACGTAACTACAGATTTGAACTAGTTATTGAATTGCGATAATTTTTTTATAAATTGGATAATTATCAGTAATACATTCACGTTTCGTGAATATATCGCGATGTTTTAAAAGTATCTGAATATATTTTGTATAATATATGCAAAATATTTTTTATCTTGTTTAATCATAATCACTATTTTTAAATGCGTCAATGTCAAATTATATCGAATTGCATTACGTCACCAGGATAAGTAAAAACTGCAAATAATTCTGTTTAGTTTTCCTGATTCAATTTATGTAACGACATAATCCCATATCAATATTCACGAGATTGTTATTTTCATAAACGGAATAAATGAAAAAAACCAAGTTTTAATGTTCGTTTCGTTCTAACTTAAATATTAACCATTTTCACTTGTTTGTTTTTGTTACAGGTAAGTACACAAAGTTCATCTCGCATTCTACCAGGCGAACGTAAGTGGATAAGGACAAAATCTTTACAAAAGCTTTTTATTTCCCTGTTACTAATAAAAATATCCCATTAAGTAATACTCGTACATTGATCTATAAGAAGTATAGCAGAGGTTTTTGGGCGCCAAAATTGTTCAGACGGTGCGTCTGCTCACATATAGTATACGTCCTATCGATCGTCCATGTATACCGAAAGGATGCGCGCATTTTTCTCATCACACTCGCACATATACAGAGAAAGAACGCAATTCGAAGGCCAATTGGGTCAAGGAAAATTCAGTTTTAGACGCGCCGCAACGTCGACACGGCGCTAGTCAATTATAGGCCAAGAGGCTGTCTATCTCTGCTACGACATGTTTTTGTATGCGTGTATATTGCAACGAACGTCTAGTTTTTTAGAGCCCTTTGTATCGCGTATCACGTAGGATGTCCCTTCATAGCATAAATTATATATAAAATTTATCCCACGCGAGATAATAGGATTCGGTGCTTAAGCTCTTCATTTTACATTGTTAGGTTTATTAAAACACTCCCATTTTGTACAAAATACGTTTACGGAATTTCATAAACGGTACTGGCATATTGTTATCCAAATCATTGAGATGGTAAATATCCAAACAATTTTGAAAATATGTGATGATTCTTATCAGTCGAAACTAGAAAATCAAAAAAGTCAGTGAAGTCTATAGCAACATAAATTAACCTTTTTTTCTCAATATTAACAGAAGACCAAATATTTTTATAGAAATATAAACTTATTATGTATCGTTGATTAGAGATAATAACTAAACAAACTTTTTATTTGGCTTATACTACATATTAATACTGCACTTACGTAGTAAACTTGCACTTACGCTCTCTCTCTCTCTCTCTCTCTCTCTCTCTCTCTCTCTCTCTGTCTCTTTTTCTCGTGGTGAAATCTTGTATGACTACTGCATATTAATATTTGTAGTAATTGAAACACGTTCCATATAGTAGAAATAAATACATACTTGGCAAGTACTGAATTCTCAGAGACAACATACATACAAGTTTACGATGTACGGAACTAACTGACATTTGTTTGATTTTTTGTTTTACCTTCGTGTTTTACTGTTAAAAAGATCTGTTGGCTTGAGATGCACTGCGTGTAACTTATTATTGATCAAATTTGTACAAATTTGCAAATATAAACGCATTATATGAACCAAATGTAAAACAAATATTAAATGTTTGTTTGACGTTGTCTTTCCATTTGTTTATCAAGCATGACTAATTATCGATGTCAATGGACTTATGCTGTTATGCTACTGTCTTTGGATAAGCACAGAACGTTCTGATACTCGTTGTGTTTTTATTGTTCGATATCAAATTTATTTCATAAATTAAAGAATGAGAAATTGAATTTAGCACTTTGCATTATCGTCGTTTCAATAACGGTACGTGGTCCCAGAGCGATTAAAGTTTAAAATGTAAATGCTCCAGAGAAATGCGTTTAAAACCTCGTTAGCTTATCCAGAATAAACGATCGCGTACGACACTATGCGGCGAAATTATTTCGCAGCTCCGGGCGATGAAAACAGAGTAAAAAAATAATAATAAAAAGATGAGACACGGACACGAGAAAAGTACAGCATAAAAAAAAGTACGCGATAAGAAAAAAGATCCTTAAACGACGTAATCTACAAAGTAATTATCCAAGTTTACTAACTTTCTCTGCACTTTCCTGCAATCTCGAACTCGCGAATTATTAGTGTCGATGATTCAAGTATTAAAAGCAGGTGAACTTTTTCCCTCCAATTCTAATTTTCATCACTTACTATCGATGAAAGCTTGACGAAATTATGAATTTTACCAAAATTATTAAATTTCTTTGGTATATTTTATTCGATAGTGTTATATTTAAAAATCTTAGCAGGATTTTGAGACTATCTAATTTATTTACCAAATCTACGTTATTTATAAACAAAATTATGTGATACTTTTTTTGCAAATTACATTTTCGAAATTTGGGGAACAATTGGAATTTTGCAGATCCACGTATCAATTGTTTATTTTTGTTCGATAAAAACATAAGATGACTTTGAAAGACTGAAAGAAATCCGCAATAGAAGGATTCTGAAAATATTTGCAATAATCCAATACAAAGTTGAAACAAACGTTACAATCAAATCGATATTATAAATCTATACAAACTATAAAGTAATTTAAAAACGGATTAAAAGAAACACCTGCATAAAAGCAAAAGTATTTCAAGATTTCTAAAGTTACTACAAAGAAGAAACTTGTACGGTACAAGCCATAGAAATAAAAACTCGATTCGTCGCGCTCGTGTATGGTAGTCGTCGCTTCGGCTATCCTTCTCTGTTCTCATCTTCATGGATTGTAGCTGTGCTCTCACCTTTACAACGTGCAGATCTCATCTTGCCTTGTTATTCCCTCGTACAATACTCTTTCTCCATTTCTCCCTCTCTCTCTAGCAGCCGCGAAAAATCTCATTTCCCGCACGCAGAGAGACGTCCGTCTGACGCATTATACTTCGATAGCATATTTTCCTCCCATAAATATACATATAGCTATCTCTCGTTATTACTCCCTGCACCAGATTCTCTCTATTCTTCCGCTCTCGGCGGTTCTGTGGGAAATATACGATTTTGTTTTAGCACGTCATTTTCATCATACACCTTGTAGTTGTTTACCATACCTAGTTTATACAAAAGTAGAAAGATGGAAAAAGAAAGAAAAGCAAATTGTTATACGAGCTGCACTTTCCCCTTTGATGCGATTAGATCGTGCAGATATGTAGTATGCTTTTTAATTGCGTTCTCGGATGCCTCGAGTTTGCTTTTATTTTTCTGCTAGTACACTTTTAATTGAAAGCGTTAATGAAAAGAACGAAAATGCACTCACTTCGTTGAGTAAATAATCGATTTTTTTCAGTTTTTTATTCAAACTTAGAATCCTAAGGATTACGTCAACTTCTCCTTTCGTTTTTTTATAAAAAAACATCACAATGAACAAAATTATAGATCATACAAACATATCGACCAATCTCTTTTTCAAAATTTTGAAATATAATATATTTGTAAAAATGTAAAAACGTTGGTTTTTCAGTTCGAAGTCTTTGTCATGCTTTACAAAGTATATAGTGGCGCCGTACATGAAAGCGAGAGGTACTTTTTTCCACGTGTGTGCGTATATGAGTACGTGCAATGACGCGTCTTTGTCAGCTGGGAATAGCCGCCGCAGGGTTGAGAAGTTGTCGCATCGATTGGTTATGGAACGCGCGTACGGAACAGAATTACACACGACCTGCTTGCGCTTTACTCAAGCTGCCTATTTACTTTTTTTCTCTCTTTACTTTTGCGGTCTTTCTCAAACTTTATCTAGGTGTAAAAAGCTTAGCCTTTTATTCCTTTGGCGCTTAGATTGATTGCGTCAATAGAAACTTTTACCGAAAACTTTTTTTAAAATTAAAATTAGATAATAGAAATAATCTGTAATTGTATTAATGTGGACGTACAATTTAAGCTATTAGATATGTGACGATGTACATATTTTTATAACATACAATAGCAATTTTCAGATAGTTATAGTGACATAAGTATTTTAGTTAAAACAATTTATTATGAAATATTATTTTTGTTCTCTATTTGCTCGGTGTATTTAAGTAATCGATTATACTATAACATATAATAAGGACACACATTTGGCCCATATGGATCAATGAATTGAGTTGATTTGTGAAACTATAGATAAATCAGTATTAATTACATCATTTTCACACAAGAATAACGCGTTGAATTCAGGACGACGCGATACGTTGCATTATTGTCAGTGTCTAGGTTGAAACGTTAAGAAAAAATCACCAACGGGTTTGAGGGAAAAGGACGACTTATCGTATTTCAATGGCGAACAAGTTTTTTCCGTTGGCACTAAATTAAATTTACTTAGTAGATAAGTGAATAATATTTTCGTTTCCAACGTAGCGAATCGACTTCCAAGACAGCCACGCGGTCCCAAGCCAAACCCTAAATTTGGCACTTGACTCTTGTTCGATTTTTTCAGGTAATACCTATCCGGATGAAATGTATTCGCATTCTCGTAGTACTTGGGATCTCTATTGATAGCTGGTCCTGGAATCCATACTTGCATACCCGGTTGTATGGTGAATGGTTTTCTCCCAGGTAAAGTTGGCGGTAATTCAAAGGGTTTGATGCATAATCTTTCTAAAATGGCAAACTGCATGTGTAGCCGTATGGACTCGTTGAATACGGCATCTAGATACGACATTTTCTGAATGTCCTCGTACGTTGGCGACCCATTTGTCTCCATCATCACTGTATCGATTTCAGTTTGTAGTCTTCGTTGAACGTCTGGATTGATTGCAAGCTCGTGTGCCAACGAACACATTTGGGTTGATACGGTGTCGAAACCACCGAAGTAGAAGACAAACACCTGAGCTGTTATCTTCGTCGCGTCGAGCTCGAAACCCTCGCCAGTTTTGTCTCGTGCCTTCATCATCAATTGAATCATATCTGGTCGACTTATCCCTTTATCTTCCCTTTTCCGCATGGTATCAGCCACCAGTGTTGTAAAAAAGTCCGCCGTCCTTTTGGTCACCAATCTCACTTTCAACCACTTCATCATTTTCGGAAACATACCGAACAGAAAGAGTTTTATCAGAGGGATTCCGTTCAATCGAGTGGCGTCCTTACCAAGAACGTAAATCTCATTGGTAGGCTCCCTAAGCGAGTCCATTGACATTCCAAAGGCACAACTAACAATCACGTCATTGGTCACTTTCGAAAATAAGTCTTTGGTATTGATGGATTGTTTCTCTGTATCCGACAATTCGTCGAGATAATTCACAAGACACTTGACGCAATCGACAATGAGCTCGTGCATAGCCTTCATTTTATTAGGCGTGAAGGCGGGAGTTAAAATATTCTTCATACATCGCCAGTAATCACCGGCCATGATAAAAAGATTTCCACCGAATATTGGATCGATGCCATCGTCGATTGTCAAGGGCCGATCACTAAAACTGTCGAAATGCCTTATCGTGATTATTTTTATCAATTCGAGATCACGTAGTACAATTACTGGTTTAATCAAGTTGAATGCACCAACATATTTCGCTTCCGGGTGAATATTATAAATATCGTGGATGGTTTCAATGATGTGCTGCCGGCCGAAACAAAAGTTTGCCAAGTTGCCTAGTATAGGCCAGCCGGGCACGTAAGGTATTTGCAACTCTTCGAAATAACTTAGTTGCTTTTTGAAATAACGATGTAGAGTGTAAATAAATATTATTAAAACAGCTAAAACATAAAAATACATTGTTACTGTTGACGCGATATTAATTACGCGAGAGTTGCGCTACTACTGATGAATTAAAAACGCGGCATTTGGACTATGGAAATATATCCCCACCAGTGCTTTACACTCCTTCAATAAAATACTTATAATCCTGTCTCATGTGCTATCTAACAGTACATTTCTCTTGTTAATTGCAGTTTCGGTAGAATTATAACCTTGAAACGACAGATAACATAAAAAATGAAATGTACCATCATCGTAAAGCGTGAATATTCATCGAAAGAGGGGATATTATTTTATCGATAAAACTTCAAAATTATTTGATTGAAAAACATGTTTTCTCCATACTTAAAAGTACAGCTGCAGGAAATTACGGTATTAAAAAATATCTAAAAAATGATTTTTATCTTTACTGATATGCAGTCGTACATTATAAATAATCAATACACGTCTACCGTATATCATTTAAATTCTAAATTCCACATTTTTTAACGTATACTAGCTTATGCAGTAGCTCGGATCTACTAGAATCACGCTATCGTTAAGAAGTTGAAAACACACGTGTACTCCGACTTGACACAAAAGTAATACAAAATAATGCAATAACATTGTAAATAAATCGATTAATTTACTGTCGTGTTATACAAATATTTTATCGATACTTCTACTACCTTATTTGACCAATTCACATAAACTATTTCAAAATATTCCACAGTCTATAACATAAATAGAGTATACGTGGTAAATGTCAGAGCCCACAATTTTATGGAATGTTAATGAAAAACTATTTAAGATTTGACGTGCTCTTTATGGACGATGTAATGTAAATTAAGTACAATAATATTACAGTTTTATGAATAATGTACCTTTCTTTGACTTAATGTCAATTCAAATTTTTCCTTATAGCTTGAGAAACGAGAAGTACTTTAAACTAAAAAAATGGGTGAATGTTCTCATTTAAATCTGAATTTTTCAAGCCATTATATCAATATGCAATATTCGTTTTTAGAACAATGCCTCAAATGCTAATTATACTTACCTAAATCCATTCATTCTATATTGATTTAGCCTCTTAGTTTCAATTAATCAAATACTAAAAAAATATGTGTGACATACACTCGGTATATATGCATATTCGTATTTAACAACGTTACAAACGTCATTTTTTTATATTCTTTTCTATGTATCAATGACTTTTCTGATTATGTAAACAGTTGTTACTTTCTTGATGACCTCGAAAATCTTTTATCTACATGGTCAATTTCAATTATTATCGAAAAAGATAGTCAACAATATTCTTTGAATACTTGACAATAATTACGTGCATTATTATCATGCTGGATGAAAGGTGTACTTCATTATTGAGCACCAATCCATACAAAATGAAATTTACAGAATTTTGTAAAATAAAATATTGAATGTCAGATTAAATTGTTAACTAAGAACCTTAAAATTAGAATAACTTACGTGGAACAAGTAACATTTATGCAGTGTTAGCAATATAGCTAATATTTATTGTAAAAAATTATCAACGGTTATGCTAATGACAATGATATAACAATACAAAATATTCTTATTTCCAGTTTTGATTCATTTTAAAACACTGTGATATCAACAGGACATTTTGATATATAACATAATGAAACACTTAAATTTAACAAAAATTAATTTGTCGTTAAGATCGTGTATTGATATGGTCATGAACATAATTGTTTTTGTTAATTACATTGAACTATTGTTTTCTTAACAACGATAAGATTTAATCAGTAAAGTTTCAAATTAATTTGTGCTCTATATAAAGCTGGCTATTCTGATGAAAAACTTGCGTTTCTCAAACCCAATACTGAGTGCTCAATTCTGTTTCACTACAGAAATACTCGATTTCTGGATTCAATAGACATCCAAAATCCTCCTACAGGCCTCACTTCAAACGTCTTAACATCGTACTTCTGAAGCGTAAAAGTTTTTTCATTTGGCACTAAGTTGTAATGGTACAATAAATAAAAGAAAAAAATTTTCGTTTCCATGATAGCAAACCGATTGCCAATACAACCACGCGGACCAATTCCGAAGCTCAGATTTTCCGTGTCATTTATTGTCACTCTCTTTTGATAGTATCTGTCTGGATCGAATTTGTCGGGATTTTGGTAATACCGAGGATCTCTATGAATTGCTACAACCGGAATCCAAACAGTCATACCAGATTGCAAAGTCAGTGATTTACATCCAGGTAAAGCTGGGGGTAATACGAATGATTTGTCACAAACTCTGTCAAGGAATTGTATTGGCGAATGTCTTCTCATTGACTCATTGAATACGGCATCCAAATACGGCATGTTATTAATCATCTCATAAGTAGGTTTTCCGTCGCTGACTCTTATTATTTCGTCGATTTCTTCTTGTAATCTTTTCTGAATCTCATTATTCAGAACAAGCTCGTGCGCTAATACACACATTTGCGAGGAAGTAGTACCTAAACCACCAAAGATAAAAATCATCAACT
Organism: Chouioia cunea; assembly: GCA_030064505.1. Classification (NCBI taxonomy): domain Eukaryota; kingdom Metazoa; phylum Arthropoda; class Insecta; order Hymenoptera; family Eulophidae; genus Chouioia; species Chouioia cunea. The sequence continues at coordinate 24,794,463 of JAOPFQ010000002.1, forward strand.
GAGCCGTCATATCTATGTGATCTAATTTCAAATGCTGGCCATCCTTATCTTTCGTATTCATCAATAATTGAATCATATCTGGGCTATTATTTGTTCCTTTCTCTTTTTTCTGCCGAATGGATGTTTTCACAATATCAATAAAAAATCTGGTAGATTCAAAGTCAACGAGTTGCATTCGTAAAAATTTCATTAGCCAAGAATTGATTCTAGCAAGCATGAATTTAAGTATCATTTTGCCACTACCAAAATTCGAAATATTTTTGGAGTGAACGTAAAATTCATTCGTAGGATCCTTCAAAGAATTTATACTAAATCCAAATGCGCAAGAAGCAATAGCGTCATTGGTGAATTTTGAAAACATGTCCTTGGTATCGACCATTTTTTTAACATTATCCGGCAATTCGGTAAAGGATCTTACGTAGTTTTTCGCGATGTCGATTATCAATTCGCTCATAGCTTTCATTTTACTTGATGTAAAAATTGGACTAACCAAGTTGCGAGTTTGACGCCAATGATCACCTCTGGTACTAAAGAGATTTCTACCGAAGAGTGGATCCAAATCTTTATCCACGAATAGCTGATGATTTGGAAAATTATCAAAATTTCTAATGGCAATACTTTTGATGAGTTCCCTGTCGCGTATCATAATAATTGGTCGCATCAAATCGAATGCACCCACGTATTGTGCATCAGGAAAAGAGTTGTATATGTTTATCAAGATCTCCGACAGGTGTTTTTTAGAGAAAGGCGAGATTGTGTTTCCTATTAAAGGCCATGTTGGAATATATGGAATTCCTAGTTCCTTAAAGTAATTGAGATTTCTCGTTGATAAGTAATATACTAAATAAAAAACTATAACTACAATTGCCGTTGTCAACATTTCCATTGCGATACTGAGAAATATCACCAAATCACACAAAACCCGTACAATTCATGCACAAAATTGCTAAATAAGATAACGTAAAGATAATGGAGCAGTCACGTCGCTGCTGTTATTTATAGAAATCATGTATAGATGTAATTTCTTTACACGTCACAAACAAATTAGGTATAATTTTTTTCTCGTACAGCACTGTTGACATGGAGTATCAACGATGAAGGCTACTGCGTAGAAAATTCAATTGCGTACTAAAGTTGTTTCAGAATTACACACAGGCGCGTCGATCTGTGTTCTAGATATAGTGGTAGGGATATAGTCAACAATATTCAAATGAATTAATTAGTATAGACGTAACACTATACATGTACAGAGTATCGAAGAACATGAAAAAATTGTAATAAAAATGTAGATTCAAAAAAAATTGTTAAATAATGATAATAATACAATTATAACACAAAAATAAGCGATAGTAATATATATTTATTTATAATGCAAATAAAAATTAAATTTATACCAATAAACTTTTTTATGATTAATCGTCATAAAATTTATTAGTGCCTTCTTTGTGTGACTTTTTTAATTTCCAAGCCATTTTTAATAAAAGAATTTTTGTTCCTTTTCTTTATATTTCCTACGTGGAATGAATTTTATTTTAGAAACTCTATGTTCATTGAGGTACAAAGACCTAACATCTTTATTACGAAAATCATTTTTTGGAACTTTTCAGTCTAATTATAAAATTATAGCAAACTGAAAAAATGCAAGTGTACTGATGTATAATTTCAAAAAGTTTTATGATTTTCTCTATTCAAAATAGCGGAACCATTCTACAAATGTTGTAAAAGAAATAAAATATTTACTTTTGAAGCTTCATTAATTTCTCAAACTTTTTCGACGGACATTGAGTGACTCACTTCCTTTCCACACTTAACGTAAGAGTCTATCGCAATAGCCAAGAATGATATTTTTCCGACAGATCCGAACCTTTTGCAGCAAATCCATTAGCCTTTTTCCACTTAACGAGTGTAAACACTTTGCGCATCCTTAAAATTTCTGAACGACTCTATCTTATTATTATCGCTCCTTGCGCAACTGCAAGGAGCTTAAACGAAGCTAATGAGCCAACGCAAACGGTAATCCTCTCTAGGTGCATTTCAACGTTTGCATCATTAGATAATAATTATACTGGTTTGTTTCTACATATGTACTATTTCAATTTAATTATTTATTATTCGCGGAAGTGGGTAAAATTCTACACTCTAAGACGTAACGATTCTTACTACCACAAATTGCTCATATCTCTTTACTAGCTTATACCTTAAAAATTACTTGCATATCTTTATAATATACAAATTTATATTGACTTGAACCCAATTGAATTTGCAAAAATATTTCGTTTGTTCAAATATTAAGGAGAAAATATTCTGTTAAAGTGCCTTGTTTATTAAACAAATGATTTGATTTCTTAGTAACTAAAGATTTACCTTTATTCTTTCTGCCGAAAATGTTTAATTATACGATTAATCATACTAAACTATCTATAAATTACTAAAAATACAAAATTCATGTTATTATATGAAAAATGTTCCAATAGTATACATGTGTATTATATATGTTATCAAAACTGTATACTGTATGTGGTATGCATACATAGTTTTTGCTTCAAAGTTAAAAATGTCATAATTTTCCAAAGGTCGTAAATGCCATTGGATACCCGCCATCCAATACTTCGAGTTACGTGCACAGGACACAATGTTGCGTTATTTTCTTTTTTCTTTGCGTTCCCTCGCAATACTTTTTGTTTTTTACCTTAGATGCGTCCATTTTCTAAGGAGGAATTTATCGCACGACCTGACTACAAGTTGAGTTTAATGTTCCACTCTTTTTGCGTATACTTTACCGACAAGAGAGAGTTTCAGTACTTTATATGAACGACAAGGACAAAAGCCCGATCGGGAGTTTTCAGAGCGGCTCGAGGTCTGAATAAATCTTGAAACTACTTGACAAGTCTGACTTCCTCCTTTTTTTTTTGTCACGCTTGAAGCGTTTTGATTTATCGATGTCCAATGCTTTTGGCGCCTTTGGCACGAACAAGTGAACACATTTTTACACTTGTGTTCTAGACCATAATGATACAGTGTGGTACGGGCAACAATCATTAAGCGATAATACAATTCACGCGATAATGATTCGTTTATACACCTGTTTCAAATTGCATTTTCATCAAATTGGTTCGATGATATAAGTGTAATATTTAGTTCAGAATTAACGTACTAGGCGATAATGATAATTCATGCACCGAAAGGTTACAAAAAAGGTAATAAAATATTTTCTACAACATGAGAAGCTAAACCATCATAACTCGTTCGTTTGATTTTAGTAAATTGTAAAGTATATTATTTTAACATTGACTTGGGAACATTCCGGAAAAGCCGTATAGAATAATACCTGGCTCGTCAAAGTCAATTGCAAATTTCAAAACGATTATTCATCGAACAAAGGCAGGAATTGTATTACGTCGATTTTGTCAATCGCAGATGTTGAAAGGTTGACAATAAAAGCGTCTTGAGCACAAAACACCATTCTCCTTGGAAGGAACAAAGAGAAAATCCCGGAACGAACAGCAACGCCGAAATGAAGTAAAATAAGAGACAGAAAAAGAGAGAAGTAATAAAACAATGACAAAGAGAAAAGAAAATGTGCTATTGGCCATCGCCACCTAGATTCTCTTCGGTTCAGTACGCTTCATTTGGCTTTTTTTTTGCGTGGGATAATCCTGAGGGAATTTTCTTTGGTGCGCACTCTTCGAAAATCTCGACTGTCCCGTTTCGTATCCTACAGATGTATAATGAAAAGATATATCACGATAGACGTGCGTGCTTGCACGCTCGTGAACTTTTCTCCTGTATGCTCTTTTTCACGAGTATAATTCTTGATCAAAAACTTTGTTCCACCGATTTGTATCAAAAATTCGCTATGTATTTCAAAAGTACTGGGCTTATAAAACTAGGCTGAGATTGATTGATTTGTGCAAATACCATGTGATGATTGTCTTTACAAGTTTTTCCTTGCAAAGTAATCCACTATATCTCGATTTTTAGTTCAATTTATTCATTTTCAATAATACTCCATAAAGGACCACTTACAAAATGCCCAAAGATTTTCTTAAGAGTAGTTGACCAAAAATCCTCGCGGAATATTTAATATTTCAACCGAATAACCCTATCAGTCGTTATTAGATTAAATTCGACAAAACGAACACGTATTTCTTCTCCCCTCTCTTTGTCTTTCGCGCAATAGTCATGCCTTAGTCCATTGCGATCCTTTTTCTGCAAATGCGCCGAGTTCTACTTCATCTTTATTCAGCTTGACTCTACAGCGCTGACGTAGAAGGTTACTCCTACTCTTTCTTTTATCGAGGCACTTGATTCGATGTGAACGACAAAAAGGTTCGATCCGATTTTTCATTCGAGATAAGTTGATTAAGTAGATTTTTCGAACTATTCAGTGATTTATTGTTATAAATTATTAACTTTTAGCGACCGATTTTATTGAATAAATAATAAGTCAAATCAGTAATTGTCGTTGGTGACAAAGAGAAAAGAAAGCAAAGGACTGAATATAGTTATAAGCAAAAGAACGTATAATAGTATCGTTGAGAACATGAAAAAATATATATACAAGCCCGAACGGAAAGGACGAAGGATACATCCGCGGAAGAGTAAACAAAATGGGAAAAATCCAGATCCCTGCTACGTGCCGATACAAAGAATTGTCGTATGACTAATCGGGAAATATATATATTGACTAACCGCGGCAGCATCGTTAAATCACCCGCAATAAACCGCGCAGTCGCCGACAATCCGACGAAATGGTTGACTCTAGAAAAAAGGGGTGAATGTACGTGCCAGCTGCGGAAATGTGTCTTTACGAATCTACCTGCCTCTAACTGTAAGCCGACGACAGTTCTTAAGGCTGCGCGCGTAGAATATAGAACAAACATAATGGCGTGTGTCGTTTGTAAATGTAGCGCTTCTGCCTTGCGGATCGAATTCGCGTGCAAGGTGAAACCAACATTGAATGAAACCATGGCTGTTCGGCAATAGGGCGGGCAAAGGAAAGCGTGAGCAAGACTGGAAATATCAAAAGCGCTCCAGAATAGTAACGCCCTTGCCTCTGCCGAGGGAGTAATAGAAGGGGTAGCGCGAAACAGAGGCTGCAGAGTCAGATTTTTCCGCTTGCTCTAACAGGCAATAGCTCTAAGACTGTTTGCACAGGTTAGTTTATTAAAATTATGCAGCATATAAATTGTGAAATTTACAATACAAACATTTGCGTTAATGTCAACCTTTGTTTCCTATGCTGCATCCAAATGAACATAGTAAATACTTAAAACTGAACAATTATGCTGCTCTCGTAGAAGAAAAATCGATATTACTTGCATTTCAATGAAATATAAATGTACATTTATTTTAATAAAAAAAAATCTTTCAACGGCAATTTTTACATATATTCCGCATGCAGGTGATCGACTTTCGTATGGAACGAAAGCTACTTTTGAATACCGTATAAGATATTTATAAGGACATTTTTTGTAGCTCCAAGCATCGACGTCAAATGCGACGTACACATGGTCCAATAAAATGCAATAACGTGCATGTACGCTTGACTTTCGTCTAAAATATTGTGAATTGAAATGGCATACTGTCCATCTATACGACAGAAATCCTCTCTTTAGTCACTATATTTGCCAATGCTGAAATATCTTTTATGATTGTGTATAATTACCAAATATTATGATTCTACTAGTCGAAGCTTGCGACATATAAAGCACTTTCGTCGATAACGTCGCACATAAACTCGCTGGTTACGAGCCGCGTATATATAACCTAGTTGTAGATTGGCGAGCATGATTTATGAGCCAGGATGCGTATGGCAATAAAAAAAAACTTTATATTGTGACGCACGGGTTGCTTCACCTTCAAAAAAGTGATAATAATTTTATTTTCAATATATTTTTACGTGCTTATTATCCCATTGGATGAGTATTATGAAACTTCAATACAAAGAAGTTTGTAAAAATGTTTTCTGTATATCTTAATTGTGAAAGCCACTGCTCGATCTCGGGCAAATAACATCACGCGAAGCAAGAATCACTTTCCCTCGTTTGTACCTATAATGTACTACGTTTGATTTTTAAACTCGAAGTGCGAAACAAATTTTTTATGTTTATAGGCACTGTAGTGAATGCAGAATCAACCATTTTCTTTTCACCAACTATAATTCAAACGAATTTAAAATTGGACTAGTGCAAAAGTAATGTACAAATACTGAATCTAGATAAATACTTAGTGGAAGTAGAAAATGTTTGTAGATGATTTTGGCACGAATCCGAACGAGGATTACGTAATAATTAATTTATCACCACCCAATAGTATATTCGATAAACTTGTTGCGGGAAATCATTTAGGAATTCGAATGGCAAACGCAAAACAATGAAAAATTCACAATCCTCTTTTGCTTGCTTAACCCTTTGACACGCGCGCACGCGCACACACACACACACACACACACACACATGTATACGTACACAGCATAGAGAAGCAAAGCAGAGTTGCTACTGCTGCTGTCGCTTCGTCTTTGGTTGGGCTTCATTGGGAGCGAAGCGAAGCTCGTGCTTGCATAAAGGAAAGTTGGCCCGCAGGGGAGAGGGAGTCTCATAAATTCAAACTCAAGCAAGTTTCCGGCCGGCCCGCTAGCTCTCTAGCGTTATAAAAAAAAAGAAAAGAAAGCTTGGCCTACTTTGTTGCCGAATTTTTCATGAGTAAACACTGTCGATTTGCACTCTTTCGCTATCTCGCTCATGCGTTTCTTCTTTCTTTTTCTATACTCTGTCCCTGCGATTATCGTGCCCAAAATTTTTAGGGCGAAAGGTATATGCGCCACGAATGACAACTTCTTTGGTCACATTACTATTTGTCTTAGTGTGCAGTTAGTAGTCGGTAATTGTCGTGCATTGTGGACGAACGTTAATTTTGCCTTTCGAGTTGTATATTTTTCTTTTATATATAAACATATCAAGTTGTCGTGGATCTTTGTATGCGTTCATACATTATTTGGAAACATATTTTTTGAGTCTTTCTTTATCCCACTGAACAAAGAGAAGGTTAAGTATCGATTAAAAATTAGCGAATAATGGCGTATGCTCGTATAAAAAAACTGTTTGACACTATCTTGAATAAAAAATAAAAAATCTCGAATAATAGACAGAAATAAAATGGGACATCTAGTGGCAAATGAAGCGACTCTGTATCACCTCTCCCGAGGAATTTCGAACGAAGGAACGCGCGAGGAAGAAAGAAAATAAAGCGAAATGCTAGTTTGATAAAGCTTTATGTACACAGCAGCTCGACGACAATGAACGTAAAGTGTATGTATATACCTATATATAAGTGCGCTTCTATAAAACACCCAAGGCAAAGATATATACGCTTGGAAGCAATTATTGTCAGCGCGACTCCTTTTCTTCTTTCTCTTCGGTTCTCACGGGGATCTCGTGCAATTATCGTCGAACATATACCTACTTTAGAGCGCTAATTAGCTTGAGCCGATGCATAGTCCAATTTTTATCCTCTTTTTTCTATTTTACGTCCCGAAGAAAAGTCGAAGCTCGTAAAGTAAAGGAGGATTAGGCCAGCCAATAGCGTGTGCGCTGGGGATTATCCATCGTGCAAGTGAAAGGCTAACGGGGAATTTAGTACTGCTGCCTCCCCTTCCCTCGCACAATTTTTTGTTCAACAGCTCTGCTTTTCCGAATTCGAGTTACTTTTTACCTCGCGTGGACAATGAATTCACCGAGAGTCTGATTGAATTGCCGAGTTTATTTGCAGTGGATTTAATTTTGTAGTTTGTTTATATTGAAAAAAATCGAAGATTTTTTTATTGTATAATTCGCATATGTAGATTATTACAAAATATTTCTTTGTATATCTTATGTGTATCTTATTTTATCGAGCACTTACGGATATCGTAAAATAATCAAGTGTATAATATGCGTGTTCAGGAGTTTTATCTAAATTGGTCGGCAATAATTGCAACGAAAATTTCATATTAACGACGACCAGTGTTAATCTACGCTAGTCATTTGCGATGTATTGAAATTAACCTGTGGAGCAGATATAAGGTTTCATTCTTATTTGAATTGTTTGGGAGTTTGGTATACCGACAATGATATAATAGCCACACATGCATAATCATTGAGAAAGATGTTATACGCCAGTGTTAATAATTGCTGTCAATAATTTTACAAAAAATCATTTTAAAAATATGTGATCTATTCGATCGCGAAAATACTAAAACTCACAGTGTGCCAAAATATTATAAAAAAGGTTGTACTCGCGTGTTCGTCCCAACTAATACGCAAATTCTAATCAAGGGCAAAAAGTGTTCGAACTCGTGCAAATATGTAGTGTACTAAAGGAGCAACTTGTTTAGTTTTCTTGACAACTATATTCGATCGTAAAGATTCGCCAAGCATACTCAAAAGTATTCGAAATAACTCAAAACAATTCGCAAAGATTATTGAAAGGTTGGGACCAACTTTTGATTCGTTCGAGTTAACTGATGTGAGATTTTCGTTGCTCCATTTGGAGAAAAAACGAATGCACGACAAAAAACACGTTTATTTCTATCGTAAGTGCGAAAGGCCAGAGATAGAAAACTGTCGGGAGAGATGTGATCGATTTTTTCTTTCTTTCTTTCTTTTTTGTCTGTCACGAGAGGGACAAAATGGAACGTGCAACTTTTGACGGTTGTCGCCGTTGCTGCAGCAGCTGATGCTACTGCTACTGCGACTACTACAGCTGCTATTGCTCGATTTATCTTCTGAGCGTTTTGATGACGCTATTGAAGAGTTTTGCTCAGCCTTTTTTCCACTTTTATTTGTATTCGTTTGGATGATCGGAAAAATATTTTGTACTGCAAAAAGAGCACAATTCTTTACTATTTTGAACATAACATTTTACGAAAACTTGTATGAATGGCAATAATATTTTTCCTTGTTTTTTTAGCTACTTAAGATTAATAACTCCTTGTCAAATTCAATATTGTGCACTATGCTGTAGTTAATTCGTTTTAATTTTTCTTTGTTTTAAAATATTCTATACACTAAATAAAATATGACCGGACTAAATTATGTTTTATGTTTTAAATTGCTATGTCAGTACATTTGAATCTGATTCATTAAACAACCCTTTGTATCAATAAGTATGGTATCCGATAGAATTCAAATTTACAGCTCGATTGAGGCTCAGCTTTGAAAAATTTCTAAAAGCTCCGATTACTGAAATCTTGAAATTTCCAACTTATTCGGGTTTAGTCCTAACTTGAACTACTTTCAATTATTGAGTTTTCTGTATTACAAATTTTTCGAACAATTAGTATTTACTTTAAATAAGTATATACGTTAAATGAAATCATGCAGCTACGAATAATTATGCCTTGAAAAAATCAAATTTAAAATTTTTCAAAGTGAAGAAGAGATAAAAAAACGACAAGCCTATTTCCTATTTTTCCATGAAATAATCTTCTTATTTTTTACCCTTAAGCAAAATCTGACTGCAATTTCCTCGCGGCACACCTAACAATCTGAATTATACCCTGTTCGCCATTCATTCTCGTCATCGGACTTTCAAATCCATCATAAAAGAGTTTCTCGACTCTATAAAGTTCAGCTGCGGCAGACGCATTTTGTTGAAAGCCGAGTGGCGACTAACACACAATCCCCGCGCGTCAAATTACCGTGCGGTCATAAAAAAGGGGACTTTCCGTAGCAATAGAGCTGGTTGGTCTCGCAATATCTGCAGATTTTTATTCGCTCGCGTAAAACAAGCGCGATATCGTATTACAAAAGAACGCGAAAATTGTAAAAAATGAATGTAGAATGCTGGAAGAGGCGGTTCGAGCAGCTCCAAGCGCTAAAAAATCAAAAGCACAAATTGCAACGGGCCGTAAAGCTATATTGAAGTTGGCTACGTGATTTTAGTAGAGATTGCGTCTAAAGGACAACGATGAAAGTGATATTTCACATTCTGCACATACACGAGAATCTATGTTTATAAAGTATGGTAACTATTTTTCACGTATTTTTACTTTGCATTTGCAATAATGCGGTTTATAATTCGCGCGAAGCTTTAAGCGCAGTAGTACGTGTCACTTAATTAACCTCATTAGTACACAATTGCAACGGAGTCAAAAGTGAGGAGATCATTTATCCTTGGTAAGACTTGCATATAGATGAATTACCCGCATTATTCAACGCTACCTTCATATCCCAATTGCATACTAAACGGCTGTTGCATACATCAACAGACCTGTCTAGAAGTACTTTGTATCGCAATTATATCATCAAACAAACTACAATCGTACCACTTTTCTTTTTTCGTGCATAGAGTGTTTGACTATATGTAATCTCTTACTTGCATGGATAGTCGAAACTTGCATAAACCATATCAAGTTTATCTTTTCAATTATACACTTGAACAAACTTTACCAAGTAAACTGTAGAGTAAAAAAGTATACTTCCGAAACAAACTCAATACACGAATTGCAAAATAAATTGAAAATATCTGTACAAAAACGTGATAGGAATAACAACAAGAAGAAAATATTAAAAATGATGTCAATGCCAAGCGGCGCATGTATATTCCGTGGATGTATACATAATCTCCCATGCATATTGAAGACTAGCACATGTCGATTGATCAAATTCACACACAAAGCCGTAAACTTTCTTGCTTCGAAGCGCCTGTGCAATTTGTATCTCCTTATGTATTACGTGCGCAAGACGCATTCGTTACCCGTCGAAAAAGGTGGTATAAACTGGGCGAGCGCTGCCCGTGGTAGTACTTTTTTTACGTCTCAGGCCTCGTTAAAAATAATTGCAATCAAAAGTATCGTATCTTCGATTCTTCTTGACGCGGATTTTGGTATGCATGTATTGGGATGTTCATAGATGACGTATATAGTGTTAGAAATCAACATCTGATAAAAAAATTGAATGGAATTACGAGAATATAACATATAAAAATTTTAATTAAATAATAATAGTTACATATACTTTTGTAAGTATATTTAAAGAGCACGTATTACTTATGCTGAATATCCAGTTTCGTTTAATTGTACGTAGTTTCGTAGATTGCTCGACTTCAGTTACGCGTGTTTCGATTTCTATGAAAAATACTTTGATTGTTGATGCGCGTCGACGAATATCGAAATTTCTGTCGCGCCCTGCATCAATGCATTTTCTTCTTTGAACGATGAAGTACTTGCACATCGTAGTTGACAAAGGAAGCCATTACACGTTCAATGGAATTTCCCAAATTCTCCAATTAAATTGCAAATTTTACATGGTTTCCTAACGAACCCAAGCTTTTTTTGCAATCGCATAGCATCCATACATTATACTTTTGTTTGGAAATCTGGGATTGGAACGAGAAAAAAGCGTATAGTGGTAAATTGTAGAAGTTTGTTTAAATAGAAGGTTTATAAATATCAACTTAATGTTCACATATTAAATTAAAATAACATACGTCAAACTTATTAGCATAAAAAATGTCTATGGAAAAGATATTCCTCTTTTGTACAAAAAACTAACAATTCAACGTAATCTTCTTAACGTAAAAGTTGACGAAGTAACTACATATCTAATAACTAAAACACAACAATAAGGACTCTTAAACTCGAAACAATGTTGCGCTAGGATAAACAGGCAAAGAGCCAGCAAGTATGAAATTTACATAAAGCAGTACGAGCATAACTGGAATTTCAATTTTCGATGCGAGGTTTGGCCTCTCTGTTTTTCTAATAATAGCCACAACGACGAGGATGTCCAAATAAAAAATAACGAAATTTCAGAGGGCGTTGTGATGTCCACACGCTATTTTCCATATTTCCCTCACTCTCACTCAATTCTCATTGACTTCAAAAAGCGTGTGCCGCGGAGATTATTTCAAATGGAGATAGTAGCAAAAACTTCAGTTTTATGAAGAGATTTTAATCTGCGATTAGTTATGTCGACTATACATTCATTTTCTTATATCTTAGATGTAATTACTCCACGTAGAATTAGACATTTCACCCCTGTATTATTACGGAATTAGAAATTAAAAATTTTATCGTGTGTTACCGACTATTTTAAACATTTTAGTTTTCATTACAATATTGCTAAGAAAATAATATGACATTTTTTAAGTGTAAAGCATTTAAAATACTCTTCGTTGAGCGTTGCTGATTTCAAATTTTAATTTTGTGACGGACAACGAACAGACAAGAAGTGTATGCTGGTTATGGCAGAATCACAAAATCCACTCGATCATTTTTTTCACGTTGAAAATCATTTGTGCAAAAAAAAGATTTGTTCTACCAGCATTGTCATGACAACGTGAAAATGCTGATGCGAAAAAGTAATCCAATTTTGATTAAAATTGTTTTGCATGCAATATACACGTGTAAAATCAGCTTCGGTTACTTCATTATTCAAAACAAATAAAAAAATATAACCAAACATTATTTATATTTTTTGTATGCGAAGGAGTCTTTGTTACACATGTACATACTTTATAGAATTTTAATTAAAATAATCAACTACAATTAACCAAATTATCAAGAGTAATTCATTCGGTGAATCATTGCTACAATTATTACAAATCCGAATAATTCCGCAAAAACTATTAATTAAGATAACGTGGTAATTCCATTAGCTTTATCAACGTGCGTCGTCTAAATCCGGGCGTTAACATACTGGAATTACGGTGACATTTATAATATTTTTCATTCGCAAGCTCATATCAAACTCGTGTCAAACTCATTTTTTACTCAGATTTAACACTATGTATGTCAGAGTGAAAGAGAGAAAAATGATGTTTTTTGCTAAATGAGTTTCCTAAAAATTCGTAGAAAAAGGAGTAGAACGAAACCGAACGTCCGCGGATCGTAAATAACATTTTTCGCCGCGAGGATTCATTCGGAAGCAATGGCAATCAGCCAATAACCATGCACGACAGTCAGAGGAAACCCCAAGGAAATGAAAAGAGAAAGAGAACGAAAGAGAGAGAGAGAGAGAGAGAGAGAGTGAGAGAGAGACAGACAGAGACAGAGACAGAGAGGGATAAAGTTAGTTTACTCTTGAAAAAGGGTATCAAAGGGCAAAAATGGAAATACCCTTCGTGCTTAGGTAGAATAGAAAATTGTTGTAATAAGTTTTTCTTTACAATATAAGTTGGACATTGCAACGATTAACAAGTTCCCTGCTAAAACTTCTTTTCATTCCATTTATGTACAACATATTTTCGTTTCGAATTTAATTTATTATTTTACATGTTTGCATAACAACACAATCGTTCATAATTTCTATCGGTATATCCATTGATCAAGCTGTTAGCGAACATATATATGTATGTATGCTTACAGTTTTGATACGAGATTACCTGCTGTAACTTTACTCAAACTCAATATTACCTTCCTTTGATCCGTACGTTAAGGCTTCAATACCCACAGATATCATTCAAGTAAAAAAAATATAAAAACGTGACATTTTCAGGAAATAAGAAATTCACCTGTCAGTGGGAAATTCGACTGCGGTTATCAGGAACATCTGACAGAACATATTTATTCGATATATTAATTCATTCTACGGCTCTCCTATGTATAGAATAATAGTAATAAGTAAATATGATTATAAAAAATCTTTACATAAGTTTTTTCTATCTCCAAGTTTTCTGTAAAATTTTATTAAATATAAAATGGATTAACCTTTAATATATTTCATAAGTTTCATAAAATTCATCGTAAAACCGTTTTCAAATGTGACCTGCTAGTCTATAACAACGTTATATAATTTTTAGTTATGTTCATACTACCCTGGAGAACTAATTATCTGTGCGTGCTGGAATCTTGAAACTTCCGTGAATATCTGCGAGACTGGAATGGACCAATAAATCTTGGCACTTCCTTGATTCACGCACGTGCTACAGACACAAAACCTCCTACTACTGAATCTGTTTCGTTTGTTTTATTTGCAATATTCACACTTGTTTTTATCGAGATATTCAAGTAAATTAGCTAATTTCTTGATTATATTCGATAAAATATTTAATATTATTTTACCAACTTACAGTAAGATGTCTTTTTTGTTTCCTACAATTGAGCATAGGTATGGTATGGGATTAATTCAAACGAAATGGAGATGTATTGATAACACTTTCATACGGTATTTTACAAATGGAATCTATTCAGTTATTTCTCTAACACCTTTTTTTCTTGACTAAGTAGTAATTAGGATTGATAGACTCATCACCTCACTTCTCATCAAATATTTGGAAAATGTATCACTATTAGACGACCTATTTAAGAGAATCTTCTTGTAAATATCATTCATAAATAAACTTTTCCAACTGGAATAGAAATACTGCGTTTTATATTACAGGAATTCTCTTCATTATAAATCGATAAGCTTTTGAGTGTATCATCAAGTACATATATATTCCAAGATAACAGCGTGTTTGTAAAAAAATCGGTTGAAGCAGCAATTTTGTGCGAATGACAAAGCCGCAAAATACAGATAGAGCAAAGTTAAAAAAGATAACGACCAAGTAGATTCTCGAGTGCTTTCCTCTTATTCTTTCTCTAGGTCGATCCTTATCGGTGGCCTCTCGTCCACGTCCTTATCTCGGCTGGAGCTACATCAAGTCTATCGAACGACGGAATACTCGAGAAACTCGAATGGCTTGTTTTCAATCGACTTGAAATTTATTGGGGTTGAGCTAAGCTACCTATCTAGGCGATTTCTGTGGGTCTACGTATATTGTCCCCTCTCTTTCATTTTTCACCTTTACTCTTTTTTATATTTTTTATAAATTTCAAAATAAGAGCCACTTGTCATGTATTATTTGATACAAGAGATTTGTTAACGACAAAGAGATAACGCTGATTCTCTCCCTTCCTTCTTTCTTTCCCTCCCTATCTCTTTCTCTCTCTCTCTCTCTCTCTCTCTCTCTCTCTCTTTCTCTCTATCACCTGAGTACAGCTCGATTTCAAACTTTCGACCTTAGATGTTAACAAAAACCTTTCACCAAACTATAACAGATTTTAAAAGTGTTTCGCTTCAGAGGTACTTTACAATTTTCGATTACAGTCCAGCGTCAAATGTATCGAATTTTCTAAGCTTTCAATTATTATTAAAATAACAAAAATACGTTCGAAATTCAGTTTAATTTACAATTAAATTAATTGTCTATCACCTAATGCTTCAATTGGCTGGAGTCAAATAATTGTAAAATCGATGCTTGATGTGCGAGTGCATCATTCAGATTTACAGCTGCGCCAGATATTTATGATATTGGGTTGCTGTCTGAGTGGTGACACCATCAGGAAATCAATCAACGAAGCTTATTTTGCAGCCACCAAATCCATTCACGTCAGATCCTCATTCAATTTTCGCGCGTGATAAAGTGCTTCGTAAACTTTTTTCGCGACGCTACAATGCACTCTGTGCTTGCTCGTAAAAATGCAAATAACGTTCTTTAAAAAATTGAGATAACAGATAAGAAAGGGGAAAAAGACATTCAAAGAATACTTTCTCCACAAATTTTGCAAAACTTTAATTTTCTAGCTAGTTAACAGTACAATGTGTTTACTTGTTAAAAAAATTACTCGGCAATTGCGTAAAACCTTGGATCGTGCAAGTTTTTACAAGCATAATCTATAGGTGGATAAGATAATAAATAAAAGAAATAAAGATGAAGGTTCTGCTAATGTTGGAACGAGCGATCATCGTAAAAAGCTCTTAAACCCGATAATATATACACTCGTGCGTGTCGATCGACCGAGTTTCCCCTTTAAATTGTCGTACTACTTTTTTTTATATCCTCATTTTTCTCTTCTCCCAAAATCGTTAAGCAACTCGAGCTATTACGTTTATTTTATTACTGACTTTATCGTACTCGTGAAGTGCGTTTACTTACTTTATACTGTCACGATGAACATAGTGATTTTTCAATGTAAATTTCTTTACTTCGTCATCTGTATTTGGTATAACGTGATTTGAAATAGTTGCTCTGCACAACGTTGTTCAAATTTTTGTTATGACTTTAATTTTATATCGCTAAAATTTTTGTATACCTGCTTTCTTACTGGTTGTGCTCACGACTAATTTTATATTAATCTTTTGCATGTCTAAAGCATGTAAAGCAACGTTGTTATGTTCTGTTTAGTGGAAGAAATAATAAACACGATTGTTTGGGCAGTCCAATTTCCCAGAACGAAATTGAAAATAACCGTATGATAAACTCACATTGTCCGATTTGATCAGCTTCGAAGGGAAAAAATCTAGATGGCAGGTAATATACATTAGCGTTCCAAAAATAAATGTTTGCCGCCTTGATTCCTGCCCATTCGAAATCTGTGTCAGATTCGCTGTCCGTGGTGGTGGATGTCCATTCCTCCTCCGCTTTATCACAAACACACATGTACACACATATCGACCGCTTTCGATGACGGGCGTCGCGGCGCCAGAGCTGGGATTTATTATAAAGCTCGGTGCGCCCGTTCTCTCGTTCTCTTTCAACGTCAGTGTACGTGTGTAAGAGTGTGTTTGCGCGTCGACGAGCTGCGAAGCGACACTACATAGCACGTCGAGCTTCAATGATTTTCGACTCGTTCGTGAATACCGATCTGTCTGTTTGTATCTTTTTTTTATGTTTTTTAGATTCGACCTTATTCCTCGATGGTTCGATTCACTTTGACGGCTTGGTTTGCCTTGATTGAAACCAGCTATCGATTCTTTGATCGATAGATAGAATAAAGAAAGGAAGAATATGCAAACCTTGATAGGACCTTGTGGTTTAATTTGACGAGATACATATATGATATATTTTCAAAATGACATAAATTCTTTGAATAGTCATTTTAACTATATATTTATTCAAGATATAATAGAAATCATTGCTAAATCACTGGGCAAATACACCTATATAGGTGTAATAAAACTCGTAGCTATACAAAGTAATTTAATATCGTATAAATTCGTACCGCGGTAAGCATTCAATTACGTGTATACGTACAAGAGCCATTGGTAATTTGACAAATGCGAACAAGCATGTGTAAGGGTATAGTAAAGTAGCATTGCCGACCGAGTCAACACAAGGACAACGCAGGCTGGCAATTAGTACAAAACCACTAGGCGTCTTTATCGAGAGAAGTAGAGGTTTCACTAGAATCAAAAGCTTATCAACCACCTCCATAGTGTCCATACTTTCGCTTCCTATCATGATTCGTAGCTTTTCCCCTCTTTTAAACCTCAAACGATGATTATACGTTAGATATTTTTGGACTTGTCGTTTATTAGGTATCAACGTGTTCTTTTTAACTTTGATTACTTATAAATGTTGTTTGTGTTTTATATGATACGGCGAAAACGGGTGATCTAATATTTATATACTTCTCTATGCTTTATTTATGGTTCAAAGAGAGTATAAAGTGACGATCGGATAACGATTGGAAACGTGAAGATGTCACTCAAAATATATTCTATTTGTGTATTAAATTGATAATATATCGATTACCATTTATTTAAAATGTTTTCTTAAACGCCATCATATCAAAATATGTGGAAAAGATGTACTCACCCGTTTGCCGAGAAATCAAATAGAACCTACTGATCAATTCATATTAAGTAACAGTTTATTTAAACGTTATTAATAAAACTAAAAATAACAAAAAAATGTTGAAGTAATCAACTCAAAGGAGAAACGTGTAAAACCTCATGTCATAGAAAAATAATAAGCTCGAAGTGTGTTTCAATAGCAACGACAAGTAGCTGTAGTCAATGCGCAATCAGATCTCAACAACACCGAACACACCAAAGTACCTCTTCTGACGTCAGTGGGACGAAACCAAAGCAATTGGCATTGAAATACGGTTGTGCTTCTACGGTATCAAACTAGTCTGACGCTGTAACCTCTTTGAAAAGAAGTATTCCAACCAGTTGTCACGAGATCTGCAGTTTGAAATTAAAACAGCTTAGGATTTGTAATAATTAATAATTGCTTTTATTAGAAAAACAATACTTTCGGATACAGTGCTTTGAATATTTTTTTTTGCTTTCGTCTGAATTTTTAAAATAAAACTGTCAATTTCGGATAACGACGAAGCGAATCACGCGTAGATATGCTATCTTGCAATTCTACACGCAATTCCTAAGACCCATTCAATGTTTGTGTCTCCAATAATAAGCTGCAATAATTTGCTACTAATGCATAATGGTTTATTATACGATTATTATCTTTTGGTAAAATTAAATTTGCTCTATTCGATAAAGGCGGTTGGCATTTCCACGAAAAATGCAACTTTTAACGAGTAATCTTGCATAGCTAAGCTTACCCGCTTGTAACTTCTATTTTATAAAAACGTTATACAGTTCATATAGATATTTTACATAGATAGAAAATAACATCGTTTCAAATTCAATGACATTGTGTCAAAATAATCAAGCAAATCAATGTATGTACGCATGTATGCATGTATGTATCAATTTATGTATACGGCTATAAGTTTGTAATTTTTTACTTATCGGATGGATGACTTTCAATTAGAGTTATTATAAGAGCCGCGCGCGAGGTAAACTTTTATCTGACCGGGGAGAAGGAGAAAGCCTCTTCATCTAATTTTCCTCTTTAGACGGTACTCCTTTTTCCTTCTTCTTCTTTTTCATCTTTTTCGCGGGGAAAAGAAAAGTGACCGGGACACGATTCTCCCAAGCGAGTAAGCGCCAGTTTTGCAAGTTAACTTTAATATGCCGCCTGCACTCGTCAACTTTTAATTAGTGGCCGCATGACAAAGTTCTTTCAACGATTCTACTAAAAAAGCCCAATATGATTAAAGGTCTCAGTTGGAAATTATCGCGAGCTTGAGTTTTTGAATGTTTTATCGTTTTTGTTTCAACTTCTATGCTGTGGCGCGTAAAGTATCATTGAATCGCCAAATTTAAGTATGTACAACTTATAAATCACTGAGAAATAAGGAATAAAAGCACTGCCAACTGATTTGATAGAATGCTTCCTTGAATATTTGTAAATATTACTAATCCATGGACGATGAGCAAAAATAAAAGGTTTCCAATACTTCAGTTTCTATTTCCAACCTGTAAAGAAAAATCACAAAATGTCACTAATGTATTAAATATATAGTATGATGCTTATACAATATAAAAATACGTATACTGACTGTATTTATCTCACCAAGTATACGTATTCTGCTAAGATAATCTGATGAAAAGTATAAATTAAACGTGAGATTGGATAATACTGAAATGAAATACAAAAAAGGACGGTTCTTGTATGTTCTTGAGCCATGATTGGAAAAGAAACTTCCTGGGTATCTTTAGACTTATATAATTAAGCTAGATATATCCTCCGAACGGATTCAACATTTTTCGAACTTTGACACATGTGAGATGAAGTATTTTACCAGCCTCATTGTAGGGTATTTAGTGATCAAATCTTTTTACGAATCTCGGGTTGAAACTTTGTTTAATTCAATTATTACTATTTCCATTCAATTAAATGTCAAAATCAATTCTGTCTTAAGTTATAGATCGACTAAAAAATTTTCTTAGAAAATTTACTTAAGTCAACTTTATTAAACACTTTTTTTCACGATTAACTGTAAAATTAAATATATGAACCAGTTGGATAGAATGAATTATCTGAATTGAACGTAGCTGAAGATTACAACTAAATCCTTTAAAAAAGACTTGCTCTCTTAACTGCTGTCAAAACTGATACTTCCTGAATAATTAAGGGTGATCTACCTGTTCGATAGCGCTGAAATAAACAACTCACCTTTGTGAAAACAATCTGAAACTTAATTTCGCACTGAAATTTTGCATAACACTAAGTTATGCCAGAAGAATCATTAAAAAATGTTCACCACAACAAAACTTCCTCTTCAATGAAGTGAAAATTATATAAAGTTTGAACAGAAAAAATAAGTTTTGAACAAAAGTTGAGACTTAATACGAAGATGAAAAAGCGATTCACATTAATATGAAACGGAGTGTCATTTTAGCCATTATTTGCGCGTATGTATGTACACACGAACTGTTTGTACACCTTATGATCTCGTTTGGCAGGTTTAACTTCATCCTCTATGTGTACAGGAAAACTAGCGCAACCGCAATATCCACGAAATTACGCTGTGCAAGGTATATACCATTTATCGTTTCTTTCCGGTTTTTAAAGCATTGCACTAATGATGCTCCACATAAAAACGACGAAATAAATAAAATTCAGCTTAAATAACAGAATACATAAAAGTTGCAGGTATCAAAGTCTGACTACAACAGTAACGTAACTCTGGTGTAATATTTCGTATGTAAATGTTTTTTACATATACATCTGCATCGTGCTCTAGCTTGGAAAGTTTGAAGCTACTATAATTATTCAACGAGCTATTGCACTATACCATGTGGAATTCGTTATATTTCGATGAAGGATTAAAACCTAATCGTATGATACATATACTTTTAACGTTCACTTCATTTTCCTATTTATTTAGCTTCTTATAATGCTTTTTATAACGTTTAATCTTAACAATTGATGGATTACTAGACCATTTCGACTTACTTCGATTGATTAGAAAGGATGACGTTTGTGTATCTACTTGATTGGCATGCAGTATTAATGCATGCAAATGAAGTGAATTTAGGTCAGTGAATAATCACGTGAATTTTCATTAGAAGAGGTGATGATACGATCTGTTCATGTATGAAAATGAGAATCAAGATGCAGAATTTTTGAATGTTGATTTATTATTGGTACAAGAAGTTGAGAAAAATATTTGAATACGATATCTTCATTTCATACTATTGATTATGGCAATCGTAACTGTTAGCTTTATTACAGTGAATTCATTAGACTAGAATAGTGCACTAATGGGAATCGCTACATAACAGGAATTCAATAACAACATACCAATACTAATCAAACAACCACTAGACATTCCATACACTATAATTTTACTTCGATTAATCTTCATCAAAAACTAACTATACATACATGTATTTGTACAAATAAATGAGAATATATATAAGTAGGAAAGTCCGTACTTAACCGGTAGAAATATTATAGCCCGATGGGAATTTAATTTCTTCACGTTACGATATATAAAATCGATTCCGATTAAAATAGAGATGTTGTCCAGTTGTACAAACATTTTACACATCTCCATCAATCACGATTTCTCCAATCCACGCCACATGACACCATCGTTCATTAATCTTTGTTTATTCTTTCTCACTTTCTCCTTGCGAAAACTTGATCGAAAGGGATGATGTGCAACTCGATCGTCACCCAATTAAAACTAGTCGCACGTCCGTATGCACACAAGTAGGTCTTACCTGTTATTTTTTCACGATAGTGTTCAAACAAGTAGAAAATTGAAATTAATCAAGGACGAAGAACTGAGGGTAAGGGTGACCCAATTAAATTTGAAAACGCGGCCAATCAAGTCGATTTACGGAAGGGATTCAAACGAGAGAGTGTAGTGAACAAATTCCATCGTAAATTGGTCTATCATTGAGATACATTTCAACTATTGGTCTGTAATTCAACTCACAATGAAAGTTCGTTTTTTCATAGACTTGCTGCAATGATACAATGACTGATGATCGTGGTTGTCGCATTCGATAATAATACCAATCCATTCCAAATAATTATCGCAAGCGTCGCTCAACAAAGTAACATTAATTGAGATACAAATTGAAGTCAGTCATTAATCAATACTAGAGGTAAATCTTGGCGATTAGATTCTTATTAGTGTGTGATTAAAGGATTAGTTAAAGTTCAAATGAATTATTCGACTGGTCGCTTTGATAAATCATCAAATAGCGACAAATCGTCCCAATTAAAAAACCATTCCGACTATCAAGGAGGAAAAAAAATAGAAGAAAAAAGAAAAAAGTCTATTGATTTCCAGGCGCACTGACCAGCAAAATAAGAGTAAACGAAAGACAAGAAGACTCTTCGTTTATCTCAGGGCCAAGAGTAAACAATAGGCTAAAAGTCTGTAAGCTGATCGGCGGTGGAGAAAATGAAAGAGATAAAGTCCTATAAACATTCGAGATTAGAGCATATAAGTACGGAAAAGGCAAGAAATAGAGAAGGACAAAATTTAATTAGATCTCTCGCGAAGCGTATAGTGCACGGGATACGTGCACCCCTTCGGGCGTGGCATTTGTCCCAATTGGCACGTAACTGTGTCAAGGCGTTCAAAGTCAAATTGTTTCCATTACTAGATTTGGTTAAATGACTTCTTCATCACTCTCTTTCCCTTTCTCTCTCTCTCTCTCTCTCTTTCTCTCTCTTTCTCTCTCTCTCTTTCTCTCTCTTTCTCTCTCTCTCTTTCTCTCTCTCTCTTTCTCTCTCTCCTGCAAATCAACGAGTCTTCAAATTTTTCTCCCTTTCTTTTTCGCGCACGATTTGCTATTAAGGATTGTCTCGATAAGTTTCAAGAAAATTTACAGCATTTGTAAAGGATCACTGACATTGATTTCTTGACACTACGTGATTTCGTTATAAAAAGTGTAATATCTACTAGAACATTTTATGGGGAATGAAACCTATCACAATTTTTTCATAGAATTTGTTGGTTTGGCATAAAAAAAACCTTATTGGTTTTTAAAAATATTTTTATGATTAAGAAAAACGAAATATCAATTTTAAAGCAGAAACGAAGGAACAAAATACAGAGTCCGATCGTTTATAAATCAGTAGAAAAATCGAGCATAGTCAAACACGTAAAAAAAAAATGAAACTACAAGTTTTGTACCTATTAAGGGTAATATTAAATAGTTAATTTATGCAGACTTCTTTGCATTAACTATGGATATTGTGAAATGTACACTTCAATGATAAATTAGAGCTTACAATATATGAAACTTGATTTTCCATTTATTTAATCCTATCTAAATTTATTATAATAATGTTACTTATTAAACGGAAACATCTTTCATTAATTGTTCATTTTTATTATGTTACAGGTGAGTTAATCCGCTACGCTTTGTTACCCAACCATGTATTCGTAAGTAATATACATAATAATAAGCGACGTAATCTTGGAAAAAATCTTTGAACTTATTTTCGAATTCATGATTAGTTTTATTCCTTTTGCATAACTTTCGGGAAATATTTGTTAATTTATAAACAATAACGTAAAACACAAAACCCGCATTGGTAATAGCGCAAACGTGGCGTCATCACTGGATATTCAAACGGTATATCAAGCTGATGAGCGCACAACATCAGCACAATGTAAGGGGTCACGTCATAGCGATGAAAGGACACAATTACGCAACGCTCTCTCTCTCTCTCTCTCTCTCTCTCTCTCTCTATACCCATGTCAATGACTTTGTATGCGCACAATACCATCACTGAAAATGACAATTGGATTCCTTTGCAATCGCTAATGACTACTTTTTCTTTATTTTATAAGACCGTAAAACAACGTCCAAGCAATGCAACGAATACATACACTTGAAAATGTATGTAGAATTTAGGAACACGCGGACACAATACGCATGTTTTTGTGTCAATACAGCTAGTTTTTCTTGGCGTGGCGTGCAAAAACGCACAATGCGCTCTGTGCACTAGTTCGCTGCCAAGTGGGTCACGGGGGAAAATCCATTCTAGCGCAAATAATAATTCGCAGTGTCGAACCCATAAAGCCGCCCCCACCTCTCATGTGGAGCTTGCAGAAGAAAATCTATTACTACTACTGCTTGACTTCGCGTTCGTAGTTTAAAACGGCCTTTTGAACGTTGCTCCATGCGCCCACAAGATTGTGATTTAAGCTTTGCTTCGCTGACAATTCATTGACACAAGCAATATGACCTTGCAGTTGGGAAATCTAGAAAACTAGAACTAGAAGACTGACTCGAAAGTCGATCTCAAAATGCTAATCGGAATAATTTGCAAATCGAAAGAAACATTTTACGTCGGTCAATCACTTATTGGCATAATATCATTGACATTTCTCTCTTCCTCATTTTAACGAGCCTTCCCTATAATTCCTTTCGAAACCCCAAATAGCTTTTCGTTCCAAGTCTTTTATCCTTAGCGCCCACATTGCATCATCGACGTTCCCTTTGACAGTATTACTATATGCTAAATCTAATATGAAGGCTCCTACTACATTAGATCTTTATTAGCAAAAGCGTTGAGTTTTTAAGCTAATGCCAGATATTGCACTATCGATGCCGTGAAAAGTCCATATTTTCCGCTATATATGACGTATTTTACTGGAATTGCCACGAAAAGTTGAGAGTTATGACTTCCATATACGCCCAGAAAATCCTTAACGCCTCTCATACAGAATTATTTACCCAATCATCGCAAAGGGATTTTGGTGTCTGGACTATCATACTCGAGTGTAAACTGTGCACAAATAAACCCCAATGACCCTTAAAAACAGTCTTAATTTTAGAAAGCACAACTTTTCAAAGTTGTTTTCAAGTAATGGAAAAATTGGGATAATTAAGGAGCGAACTTGCTTAGTATTGTACTAAGGCGTACGCAACACTGGAGTGGGAAATAGTACATTACGTATGGATCAGCTATGCAGTGCACGACTAGCGAATACCATTGTTCCTAATAAATCGTACAAAGGGCGACGGTGTTTGTGATTAAGGAGGCACAGGTTGAAGTACATGGGCGGAGCTCCGTCCCCCTTGTAAAAAATCCATGAAGTATCGTGTATGCAATAAATGACCTATTAACATTAATGTTGGTGGGTTAAAACACGTGCGCGGTACATATGATAGAAACAGAAATATCGTGTCAATCATCTTCTTATGCAGAGACAAAAGTTTACAAAAATATAGCATATTCTAAGTGGTACGCGTAAAAAATATCAAAAACAAGTAATCACATTTTTATATGCCTGTAAACACTGTTATCAATGAGCCGCAATGACACGATGGATAAAACGTTGGTCTCTCATGCAGAGGACCAAGATTCAAATCCCAGGGCGGACATTTGACTTTTCTCACAAAAAGTTTAGGTGCTAATAGGATCAGTAACCTGGATGTTGACGTTCTTCTGTTATTTATAGGTTTCGTCAAAAATAAACCTTTCTTTTACCTTGAAAACAAACTTTCAAAATACCACAAATTCCTAAAGCACAAAAATTCAAATAAAATCTATTGATAGCTGTACGGGATAAAAATTCCTCTAATGAAGTGTTATAATTTTTGTTCACTATGTGATTCTCCCCTCCCCATCCCATATGCCATTCAAAAAAGGTAAAGTTTAAAAACATATATACCTTGCGAACGCAATAAAATCCCCTTTCAACAATCGAATAAACTGATTTAAATAATACATTAAGTGGCTATAAGGGCACAAAATTGCCTAGTCAAGTTCATTTCAGGATGATTCCATTACACATTGGCTTAAAAGATTTTGATTTTTCAAAGGTTTGTTCCGATTGGACGGTGTAAAGTACAACTATAATATATATGTAGAGTTTCTTTTTTTCCAATGACCTAAATCTGACAATGCAAATAATTAGTATTTTTTAAATACAAATTAAGTTCTTGCAATTGTATTGGTACAAGAAAGTAGACCATAACTTTATTTTCATTTTTTGTGATCAGACTGAGGATCGTAAGTCAATGGAAAAATATGAAAAAAATCATCGGTAATCTTACAATCCACGAGTTTTAAATAAAATAAAAATTCGTGGTTTATGTTGTCGTGAAAATGAGAATATCTGTGTTAATTGGATAAATTAATTTCAATTTATATTGACGGTGCAATGCGATGTACAGAATAAGTGTGCTATATTATCTCTCATTTCTTGCGAACAATTAGTGTAATTTCCTACTTAATTTGCAATATAACATTAAAATATGAGTTAACGTATCACATCATTTTTTAAATGAATCTGAAAAATAATAGCAATACAATGATTTTTCGCATTCGATTAATTTTCTTATCTTTTGTTGCTAACAAATCCGGAAATACTTTATTTGTATTTAAATTGATGTTATTGAAAATATGATACTTTTCCACGTTCAACCGAGTGATCCATCATCCAGCTAATAACTTTTCCTGGATACCATATGAATATCCATCAATTGTTAGCTCAAATATATTGAAAAATTTCGTAATACTAGAACAAAATATCAAATCAAAGTGATGGAGTATTCGATCGATAATTATAGCGCTGGTGATTATTCCATTTGAAGTATTCGTGTACAAGTCATTTGAATAGAGGCAACCTTGAAAACGTAAAAAAAGGAAGGCAAAGAGCCATCGCGGGAAAGAGAAACAAGTACAAAAATTATTTTTTTGCGTCATCTCATCAACGTAAACTCAGTCTGTGAATATCAAACAAAGAGTATACGTGCTTTCGAAAGGCATGCGAAACTGCGAAAAGAAAACTACTGCCGCGCGTGTATATAAAGGAGAGCACGTAGATCGAGGGAGAGAGGGATAAAGAGAGCTACAGGTATAATAAGCCCCTTAGCAAGCAGCTCGCGTGCAGAACTATTCGCCTCGGAATATAATTCGAGACTAGAATGCCCCTATCGAGCGAATGATAGAGTTGGGCGAGCGAGCGCGACAATTTCCGGAAATACCGCATTCTCTCTCTCTCTCTCTCTCTCTCTCTCTCTCTTTCTCTCTCTTTCTCTCTGAATTCGCTTCCCCTCCTAACTTAATGCAAGATTGTTTAGCAATGCGATAGGCAAGTGGGATACATACACATATACCCACGTGGAATTAATTTTGCATTGATCAAGTTAATGATAAGCTGCGAACGCTCTTCGCTAGATTGCTAGATATATCGTGGCAGCAAGCTCTGGTGCGGGAGGTTGTGCGTTGTACATGCCTGAGGGTAGCGTTCATGAAATCAGGTCATCAAAGTTTCTACCAAGTACCATTAAGATGTCCCGGAATATTCGAACATGATGTTACTAATACGCGATATCGCGACTTTATACGCAGTAAACACATAGTTTCGCGGTAATCATTATGAAAACTCTATTTTCAAAAGAGTTTTTGTGCGATCTTCAAATATTACCTTGATCATAATTTGATGTCTTGGCACTGACCATGACCCTAGCAGTTTTGAAAAAATTTGGAACGTCACCTCAAGTTACACAATTTTATTTAAATGTATTCTTAAACAATGTTAAGTTGTCTTGATACATTATTTTGATTTCGAATGAGCATCATGTTATTTCATTCGATTCCAATTATCACGAACTAGATGCTGTTAGCTAACTATAATCCAAACGAGTACAAGTCTTATTTAATTGCTAAGGAATGGACAAACTATTCGCAATTGCGGCATTATAGCGAAGAACTGTACTATGATGAAGCCACTTCAACTATAGTGCGGACTGATTGATATAATTTGGAGCTCAAGTTTCACTCACTTTCTTCTAACTTTCCTATTAGCCGAACAAGTTAACCGCACTATGATGACCGTAATTATGATCGATTAAGTTCCTAATGCAATTAATGTCTATCCAAAGGTGACTTGCTTATTCGAGTTTTCGCAAATTAGTAGATTCAACGAACAAAAACTTATTGATGAACAATGTAGTGAAAATCGAATAAAGAATGGATATCGTTTTATTACTTTAAGTTGTATCTCAGAGAAATTATTCATTTGATGCGACGAAGCATCATAGTAACGTTATAATTTTAGAGAGTTTTCACGAAAGTCACTGTTTCGGAAGCGATTTATATTCACGAGTATTAAGTATTTACAAACGGTATTCAATTGTGATTCCGAGAATACATATGAACTTTAAATCGTTGCTTTGATGTATATGTTTGCAGTGGAATTAACATGTGTTACCTATTAAAGAAAGCTTACGTTAATTCATTGAAGCGTAACATAATAATTACACGCTATTTTATGTAGTTGGTAAACTGCAATTACTTACGAACCATATTGTGTAAAAACTGAGACTCTTAGGTTAATAGAGAATATGAAAATTGACAAAAGTTTAAGAGTAGGATGTGATTCTATTAGTTAATTTTTCAATAAAAATTATAGAGAACGCAAATATTGCTTCTTTAAGAAGACAGCTTTCTTTTCGTGACAGTTTTCATAGTCAACTTTTTAATGTGATATCTTTGGATGAGATACCATGAAACACTATTGAAATAATACGTAACATTATTTATCGATTCCCATGAGAAACTAACAATGAAATGATTATAGCCAAATAATAACAACAGTCAATCTCTTGTATTGTCTGTGTGTCAAGTATCTGGAATTTGACCGTGCCTTTTAAAAGCAAGTATACGTTGTCGATTGCATCGAACTACAAGTATTTCCGTTGCATCCGACCGGCAGGTGTTGGGATCAAATTCCTGCACAATTGGAATTCGTATTCATCAATCACTGTTGGAACGTTTTCTACGAAAAGCACGCACATTTAGGTCATGGAAGAATAAATTGACCTTCGAGTATTCTACAGAGCAGAAAAGAACACCACAATTTATAAACTCTTTTTCTGAGAGTATAAAATGAACGTTTGGTTAATCTTTACAATTGCATATCTTTTCATGAAAGTAATTAATAAAATATACATATTACCAAAGTCGTCCGTAAAAATCATTTGTTTCTATATCACTATAGAATCAAAGTAAAACTTTTCTATTGTAACTTCCAAATTTCATCAGGATGTTCCGAATGCTTGTTATTGTGAACTTTAACACGAATGCGCACTTTGCACGAGTACTTTTGTCACCTTTAAAAAGTTGATGCAACTCTTGAATAAATACTTAATTAATGTATCAAAAATATACGTATTGACCACTTAATAATAGTAAAATATACAGAATATATGCAATTCTTGTACAGATGTTGTATTTAATGTAAAATCAAGATGGATTTGTGTATAGCATTTACGTTTAACACAAATATTAGGTACTTTGAAAAGGTAGTAAAATTGTCATATCAATCTTTTGAAATTTATTGTCTCGTCAACATCATTTTCGTTATATACTAGTCCAGTTTTTGCTCTAACAAAGCACTCCTTGTAATTTGCAATGGTTGTAGTCATAACATGACACATAAAAAAGAAAAGGCCGAGAGTACGCATCTGTGTGCATACCGCCGCTGCAATTACGCGTAGTTGTGTTTCTGTGCGGAGAAAACGTGTCTTGGAATTGGAGACGAATCGAACTTTGCGACGAAGAGTTACACGCTAACAAATGACAAAGTTCTCGTTTGGGATATTATTAGATTTGCGTGCGCGGTATCGTAATAGGCAACCCAGAGTGTTGGAAACAAACGTTGAAATAGTTTTTCTAACTTATTGATCACGATTTACGACGAAAATGCTTTTGACCATTTTTGGCTTCAATCAAAATGTCGACACAAGTTTGTTCTATGACTTTGAAATACGTTCATATAGGTCCTCGAAACCAAGCATAGCTCTGGATGAAATGATATATGATAAATTATTAACATTTAAATTCATTCGTTAATATGATAAATAATAATATGTTTTTGTAATTCAATTTTCTACTTTTCTTTATAAATTTATTAATCTTTTCCATCTCAATAATAAATTTAACAATGTAACAATAACAGGTGCAATGGCACTTATCGTAACAAGCAATTTCATATTATTTGATAAACGAACGAGGAAACTTCTGTGAAAAGTTACGTCATTCTAGTGTACGCATTTAATTGACAATTTGACATCGACACACAAAGCAAAGTCGAAACAATTGAAAATCCGGACACGAACAGGAGTAGTACAATACTTTTGCTTCGATCACCAGCAATTAGTGATGAAAATATCATTGACAAAAAAAGCGAAAACAAACTTAGTCACGCGAACATC
The DNA here is from genome assembly GCA_030064505.1 of Chouioia cunea. Classification (NCBI taxonomy): domain Eukaryota; kingdom Metazoa; phylum Arthropoda; class Insecta; order Hymenoptera; family Eulophidae; genus Chouioia; species Chouioia cunea. The sequence goes on from JAOPFQ010000002.1 coordinate 24,824,270, forward strand.
GAACGCGCGCAAAGCAGAGAGTATCAGCAATATAACCTGGTGCGTACGACAACGTGACCAATCGTGTAAACAAACTCGCGTAATCACGCGTGTGATTGGGCATGCGCAAACATGTCGTTCTGGATTCGATGATCCGCAGTTAAATGCAAGCTACATGCACATGATTTGATCGAAATTGTTTCACGAAATTGTGGATATAAATAATTTTTGATGAATGCACCCATTATTGTACATCTTATTAAGATGCAATAACTTTCTAATAGTAAGTTATTGACAATAAAATTATCATCTATATCAATCGCTTCGTCGGCATATCACCGTATTTTTAAATAAAAATGTAGTTTCATTGCTCATTGATATACCTATACTCTTCTCTTACGATTGACTACTCATCGACGGGGGCGTAGTCGTAAATGAAAGCAGTATTTCCTGCACCAGTTGAATCCATATTTCGTCAAGATTCGCATGTGGAAACTGAAAGATTGTCGAGGATGACAATTTAGGCCAATTGAAGATGGGGTTAGAGAGAGAGATAAAGGACAGAAAAAGCTTTTCGAAATTCTCAGTGAAGATATCCTTAATGGAAATTGTAGTAACCACCACGCGCGAGCGAATCGTTAATGTAGCACGTCTGACTTCTTGGCTTACGTGATGACATTTCAGCTTAACTTAACGGCTGAGGTTCATTGCATAGTAATATTTTCAAACATCTTTCGTGCCTTACAATGCAATCGCCAATGTTTGGATGTCTATTAATAAGACGGAAATGTCAAATTGATTCAATAACACTGATGATTAAGAAAAAAGTTGTACTGTACTAGCGATGGGACGTATATTATTATCGAATGAACTTTTTAAATACTACTACGAATGATATTATTTCCAGTAGCTCCTGCGAAATTCTAAACATGACAAACTTCAGTGAATATGAAGATCTATGATTCCACGTGATAAATATTGATTCTCATTGTCATTATTAAATTACGCTCGTTTTGTAATGAAAAAATGTATAACACAAATGCAATCCGACAGGAAATTAATGCAGTTATAGTAATCAGATTGTGAAACGCGTAGCATCGTAAATTATAGGGTAATTACTCGACGGGAGAAAACCGCATACGCAGTGGCAGGTGCGCTAGTTTGAAATTACGAATACCCAAGAGCACAACGGGACACGTTACGCCTCTACCATGTTGTGCATCTCATCCTGTAATGTTTTTTACAATGCTAGTAATGTTCCGTCGTCTCTCTTTCTTCTTGCTATCATGAAAATCTTATTTGTTACGACAAAATTAGTGTCGATGAATTGGAATTGTGAATCAAGAGATGTAATATTACGCTACTGACGATGCTTATTTTTGCTCTCACTTTTATTGGATTCATCAATTCCAGGAAAACGTTTTCATCGCAATTTAGCTTCTACTTTGATCTGGATTTTATTAGGATTTTTATGAAGCGTAAACAGGTCAAAGCTTCGTCTTTTTTCTCTTTAAAAGTATCGTATTGCTACGGAAAAATTGTGATCGATTGTCTTGAATCGAAATTACTGTATAAATTTGAACGTTTTTGGCCGTTTTTATTTGATATCTATTATCTATTCGGTAACACAACCAAATAATAATGACTATAATCCTCAGCTTTTTCACCAAGTAAAATATATTTTCTACTCTTGAATATAGGTGTATTTTACAATCCCTTTTCTCGAAATACTTATATCTTAATTATTCAAGAAGCCGTTTTTTTTATAAAAAAGTAACATTCCATTTTGTGCTACATTTTACACCGTCACGTTTTGAGCAGTTTGATAGTATATTTTTTGTCGTCCTATTTTTCCCGTGTAAAGAAGATACCATACATTTTGCAGTAAAAAAATGTATCATCAAATAACTATCAAAAAGTTGTTGAGCTCGGCGTTTTGCCCGATAAAAAAGTGCGACATTGAGAGAGAAAGAGAGAGAGAGATACCGTTAGAGAGTATCAGAAGAAATCCAATAAAATGCAAAGCAGTAGCACCGGTGTATATTAGAGTAGCCTGCAATAAAGGCCTTGATTTGTTGCGCTCGTCGCGAATAGTCGTTTTATGCCTGCGTGTGACACTGTACAAAGCGATTTATCTGACGGCATACATCTCGTTATGTTTCAGCAGCAGAAGAACTCGGCATTTATAGATTCTTGCCAACAACACCCACCGAGTTATCCGAATATTCAAAACTCTGCGATATACGCAGAAAGTGTCCCGTCCTCTATAGTCTCGAGTTTCAGGTGAGTCTTTTTATATACTTTCATATTTATTCTTATGAATAAAAGTTTACCTTCATACATAAAAAAATACTAATCATGTCTAAGCCAAGCATTCGCGCCAAATATGCATAACTTTTAATAACATTAAAGCGAGCACGTAATTTTAAGCTTTCCCTTTAGAATGATTAGGAAATCGTATTGTACATTTTAATAAAACGTCGGTGACCATTTAGAATCCATCGTAAAATCGAAATTGAATTAGAACAAGTTACTTTCGCATTATGTGCTACGATATCCACTTATATATCGTAAGATTAAATAATTTGTAAATTTAGTACAAACAGTATTCGTGCCATTTAAGAAGATCACGTATACGTGACCGGAGCCAAAATGTTACGGTGAACTCGTTTATCATTCGATTTAAGTAAGGTCTCTGGCAAAACTTTCCAAATACTACCCCCACCCCCATCTTCACAAAAAAAACTTGGACTTTTTCAAGTCTTTGTGCTTGCGTGGATTAGTTTGTAGCTCGCGGCTAGGAGAACGAGAGAGCAACTGGTAACTTTCTGGACTGACGATATAATTCCCCATGGCTCTCTACAAAATTTGGACGTTCCCGGGAGTATTTGTCTTTAGACATTCTGCTTTTTCTTCCTAACGTGGATGACCTACGTAACGCGATAAAGTCGAACGAAACCAAACACATTTTATGTGCGTACATTCCCTCGTGGTAAATACGATGTTAACAAGATAAAAAAAGTCATATTTTATATATTAAAATAAAGACGATAAAAAAGCCGAATGAGTGAAGTCTGAGACTAAGAAAATGCTAAACTTTTCAAATTTTACAATTGATTTGAAGTATTACGCGGTCCTGTAAACTAAAATGGAAAGAATGCATTCGTAGAACAATTAAAATATATACGAACTAAAATGTAATTGAAAATGTCTCCAGAACATCCCAGAATTAAATTTTGCAGTACATATAATTTGATTCTACTGCAGTAAAATATGCTATTAAATACAGCACGATTTGAGATTATTAAATGGCGGCTAGGTAGAGTAACAGTTCAAATTAAAATGCGTTTTTTCAATTTCATTTAATAAAAGAAACAAATTTATTACTCAAAGCCGTTCTATGAAAGCATGTTGATGACGCTAAGATTAATATTCCAAATACAAGCTGGTCAACAATTCGGATGTACAGTTTCGTTCGTAAATTCGGGATCACTAGGAAAAAATTGTAAGAGGAAAACTATAATGTTTTTGTAACTATTGGTTGTACGGAGATTTTGAATAAAACATTTAGAGACTAAAATTTTCAAATGCTTTTTCAAAATCTCTGAACAACTAGTAATTCCCGAAATATTATGATTTTTCTCTTAAAATTGTTTTCTTTGTAATCTCAAATTTATGAACGCGACTGTATATAAATAAATTAACAACCAGTTTTTTAATTGAGAATGGCTTTGAGAATCATATCTTCAATTTTTAGATTATTTCATTTATAAGATTTATACTTTTCAAACCTATTACTGCAATAATTTCGAAAGAATATAAATGTACCATAGTTTTAAGAAAGTATGAAAATGACATCGAACAAGCTGAAGTTACGCTATCCTTGAAAAAAATACGCTCGTATTTGATGTATCGCTCTAATGAAATGCGATAGCATTAAGCTGCATATTATATAAAGTATGAGCGAGCGAAAATAGAATTGAATTCACTACTTCTCACGTTAACCAACTCACACCCGCACCTACTTTTTAATTTTTTTACGCTTACCGAACAATAGCAAAAGGACGTACGAAGGTTACCATGGAAATGCGAAGAGGCCTCTTTACTTATACATCGACCACAGAGGGCTTTTGACTTTGCTATGCGAACGCATTCCTTTTCTGTCTTCATTTTTCACCCTCTCGCGCGTTCTCTCTTTCTCTCTTCTCCCTCGATCCACTCTCTCCTTTTTTACCTTCCTCTCTCTCTTTCTCTCTTTCTTTCTATCTCCCTGCGAAGTTACTGCTGCCGATGCTGCTTTATTGTCAGAGAGGAAAAAGCTCTTATTATATTCTGAAAGTCATTGTACATTCTCGCATGTGATCTGAAAAAGACAAATTGTTTGAACGATTTGAATAGCGTTGTTCCACTAAGTAATGCACTGATGCATTTCATTTTAGTGAATCGACTTATCTATGCTCTGCTTCACAATACATAGTTTTATTCTCTGTTTAATGTAGCATTATTGCGATTTTATATACGAAAAAAATGTATTGTTTAACTTTTTTAATTTGTCATGCTCTCAGTCAAAATTAGTTTGAAACGTTTTCGCGAGAAAAAGAGGAAGTAATAATCAATATATAAATATTGAAACAAAGCAATAACCCTACTATTTCTCTCTCCATCTCATCAGCAGGAAATTCCACCTCTGGTATGCGTAAAGCTCCCGGTTGCATTGAAGGGAAGCACAAATTAAGCGTATAGCGCGTACCTTAGAGCCGATTAGAGGGCAGAGGTAAACTCAACGATTATTTCGGTTTCGTGAAGCGCTTGCGTTTGTCCCAATCCGACCCCTACTGTTGTTGCTACTGCCTTTGAAATGGGATCGAGAATCACGTAGGCAAGTGAGAGTTTTCGAACCGAACGACTAAGTAATTAATCTCAATGCTTAGACCGCGTAAAGATAGTTAATTTTACGGTAATAAAAAATTACAACCCACGACCTAATTTCATAACAAAGTACTGATTGCTGGTTGTATAAAATTTTCTTGATTATACCTACATTTACGAATAAAGTTGTACATTGATAATACATTTATTCATAAAGATACTCGTGCAGCTACATAAATGACAAACATCGCTTTGGTATATTTGAGACTATTGTATCAGTTCGTTATTTTTAAAGGTTATTCTCGCAAGTCGACGCACGTGCGAGCGATATCGTCTTAAAATTCATAGCGTCACCCGATAAAACTCTCAGTTTGCTCATTTGCCTCTCGGTGGTTCATTCTTTGCCATGTAGTTGCGCTAGGGCAAACAGCTCAAAAAGAATTAGAATTCCTTATATTTGCTCGTGTTTTGCTCTCAATTTTTACGGAAAAGAAGGAAGCGAAAACGAGAAGAAAAAAAATTCAATGGGCCTCGAGGCGTGTGACTCGATTATTCCGCTACTTACTCTGCACGTGTGTGTGTGTGTGTGTGTGTGTGCATGCTGGTATACTTAAAAAGTTTTATTTCATCAGTCAGTATATGTGGTCATACTGTCGATTGAACTGTGTAGCAGCTGTAACTAACTTATTTGAGTCCTGACAGTTCCTTTTTCTCGCGTGAGTAAAACTAAATTAATGAGTTTTACTACTTATTTATGTTCGCGAATTGTCGACCGAAATCACATACTGTTTACTTTGTAAAATCAATGCTGAAACTAATTATCTATCGCGTCCACAAGAATAATTTATACTCAAGCTACATGGAGGATCGAGGAAACAATGCTTGAGAAATTATACTTGAATAACCATATTTCTTATACTTTTACGACCCTCTTCCAGTAGATTAATTATATTACGATAATTTTTGAAAAATCCACTTTAACGTTAAAAGAGACGAATATTGTCCGGATAAATCTTTCCATACAGTTGTTTGTTTGCATAAGTGGTAGCCAGGATCCATTGGTGCAGCGTTGTAGGTTTAGCATCACAGGAAGGAAAGTGATGCGGCTCAATGTGCAGGCAGCCGGCCAATCGTGACACTGCGCGGGCGAGACAGAGTAAGAGAGAGAGAGAGAGACATCGATTTTCGTTGTGATTCTGGGCACGAAGCTTGAAGTGCCAATGTGTATATTGCTAAAGGATATTGCTTGAGATAAGCTTCTATTGTTTTGCTTTTATATATATGATTGTACAAACCGAAGAGACCGGAAATGCAGCTTCAGAAAAGAAATGTTTTTTTTCGAGATCACAAATACAAGCAATTGCTTTATATATTTCCAATAAATAGGTGTAAGCAAATTAACGCGCCAATATATATGGCGAGTTGTAATATATAAGATAAATTTATAAATGAAGAATTAATCACATAAATTTAATTAATTTAATTATAAATGTTTTCAAACGAGAAGATGTTGTTCAATTACAACATAAATAATTTGATTTATAAATTTCCATTCGACATATATAAGATTATACGCTAATTCAATGTTGACGTATGTAATACCATAAAGCTCTATACAATTTGTTCCTATTATACCGATAATTATAATCAAACAATAATGTTTATAATATTGATACTTTAACCGATTTATTTATTATTAATTAGCCTTTGCAACCAAAATTAATTAGAAAAATTAAATGAAACCAAAGAAGGTACTTTGTATGTCAAATAATTGGCTTAACAAAGCCGCAATGAAAAGTAAACTGACCCCCCTAGTGAAAAGCCAACATCCGCGGATGAGGATCTAAGTTATAAGTATTTCGTCGTGAATTGCCAAGAAAAAATAAAAGCCGTGAGCGATAATAGATTGTACTGCGTATACTTCGAATCTCACAGTTTTCACAGCTTGATAAAATTTACTTCGGTTTCGTAAGATTTTACTAAATAATATAAAACTATGTAATCAAGATATCAATGACGTTACAATGATCTATTCAATTCTTATACAAAAATGTTGGATGCAGTTATTTGTATGATAAACGAAAACAAACTACTGTATTATAAAACTAACGTTCGATAAAATTCAATGTTCCGATCTTTTAGAGTAGTTTACTTAAAATATCAAATAGTGTATTATAAAACTAACGTGCACGTGTAAAATAACCATAATTCAGAAATACAACAACATATACATCAGTTAAGAACACGCAATCACTTGCGCAACTTGTACGAAAAGTAATAAAATAAATAAAAAATAGCTCTCGATAAGCAAGCAAACAAGCCTCTGGCACGACAAACATTACGACTTTCGCACATGCTGCGTAGACAAAATATGTACATCTCGCAGCACTTTTACTACTTCTATATCTTTAAAACCTCGTGCGCGAAATGCCATCCCTCTGAGGATAAATTTACGACGTAAGCACCAACCTATTGAACTTGCCGACGTTGTTACTCTTGTTTCTGTTCTCAAAAAGGATTTGCGTTACTATTAAACGCAGCTTAGAAAGTAGGTTATCCATATATCAAAGATAGCTTGGGTTTAAATTTAAAAAAAATAGTTTTTTCTATTCGATTATTGTTAAGCGAGATTCCTTTAATTTCCCTTTAGGAATATATTCGCTTGTTTTGTAACACTCAATCGGAAACGGATACTTCCAATATAACTGTATGAACTAAAAGGAATGCTTAATTTCTCTGTCTACAGAAATAATACCATAAGTAAACACAATTAATACCTTCAGTAGAGCAATAAAATACGAAGAAAAGCTGTAAAAATAGAATTATCCATCGAAACATAACTGCGTACTTCACATTGTAAAAAATTGTTTATTTAGAAGAAACGCGGGGAAAAGGAAAGGAAAACCAGTTAAAGTTGACTAGTTATTCTTACGGGGTTATAGAAAGAACATTGATCCCGAATTACACACACAAAAATGAGCATAATCTGAAAATCGTGTTCCAACACTATGAAAAGCCCTTCAAGTTTATACCGAAGCGAACAATCATAACCACCATGAGCATTTAATATCAAATAGAATATATAGTTCGAAGGACATCGTATCGCCAGGGCGCACTCTTGTAGAAAACGAGAAACGAAAAGAAAAATATCTTTTTCCGATACCTCGATGTCGAGCCTCGACGAAAGATAAAAAAATAGCGAAAGAAAGAGAAAGGTTCCATTCGAAAGTTCGTCAACGGTTCTTTTTCCACATCCTTTCGCTCTCTTCTGCGACTTTTTTCCGGCGGTATCTAATTGTGCGATTTACGATTTCATCCACCATTAAACCAACGCAATAATATTTATAGCCTGTCGTCTGTGCAGGAATGCTGCTTCTCTATCTCTCTAACTATCTCTCAACACTTCAATGGGCTTTGCTCATGCTTTATTCGGTAGTCGATAATGTCGAGCATGAGACGATTTTATTGTCTTTTGATTTCTAATTACAGTTTCAGTCCTTTTTGTATGGTGTATCTTTGAGCATTTTATCACGATATACTCCGCTCGATTGCTCCAATTATTCTCTCATTTTCGAAGAAAAGTACATCCATTGTATGCTTTAATGTTGCTAATTTACGATAACCTTTTTTCTTATTAAAAATACATTATTCCTTCAATATTATCTTAGTATTCGTGAAAAATGACATTCACGGTTAAAATGCGGAATATCCGTCAATTAATCGACTCTCACTATAATAAATTGTCGAAATTCTTTTAGAAAAGATAAATAAAATAGGGTCGGAGTCATCCTTTACGAGGTCAACGTAAAAACCACCTTTTCATAACTAATCTCTTTAGTGAGTGCAGTTTCATCGCGGTTAACCGAATGATTTATGCCAGCAAGAAATCCTATGCCAAGGCCTAGTAAACAGTCTTGCACTGTTGCTGTAAGCTTATACCTCGCTTGTGTATTTGTTCCTTATTTAGTCTAAATACTGTATAAAAATTTTCAAATTTCCATTTATAGAAATATAACTGAAGAAAATTCAATGTTCCGATTTTTGATAGTTTACTTAAAAAATCAAATAGTCTTTAATTATTTCATTTCTCTATTTATCTAAGTCTATAAATTACTTAATGCGGATGTAGGTTGTACTGCAATAGTCAAAGTAAAGTTTGCTTTAAAAATATACGATCCAATCTTGTGGAAGACGATGGAAAAATAAATAGGTAAGCAACAAAGCGCAAAAATTCTCATTTATCTCCGGAAATTCCTCTTTTCTTTAAAGATATTTGATACATGAATCTGGTGGGTATACTTTTACATGATGCACAGTTCCAACGATATCTCATTTTTCTACAGATGATTCCGCACGAGCGCGAAAAACTAACTGCTAAATTATAGTTATTGAACTAGTTGCTGGATTGACAACTCATTTTAACGATCAATGATGCCATTTTGAGTATCATAACTTTATTTTTTATCTAAACTACTAATTTTTTGTTAACATAGTCATGAGCATTATTCGACTAAAATTGAACCTTCAGAATAAAATCAACATGCCGCGGCCGTAGATGAGAAACGTGATCTATGTAATATTCACAGTTGACTATGTTGGATGAGAATTATCGCAACACTTCATCGCTCATTCTTAATGATACGCGCGAGATAGATTAACAAACGTAATACTATTTTATATTTGAATATTTTTCAATGGGCCACATTCAAGAATTTTATTCTGAATTATCGAAAAATACATAACGACAGCGATATTTGTTATTTTTTGATTGGAGAAATAATATCATTAGTCATAACTGTCAACATTATATCTAGTGCATGAAAGATGCACATATTTTTCAAAGTTCTGAAAAAAAGAGAAATACGACAGTGGAATAGATAAAGAACGTAATAAGAAGAACCAATATTTTTAAAGATAAGTATACCTTTTAGAAAGCATTATTTTCAACAATATATACAGTAAAACGTATGGATGATAGACATTCTCTTTCGTTTGTCGGCCACCTTTTTGAGAGTAAATTCCACATTTTGATGCAACTAATAATCGCGGATTTTTTTTCCTCTTGTTCCTCTTGTGTCTCGAAATTGCCTAAATATCTAAGCGTAAGTCAGTTCGAAGAGTCTACATGTTAGCATTTCCATTTTTCTTAAGTATATAGGAAACATCTCATTCGTAAATGGCTTGTTCACATCGATGTAGTATATGTGTGGCTTAATTGATCAAAGCAGTCTATTCAACCGTTTATTTTGTTATTATATAAAATAATTCGTGACATATCACACATAATTTATGTTGATTTCGAATATGACGAAGTTACGAGAACAATTTGTTTTTCTTTAACATATGTATTAACAAAATCGTATTTTCTGCAAAGCAAAAGCTTGTGCTTGAAACTATTTTTGATGCAAGCTACATCTGTGCTAAAATGTCAGTTTTATTTTTGCATGTATCGTAACCGTTATAGTTAATTTACGAAATGCTTCATCAAAACGATTAATTAACGGCATCTAAATAAACCAAATTTCAATACATGATTCTTTTAGAGCCATCAATTGGCATACCGATCAAATTGAAATGTTTTTAAACATTTTCTGTTTTGCTTTTATGATCTGACAAATCTCCACCGCAAGGCTCATAGTCATCTTCAAAACTCTGTTCTGAAATCTTATCACTTCCATCTGGTGAAGCAGCACCAATTGCTTGCTGCTCCTCTTTATTTTGACAAAACATCGTTTTCACTCAACTTCGAAGATTACACTTCATGTCTAATATGCCAGAACAGCTTTAAAAAAACATGTCTAAAAAAATTGTTATTGCCTATCATATCGTAGTTGATAAATTACGTTTACTCGAAGACACTCTTCTCAATCCTTGAAATATCTACGTATTTACTGCTGCATTTCCTCGATTATATAAGTTAATTTAAGCAATTTTATCCTTTTCTCCAATAGCTATATTCATATATACAAATTAAACAAATGAGTATCGAATACTAATTTGGTTCTCGTCATTTGCACGCTTGTCGAATTAAGATAAATTGCATTTAGCGCCATCGAATAACGCCATAATCATAGAACAATGACGATCAATAACATGGAAAATGTCTATAAGCATATACTTGAAACGCTAAAAAAAATGATACGATGACATTCTAAATAGGGGGAGTAGGCGGTCGCTTTACCTGCTGAGGCCATTCTACTGACTATCCCCTACGAGCTTTAAAATATTTCTTTTTACTCTTAGGTTGCAAAATGTAAGGAATTCCTAGAATATAAAAAAAAGGCGTGTAAATGAAAGATAAAAATGTATAGTTTACGGTCATCCAGCGTACACGCGTTATTAAACAGCAAACGTACGTCAATACAGGGTCGTCCTGAAACAAGGAAAAGTAGACCCAGAATGAATTCAAAATCAGTTAACGTAGAAAATTCCTATATCGTTCGATGACTTAAAAAATTTAGAAACGAAATCCCTCACTGATCAGTATCCCAAGTTACAGATGCTTTTCTATTTATATTATGCGTGCATTCTCATGAAAAACAAAGTAAAATACTTAACTACACGCAATCCACCACTTGACCTCAATACAAGGAGATTGATTTTGTATTTATGATTTATCGTTACAAATCTTTTGGAAAATTATTGATATGTTAATCTACCAACTTTGTGAGTAATGACACTTATTAATTTTTCCGTTTTTGGAACATATCTCAAAAATATTATCCGATAAAAAAAAATAAACGATTTTTATCATATTGATATAAATATTCGTACTTTATTATATAAAGATATACATTATAGAAAAAATACAATAATGTAAAAAGTTCTATAACATGCGAAACCGTTCAACTAAAATTTTTAATTTTACAATTTTCTAAATTCTCATCGATATAGATTCTTCCTGCGTTACCGATTTTGATTCATTTTAGGACCACCTATCTTTACTTCAGGACCACCGTGAATAGAATTGTACGAGAAAAAGAGAGAGAAAGAATCAACATTTTTCGACGTCCTCACTGTAATTTTAATAAGATTATGTTTACGTATTTCGTCAAATGGTTTTGTTTTTATATTTATATGTTTGTGTATGTACCCTTGATGCATAATGTAACATTTCTTTACATCTAGTATATTTTCTATTTCTTGTTTCGATATTTTTAAAGTTTTAGTTATACGCATAGAATACATGCAGAAACATTTGTGGGTCATCATTTATGCAGAGCTTATAAATTAAAAAACATAACGAAACCAAAGTATATGCACATAAGTGAAGGAAATCGTTAAATATTTTTTTAAATAATAACTCAACTTATCGAATTAGCCAATTTATGCAGTGAATTTACACGTACGGAAGTATGATTCTAAATAGAATTTCACAAAATATAGTGAAACGAATGTGGAAGGAAAAGGGAGGAGGGATAACTCGAAGAGACAATAACAAGTGCTATAATCTCGAATAGCCGTAACCTACGTGACAGGACCTTAATACAACTTCGTTTTTGGCAAAATGCCTCACGATAGATGTGTACTTTTTACTTTTTTTACACATTCGACTCGCGTACGGGATTTCCTGCCTGAAAATACCATCGTACGGCTGTCGAATATGCCCGATTTTTTTTCTCCATCCCCCTCACGCGCTCAATGACGCCGTGCTAAGGCTATATGACTTTTTACTGTACGACAGCGAAGCTACTACTTTTATGTGAAAGAAACGTTCTCGCGCTTTTTTTTATGACGCCGTGCGTGCTAAACGTTTATCACTAGCGTTAAGAAGCGTAGAAAGAAAATCATTATTACGAGGATTATGAAAAAAAACGCTATAAAAGCTGCAATGGGAAAATTCGTAATTGACATGCGCTATATGGTGAATCGTAAAATAAAAAATATGTAATTTGAACTGTAGCAAGAGATAAATGAATGGTACATATATTAAAGTCACATTTTCCCGTTTGTCATGTTTCAGGCGCCGACCAAAGTCGAAACCCACTCGTGCAGACACGCCACGAAGCCAGCGAACCGAGAGAAGAATCAAAACCCAAAATGTATTCCATGTAAGTATAACGCCTTGCTCGGAAAATTTATTACCCCGCTGACACGGAAACTGTTTTCAAAAGTACCTCACCTACCTGCTAGGCAAAAGAGATATTTCTTTATTTTTCAATTTCAATTTTTCTTTCTTATTATAGGCTTTAGTTTTTAGAATTAATTTTTACACATCTAGCGTTTATATAACAGTGGCTCTCTTTGTTGCTATAAAAAAAACATTAACATTTTTACAACAAATCATTTTCATCGTTCAAAATTATATTGTTGGCAATAACTTTAGTATGACAACAACAACAATAATAGATAAAAACTACAGCATGGTAAAGCAAGAAATAGAATAATACAATAATATATATATTTTTTATACCCTATAGAAAACTATTGTTTCACGCGAATACAAATATATAAATAACAGTACCATAAAATTACGGGTGTTGAAAAAGTCTAGAAAACTTTTACGAAGTCGAACATACACATTTGGCGCGCTCGCACATAAAAGAGACGTCTGAATGACGCGTCATAAAGAGTGGATGAGACCTCGTAAGTCCGGTGAATTTTTCATGGTGTAGCCTCACGCGCACTGTTTCCCGACCTGTTTTCTCTTTGAACTAGCCCCACTAGCCATATATCTTCTATTTTGCAGGGAAACGATGCGATTCAATATATATTTTAATTCAACTTTGACTGCCGATTTACTATTCCGATGTGTCATTTACATATAGCATGAGAATGCTCTCTTTTGCCAATTTCATTTTAACCAAATAAATTGTTTTGTACTGTCACGTATTTCAGATTTTAACTTTTTTTCAAACTTTGCACAATGTGCTTCAATGAAATCAAATCGAATCGTAAAGCAAGCTGAATTAAAAATGATGTCGTAATTTTGAACACACTGGGCAAAGTATAATTTTAAGAAATTAATCACAAACAAATAGAACAATGAAAAATCAAAAAAAAGTCCACAATTAATTTAAGTTTCATTTTTTAATGATCGGTATAAAAATAAGAACCCTTAGATCATCATCAAAATCAGTAGAATAGTTCCTTTGACCAAAATATGTTGAAATCAATGTACGATTATAGTACGTACAACATATGCTTATAAAATGGTTAGTGAAGCATATAACCCGAATTTCAAGTTATTATCGTTCACAATGATTCACTTATAACGTTACTTTAATTAAAGCCTTTTCCGAGCTGCCGTATAAACCGCGCTTGTTAACGTTTCCTCTGTTTCGCGCTGCATGGATATAATAAAGCGACCACGACATTTCACGATGGTTGCAGTAATACGCTTTATTTCTTATTTTGATATGTTTTGAGTTTCCATTCTTCGCGATTGAATTTTTTATACTTAAAATTTTCGTTATACAAAGGCATAAAATAAGGTCGATCCAAATATTAATTAAGAACGTGCAGTTTTAATTGGTTATTTCTGGTTTCCAGACGATTATAACAGAGTAGTTCTGGAAACGATAGATGGTCGAAGAGACTCGGATTACGTAAACGCCTCATACGTTGATGTGAGTAAAATATTACTGATAACAATCAAAATTTTATAAAATATATTTGAATGCGTATGTTGTTTTGTGATCTTAGAGAGTTAATATACAGAGTGATTTTGAATTTTTACAGAGCTTATTAAAACCCAATGCCTACATAGTAACTCAGGGACCTATGGAAAACACAGTCATCGAATTCTGGAGAATGGTATGGCAGGAAAAAGCGGCCTGTATAGTCATGCTTACAAAATGCTTCGATTTCATCAAGGTGAGCTTATCGTATTACAAGATCGATCCTATCTTAAAAAAATGAACACATTGATTTCGTTGCTGCTATCGAGCATTGTAATTGGTGATACATGAAAGAAGCGCAGAAATTCAATACGTCTTAGTAGAAATCAAAGATTATGGAATAATCTGATTTTTATTGTATAGATAAAAGGTGTTAATTAATATCGATATGGAAAGAATTAGATGAACACGCTAAATTATGCCTATTCTTACAAAAGAAACGTTATTATCATAACTCTTATGTTTCCTCTAACTTGACAATTCATCAAAACATTAGTGTTATAAGATATGTCTTTTTTATTCCTGACCCATTTTAATATAACGTCATCTCTTTATTAAAAATACATTGTCATTGAAAATCAATTCAATTGGAAACAACTTTGTTCCCGTATTGTTGAGGTGAAAACTGGCTGTATATATCAAGAAAATTTAAGGCAGAATGACGAAAAACTTGAGGCTCCGCTAAATTTGGTTTTGATTGAGCCAAAGAAAGAGACAACCGCGTGCGCGCGCGCACACACACACACGTGTGCTTGCCCTACCTAAGTCATTTACAGGACCAACTCGCTACGAACTTGTAACCGACATTGATCGTCTGACAACACTGTGGCGACGGTTTTATGGAGTCATACTTAAACGACATGATACTTTCGAATTTGGTGCCTTTTGTATATGTTTTTTCTCATTAGCGTATCTTAGACACGTAGTTTTTTACAGCATGAATTTACGTGTGCGACCGATAATCGTCGTTTTTTTTTGCCTACGGCATTGAAAAATGCGACCGAAGTGCATCAAGACATTTTAGCTTAGATTGTGTTCTTTCATGTTTATCATTGAAATGCAACTTTCTTAGATTGAAAATATAATGGAATTTCTGTTTATTTAATCTTAGATTATAAATAACTTGGGCAGTAACGTAATATTTATCACTGTTTAAAATATGACTTTTGATTATTATTGAAATGACGTGTCATTGTATTTTTCTTTTTATAACTAGCAAAGTAAATAAATCACGCTTTAAAAGTAAATACAAGGAGTAGTGCACTCGAAAGCTTTCTCGCGATTATCGACTTTCAATAATTCAAAACTCTCGGTGAAGAACTCTATAAGACCCCGACGACTCTTGACTTGGTCTGGAAAAAAAACAAGTACAAAAGAAAGGTTGGAAAAATTCTTGAACGAAACCGCTTTTACGATATATGAAATTGTCCAACTCTAAGGCAGTGTACTTCCCGTAAAGAAATTAAATTTTTTTGTTTGCATTCCTATAAAACGATATGTACGAAATTGAGGAAACGACACTTTCCAGATGATTTTCTGCCGAGCGCGAGTATATAATGCGAGCGAGAAAAGCGTCACGGAATTGACAATCTGTCAGGGCAATTTGAGTTATTGGAAAGTTGCCATCTGACAGTTAACAATATTTCTCGTTTTCCTACGACTATTAGATTTGTCGGAATTGTATGAATTATTTCATGTCACAAAGAGCGTTTGTCAAAGGATTTGTATCAAGAAAAACCACCAATTAATAGGTAGTTTATTGATTATAAAATGATATTTGTAAATATTAGGCTAAAATCATTTAATATAATGAAAAATTGGTTGAACATTTTTAAACTTTAAAAAATATCAACGTCAAGCCTCAAAAGTTGACTTATATAAGGATTTGAGAAACTTCAGCAAGAGTATAAAATGTAATAACGAAGTAGGTCACAAAAAGAGCTTTCGATTAACATGACTTTAAAGCTCTTTATTATTGAGAGGCTGAGTTAGAAAGTAATTTCTGAAAAAATTTTTAACTCTCATCCATCTTGTATACAATCCTTCAAGTAGAGCGATAAGTAGATTGGGTCAGAGATTGGTCAGGTGGCTCACATGTTAACTTTCCCACCTTAAAATTAAATGGTAATAAAGAAACTTTTTAATACAATTTTTTTGTTCGTCATAATCCAGTCCATAACTTCTACTATAGTGAAGTTACTTCCTAAAAAAGAAAACCCATTCAAAAATTTAACAAGTTTAATATGCTATAATCGTATTGACAATATTAGACATGAATACTTCAAAATACATGTATTCAACATGAAAGCAGCCGATATCATTGATTAATGATGCTCCAATTAAGAACACTATTAAACTTGTCGCTATTTAGCCCCAGTTATCATTACTTTATACAGAATTTTTTTTGTTCAAAGAGAAAACATGATTTTTATATTTCGCTAGTTAGTATCTTTGATGAAATCTTCATCATTATGAAACATGACAAGATAAAAAATCAGAGAAATAGTCGAGTTTATTTCAATCAGTATAGCACGAGATGAAATTCTCTCGCGTTTTGACGATTCTCTCCTCGATAAATCAGCACAAGCGAGAAATGGTCAATGTCTCAAGGCAGGACTACATGACTAAACTCGTACACGTCGGTCACAGGCTGCATAGAGACCAGAGATACAGTGGAAACTCTCTCGGCTAATCACGAAGCTGCACGTGTTTTATTGCCTGACGAGTCGAGTGCTTAAAATTGCATTCCAACACGGCATCTAGACGAGCCAAGTTTATTGCTACGTGCAAGCGCGCTCATATACATATATGATATGAGCATGCGTTTGGGTTCTTCACCAGTCACACTTTAGAGAGTTGTTGCTTTAGAAGAAGAGTGAGATGAAGACAAACTTGAAAATATTCTGCTACTTGAGCTACGTCCGTGGAAATTCAAATCACTTGCCAAATAGAGCTTCCATTAAATACATGAGAAAGTAGAATGTTTTTAATTGTTTGCTTTAATATTTGGTAGAATTGAAAAGGCACGAGACAGTTCCTTTATTTGAAAAATCGAAAAACATATTGTTATTTTCACTTTTTTTTAACAACGAAGGTTACATTTTTCCATCCGGATACTATAGAGAGTAAAAAAAATATCAGTGAAAAATATATTGGTATACCCCAATAAACATTGATAAAAAATATATTGATATACACCTGTACCACTAACCGTCGAATGACAAATCAAACCAGGAACCTGAAATTTTCAGAATTTTATATTTGTTCAACTTTACGCTCGTAAAACAAAAATATCAGGAGCTCAAATATTTGACGGGCAAATAGTGCAAAGTTGCACCGTTTTCCACGCCAAAGCACGGGCGGCTATTGCATTTCGCGCGAGTTGAACATGACGGGTGATATATTTTTCGACGCGATGCACTCGCACAGGTGGCCTCACCGAAATTAATTATTCACCGAGGACACGTACACAGGTGGGAATACCGGAAAAATACTTGCAACTAGGAATGGTGGAGCGAGGAACAAGAGCGCACGTGTATTTAGGATTTCCGATGGCGTTTACGTGTATGTAAATTAACTCCAAGCTGCAAACAAGAGGATTCTTTTTACAATAAATCAATTTTATTTATAGTACTTCTTTTAAAACTACTGAGTGCGAATAAACATTGTTACTCTTGAAGCCAGTGATTTGAATAAGTTCGATCGAATCTACCACGAAATTACCAATTAAACATGAAAATTCGTTATAAATAATTTCGTAAGCTAAAAACGATTGTAGACAATATGCTATTAAAGCACCTCACCCCGTCCTCATCCGTATTATTTCTTCTAAAGTGCTTGTTTTAATATGTGCAGGTAGAATGTATGCAATACTGGCCACCTAACCTCGAGAAAGTCGAAGTGTACGGCGACATTCATGTTTCCGTGTTAAAAGAAGAGGAGCTCGCCAACTTTCGCATACGCGACATAAGGCTGTATAAAACCGACGAAAACAACGTGAGTATACAGGAATGTTAAGTTTAACGAGTTTGTTTATTAAACTTACGTGCACAGCGAGACGATGAATGATTCGCCTAGTCATCTCGTACGTTATTTCTTGATCATCGCTTACGAGTCAATCGCTAAAGTTTCCTTAGCTATCGTCTATTTCGCACAACTTGGTTGCTCTTGTGAGTTTGTCAAGGGCATTGTTGAACGAGTGGCTTCGAGCTGTACGCTTAAAAAGTACATAATATGTTTGAGCATGATCTTTAATACCTTTTATCTAAGGAAGCGTTATTTGTTAATACAATTTTCAACAAAAGTTAATCCTAGTTTGACGTGTTTATAACAGATTAATGTGTTTATATGTTCGAAGATTTATGTATAGTTATTATTCATCTGAATGCACATCCAAATAAAATAAATTTGAGCAGGGCGAATACAGTTTCGAAGCACAATGAAATACATTGAAGTAACTATTTGATTTGCAGCAAGTGACGGAGGAACGAACGATAATTCAGTTCCATTATACAGCATGGCACTCGCACACGAATCCGTTTGGCAATGCTGTTTTGGAATTCAGGAGACGTGTCCGCGCGGTCGTCGGCTCAACCCTCAAGGACGAAACGGGTCCAATGGTCGTGCATTGCAAGTGAGTCAGATGTATATGGATGCTTAATTCGTGTGCTTTGATTATGAAAATATTGATGAATTAGTTAGGAAATAATCAGCGTTTGTTAATAATAAAACAATGCATTCAATTCTTCTTTGATTTTTGAAACTACGTCTGAAATATTGTTTGACAGTGATGGTGGTGGACGATCTGGCGTTTTCCTTGCAATCGATGCAAATATGGAACTCGCTGAAGAAGAGGATAAATTCCACGTATACGGATATCTTAAGAAACTCCGTCAAAGTAGAAAAGGTCTAATAGAAAATGAAGTGAGTATATTTTTTGTATGGATTAATATTTCGATTATTATAGATTGTTTGCAATTTACTGATGCAACACAGTTTTATAATTTGTTTTACTATCAAACTACATATACAAGTACAATTTTCTTCCCCAATGCTTGCGAATAAAACAATTTATTTGTATTTCAGGAGATTCCCTATGATGTCTTGTTTCTTATTTGAGACGTTTAAATCCTCAACTATGTTGTTCTATTAAAATCAAATTAAACTTTTGTCCAAACTATCTCTTACGTAAATTAATTACTTGCAGCAATTGAAACAACTATATGCAATTTTATAATCTTTTAAAATTGTTATAAGATACATAATAATGAAAATACACCAAATTAATGCTTAAATAACGATGTTTAGGAGCAGTACAAATTCGTATACGACACACTGGAGGAGTTTGTAATATGTGGACCCTCATATTTTCCGGTGTCAGAGCTGTCATCTCGTTTGAAACAGAAAAGTCAGAAGAACTCGGTAACAAAGCTGAACGAGTACCAGCGCGAGTACCAACAGATATGCAAGCAGACGCCACGTTTCACTATTGGTGATTGCGCAGGTGGCCATCGTGCCGATAATCGCGACAAGAATAGAGACGTTCTTGTTGTGCCGCGTAAGTTAAAACCTCTTATTTTTTATTCCGAATACGTTACACGACTCATTTTTACGATGAAGAGTATAACGGGCTGAGTCAGCTCTGAATGTTACGACGTTCAGTGATCGATCTTTGATAACGGCTATCATTTATTAAATGAATATAATTGTAATTTTTTTATTTTTCAGCTGACAATTTCCGACCTTATTTGATAAGTTTTCAAGGCAACACCTTTACCGACTATATCAATGCAGTTTTTGTAGACGTAAGTCCTTATTATTACGTTATATTTATAATTTTCAATCATAACTTTTCCACAAAAGTGGGTTTCTTTCAATGAATTCTAAAATTCAACTGTTATATTTTTTGCTAATGGGGCGACTTTACAAATACAAATATTTAACGTCTAAATTAATGATTAAATTATATAGCTTCATGTTCACTTGAATTCGTATTAAATTTAAACAAAATATATTTTTTCAAATATATTCCGAGTATATAATACATATATGTATGTATATATATCATATAGAAATCCTTTGCGCCCATATTATAATGATTTAACCTTGATATAGGGTTATACGAAGCCAAAAGAGTACATAGTGACGGAATGGCCAGTGCAAAAGTGCCTCGGCGAGTTTTGGTCGCTAGTCTATGATTACGATTGTTCAGCAGTAGTGGTGTTGTGTGTGCCACCGACTGGCTCTGCCAATTACCCGAGTTTCTGGCCTGAAGACCGACATTCCAAGAAGTACGGTCCTGTATTTACGATAGATCACATAAGTCACAATCACTATACAAATATCAAGACTTGGGTAAGTTATTAGTTTGTTCCTGAACAAACAATGATCTTTCGAAAACTCGAGCACTTCAAGTTGCCTTGATCTAGAAACTAAAATTTTCAACTAAAGATAAACAAAAAGATAATATTGAAACTGATAATAAAAATTTAATCAATTCGACGCCTATATTCTTAATGAAAATTGGTACAATCAATTGCATACGTAACGTACAATTTTTTTCGGAATAGGTTGAAATACAAAGAAATCAAATCAATGAATATATTGCATCACAATGGAACTCAAATCATACTTATTCATTATAAACCGAATGAGTACGTTTAAATGCTTAATAACATTACCGGAAGTTTTATAACGATTATCGAGATACAATAATTCGAAACATTTGGTTAAATGTTGTATTAATACTGATGACACTTTGTTTATTAAACAAGAAAATAATTCATATAAAATATATTGGTAAAAATCAAAATGCAACTGACATTCACATAAGTAATATTAAATCGGTATACTATTAACGGAAATAGTAAAAGTTCGATCTATTTATGCACAATATAATTATACGTTTAAAATGTTGAAACTAAAGTGTATATCTGGATTGTAATCTTGTGTTCGTAGGTCTTCCGAATAAACAAAAAAATAGTGTCACTAACAGAACTTATGGCTGGTGTAAAAGCACCTCCAAAGCAGGTGTCACTGTTTCAACTGACGTGTTGGCCGATGGGCCAAATAGTACCAACCTCTACTAACAGCCTTGTCGAGTTAATGAACATGGTTGAACGCTGGCGACAACGCTCTGATTACGGCCCCGTATGCGTCGTCTCGCCGGATGGTCGTAGCCGTTGTGGCGTTTACTGCGCTGCCAATGCTTGCATTGAGCAAGTCATCCAACATGGCGAGGTTGATGTCTTTCAGGCCGTCAAGACCGTTCGGCGACATCGGCCTCAACTTGTTGAAAACATGGTTAGTCTTTGCTAATTTCACAAAAAGAAGCTTTATTGACAATCGCCGTATGCGTCTTCTTAATTTGGCTAAGATTAAGACTATTGATAAGTTAGAAAAGGTTTCTAAAGTAATTGTCCTGAAACTAAATATAAAGTGAAGTAATATAAACTATTTGTATATTTAAAAATCTTTGTTTGTTTAGCTATTTGAATATTTACATATTTACGAATATTTGGCTGTAATATGATTAAGAAATGTTTGAGCTTTGCTGCAATAAAGCTGAGATCAAAAATATTAACGAGCTCATCGTTAATGTTTTCGAAAATGTATAAGTGAATACTCTACGAATGACGACGATAATGATTATCGAGTCGTTAGGAATTGAAAGACTTGCTTTCTTTGTAAATCGACGAGAAGATTCGTTTATTTAATTAAGAGTTCGGAAAGCCTCTGAATACGTTATGCGTCCACTAAGGCGAAATTTGCATGTAATTGCTTAATACATTATTCATCAATGAGACTGTAAACTCCAGCTTGTCTGCACGAGCAGAGCTGTTGCTGTATTTATGAAATTTTCAATTAATTAATTTGACTCTTTTATAAATAACAATTTATATACTAACTTACTCAATACAAATTTCATGGCAAATACATGTTTATACAAAAATCATACTAATTTGATAGTAAAGGCTTAAATAGAATTATACTCTCGATTAAGAAATGTTTGAAAGATTGAGTTAAAGTGACGTCCAATAAGATCACACTCTTTAGTACACTATTTGTAACTTGCACTTTTTAACTTGACTACTCGTATCACAAGAAACTCAACATTTCCAAATAATTATACTTTTATTACAATCGCCGGTAGGGCTGTATTTATTTAAATCCGAGGGTAACGCTGATATGGACATTTAGAGAATCAGTAACAGGGAATTAAGAATGGTGAGAAGAAATGTTTTTGTTCGCGAATAAATATTTTGATAAATAGAAAAAGGTTTTGTTCTATTATGCCTACTTTATTTATATAAATTATTCTAAAAATAACTAGAGACAGAGAACGATATGTAACATGTTTGACGGTACATAAGTTCCAGTGACGTCATCGAACATGTATTATTCTGACCTCTTTTAAGTTGAATAAAAAATATTTTTGTTTTGATATGATTATCTTTCTCTATTCAACGTCAGAAACGTCATAGTAGCAGAAATCATTCTTATATCAGTTTAATACCTCATGTGAACAAACGAAAGCAAAAATGTTTTTCCTTGATTAATTATTAATACAATTAATAAAGAGAGTAAGAAAAGACAGAAAAAACCATAATTCCTACGCTACAACGATAACGCAAATTAACTGCAAGTATTGAAATAACTAGCAATTTTTTAGAGCATATATATTTAAAGGCGAGGTAACATTAAAAATGACTAGAATGCAAAAAAATATTTTAAAATTATACTGGAATTTTGTCGTTTTAAACCGAGGAAATTAACATTTTTTCAGACGGAGTACAAGTACTGTTACGACTTAGTATTGCACTACGTGCTGCACTATCTGAACAAAGATATGAACGAGAAGAAGTGAGAAAGCGAGTTGCGGGACGAGCTGTGGTTCATCGAGTTTGGCCGTGGGGCGGCACTGCCGCTAACCCCAGAGGAAGCCCCGGTCGACGGAGAGCCGGTGGTACCTTGCGCCCAAGGCCGCGTAATCGTCGAGACGGTGCGCTCAGCGCCGCCCTGCTTCGCCACCTGCTCAACTTATCGTCGTCATCCACCACCGCTGGTCAGCCAGCCCAGCACCGTGCCACCAGTTCCACCCCATCCACCTCCCCGCGATTCAACGACCTCCCCGCCTTCCTTACCCAACTCGTTCGTCGATCATTATCATCAACAATCCAGTATTCAGAGCCCGGTACCACGCCCTGAAGATTTGCGTCTTTCACGGGCTCTTTGGCCTTCGGAAGCTGCAACGGATAATAGTCCTGGGCTCGCGACTGATCACCAGTACCAACTGCCCGGCTCGTCGCGTACAAGCAGCATTGAGAGTGACTATCATCCCCACCAGCAACTACAGAATGCTCTTAATCAGAACAGGCCGGCCAGAAAGGCTTGCATGGATCTCAACGATGCGATTGCACTACTCGACGAGACATGCCCCAATACTAACAGGAGTCCCACGCTCACTCCACATACTCCGCTCACACCTCATCCCAGAACTAAACGAGCCCGATCCAAGAGTAGCGACAACTCAAGCAATTATAGCAGTGAAAGGCTGAACGAAAAGAGCCAGGAGCAGCGTAAGAGGCCCTTTCTGAAGAAAATTGGTATCTCTATGACTGAGGATAGGCCTCTCCTCGCCAAGCTCACCCCCAAAATCAAGGGCAAGCCCTACCTTGAGAAGATTGGCCCGAGTAAGGCCATCGACAAGCCATTCCTGGAGAAAATCGGCTCCTCGAGGACCCTTGAAAAATTCATTTTCGATACGGTGCCTAAAAAGAGAACCATCGCCACGGCCACCATCGAGGCCAGCATCGCCGAAGAAGTTGCCGAGCGCATGCGCCGCGATCAAATCCGAGGCTTTTCCACTGGCGAAAGACGAAAATCTGGCAAGAACTTCCTTGCCAATATGCACTCTTTCGAGACGGAAGATCTCGAGGATACGTCGCTTTCGATTAAAACGACCCACCGCAATCCCATGAGAGGGGCCTCATTGGACGACATGCTGGACACGGGACCCAGTAGTATGCCTCGCATCAACGAAATGTGCGCAATGACTAATTCGGACATCGAAACGCCGAGCACGAGCGTTGCCGAGTTGGTCAAATGCCGAGTAACGACCAGCGAAGAAATCATCTCATCGACCTCGTGCCTCAACTCACCTATGGAGATCATCAGTTGGGGTAATTCACCGCGCAGAAGAGATTTACCGCCGAAAAAGCCTACCGGTAACGGTACCATAAACAAAAGTGTAAACGTCAACAATAACGACAGCGTGCCCAATTCGCCAAGTAAAAGAGCGCACAGCTCCATTACTCCTGAGCGAGTGACCGCCAGGTACAAGAATCTCGATACGCTGCGACAAACTAGTCGACAAGCCTCCGAGGATGGAGTACTCGATAAAAGAAAGAGCCGTCACGAGCAATTCGAGCGTCGTGGTGCGTCTTCGGATAATTTAACTAAGGATCATCGGGTCGCAACACCAGTGTTCGCCGAAATCGGTCTAAACGGTAAAGGCTCGAGCACGTCCGTCGTGTCAAGTGGTTCAAGCGCACGACAATTGCACGATAGGTTCGAGAGTCAAGAAATAATATTCACCGAGACGTATGCAGAGTTCAAGCGTAGAACGCAACCGAATCTGTCCAATTCATCAAACGCACTGAAGCGACTAATCGCTCGTGAGAGAAATATCTCGCCATCGTTTGATCTCGACCTTCCGTCGCGAGACGACAAAGTAAAAACCGAGGGATCACCGAAAGGACGCTCTAAGTCCGTAGAAAATCAGCGCGAGAACAAACTTGGAATGACCAATCAACGTTCGAGAACGAAATCAGTATTGAGAAAGCAGCATGCGATCGAAGAGCAACAGCATCAACTGCCGCTTCACAAAAATATAATCGTGAAGGATCCGTCACAAGAAACATTGGATTTACTGTCCGAATTGCAGAAAGTAAAGAGTTCGTTAAAGTCGCCCACTGTGGAAAAAACCTACGAAATGACGGAACTAAAAACTTTCCCCAAAAAAATTCTCCTTACCGATCAAGAGTTTTGTCTATCGATCGAGCGCGAAAACAGCCTTAGAACACCGTCAAGAGTAAATACTATTGAGACGAGTCACTCACCCGAAAAAAGATTGTCATTGTTCGAGAAGCGTTGTCTCTCTCTCGAATACGCCGACGATGAGAAATCCGTTTCCTTAAAGATTGAACCTCGCGCGACGTCCCTCGTATCACGAAAGAGTCCACGCTCCGAAGACCTGCTCGAGGTTGGTTTCATTAGCTGTGATTCGGTCAGCTCGGATGTGTTCAATACTCCGTTAGAAGACCTCATTGACAAGCCCATTTCTGTGGAACAGGAGATAAAGAAAATCGAAAGCGAAATTTCAAAGAATTCAAACAACAAGGTAGAGGCCGCGAAAAAGAAAAAGAGCCCAGACGAAACGCTGACAAGACCGAATCACTGTTCGGAGTCAGACGCGGCGAACCCACAGCAACTGCAACCACAAATGAATAGTCCCAAAAGAAGATGCCAGAGCGAATCTTCAGAGATGGCTTCGCCAAAGGCGACGCCCTTCCGGGTAAAAAAGCGACTTGGCAGAATTTCAGTCGAAGAAACAGTGAGACAGTCGGAAAGTTTCACCAGTAAAGAATGCAAGGAACCCAGCGCCGCCCAAAAGAAGGCCAAGTGCCAGCCCCTCTAAAACACAATATATTCTAGATAATAGAGCGTAAGCTTTCGGACCATTTTTCTATTTTACCTAAGACTATACGTGTAAGCGCGCGCGCAGGAGTCGGTAATATATATATATATCCATACACATACATTTACGAAATGTACACACCCACATTGTGTCCTTTTTCGACGAATTGTTGTTTAACTTGCAGCAATATTCTACGTGTAGTGATCGACACATCAACCGAACTCTGTAACTCGAACACAAATGTTTGCGATCTCCTTGTTGGTATTTGACTCTCAAGAGTCTTTTTCAACTGCATTGACGCACAGATCCAGTTGTAAGGATAAATTATACTATGTATTTTGGTTCATTTTTCTCTAAATTCTGTAGCACATAAGTAGTACAATAGATAACTGGTTTCTTTGGATTGCGATAATCTTGTTAAAAAACGTGAGCCTTTTCAATCGTATTTGGTACTTTTGTACGATACCACTATTTAGAAGCTTCGAGCTTTGTTAGATTACAACAAATCTCATTGGGATAAACAAACAACTTTCCAAGTACAAGTACGACCTTACTTTGCAAATTCAAAGTCTTAAACTATGGCGACTAAGAACGTTTTATTGCGCAGTGCCTTGTCTGTATAGGTATGTACTAATCGACGGAGTAGCCAAAAAAAGAAAAATAAATAAAAAATAGTACGCATGTCGATGAATCCTTGAAAATAGAATTTAGCACGAGTACAAGCCAGCAAAAGGCGAGTTTGCGGATATGAATAAATGTTAGTGCAATTACAAGGAAAATTAACTGCTATCAAATATTTCAATTATGATTAAAGCAAACGTTTGAACCTTCAATTAGACATTTTTTCGATGTAACTGCAACGACATTTACATAAAGTGCGATACAAAAAAATGTAGATATAGTATATAATGATCGTTATACGTTCCTCATGTGATTTTTCTAGAAATATAGATAGACCGAAGACGCGCAGATTGTACGGAAAGTATGAACATAACGCGTATGTATATATACATACACGTTCTAATTGTTAATGTGTAACTATTAATCGTACGAGAATATTTATACGTTATACGTATAGATCATTTATTAGGGTCTTAGAGTTCATTACAATATAAAAATTCGTGCATGAGATGTAAGTACATTATTGCGCCATTCATTCGATTCTTTCTGTCCATCTCCACCAATTTGGATGAAGCGAAACTATAGTCACACGTGAGAACGGGCTTGGAAATCGTGATGCGAGATGTGCCAAACAGAGATACGACTTATAATCTGTGTTATGTAATGTTTATTTTATAAAATAGATATATACATGCATATATCTACAGTAAACGACGTATATTTAATATTTGTGAATATGAGTACTAATGTAATACACGTCTTATAAGGTTTGATTTGATAAGTTTGATGCTTATCGCTTACTTCAATTTTACCGTTGAGTAACCAAAAAATAACACACATATATTTACATATTTTGATTTTTCAAAGTAAAACATAAGACGTGAAAACGGCATGAGCATTAGAATGGCATAATTTGTATTCGTATTTTTTGCAAGGATAACCGATGACAGCTATCCGTCCACCGTTACGGCTGACTCTTTTGAGATGATCAAAAAAACGTTCGTCGATATGAATTTATTTTCAAAAAAATCTATTGCAATTTTTTTCTCGCTGGCGAGATGTATATTCGTTCGAGGATTGTTCCAAGATTTATGTATTTTTTAATTTAAAGAGAAATGGAAAACTGTTGAGATTTTTCATAAATCACACGTCGTTAGCAAGTATGTATAAACGAAAAGCAGTTGACAACCCAGAGCGAGTATTATACCAGTATTAAGTTTCTTGTTTGTCTACTGGAAAGAAAGCGTAGTTAATGTATATCTTTGATTATTTATGCGTGCTACTTTACACGTGGATTGTGTTTTTTTTTACAATTGTAAACGTTCAAATTAGAAAAAGCAGGTCTTTGTTTTTATTTAAGATTTTTCGTTGTGCGACACGTTGAACGTGATGCATTGGAAATACAAATTTCGAAAAGTTAATTACATATATCTAGTATAATTAAATCATTCAACTAATATATTATTCAAGAGAAAACAAACATTATTATTGTATAATGAGATGTTTGCGCGATAAATATGTAAGTGTTAATGAATAATTGTGAAATGCCTGTGTTTTTTATGTATGTCAGACCAAGGTTTACAATGTTATAAAATAATTATATCGTCTAAAAGATTTATAAAAAAACACGTATGGCCCGTCTATAAAAAGAATCATTTAATAATCTCAATAAATATTAAAAAAACAATATGTCGAAATTGTCATAGTTTTTATAGCAAATCGAACTCGTGAAGCCGACCGTTGGTCAACACATGATTACTTAACTTTTGACAGTATCAAATTTAATAATATTAAACCAAGGCCTTTTTCTTTGACATTTATCTCCAACCTCATAAATTACGTTCTATATTATAACAAAATTGACAAACATTTTATAAACAGTGTGATATTTAATAAGCCACTAGCTAATAATATAAATTGATGCAATGTAAATAATAATAAAATAAAAACAACACAAATTCTCTGGCATTCATTTTTATTATAATCATTTAATGATCTTTGTTTAACTTTATTTCCTCAAGGGCTGCAGTATAGTTTTTTACAATCACTTTTATCGATATTTGTCCTGTAGTACAATAATAATTAACTTATTCTTTTATATAGTAAATTTTTTAATTATTACTTTTATTTTCAATCTGTAGAGGGTACATTTAGTTAATGAGTTATTTTGTTTACATAATAACGGAGGAAAAACAAGTGGGTAGAGAATTATACGTTTCCCATTTGAAAATCCAGTACTGAATTAATAGAAATTAGTATTGAGTTTTTAATTTTATTATGAAGAATGTCCTTTGCAAGTTTATTAGGATGATTTTCCACTCTAATTTGTTACTTCTTTTAGAAGGTGGTAATTTCTTCTTTGATTGTTGGTATATCTAGGTTCTTATTGATTAGATAATTGGAAATAAACCAGGGAGCGTCTATTATACTTCTTAAAACTTTCGACTAAAACCTCTTCAAAATTTCCATGCTAGAGTTTGAAGCCAATTCTCATAGTTGTATACCATATGACCAAACTGATTTAAGTATATATATCTTTGTACAC
The DNA here is from genome assembly GCA_030064505.1 of Chouioia cunea. Classification (NCBI taxonomy): domain Eukaryota; kingdom Metazoa; phylum Arthropoda; class Insecta; order Hymenoptera; family Eulophidae; genus Chouioia; species Chouioia cunea. The sequence continues at coordinate 24,853,602 of JAOPFQ010000002.1, forward strand.
AAAACTTTGCTTTCAAGCGTCAACTACGAATTTTCTTTATTAACCGGTACATTTTTTTTATTCGAAATCTTTATCATATTTTGTGCACAGTGTATTAGAGTGAAAATTAGTATGCCCAGCCTTATTTCTGCACGCTCAATAGTTTTTTAAAAATTATACATTTATTTACGAAGTTGCTCAAAATTTGGCCAATAATACAAAACAATAACGCCATGGAAAATTGTACAATATTCTGTTATACATTCTGGAATGTCTTAACAACAATATTCCAAATTAGTTTATTTAAAATATTAATTAATACAATCAAGGGAATTTAATAATATGTATATTTTATAATTTCTTTCTTAAACTTATCATTTATCCGTAAAGTTAGCATTTATGGAAAAAATTTGTACAGAACTAAACATGATATTATGTACAACGTGTATACAGAAATAAATACATTTACATGCATATTATTGTACATAGAATATGTCATTCGATCCATGGCGTGTATCTCTGTATGGAAGTGGCTATATATATATTAGCTTACAAAGAAATTTACACGAAAAATTATGAATCTATTAAAAAAAAACATTTTTTTCTCTATAAAAACAGAAAGGTTTTCAAACGTAATACTTGTGCACAGACTTATAGATAGCAGAACAATTTTTTACGCGAATGTTTGCAGAACCGAGTATACAGTACCATGTACATGTACGATATCTGATAGCAAAATAATGTTCCTAGTGAAATCTGTACAAATCTATTTATAGTGTATATATGGATACAATGTAAATACAATGTTCTACCCGAACTTGTACCCAGTACTAGCTATATAGATATAATATAGCTAGCAATTTCTTGTGCGCCGTAATAACTACATAGTTCAGCGCAGTATTCTACAGATGGAATGCACTGGGATACCGCGGTATAATAATTATAAGGTAGATTTATGTTTATATAAACATATGAGTTTTATTCACTTTATTTACATAATATTTACGTAATTGGTTTCAAATTTATTCACTATCGGAAAGATACAAATTTTTCGAAAGTATATTGTATATTAATATATTTACACGAAATATAACAAACACCAACACTTGAAATTATGGTTATTTCGTTAATAATAAAACAGTCTTCTTTATTATTAAGTTGTGTTATAGTGACTGTTTAGTTTTTTCAGATTTACTCTAAATCGTGATTTCTAATTGATCTTACCATTTCTTCTTAATATGATATGATATATGATCAACAAAATTTTTTTAGCTACCAACACGTTATTTTTCGATCAATAGACCAAATTTAAGAAATTTTAAGATTTAATTTATGTGTCTTTTTAAACAAAGTTTTTGGCGTTAGGCTACATCGGAATATTATAAGTTATTTTATTTCGTATAAGAAAATAGAGGTTTTAATTGTTGTAAACATTAGAAATATTTCTATATTTTTGCAATAAAATATTCATTGCTCATATATTTATGTAATTTTTTTACTAAAATGTCTAATAACGTACTTTACTGATCGCACTTTTTTTCATAGAAATGAATACAATTATCTGTATGACGTGCAGGTAAGCATACACAATTATGAACGATCAACAGTTACCACCAGGTTTCGTACAAGTTGTTGCATATGCAGATTTGCACAGTGTCCTACAGGTAATCGGGTACTCGACTATGCAGAAAACCGTGCATAGGAATACATATTTGTACAGATTTCACCAAGAAAATTATTTTGTTATCAGATATCGTACATATACATGGTAATGTAACTTTCTTGTGCAAATGAAAAGTGTAAATAATGGCTCCCAATGCAATTTTTGCAGGTAGTATTATGCATAAATCCGTGTAAAAAATTGTTCTGCTACTATGCCTAGATTTGTGCACGGTTTTTCACATAGTACCGATGACACTTGGTTTATTCAATAGGAAGATAATATAAAATTTGACTGAAATATACTAAAATAATACTGGATTAATATGCTATTAATGAAAATCGTGAAAGGACGATTTGATTATGTGTTTAAAACTAAGGTATATCTGGATTGTAATCTTACCATGTTCACAGGTCTTCTGAATAAACAAGAAATAGTGTCACTAACGAAACTTATGGATGGTGTAAAAGCCCCTCCAAAGCAGGTGTTACTGTTTTAACTGACTAGTTGATCGATGGATCAAATAGTACCAACCTCTACGAACAGCCTTGTCGAGCTAATGAACATGGTCGAACGATGTCGACGACGGTCTGATTACGATCCCGTATGCGTCGTCTCGATGGATGGTCGGACGTTCTGGCGTTTACTGCGCACCAGTGTTTACATTGAGCAGATCTTTCAACACGACAGTCAAAAGCATTCACCTACATCGACCTTGGTTTATTGAAAACATGCTTATACTTTGCTAATGTTATCGAAAAAAAATGTATTGACAATCGCTTTTTTCTAGAGTACATTAAGTAATTGTCTTAAATCTAAATATAAAGAGATGTAGCACGATACATAAGTTCCAGATGTAAATTTTTAACAGCTTTGTTCATTTAACTATTTGTATAGTAAACATATTTGAATATTTAACTATTCTTATATTTAAACTTCTCTGGTAAATAACGAGCTTATCGTTAATGTTTACGGAAATTTGTAAGTAAATACTCTACGAATGCCAACGATAATGATTATCGAGTTGTTAGTATTTTTGAAATACTTGCCTTCTTTGCAAATTGACAAGGAGATTCGTTTATTTAATTAAGAGTTCGGAAAGCCTCTGAATACGTTATGTGTCCACTAAGGCGGAATTTGCATGTAATTGCTTAATACATTATTCATCAAGGAACCGTGAACTCCAGCTTGTCCGCACGAGCAGAGATGTTGCTGTATTTATGCAATTTTCAATTAATTAATTTTGAATCTTTCGTAAATGACAATTTATATACCAACTTACTCAATACGAATTTTATGGTGAATATATATTCATCGCTAAAGTCAAAATGAGGGTAAATTGGTAATGATGAGAGAAAAGGTTTTCGTTGGTGAATAAAGATTGCAACAGATCGAAAAAGGTTTTGTTCAATTATGCCTACTTGCCTACTAATTCTAAATAAATTCTAACTAGAGACAGAGAACGATATGTAACATGTTTGACGATACATAAGTTCCAATGATGTCATCGAACATGTATTATTCTGATCTCTATTAAGTTGAATAAAAAATATTTTTATTTTGATATGATTATCTCTCTCTATTAAACGTCAGAAACGTCATACTAGAATAAATCATTCTTATATCAGTTTAATACCTCATGTGAACAAACGAAAGCAAAAATGTTTTTCCTTGATTAATTATTAATACAATTAATAAAGAGAGTAAAAAAAGACAGAAAAAACCATAATTCCCACGCTACAACGATAACGCAAATTAACTGCAAGTGTTGAAATAACTAGCAATTTTTTAGAGTATATATATTTAAAGGCGAAGTGACATTAGAAATGACTAGGATAAAAAAAAATAAAATAATTTTGGAATGTTATCGTTTCAACCGGAGGAAATTTCAATTTTTTTAGACAGAAGGAAAGTACTGCTACAACTTAATGTTGCACTACGCACTGCTTTATTTAAACAAAGATATGAACGTGAAGAGATCAAGTTTGTCTGTAGGGAGGCACTACCGCTAACCCCGGAGGAAACTCCGGTTGATGGAAAGCAGATCGTACCTTGCGTCCAAGGCCGCGTGGTCGTCGAGTCGGTGCGTTCAGCGCCGTCTTACTTTGCCACCGACTCAACTTATCGTCACCATTTATCTCACCGCCTTTGTATATACCCTGCTCGTTAGTCGATCATTATCATCATAAATCTAGCATTCAGAGCCAGGTACAACTCTCACTGGCCTTCCGGCCGTTGGAAGTGGTAACAGATAACAGCTCTAGGCTCACAACAGATCACCAGTACCAGCTGTTCGACTTATCACGTATCAGCAGCATTGAGAGCGAGTATCATTCCCACCAACAACTGCAGAAAGTTCTCCATCAGAGAACAGGCTGGGCCATTTCTGGCTTGCGTTGATCTGAACGATGCGATCACCCTACTCGACGAGATGTACCCCAATACTAACAAGAGTCTCACGCTCACATATTCCGCTCATACCCCGACCTAGAATATTTTAACCAACCCGGTCCAAGAGTAGCGACAACTCCAGTAACTATAGCAGCAAAAGGCAGAACCAGAAGAGCCAAGGACAGCGTAAGAGGCCCTTTCTCAGGAAAATTGTTTTCTGTTAACTGAGAATAGGCCTCTCCTCGCTAAGCTCACCCTCAAAATCATGGGCAAGCTTTACCTTGAGGAGATTGAACCAAGTAAGGCCGTCGACAAGCCATTTCTGGAGAAAATCGGCTCCTTGAGGACCTACGAAAAATTCTTGTTTTTTCACTATGTCTAAGATAACAATCACCACGGCCACTATCGAAGCCAGTATCGCCGAAGAAGTTGTCGAACATTTCATTTTTGTTTAACAGAATCACTGCATAATTACATCACTGAAAATATAAATATTTTTTATCAATGACAAAAAATGATTTATTATCGTTAAATATCCTAAAAATATTTTTAATATTTAAAAATGTACCTATCATGAAGAACCGCTGTCGATGCTTTACCCCTCAAATGGTAGTTTCGAAGACGTTGTGCTTCCATTTCCCTAAATTGTTTTTGTGTATTTAATTCATGAATACTGTAATACAAAATAATGCATTAAAAATTGAGAATTAGTAAACTGCAGAAAATATAAAAATTATTTACTTGGACGAAGTACTAAGGGGCTGGCTGAACCTTTTTTCATGGTCCTCATTTTTGACTGTTATTATTGCTCTGGTTGGTTTTCGTAATAAAATGTGTTTTTTAGAAACAGAGAATTCATTTTCATCATTGTAACGTTCTATTACAATGTCGCCCACTACTTGTAAGTGTTGAGTACTGAAATCCAAAATTAATAATTTTAGAGAGTTATGGGACCACGATTAAACGATCATAAATATTCGCAATTAATGAAAGGGAATCAAAATTCGTTGACGAGATAAACGATCGATGTTCGATTCCCTAACAACACATTGTTCGCTTGCCATTGAAACATGACTATATATTTGTTTTTAAGTGAATACATATTGGTGATCGTTTGACAACAGATAGAGAATTTTCTCTGTCGAAGAAAATGGAGAGAGAGAGAGAAAGAGAGAGAAAGCGGAAAATGTGTAAGAGAGAGAGAGAGAGAGAGAGAGAGAGAGAGAGAGAGAGAGAACCGTATCTTATAACTACGCTAACGTAGATTCTTAAAATAAAAAAAAAGAAATAGTATTTAAAAATAGACTTACGTAAGAGATGTATGAGTTGACTGTTTTGCAAGTGGTACAAAATTATTACATCTATTTGAGGACCCTTCGACATTAGAATCGAGTTTGATTCTTTTATGCGGTAGCACGCCTGTATCTTCATTTTTACTTTGATCGTTACCACTGTTATTACTTGCACTATTACTATAATTCATTTTTCTATTTATTTAATAACAATAATTCACTAAAATAAACAACGTTTTATACGTTGTAAATATGTGCTCAACAGTTGTATGAAGATGAAGCTGACGTCGTCCACTCAAACGAGTCGAGGCTATCTGCCAAGGAATACGAACATACAACTGTAAGGGACAGTTGGCAACGAGAGAATGGAAGGAAAAGCGCGCGAGGGCTCATTTAGGTTCGGCTGAAAAGAGAAAGTTTCTGCATTATAGCCAGCCCAGTCCTCCCCAGACCAAGGTCATTAACGGTGATTTTGTTGAGCTTTAGACTCTACGCACAGGGGTTTACTTTTCCAACGTGTTGAAGTATAGTTGCTGGCGAATATATGTAATGTCATGTTGCTGTTACTATCACGTTATTAATATTAAGGTAGCTGATAAAACAACAAATGTTTAGTGAAAGACAAAACTAGTAATAGACTATATCGATAACGGATGGATTGCAATGCCTTTAGTCCCATCCAATACACTAAATAACATATCATCACTGCTGCAACAGATCGGTAAATAAGTTGGCTAACGCGCCAGGAGTTTCTAGACTGCAACAGGCGACCAATACAGCACAGCGGGGCGATCCTGCTAAACCCTCGTCAGCTGTATTTCGGCCTAAAACTCAGAGTAAACGTTAACGAACTGAATAGTACAACAGCGAACTATACGACCCAAACAAAAAACTGTTAAAGAAGCAACTCTGTACTGGTTATTCAGTCGCATATTCGTATTCCGAATTTTTGTGTTCTTAATCTTCTAGTTTCCGAAAAATAAATTTCACTTCAATCTTATACCGATATTTTTCTTTTCCGAATTTCGTGATGGATTGTATGAATCGCTATTAATCTTGACATAAGATCTTAATATCTACGTTGAGACGGATAAGATTAGAGCTAATCAAGTTTTTAAAAGAGCATTCAGGGCTGCGGTAGCGGCCGAAGTAAATATGCCAAAGACCTGCAACCCGCTGACTATATGAAGCGATTCGCGTCGAGATATCTTGATATGCTAGTTTTATAGCAAATGTTGTAACAAGAAGTATTGGTTTGCAAACAACACTCCATCCCTTCGTTATCTAAATTGGCGATCTTGATCAAAATTTGCTAAACAAAACAGATTTTTCGTATTTTATATTTCCTATTATCATATCTAATTTCATATTGAAAGACGACCAATGAAAGATAATAAAACGCTCAAGCCGTATCTTACAATCCATAATCGATCGTCGAACAAAATATTTGTATAACGTATTTTTTAATTGATAACAAACTTTTAAAAGTATTTTAGTCGCAAAATCGCAAGATAAATAACTATAACAAACGATGTAAATAATATGGTATTTTTTTCCTTTACAATTTATGATACTTTCTTTTACATCATGAGTTTAGAAATAACTATTTATAAGAAAAGAATAGTAGCTCGACTTTAATGTAATTGTCCAAGAGGTTTGATTATTAATTCAACAATTTGAACATGTTGAGGTGCTGAAACAACGTGTATTATAGAATTTGCGACGTCTTCTGGACTTAATGAAGGCCTGCTTATTAAGAAAGAAGGGTCCATGTTTGCAACTTCCTGGAATTCCGTTTTCACTAATCCAGGGCTAATGCTCTAAATTTAAACAATAATATTATTTAGTAAAAGTAAGTAGACACTAGTTACTGACAAGTTCTTTTGTACCAGAACTTAATTGTAAACTTACTGTTACTCGAATTTTATCTCCGTTTATTTCATTAACCAATGTTTCAGAGATAGCTGTCACAGCATATTTAGTTGCTGGGTAGATATTTAGTCCTTGGATTGGAGGAACTCTGTGCCCCGAGTTGCTAAGATATGTAAAAAGTTTTGATTAATTTTGCTAACATTCATATTTCTGAAATCATCGATGTTGCTTTAAGGCCATATTTATCAAATTTAAACTTGAATCACCTATTAAGATTAACAATATGAGCATCATGTTTATTTTTCTTCATAATTTTCATTGCACACCGTGTACAATGCAGAAGACCAATTACATTGACATCAAAAACATGTTTTAGATCCTCAGTTTTCATATCTGTAAAGAAAAAATGTTGTAGTTGTTACTGATTTTATTTCAATGATTATTATTTTCTCCAGATCCTACTTACTTTCAATAGTCGATAATTTAGCGCATCCTGCATTATTTACAAGTATGTGCACGCTTTTGAAATTTATTTCTATCCAATCGAAAACTTGTTTTACCTCATTTTCATTTGTAACATCACATGCTTTGGCGTGAAATTTACCTGGTCCAGAAACTGATTTCATACCATCCTTTCAAGAATACAAATAATAAGTCGTCAAGTATTATACCCCAATTGTATTTACCAATTAATTAGAAGCATAAATATATATTACGTTATATTACCTGCATTTTCTCTATTCTCCGTGATAGACCTACTACAATCATACCATTTCGCACTAAAGCTTTGGCTGTTTCCAAGCCTATTCCTGCAGATGCCCCAGTAACAACGGCCACTTTTCCAGCCCATCGTTCCATTTTTTGACTTAAAAAAAACCTTTCCGTTCTTTTCAAATCTGTCAATCAATCACGTATGTTGACTATACACGAATGCGGCAGAACTGTTTCTGTTACTACTTCAAAAACATAATAAGTGTTGCAAGTATTATTGATAACGATTATCTGTGTAAAATTGTGCGCGGTCATGATTGCACAAGTCACTTACAAACAGGAATTATAACTTACGTTACAAACAGCAATTCATCAAGGTATCCTATTTTTTAGCTACTTCAACATGATCACAATTTAGATATGGTAAGGTAGACTATTATTATTGAGTAAATTTCATTCCAACAGGAATGTTAAGATTCGAATAAAATTGACTCGTCAATTAACAAATTATTTTAGCCGAGCAAAGCTTCCTCTTGATACTAGATAGCAATGTAAAGAAATTATTTGATTATTTTATTATAAAATGTTTTTTCTTACTTATTTGAATGTTTAAATTTAAACAAAACTTAGCTTACAAATTTTCAATCAAATTGTATACATATTTATATGATTTTTATAAAAATCAAACAGTTTATACGAGAGAGAACTGAGAGTGTTTGTAATTAGTTTGATACGCGCGATTACCAAGAAAGTATTTCTAAGATTGTCGTTTAAAATATTATTAAATAATACATCTTTTATTTGTTCATAGAGACATTTTTTATATTAATCACATGAATATACTTGCCCGATTGTAACGAATATTATTATGTTATCAGTTAATTTTTCGATATATCTTGATTTCCTTCAAGGTCCCAAAAAACCACTTTTATTACTTATATTCTTGTGTCATACATCCAAACGATTCCATTAAAATATTTTTTGTTTCAATATCATTATGATCATTAATTCTTAATTCTTTTATTTTATAATTAATAATTCTTAAAAAAACATTTTGTTCCTGTTCTTAAAATTCGTAGAAGCAATTAATAATTTCATACATATACACAGAAGAAAACCATGGCTCTGAATATTTTATAAATCAAATAATTCGTTTTCTATTAGACAATGCAAGTATCCTTGATTGGTATTGACATTGTCTAAAGTCTAATGAAAGTAAGAAAAAAATACCCTTGATGAACTACATTATGAAATATTTCATTATAGTCTATTCATTATCGCTCAACGTGCGAGCAGAGAGAAATCACTGTGTACGTTTGGAATTTAATTATAGAGGTATGTATTCTCCGAATTTTTAAAACTGTAGATGAATGGATCCAATTTTATAAACAACTTTTGAAAATATTAATACATTGGTTATAATTTAAATACATCATTGCACTTAATTCTACACTCATGATTAAATTATTCATAAACGATTTCAAACCAGCTTCAACGTATTCACATGTTTATCGTCCATTAACAGTATACAATTACCATGCTGTTGATGTTATGATTATAAACATTCATAATTTTTATAAATAAAACCAAATATTTTTGTTTAAATGTAATTATTGTTTTAAAAGGTTAGTCTGTCAGCTTTATTTCGGAACTTTCCTTCTCCAAACAATTGTTCTTTTCACTATAACGGTTGGCATTACTATCCAAATCTTGAAACTCTTTCTCGCATAGTTTTATAAATTTGTCTGTTATTGTGCATTTCTACTTGAGAAGAATCGTCTGACAATATGATTCGCTAAAATAACTCTCGAGAACTTTGAGTACTTTGACGTTTTTCCGAACAAGTTTGTCTGTTTGAATACATTCTTCTTAGAGCCAATCCTTCTATGCACAATGGTTTTAACCTTTTTTCCGACGCTCTTGAGATGACATAATTCCTTGACATACTACTGGTTAAAGTATCTATCGTGGACTTGAAAGCTTTCCAAATGTTTCTAAGCAAGTACAGCATAACCTGCCACACTGCACGCCGACTAACCCGCTACACTGCACGTTTGTTTTGTTAAAGATACTGCAGGAAGTAACAATATAAATTGGAAATCTATAACAAATTTTATAATAAGATTATGTGGAGTGCACATTTATTTTTGGAACACCCAAATAGAGTTCAGAAATAAAATGTTCTACTTTGGTAGGATATACTGTTATTTTAAAAAGGGTGGCTGATTTTGTTATTAAATATTTATTAAGTGAATCATTGAACATAAATTTTATAAAGATGTTGAATTGTATAAACAGCTATAACTATAGCAACATTTGAAGAATCGTCAAAGAATATATCACTGTACTATCGACCATTACAATAAAAGATTTGACGTGATATTTTAAAACATGTAATAAATATCTTGATCTCAACATGATTTATTCTAATCACGTGATACACGTTTAATACATAACAAGTTGAACACTTATTATGTTTAATATTTGGTAAATTGTCTATTGGTATAAATATAATCGTGACAGTGAACGTATAAGTTTCTCAACGGATGTTTCATTACACGTTTAAATGTAGTTCGTAAATGCGCATCTTTCCTTGGAAACGTTTGCCTGTCTTCTGTCGTGCGCAACATTTAGTATAAGTAAATATGTAATCGTGATGTTGTCTACAAATACGATCAAAATGCGTGCGATTTATAAACCAAACTAACGAATTAATTGTAAACGCGCAGGAGCGACATGTCTGCCATACTCACGAAAATTAATTGTAATTTGATTGGTTTAGATATTTAAATTGTAATTTTTATATATTCTTAAATCATGTTTCTCTTGCTCCACAAGCCCATTAACATGCACGAGCGTAAAGGCATTGTCACGGCCGTGAAGCCATTCCTGGCTCTAGAGTTTTATTACTTTCGTTTTGGAGGCCGTTAGACCTCGCGGGAAGTTCGGCTTCCAGGTTTTTCACAGGTGAACGCTGTGACAGTTTTCACTCTCCTTTGAGCTCACTTAGATCTGTTCGGTTGAGACGGGCAGGTCGCTCTTGATATCGCGCACCTGAACTTTGTTCGGGAATCGTTTTTTTTATCAATTCACTTGCGAGCCTTGGTTTTTGACTGCGTTTGATTTGTAAATTTGATATTAATATTTCATTTTTCTGGCTTTTCCTCATTGGGGTTTTTATGTCTTTCACTTATTAAAATAGATAGTTCATTTGTTCTCCTTAAATGGAAGTATAATTATTTCTGCTCACCCCGTCTCTAACAGAAAAATAGTGACTTCCGGGTTATATCGGATCACCCACAGACGTTAGGTCAACTATTTGACCTTTAGCTGTCAGGCTGTAGAGCAAGAGTTCGAATGGGAGAGTGAGGACAACGAGAGCGATAAGGAGAATGAACAAGAGAAGGCGGGGCCAAAATGCGCTCAGCGCGTTAAGGCTCAAACATGACCAGAGAAAGAAAGGGAAATTAGGTATGCGAAGTGAAGCAATAGAGCGTTGAAAGAATCGACTTCACTTTAAATGTTCGCTCTGAACGGGTAGATCGCTTTTTCCGCAGCTACTCAGCGAACCTATTGAAATAGGTTTGCGATAAAATTTAAAATACGGCATTTTCCCTAATCAACAAGGTTTTGTTACGCCAGTATTTAAACTAAGTTTGAATTTGTCATTTGTTGTAATAATAAAAAAATCGATCTGAACAAAGTCTACGATTATTTTCTCATCTTTACTCCTTACACGTGGTCTTGGTATATATAAACTTGGTAGCATATCTTGCTTTACATCTAAATAACGTATTCACTTTTTATACTCTACTATTGACTATTAACCCAAATCCTGACAAGATTCCACTGTTGCTTTTACCTACATAGGCGCAAATTCGGGTGCTGGTTTTATGAACTTGTCATCGAACACAGAATTAGTGTAAATCCTCAGAAATCGCGTCATTTTTTTCTAAAATAATTCCGGTTGACAGTCAGTAAATGAACGTTCACTAGGCGACCCATCTCGATCCATACAATGCCGGCGACGTCTCAGGGATAATGCGATATTTTGGGGTTGTTGGTCATCATTGTTTGATTATAAGACCTAGAAGGAAGCAAAAATGATTAAAATTGATTTAATTGTCAAGAAAAAAATGTCACTTTGTATCTGTATTTAAAAACGTACATATCACTTAATCAGAGAATAATCGTCGTAATCCTCGGATATCGGAGGATTGATTTTAGCACAATAAAGACCCGCGAATCCACTATAAATGAATATCGCTGCTGTGACAAGCTCACAATCATAAATCACACATACACACACACAAGGTGCTGATAACTGTAAATCAGCTAGCGCCGACAGGGAAGCCGCAAGGTCATCCACCGAAAGGTGGGAAGCCGACGTGACCGAAGGCCGGAGTTCGTCCAAACGGTAGCAAACCAGATCCACCACGACCAGGACATCTTAACAAGAACGTTCCCTCGGAGAAATCGTTCACCAAAACATTCGATGATTCTATACTGAAGCGAGACGCCTTTAAAGGAGTACTGATATCTGCTCTAGTCCCTAAGACATATTTTAGCAATAGCTACACTGTGTTACTATCTATGGTATCTCCAATGTGGCTGCATTACAAATAAAATAACCCTAAGATCGACTATGTGCTACCTGAAGAACTTATAACATATTACGTGATCAGCCTCCTCTGGTTGTCTCATCGAACTTCGAGTTCATGCCGGAAAAGTGTTAGAAACACACGAGAAGGACATAAGAAAGCTGTCCTCCAATTTAACGTTCCATCTTTCTGAACCGATTCTCGCCTACCTTAAAGCTGTTGGTCATGTGCCAAAATGCACTGGACAATACTTATATGTGAATGCACCATCAATGCCCAACCGCACGATCCATTTCGTTAAAGGTCTTTTCGGAGAAATCGTTGAAGACGATCATGAGATCGCATTAAAATATACTGACTATCCAACATTGGGTTTAATGTCTGAAGCCATCTGCGCGACTATGCGTCAGGACTTCAACCCGATCTACGCATCCGTGATTGCGTTAGCGGGAAAACCAACAAACTCAAATGCTTTGGGTTTTGCTTTCGTATCGCGTGTGTCCTCTTCGGTGCCTAAATAACTGACATCGTTCGGTATATCACCAAATAACTTTCCAGAGTCTGTATTCTCTTAAAGCTGAATGGCACATTTTTGCAAGTTGCCATGGAAAAAGTGCATGCGACGGACTTAGGGATATAGTAAAAAAACTAGGTTAGAACACCAATTTGCGAAATATAAAATATATAATAAATAATATTTTTATATATATAATAAAATCCTCATACAGTTTTTAGTCTAGACATGATGACATACCTATCACTTAATCTGGCTAGTCAAAAGACATTTACAGTAACAGGAAGTAGATCTACAGTCATAGATCTAATCACATCGACTGGCTATCTGTCGCAAATTATCATTGGCGATCCTGAAGGAATCCATCAGCCGGAAATTACGCAACAAAAAGCTCTCCATGTGAGACGGCGACTGGTGTGGTAGCTGGACTCACGTTTCAGTTGATAAAGCGTTCACTATGCTATAACGTACCAGGATTAACGCAAGACGAAGTTGAACAACATGCGTAAATGATTTGATCGGTGTATTTTAGTTTATGAATCTCAAGATGTTCACAATATTTGCGTTTGTATACACTAAAAAAATCCAAAATTATTAGTAGAAGGCTATAAAATTACAACACAGAATTTGAAGATTAAATATAATGAAAAGTTACCTCAAGCAGCAAAAGAAATTTTAATGAAATTGACGTGTGAAAGATCTAATGAAATTTGCTTTTTCAAAAATACTCGAAATCTCCTGGATTAACAAGTGATTTAAATTTTGTTAAAAAATATTTTTAAAAAATACCACAGATTACATTCATTCAATGTGAAACTGTAAACCAAATGTGTGATCTTGTAAAGCATACGTACAATATTGAAGATTATCTTAACCATCTGGAGGTACACTTTAAATATAAATTATTAAAAATGATTACATAAAATATCGTCGGCATAATATGAATGAATTTAAAATTATCGTCATAGCAAATATATAAAGAATTATACAACTACATATCAAGACCGGGTACAAGTAAATCATTGGAACGGCAAGCAAATAACTTATGACGAAGCTCCCGGCCCTTGGCCGGAGTCCGTCAGCCATCTTGTTGTCCGATTAGCCTCTCGTTGGTACGAGGCTGATGATCTCGGAAAATTTGTAGCGAATTTTCTGCACGGAGTAGAGGGGGGAGAGATGAAGTGCGCTTACCGACTCAGCAAGCGGTCACGTTTTGAATTTGAGTGAGCGAGAATTTATTTGGATTTTCTTTTGGGTGCAGATAGTGTGTGATGAGAAAAGGTTGAGTGCTGTGTTTTTTTCTATTTGTTTGGGAACGTAATTGCTGAGTTGGTGAGTACCTTGTCTATCCGTTTAATGCCCTCCGTACGTAGTATTTTCCTTTTTTTTATTGTTGTTGGGGCTCGCTTGGTTCTCCAAGCTGTAGAACCGGAGCTTGGCGACGGCAGTTTTGCGCAACCGTCGCCGCAATTTAAATTCTTGCTTATTTTAGTTTCATTTTCTTTTTTTTATTTAATTAATTAATTCTCTTTCTTTGTTGATTATCGTTTTTTTTGTATTTTTCTTTTTTATATTTATAATAAATTTGTTCGTTTATAGCCGTCGCCCCTTTATTTCAGAAATTAATTGGTTACATAAAAAATAAATAAGAAAACAAGGTTAAAAAAGTTATTTATGTTTATGATGAAGCTGCAAACCAGTATAATGATTAATCAAAATTTTTAATTATGGTTTCTCATTATGATACACATAGAATTAAAGCTGAATGGCACATTTTTGCAAGTTGCCATGGAAAAAGTGCATGCGACGGACTTAGGGATATAGTAAAAAAACTAGGTTAGAACACCAATTTGCGAAATATAAAATGTAAGCATTTCATAACTTGTATCAAATTTGCTTACTGCACAATGGCATATAAAAATAAAAAATATTATCATCAGTATTAAAACAAACGCTGCGGGATGATGATACGTTAAGGTATCACACATTCATTTTTATAAGTAAAAACAGTAAGAAGTTAATTATATAAAGAACATCATAATATATAGATTATACTATTAACAATCTATAAAATGAATGTTAATTGTTTAATTGAGTATTTCAATTGTATATCTCCTAAATAATTTAACATGCTATAAATAGACTGTTTTATTCTAACTACGATTAGAAAATGGATTTCTTGTAAAGCATGAATATTTCCTAAAATAACACGAGATATTAGAATCCCTATAATTTCGATTAAATTGATTATATTTGAATAAATAAATTGTTGATCATAATGATATCAATTCTTATTACATAATATATGGGCCACAATATATGGGCGACGCTTCTGTCAATCTAAAAAAAAACTAATTTTTGTGTCATGTACAGATCTATGTGTAAGTGTTTGGATTTGTTTATTATTAATGGAAGTGTCGCTAAAATCATCCCAATCATCGTTTTTACTAATTTCATGAATGAAAATTTTATTATTATTGTTGTTGTTATTGTTATTGTTATTGTTATTGTTATTGTTATTGTTATTGTTATTGTTATTGTTATTGTTGTTGTTAATACTGTTATTGCTGTTATTGTTATTGTTGTTGTTATTATGGATATTATTATTATTATTATCGTTATTGTTGTTGTTGTTGTTGTTATTATTATTAGTATTATGAAATCAAAATTCTAGAGTATTTGAAGTGTCTGCAAAATATATGCATACGATAAAACATATATTTGTGAGAATTAAATAAAGATGTAGTAATAAATATATGACCGCTTGGAGTCATTGATTTATCATTTGCACTGCTTCGGATTTTGCGGTAATCATAGTAATAGGCGTTGGCGGATAATGATAGTCATACTGAAAGTCGTGATCATTGTAGATGATATCATCATGAGGATAAGGTAATCCAGCACTAGATATGCGTTATCCAGCGTAGGATAACACATCTTATAAAAAAGTATAGTAGCAGCCTGAGAATCGTGTCAACTTAAGAAGGTAAGGTTTTCTTATAAATTTATTTAACTTTTTAAATTATCGAAGTGCTTGTTAACAGAACTTAAAGAAAAAAATCTATCACCTGATACGACTAAATAAAAACAGAGAAAAAACACAATTACGTTTTTAAAATGTCTTTTCATATATATTTTTAACGTCAATTAAGTGTATTCAAAATACGTATAAATCTTTTAAGAATTTTATGATATACATGTATCTAGTGTTTCGTATGAAAAGATTAGAACGCCCTAAAGCTTAAAGTATTCACCCAATAAAGAAAAAACTCAAAAAATACAGAATACCACTGTAGCAGTTGCTGTCCCTCAAAGGTTTAAGGAAAGTAAGTAAATTATTAAACTTCAGTATGATAATGATATTAAATTATATTTTTTTCAATTCTCAATCATTAATGAATAATAATTATGGACTAATATATTTCGTCGATTAGTTCATTCTTCAGTAGAGTATATTTTTAAACATTTTAATAATTTCTTATAAATGATTTATTACAAGTATTGCAAAGATAGAATGTGATATGCTTATTTACGAATCGAAGAAACGTTAATTTTTGTCTACAATATCCCAATAATCAAAGAATCTACAATTATATATGATAAAATTAATGAATCTGCGGAATATTAATAAATAATTTGGTTTCTTGAGATAACTATAGCTAGTTAATAGCAATCGCCTTGCGCGGGCACCACTTCAATATTCTTTTTTATTTTTTAGTAAATTGAAGCCATACGTGTGTCCGATAATTAAATTTTCTCTTTTTTTTTGTTTTTATGAAAGCATAATTCCATTTATTTTTAAAATATTATTTTGAGATAATGGCTTATTGATATAATACACTTGCATGTGACAGTCGTTTAACCAATCAAACCACGTGTAAATTGTCTTCACTTTTCAAGCCATTAATTTGTTTGTTAAAAAATGTAAGTATTTAAGAATAACGAAAAATTAAAAAAACCTGATTAATTGCAAAATCTGTAACAATTTAATAATAAAAATAGTACTTTTTCATGATGGTTTTTTAAATAAATATTTATTGACTTTAAATTTAATATAATTTTATTATATGAAATATTTAATGTATATATTAGTTATAATTTTTTAGGCTTTTCCAATGGATCGTTAAATTGATGAAAAATTAATTATAGAAGCACATTTTATTTTATCTATTTTTATATTATGTACTCATACAATTTAATAAATTGCAACGGCAATAAATTAAAAAATAAATTGCAAATTAGTGTTTGCTTGCATCAATCAGGTTAATTAATAGAAATACAAATATAAAATAATTACGATCAGTTTAATTCTTATCCCTCGCTCATATCTCACTGTGGTCAGCTACTATTTTCTTGACATAGGATAGGTTTTATTGTATATTTATTTATTTTACGTAGTTCCATGTACAAAAATCTTGTTTTGTAATCGTGGGACTTGAGAGATTCATTCAGACTTTGATGAATTTAATTCTACAAATCTTCAAGAATTTTCTCGTTAAATTTACAGCATTTGATTTTCTTATCTCTTTTCTAACGGGTATGGAAAAAAAAACAACCAAATTTTGAATTTTATGTTACTAAATTAGTAAAGGGCAACAAAGGAAACATGTTTTTTTTAATTTTTATTAGATATTTAAGTACTATTATTAAAACCTAGACTAATTAGCATACCATAAGCACGATTAATTATAAAAATGGTAATGGTTACATCTAGATAGATTATATTTTCACCTTGCGATATTTGCCGCCGTCTTTGACGAAATCACGAAAAAACCACAGACACGTTCTTCGCAAATTTTCTGTTTCCCAGGATTTTTAAAGGCTAAAAATTAGGATATCGTTTTGTAATACCGTCAAGAAAATAATATCTAAAATAGTACATTTCACGGCTAATTTAACTACACTAATTGTCGTATAAATTGCGGCGAAAGCTACGGTGAAAATGTGAGGGATAGTCAAGGTAATTATCGTGATGAAGTACTTGGTAGTGGCGACAGAGCTGGCGATAAGCCAGTCGACTAAGCGAGCGTTATCTGATGCAATCTTTTAATTAAAAATGATTATGATAATTTTAAAAGATATATGGATTCTCAACTAATGTTCATATGTATATTGTATATGTATATATATTCATCTGTGCGTGTATTAGTTATTTATGTGTCTTGTACGAAACTCCCAGAATTGTACTTGAGAAGGATGTTATTAACGCGGCATAATATAAGGCTAAAGCAACAAACGTCGAAACTCTATTATCACTTGATAGGAACAGGAACAACATGCGGAGCCAAAGTTATCTGTGTTAGGGATAGTTTAAGCACAATAAATTAGAAGTTTATTTTCTTTCACAGCTTTATTCAAACCTGGTGAAGTTACTTATCTAAGTCACTATTTACAATATATTTTAACAATAATACGCCAAAACGCTAGCACATATCTTGCATACATATCTTGCATACTCCAGTCTACGACTTGTCTCAATTGAGTTTGAATCCCTTTGATCTTCTCCCGATGTTCATCCGGTCCGCTTTCCTTTTCTCCATCACCTCTGTCTCTTTTTCCCTGTTTTCCCCGTCTGGCCTCGCAGATAGGTATCTCTACTGTGGTTCTAGGAAGGGATCGCATCCCATTTTGTTGCACGCGTTTCCTTACCTTTCTCCGTCTCGTTCCTCCCTACTCGCTCTCTCCTCTTTCAACGCCACTGTTCGTGGCTCGCTGAGCAGTCTCGGCATAGCCCGTGTACTATCCCCAAATTACATGCCAACTGTTCTAATACAGTCAGAAACATGTCAAGGGAGAGCCTCGGGAAAATCCCTCGAGCTGCAGCGTACGGCTCCTGATTTTGCTTTCAACAACCATGTTCGTCAAACGAACAAAGCTGCGGATAAAATTAAGCATCCAACGCCATCTTTGTTTAATACGAAAGATTTTTACATTGACAACACAGTTATTACATTTCATTATCAATCAAGCTTCATCTCACTCTTTATCTGTATTATTACCAGTCTATTTCAATATTTTCACTCAATTCAATAATATTTGTTGTCTATGATACAGCATTTCCTCAATTAATTTTCCTATATATATTATGAGGATTGGTCGTTATTTTCAAAAGTTGTTAACATTCGTTATTTTTTCAATGTTATTATTTTTGGATTTTCACCTATCATAACTTATTTCGAACGGTTTAAGAAATAATCTTGTAATTCTATACTTTATTTATCATTTATTTTCAATATCATATTTATTTATTTCCATATCCATTAGGCAAGGGTTAAGAACGTTATTTATTATTGATTTTATCTCATTGTAATGCAAGATTGGGCTATATTTGCAATGTTTGTTAATTTTTTAAATTTTCATTACGTTTTATCCCATAATTATTTTCGAATAATTCGAGATATTAGTTTAAAATTGAATATATCATGTGGTATATTAATTACAGTAACATTCCGCATCCAGATTTATCAACTCGCTTAGGAATTGTTCGAAACTATTTTGAAATGTGACATTATTTGAATATTGGCATTATCGAACGTTTCATTATGTTTGCATAACTACGTAGATAATGTTGCTTTTGATCTTTATTGATAAATGTTTTTATTGATACACATTTAAATCGTAATTCAATATATAAACAATAACATATTTAAAATAATTTGATGGATCATACGTGAAAATGTATGCAATTACAATTTTTCAAAAAATGACCTAATGATATAATATATATAGCGGGAAGCTCACGGCCAGTGCTCCCAGTGCTAATTTATCATGCTCTTCTTTCTTTTCCCTTCAACGCATTCCGTTATACAATTTGCCGAGTTAATTATCGAGTTAAGCACACGGCCATCGTTTGGTAAGTTATTACAGTTAAAACAAGTTCTCTTGCGGGCGAAGGTGATTTGAGTCGTCGCTAAAACAACGCGAGGAGACGAGAATGAACAAGTGGATACTGACGTTGTTACTTTTCGTGTTTAGCTTCGTACAGATGGAGGCTTATTCGAGGTTATCGGTGAATAATGGACAATCAAGAGCCAGCAGTGGTTTAAGTCAAGATGTAGCGTTCACTGTGTCACCGAATGTCTATGTCATTACACCTAGAACTATCGAGCTGAAAATTGGCGAAGCTGTTAATCATCCTTCCACGCCTACGTAAGAGTTATTTATTATCCGTTATTTTTATTTACTGGTTTAAATAATACAATTTCCGATGTACCATATATATAATCACTATTTTTCTTCTTTACTGTCGAAAAGTGTATTAACAGAACTGAAAATAAGCTTTTTATTTTACCCGCTCAACTCATAAAATCTATAATTAAAAAAAAGAAGCCAATTTGAAAATTTTATTTATTCGGACAGTCGCTACTCGACACTGGACGAAGAGCAAATAGCTCAATTTGATGTGTCCGGAAACCGACAACAAGCACAGAAGCGTTTCGTGCCACACGCGGATACAGAAACGCACGATCACGATCACGCTCATGCTCATAGACAGTATCAAATGCTAAAACCAGCAGCCTCCCCGATTATTACAAGCTCGACGATCAGTAATAATATGGCGTACACGAAACCTGCAAAACCCGTCGATGATTTACCGTTATACCCCCCCTTGAAGGTGGGTGACTTGTTTTCCATTGATTATTAATTATTTTTATTGTCTCACCAAACTTCGAAGCTTTAAAAGTATTATGGATATATTTTATTAACGTGGAAAAATATCTCAAAATAGAAATTTGCAAAAACTTAATTGGGGTTTGTCCCATTTTTATTTATTTGTATTAAATAACAGATTATTTTCCACAGAGTTCCGCTGAAAACGACGCATCATCATCGTCAAACCACGACGAAGACATACCAATATTTAACTTTAACAAACCACCTAAGTTGGTGGAATTCCCAGAACATTACCACACGTCTTTGCCAGATGTATCATCCTACGCTGGACCTTATCCTCACGATGAAATCATCTACGATGATCACGACTTCCAGTATCATCATCATCATCAGCCAACACCTACGACAACTACTGCAAAATCTGAAATGATGGAAACGATGGATCAACGAGTTAATAAGCGGCCTTATTCTTATTATTACATTGGTAGAAAGTTGTGGTACGTGCCGCTTTATTTCAGCATTTATTTTATAATCTACATCTTTGCGTTGATAGTGAAAAGTATTGCTCGGCACAAGATTAACTTCCCATCAAATCTGGCTGCTGCAGCTGGAGACGTTGCACGTAGTCAGGAAACTCCTGGTTGGAGAGATTACGTTGTCAGCGTACTTGATTCTGTTGAAAAATATGGCGGGGTTTTTAAATATTGAGATAATTGAATTGACAATTGATGATTGATCATGTATATATTTTATTAGTCTTCTGTAAATAAAACTGATTTGATATTCAATCCTTAGCTAATAAACGGTGTGTTAGAAAAATGTACGATTTTATAAATAAAAAAAGAATAAAAGAATGTAGCATTATCTTTAAATTTAAAGACCTATCTCTAATGACAATAAAATTATATTTTTTATAAATTGTCTAGATTTTTTTACTACGATATACATAATTAAATGGGCTATTAGGTACATATTGTAATATAATAATAATAATTAGACGAATATTTCAACAACAACAACAAACAAATATTATTAAAGTTATTAATGTTTTTTTATTTCGTTATTCTTAATGATTTCAATATGAAAGTGCATATTCGTAAGTTAATCGATAAATAATGAAAATGTCTATAAAATAATAGTTACAAAGAATGTTAAAATATAACGAAATATAATTAGCCAGAATGAATTTGAAAGAACATGTAATACACGTATGTTAAGTATATGCTTAGAAAATGCATTTTCTCAGTTTCTCTATTTTCATTTCGAAAATGTTAAGATTACTCAAATAAATGATCGCCTAATCAAGAACTTTTATTCTAATGAATGATATAGAAGTATACCGTGATTTTATTATCGAGAAATAAAATATATAATGAAGTACATATAATAAAATCTCACGTGCACTTGATATGTATCTCCTTTATTAAATTATTGTTCCAATGGGATCGAGTTTTTTACATCATCACGTTAACTGTTTTTTTAGTTTCCAAGTATATTGAACCTACTCTGGCATTCACTTTACTTTTTTCTTAAGTAATTTTTGCAACTATAGTATATGAACGATATCTACTGTACTAATTATAGCAAGTATGAGTATGATAGGTCAATTGTTTGAACAAAACGGACGATACATTTTTGCGAAATTTGTCTATACAAAGGCTTCCGAAACTAACGGATCATTGATCGTAATTATAAAGCTTTTTTTAATTCTTACTGTGAAAATAATGTAGCTGATTATAAATAAAATTAATTTAAAAAGACGTACAAATTACTCTCATCGTTATAAAATAATGCCTTTAAACATTTATAAAATATCAGCAAAAGCCCCCGAAAATCGTTCTACGTGATGCATGCATAACGTGCAGGTTGCGTGGGAACAAATATATAATTACGAGTTTAGCCTCAATAATCATTCTCGTTTTAACGAGAATTGCGAAAAGTGGCGCATTATAAAGTAGCTGAAAATAACTTTGAACCTTCTTGTAAATGTGCCGAACAACTGTTTATCGTAGAACCTTTTTTTATTTGAGATTCACGACCGAAATAGATAGATATTTTACGTTATAACCCAAATAAAAAAAAGTTTTATTTTTGTTCGCCTCGTTCTTAACTATATTCAAAATAAAACTTCAAAGCTTTAAAATTATTATGGATATAATTTATTAACGTTGGAACTACCACGCGTTATTCCAAGATGTACTATTCTACGCGGAACCTTATCCTCGTGATGAGATTGACTACTATCATCAAGACCTTCAGTATCATCATCAACAGTTATACTACTTTTAATCAATCTATTTATAAATATCATTTATATAACATTAACACATTAATCATACTATTGGAAAACCCGAAATGGTGAATAGGATTGACTCAACGAGCCAAAACAGATCCGTCGTGAGCGGACTAGTAATTATGACATGGCTTATTCTACCAATTGATTGAAAGTCAAGTATTTAATTGTTAAAAGTAAGGCAAGCTAAGAATGAATACTAACTTGTGTAAATTTTTTTTGTATTCGATTATTAATTTTTATCCGTTTACTATTAACTTATTTATCATTGATTTGCGGCATGCAGTTCTGTACAAAAATGAAAAAAATTATCGGAAACATGTAAAATACTTTTGATTATTTGTACAAGGGGATGTTTATTTATGACTCTTGTTTAAACCTTTTTTAATGTGTTATACGTATAAATTCAATTTTTACATCAGTGCATGCATAAATAGACATATAAATATAACCAATCTCTGAGCATTTTATAATTAATGAACTTATTAGATAAATCCTACTGAATTATGCATTTCGTGGTAGGATCAGTTAATCCTTGGGTACACAGTTAACATTATATACGCACATGCGGAATAACCACAAATATTTGTTCGAGCATAACGCAATTATTATCATAGTAACGTATTCGCATTATAAAATCTCGTAAGTGCAATAATGCGTGCATCCAAAAATAGATCTTCAAAGTATTATATTTACTCACCAAGTTCAATTTAGTTTACATTTTCCAATGCGCTAGTAGCTACGCAAAGTTATCTTTTTAATGTGGACGTCATTCAGTCTTGCTCTAAATTTAATACGATATTCATACCTTCGTATATACACACAAATAATCGAAATTGCATTTTCACGCACAACTTGAACACCCATTTGTGGATGACTTAACATTTCGCGAAATAAAAATGAGCTATTTATCGTTATTTTAATTTGCTAAGCAGCTGTAACGTTTAACTACTAGGCACCCAACCGCAAGCAAAGTTACCCTTTCCTTAAATAAAAGTAACCCTTTGAATATACTTCTAAAAGACAATAAAACAAATTAAAAAATACACGATACGTATAAATTTAACGTGAGTCTGTAAATATTTTGGAATCACAATATTATACATACTTAATTAATAATTCATTCATATCAGATTCGAAAATTCAATAATTTTAAACTCAAACGTGTATTCCTAATTACATGTACTAACGGAAAAACTAATTCGTTGCTTTGTATAAAAATGATTCAACGGTATTCTAATAGTATAATTGACTATATTAGTTGTATGAAAATAGTAATTCATTAACACAATCGTACTGTAAACTTTATACAAGCGCTTGAAGTTTCCGTAATTTTTCTTTACTTTTGTGTCAGCGCCACCACACCTTGATAATCAATAAATGCGATCGCGCGTAGTATCTTTATGCCAGCTATCGCGTTATTACTACTCCGTAGGAATAGCTGTACAATCAAGTTGATGAACATCAAAATTATTGTGAATTACATCTCTTCTGCAATTTAGATTGTATCACAAGATAAGACGTTCTTCAATCGGAGTTTTGTGCGATTTTTAAAAGTTTTTCTCAAATTTAATCCTGCCTTTACTACGGAATCACATTATTATTATTACTTGAAGAAATTGTAGTAATGTTAAAAGTATTCTCTGTAGTCGTTTTAACTGTTGGTGGTTGGAATTGCAGGAGTATTACCAAGTACGTTGTTACTGATCCTGTAACCTGTCATATTTACAATTACGTGTTAATTTTAACGCAAAGAACTCATATTTTATATTTGATCATCAGAATCCAAATAAATTTTAGAAGTGAAATTAGCGAAACCTTTTTTCACAAAGTTGTACGCACGTCTTAAAGTGGTAGTGTGTAACCATTGCTTTAATCACTTACCGACACTAATAGCGATCCATCCAATGAAAATAGGTCAAAAACCGTGAATTCTATATCATTGTGCAACAAATATATCGAAAAATGGAGCAGCTGTAATGAAATATCGACTGTTCGAATCAGCTTTTTTTCAAGTTAAAATAGTTTTTCAACGCTTACCTTCTCCTTAATAATTTGAACTTCGATCCCTTTTAAGTATTCATTGACCATTTCAATTGTTTCTTGACTCTGCAAATGGGAAATGAGCGAATATATGAAAAATGTGTAATTCTGGCTTTGATTCCGTAGTCTGCAAGAATTACTCAAATAAAATCATTTTCTCACTTTATTAACCGCATTGGAGACCGATGTTGTCAACAGAATTATAGGATATATGTGAATAAATAGAAAAGCCAAACTATTCACATAATCAAGAGTATCTAAACTTGATTCTCCAAAAATAAGTGGCTTTGAAATAAAATAAGTAATTGTTATAGTCATTAAAAATTCGCACAATATATTTAACAACATTGGTAAAGAGTAAAAATTTGACGTGTCTCGCGTTAATTTGCGAAGCAGCGAGTACCACTCCCATAGCTGTGATAGTTTTTCGTTAATTTCAGTAGCGTTGATACTCGTAACTTGTAATGGTAAACTGTAATATTTTGATAAGTCGTGCAAATTGTTGTTCAGAGTGTCAAATAGATCTTCTATTAGTTTAAGACTTATGCAGTATTGTAACGTTAATGCGTTTCGTATAAAAATGCAAATGCTAGGAGCGGAAAACGATAACGCAATAGTGCATGTATACATGATTATCGTCGTAATTAAAAATGTCCAAGAAACAACGTTGATAAATATCAGAACCATAATTTTGCACAACAATTTGTTAGATTCAGATTCTGAGTCATTATTCCCCTTAATGGTTTCTCTTGTATTGTTTACTCTACCAAATAAAACTAATAATTTGGCGTGATTAATGCAAAATATCAAAATGATACCCACAGTATTGCAAATAGCATATGTATCTACAATTGCATAGACTGTTCCGTCAAAGCCCCAATGATTGGTCGTGTAATAATTATCTTTGATATTTGCGTAACTACACACTGTGATACAGAATATCAAAAATATGTTGTATACGATGCCTCGATAACTGCGTAAAAACGTCCAACGATTCACCTTTGCACCAGTGATCGCCTGAATGTTAAAATTCACAGGCGCTAATCCACACGCTTTGAAATAATAAAACAAACATTTCAGGTGTACTGATTCCATGAACTTTAAATTTCTAGTAGCGTTTCTCATTGTAGAAGGATCACATTTATCGTAATAAACGAAGCTGTTGTTGGGTCTTTCTAACGAGCCCTGCAATAGTTCATTGAATCGTTAGTTGTCTGTATTTTCAAAGAGAAGAAGCAAGATTTCTCATAAATGAACAGGCAGTGTACCTCACCGTAAAATCATACACTTCAACTTGAAGCTTTGAACGCAACTGGTAGGCAATCACTTTCCTCGTTCTCTGGCTTCGTTAGGATGATAAACGATACACGCAGCAACAACTCGGCAAACTAGAATTCTCACTTGATCACGTGTAGTTCGTTTAATTTTGCCTCGGCTAAAAGTGCGCGAGGACGGTATTTTGTATAAATCAAACCTGGAAGTGAAGTCAATCTGGCACCAATGCCGTATGAAAATAGTACGTTGCGCTATAAAATCAGCGATTCCGGGACGAGGTATCACTTGTCGCCTGCGACGCACACGATACTCTTGCGAACGAAATAAATAAAATGCTAGTAAAGCGTTATTATTTATTTCTTTCCAAAGAGTCTCCAACTATTTGCGAGCGAGATGCTCGAATTCTTTTTTTAGCTAATATTATAGATAGATGCCGTAAACGTTTACTTAATTGCGGTTTCTACACTTACTTGCAGGTCGGCAACAGTATGTTAACTAGCTTCATCGATTCATACTCAACTTGGCACTATCATTTGATATACTTCTATATATACTCGTTTGTATAAAGATCGATTGTGCCAACTCCTATACCGCACAGCGAACATTAAATTGAATTCTATAAAAGAAAAGTAAAACTAATGGGATCCTTGTACATTGTGCGATTATGAGAATTTAAAGTTTTAACTATTATGATACACAGACATATCCGTGCTACGTGCTACATGCGCAAGTATATCGCTCGCCGTTCGCATTCCGTGATTCGAATGTTCCCGCGTAGCAGCGCCAGTTGTGACGGTTCAATCGGCGTAAAGGGTCGTAGATCTTTGGGAAATCTGTCCTATCGAGCCAACAAAAATTGTAAGCGTCTATATTCCTAACTTTTAAATTCATCTGCTGCTTTGTACAAGAAAGATGAGATACGATCAATCCATTGATATTCTTGGATGTCGTGTTCAATTATAAGGCATCGTTTCAGATGCTTCGGTTCACGAGGAAAAAAATTCAACTATTTCTCAGCTTGTCTCAAAAAGAATCAGAAATATATACAGAAACGATCGGGCAAGGCGGTTTTTACAGATATCTACAATCATAACGTCGAGCGGAGCCTGGAGCGCTTTCGCTAGCGACATCGCATGGAACTTGAACGTACCCAAACGCCCAGCGACATAACAGTCGATATACCCGCTTAATCAATATACCGACGAAATTCCAAAAAATGGATAGTGAAAAGATCACTATCGGTTAACGCGTCATATATCTATGCTTATTCCCGACTATTACAACTCTCCTGTGCTCTCACAATGTGTGATACAATGTTGCTACGTGAGAAATTACGCCATTTTCATCAACGTGTTGGAAGTAATTATTGCATATAATTTGGTTAGAAAGAAGTTGAATTTAATAGAATTCAACTTCTATTGCACAAACAAATCACATGAATTAATCAACGCGTTAAATTTAGATTATTGAACATAATCCAACATCGTTCACATTGTGTTACGAACTCGATTGCGAGGTATGTACATTGATTATTATTGTCGTTACTAAGATAATTTGCTATATTCAATTAAATTCAATTTTCTATTATTTTTGTTATAATTGAAGCTGCAGCTACAATTTGATACTTGGCCTTTGTTCAATATTATTCGAATAGATAGAATAATCCACTTGATTTTCTAATAACGTTTACTGCAATCCTTGTTAATCAAATTATAAACCACATCGTTAAGTCGACGTCCACGAAAGGAATATTTTTCGGTCGTAAGATTAACTGTCTATTTAAAGTAGATGTCTACGGTAGTATTTTTCTCGATATTACCGATAATATCGAGGATGTAATTGTGCTGATGCATTTAATAAATGACGAATATCGCTCATCTAACACCATGTGTTCAATTATGATCGTGTAGTATCTGCTTTTTACAATTATCGGGAGAAATCGGTCCACGAAAATCGACGTTTTATTTCCATTTATTCATATACACAATATACATAACGATCACGAAATACTTACTGTAAAATTTGAAAAATTACAAGCTTAACACAACAAAGATGATACAATGTCTCATTATATAATTTATATTATGTGGTTAACGCTGATTCAGCTTTAACGCGTGCAGCGATTTGAGACATAACTATTTTCTTACACATACTTCTTAACATGGAATATAAGAGGTATTGTTTTCATCTGCAATTTTTAGCTATACGATCGTAAGATCGTAAGAATAAACTTTTATTTACTTTTAATGCTAAACTGCGGAAATTTCCTACTTAATATAACGTTCTCGTTGAATCGTTGGCAATGCCTCGTGACATTAATCAGATTTCATAATTTTGATTCTGAGCCGCATAAAAAGCTATTGAAGTGAAGGCCTCTTTGTTAGAACATACATATTAGTCATCACTTACAAAATAATGCTAATTAGCATCGTTTGTTGTCGTCCGTATTTAATTCATTAGAAATGACATTTCGTCAACGCGACATTTTACTATTGTACGCGAAATCCGTACAAAAAAAACATTACTATTCACATATTTTTGTAAGCGCTAACTTTATCTTTTCGTAAAAGTAAAAAAAGATATATTGAATTTTGAATTTCATCATCCCGCACGCATATATTTGTTGAAGCGTCGAGTATACAGGATTTAAGAGACGAACAAAAATTGACTTTAAAATCACTTGCCTCTGTCATGTTTATAAAAAAAACTAGCTACTTAATGGTAAAAAAATATGGACAATGTTTTTTGTTGATTGATATTATTTTATAATCAGTACCACCACTTTCACGTGCACCACAAAGATAATATCGTCGTAGAATTGGGGTAAACCATTGACAAAACCAATGGTTTTTTTCCTTGCAGTGAACCGAGGAATCCCTGGTGGAATATATATACATAATATCGAAAAACTGGAAATTCCCGTCAGCGATGCCGACGATCAGCTAGTGACGCGCGTGCACATAAAGTGACCAAGCCAAACAAATCATTGGAAGCGCTCTTGCTCTCGAGTCGTGTGGTGGGAGACTAGTTTACCCTGGATGATTGCCTTTCGTTATAAGTATAATACAACGCTAAGCAGTCGTTTCTCGCATCTTCGGTCAGGCGGACTTGTTTCTCTTCCTCGAATGTGTGTGTGTGTGTTTTTTTAAACCCTTTATGTCTGTGCGTGTGTGAGAGTGAGTGTTTAGTACCAATCGTACGACCATTTCTTGACCAAGATTAATTACATAATTTTTCGATTATCCAATACCGATCAAAGTCATGGGTCACAAGGTCGGAGCGGCTTTTCTGCTCTTTGGGATAGTTGTTCTTAGCATCGCTGACGCCCGTAATTTCTATTTATTTATTTATATATTTAATTGTTACGTATTCAAGCGAGCTTTCATAAACATGTAATATTTATTTTTACGCGCACCACTGCTACCACTCGTTACTTCATCTATGAATACGAAAACCGCCGATTTTCCATTATAGATGCCATTTTTTTGTCTTTATCCGTAGATTTAAAGTAGATTTATTTAAAGACAACGATTTATTACTATCTCAAAGTAGCGTATTTCCAAAATTACAGAAAGCGATCGATGTTACACTCCGAATAGAAACGTCGGCACCTGTATAAACCTGAAACAATGTTCTCCACTGATATCCTTATTGACATCACCAAATCGACAAGCATCTGACATTCAATTTCTGAGAGACAGTCAGTGTGGCTTCGAGGGCTCGACTCCAAAAGTCTGCTGTCCTAGTGACTCACCCGTGACCGATCGAATTCCTACTGGTTTTGGCCAACAAGCTGGAAATTTCGGGCAGCAAGGTGGTGATTTCGGACAACCTGGAAACAATTTTGGACAACCGGGAGGTAATATCGGACAAACTGGAAGTAATTTTGGACAACCCGGAGGTAATTTCGGACAACCTGGAAGTAATTTTGGACAACCGGGAGGTAATTTTGGACAACCTGGAAGTAATTTTGGACAACCGGGAGGTAACTTCGGACAATCTGGGAGTAATTTTGGACAACCCGGAGGTAATTTCGGACAATCTGGAAGTAATTTCGGACAGCCGGGAGGTAATTTCGTACAACCTGGAAGTAATTTTGGACAACCCGGGGGTAATTTCGGACAATCTGGAAGTAATTTTGGACAACCCGGGGGTAATTTCGGACAATCTGGAAGTAATTTTGGACAACCAGGAGGTAATTTCGGACAAACTGGAAGTAATTTTGGACAACCAGGAGGTAATTTCGGACAAACTGGAAGTAATTTTGGACAACCGGGAGGTAATTTTGGACAATCTGGAAGTAATTTTGGACAACCGGGAGGTAATTTTGGACAAACAGGAAGTAATTTTGGACAATCGGGAGGTAACAGCGAGCTTCTTCCCAGCGATTGCGGTCGGGACTTAACCAATAGAATCGTCGGTGGAAATGCCACCGAACTCGACGAGTATCCCTGGATGACTCTACTAGAGTATCGTAAACGTAAGTTATTGATGTTTTGAAAGAAATCAATCATATAAGTTTTATCAGACGATTATGTATAGTGTATTCGCTATTCGTTTTTTATGTTTTTGTTTTCCTCCGATTGAGGAATCACTCGAATACATGCGCAAATTATCTAGAGCTTGAAGCAAGTACGCGGCGGGGATAATCGTTTTTATTAATTGCTGTTTTCGATAGCGCTATAAAAGAAACTGATGCGTCTCTTCTTGCTTTTAATATTTTATATAAATTTCATGAGCGCGTTATGATGAACTATATAGTATTATCACTCACTCGCGTAACGCAACAAAGAAAATCATTGCGATTAATCGTTTGGCCTTGAAAGCCGGTAACCGAATTCTCCAAGTTTTCAAACGTTACGTTCATTCTATATGGTCGATCTTCAAAATCATCATCAATTAAGAGCTGGAATATTATTTAAAATTACAGCTAACGGTAAAACGACAGCCTGTGGCGGCGCCTTAATCAGCAAGCGTTACGTTCTAACCGCTGCTCATTGCCTGAAAGGCAAATCTTTGTCAAAAAAGTGGAAATTAGAGAACGTACGACTTGGCGAGTACAACACTGCGACCGAACGCGATTGCATCCCCGACGGTAACGACGGAAGTGAGCAATGTGTAGAGGATCCACCGTTGACGGTTCGCATCGAAGAGCAAATCGTCCACGAAGATTACTCTCCATTTTCAAATGACCAGCGTTACGATATCGCTCTGCTCCGTTTGAGTCAAGATGTACCATTCACCAAATACATCAAACCGATCTGCTTACCAAGTTCCTCGCATCTCAGCGCAAAACTCACGGTCGCTGGCTGGGGCTCGACCGAATCTCGTAGGGAGTCTGACGTAAAACTGAAGGTTGCCTTGCCACTTATCGACATGCGTGAATGCTCGGCGACGTATCAGCGCAATAATGTGAATCTTGGTGAAGGTCAACTCTGTGCTGGTGGTCAAAAAGGTTTCGACTCGTGTAAAGGTGATTCCGGCGGTCCACTTATGCAACAGGAAAGGGACAGAGATGGTTTAGCCAGGTGGAAGGTCGTTGGTGTTGTGTCGTTCGGACCTTCGCCCTGTGGCATGGAAGGCTTCCCTGGTATTTACACCAAAGTCTATGATTTCATGCCATGGATCATGGGAAAAATCAGGCCTTGAAACGTTTTGCTCAGTGTGACGATTATAATATTTCTTTTTCATTTCAACCTACGACCAAATCAAATTAATATATCTGTTTTGATGATTCATTGACATATTTTAACTCCGAAAACTTTCTTTCAAATTTTAACATACTGACATTGATATTTTGAATTTACAACATTTAACACTTGTGACATTTTCTTACTCAATAATGTTTATGTCGATAGTAGAGATTTAAAACCAAATTCACGATGAGCTTTATTAAAATTTCAATTAGACCGTATAATAGCACGATACTGCAAACCCATATTTTATAAGCGAAATTATGAAGTTCAACACTGCGGGAAATTTCCGACATATGCCTTGTAATGACTGATGCATGGGAATAAAAATTATTTCTTTGATTAGATAATACGTATTTATTGGACTGATATCTTTTGACAATTTAAAATATTATATTTACAGCTAACCAAAAACAAAAAATCTCAAAATACTGGTTTTATCACTTTTTGAGCTTTTCGATACGAAAATTATGCAATTCCTTTTTCAATTCAAAGTATTACAACGTATTACAATTGAATCAAGTTTCACAGCCTCATACCAAGACAAGGAAATGGTATGTACGAAAGAGAGAGAGAGAGAGAGAGAGAGAGAGAGAGAAAGATTATATTTACATTGTACTAACAGATTTTCAAGAACACAAATCCGCAAAAAAAGACAAAAAAGTTGATTTTAAATGTAGAATAACAATAAACATCGGACATTTTCTATACTGTAAAGTTCAATAATCGCCTGCAGTAAATATCTCTGATAAGTTTGAAAAATAGTTTAAAGACATAAATGAGGAGATAGTCGATGATCATGCTCTAATTTAACTCGGATCAAGCAGGTCAAGTGTCAGCTATCGTCTGATTTGCTTTTCTTTTTTCTTCATAGTTTGTAAAGACATTAAATCACAAGTGCTAGCGTTATAAAATTTGTATACTTGGTTTGAGTATGTATTGGCATCAACGTTGATGTAACGCCAAAAGCGAAACTAATGTGAATGCTACACTGCGTAAACTCGCTCGCTGTCGCCTGGGACCCATTAAGCAATCAACGTCATTTGGCAATAGCTTCGCTCCGTTCATCTCTGACGGACCAACACGTCCTGAGGGAAGAGTCCAAAGACTCAGCTAAGACCCTCCTACTTGCAGACCCTTCACCCTTCAAATCTCAGCGATTGAGTCGAGACGAGAACGGGACGTTGAAATTGATTGGACGTTGAATTACCGAATGATAATGATTGCTCAATGGGTCCCAGGCGACAGAAAGCAAGTTCACACAGCACAGCACCCAAATCGGTTTCGCTTCTGGCGCTATTAACGTAATTGTCGATACATACCTAACTCCAATATACAAATTTTATAATTGGACACAAGATTCAAATCGCTAGCGCTTACGATTTAATACAAGTTTATGAGATTAACAATCTTATCATAAATACTAAAGGTCTTGTTTAACTACTAAAGTAAAATAACGTAATCTATGACGTGTAAAATTACATATTTTAACAAATGAATTCGGCTCGTTATATGTAGTCAATATATTTTTAATGTTCAAATTTGGAACATTTTACTAGCGTTAAAAAAAACTTAATTGTTCTGTCTTTTTATCAACACACTCGGTTGCTCACATGATTCGTTGTCATACGTTGTCATGAAAAATATACCCTCCAATTAAAGTTTACTATCAATTTAATTAATATATTGTGATAGCGATATCTCCTTGGATAACAGATTTTCCCAAAGTTTACATTAATCACGCTGTATCGTTATACGTCGCAAATCACTGGCTCGCAAGTGTTACTACACATCTTTATGTTCAACAGTTTCTGGACATCCATCTTGTTGGTATTTGTAAAAATACGTTCTTGAAAATTATGGAAAATATTATTTTTAATAATTATTGTATAAAAACATTAGTTCTAATGTTTAAAAAAATGATAGAATGCACAGGTAATAAAAGTAATGTTACGTACTGATGCGTGTATACTTTGTAGGATGCTATTTTTATTTCATCAAGTGTTATAGAAAAATAATACTTACATACTATACAAACTATTATTGTGGGTAAACATTCGTTTTTAAAACTGACTAGTTTAGAATTTATTTCTCATTTATTTTTTTATTACAAAGTATCGCTTATTTACAAAAGAGATAATTAAAAATATAAATATATAATACAAGTTCATTTTATACACACTACTAAAATTGGTAATTGACAATAGTTGGGTTACTTAAGTTAATGATTCCACAAATAATTACGTTTATATCATCTACATACTGTACCATTTCGAATGGAATAACTGCCTGGAAAATTTTGAACATCTTAAATTGTTTAAAAGTTTTGTCTATGTCTGTTTCATCGACAGTTTTTGGTTGACTTTTTATCACAGTTTTTGGACAAAAAGGCTTCTCCTTTCGTTTTTTTATACGCTCAATAAATATTTGATTACACGCTTCTTCTATGAAAAAACCATCAGTCATTGTTGCATCTCGACTAGGAACTAATACTTGCGATATATATGGCTCGTCAGTGATCGTTTTATTTGGAGTATGCCCATGTACAGCCGAACTTACATAAGTAATTAGGCCACACTTAGCCAAACCTAAGAAAAAGTTCAGGTATTCACAATTATCATTGATTAAAACATATGGTAGTCGACATTGTAAGCATATTGATTGTTCAATTTTAATTTCGGAGCGGTCCAAAATGGTAACGGTTTTTTTTAAATCCTCAAACGTTTCTGACGTATTCTGTAAGAAGTCTTCTCTTGTTGGCCAGTAAATTGCACTTCTTAGAATAACTTTCAAATTCGGTATTGTCGAATAAAAAATGTTCTGACAAGTTTCTTCATTAAGGTAAAATAAACTACCTAGAGATGAGAAACTTAAGTTTAAACGTAGTTTCATACAACAAAGAACTATTCTGTCTGTTAGTTTCTGTTCGTATTTTACAGAAAGATCTTCTTCACGCATTATCATTGCTTTTTCCAAATCATTTAATAGCTGAGTATCAATGCCAGTGTAAAAATATAATTGACAATCATTTTTGATAAGTGATGTAATTGTTGTTTTGTAATACCTTCTTGTTGCGTGATAAAATTCTTCTCCTACTTTTAATATAACATCTTTTATCGCAAAATTTATTTCACCATTCTTGATCAGTTCATAAGCTCTTTCGTTTAATTCTACTAATACTTTAGCTGCACGAATTTCTGAACTATCAAGGAGGTTTGATTTGTTTAATTCATTTTTATTACATTTGCATTCAACATTTGAATAGTTATGATCAATATTTGGATTAATTATACTAGGTTTTGATTGAACTGTAATGAGTTTTCGTCTCTTAGCTATATCATTAACATTTAATTTTGGAGCATTAGCAATATTTTCAGTCAAGTTTCCAGTTTCTAGTTTTGGTTGTACATCCACTTTGGAATCACTATTTTCACTTGAAATTAGTTTATTATTTTTATCCGTTACTTTTTCTTTCGTAGCCATTATCATTTCATATCTAAAATAACGTATTGGACACTATTATATCTCTTTATGTCAAAAATAAAAATTATAACTATTTGTACTACATACCTTGGATCCTCTCTTTTTAATCTTTTAGCTGCCCTTTCAGCTCTTTCTTCTGCTTTCTTTCTCTGATCAGGATTCAATATTTTAGAAAATTGCTTTCCAGGTAAATTTTGGGATGGTATTGCTATAGATTTTAATCTTTTAAGTTGTCTGTCCCACCCTGCAAAAGTAAAATATGAATTCGTATTCAATAGTAATTTTCCATGAACTTCTACCAGATATTAATTGTAATAAGAATGAATGTAAATCCTTTCTTTAGATATTATAAACATGCTTATAAAAATTAAGTATTTATAAAAAAATTCATTGTCAATGATATACAATCTGAATTATAATTTAAATCTCTTATAAATGAACAATATACTGTTTCATACTAAAACATGTATTTTTCTAAGTTTATTGAAGGAAAATTTTACTCATTTTATCACATAAGTAATTCAATTTCATTTATTGTTATTAATTTTTACAGCTATTTCTATTACATTATATTGTAATAGTACAAGTAAATGTTAATATAATCAATTAAAAATATCTTTTGGAAATTGATGTAATTGAAATCGTAGTATTTCTTGCGACTAATCAATGTTACAATATGTTTGTTTTTAACGTTAAAAATATAACAATCAGCAGGAGTATAGAATATAAACATACAATAACCTATAAAATGGAAAAGACTTCTCGATACAGTCTGGTATTAAATATATTATGTTTTTTTTTAAACTTGAACAAACACGTACGTGGTATAAAATCCGTTGACAAGAAGTGATCGTTACAAACTGACATAGAATTAGTAACTACTTTCGTAAGCCTACAAGCTTTTATCCACTTTTTCCGTAGTGCAGAATGTCTTGGAAATCCGTGCAAAGAGCCATTGTTTTTCTTACCACACTGCGGAACACTACAATATCTTTTAACTTTCTTTTTTTTCCTCTTTTCAACTTGTTCTGTCTCATTACTCTCTAATTTTATATCGAGCTTTTCCGATTTTTCCATGCTAACACTTCATTGGCATTTTTCGCGAACCAATTGAATTACTTTTATGATAATACAAAATACATCTGTTTGACAGCGCTACATGACTATTCTACTACAATGGCCGGTACTTATCTCAGCAGCCGATAATAATATTACCCATAGTCGATAAGGTAAAAAATTCCTTATACCGAGCAGCGTCATCTTTAGGGAAAAACACAAACGTTGAAAATCTGATAACGAAGTACATAATAAAATATTCTTCGTAGTAAAGATTATTGCAATTTAAGAAGTAACCAAAAATAATTTTTCCGTAAAAATATCTAGAACATTGAATGCGTTAAAGCATCTTTGAAACGTTTCTTTTTGTTTTATTAAAGGAACAAATATACATATGAATAACCTTAATTCAAAAGAAAAAATAGGTGTGAGAAAATCATAAGCAGGAAGGAATTGCATTGTTTATCGAGCTTAGAAAACAAATACGAGGAGGCGCTATAGCGTCGAAAAGGAAAAAAAGAAAGGCAGAATAGTTTAATCGATTCAACCTTCCAACATAGAGCGCATGAAGGATAGGACAAGCCTAGGCGGAAATTAATTATGTTCGCTTGATTTTGAGAGAGAGAGAGAGAGATGGAATCAAAATAGTAATGTAAAAGGCGTAGGCTCGACCCACGTAAAACCCGCATACGATTCGAATGTGTACAAATTAGCCAAGAACTCTATAATAAATATCTCTTTATTTTCTTAAAATTCTCTTTTTGACGCTCCAATTTCTTTAATTTTGTTCAATAGATTAAAACACAAAATACAACTAGTCATTGCTATAGGTATTTTAATTCGCACAATCACGGATTCGTTCTTTTTGTTTTTATTGGTCCACATTCATATTCATCGTTATTTGTTGTCTTCACAACAGAGATTAAATTATTCAACGACCATTATAAAATATTAAACACAGTTCTGAAACCAACGTCAATTAATTTCATTCAAATATTTTATACAATAATTGTACAAAAAACAGTCTTGACTATTATTGGAAATCGTTCTTGCGAATTAGTACAAGTTGCATTTTCTGCTACAAAATAAAGCTCAAATTCGTAAATTAGGAAGCTTCTAATATGTATTTATCCGTCAAAATATAACAAAATTTACACGTCTGCGTTCTTTTAACGCCTCAACTAATCATTCTCTATGCGACAATGACGGAATTAAGTTTATTATTGTCTAAAAGGTCGACCTATGAGTGTTGTCGCACCGTCAATACTCGTAAGAGTAGTCTCCCGATTTTTTAACGTTTGCATTCGTTATATTATTTTCACGTATCTCCTTTTCAATTGGTTAAACTCTCAAAAATGTCAATCCTCAACAAAATTAGAACCGGCTTCAATATGGTTGTCGTCGCTGTTTTTGAGAGAGGATAACTGCATTTTAAATTGCACAAGAGTTTATTAAAATACCGATATCATTGGTACGATCTCCATTTTGATAAGAAGAGATTCTTTCGTTGACTTTGCCAATTTCACAAAGTAAACAATTCAACGATCGAACGTAAATATACATATTTGTATAAAATATTCCTCGATAATAACATTTATCCCTGTTTACCAATGATTTTCCAAAATTTGCACAAAATTGTATTCAGTATTAAGCATACTTGTATTAACACAAAACATACAATTGGGAAATAAATAGGATTACGTGAAGAAATAACAATGACCGGTTGTTCCACTGGTAAACCTATAATTTTCGGTTTTCAAGATGCAATACAGTAGTTTGAAGTCGGTCTGCTATTGGTTTCCCGAACGGTAGAACACAGAGAACCGAGAAACAAACAAGTTCAGACCTGCAAAATTGAGGCTTTTATCTGGAGAGAGCAAGAAAGCGAGAGACCTGGAGCGTCCCCGCTGGGAACGACACCGGACCTAATACCTGCTTCCGGGCATTGCGACTCCCAGCCAGCAGGAGAGTGAAAAAACAAGATTATACACAGTGTTGTTTTAAACGCTCGTTTTGACCTCTTTGTAAAACTAATTATCTAATAAAACAGTGCGCGCGTACACTTTTGTTAGGCTATACCTTACCTTTGATACAAAACATCCAATGAGTCAGAACCGTCGGTAGGCTACCGAACTGTTTGTCTCCTCGCAGAAACAGGCAAACATCTTTTCTTTTCATTTTCTTTCTCAAAATTCGAGAAGAGGTTTTTCGAGAGTGAGTGATTTCTCGGAAGTGCGTCGATGGGCAAAACCCTAAAATAAAGATTAGGCACTTGGGAAACGGCTCGCGTGATTTCTGCCAATTAATGCGAATGTTTTTCCCCGACAACTCGCATGCTTTTCAGCATTCCTGATAGGACGTATACAACTGAAAATACTTGAACGATATTAATTTATGTATTTCATTACTGTTTACCAAGATATGTTTTTCTCTTCTATAATGTTGTATCCGACCAATAGACTTTATCACGCGCGCGTGTTCCAGTATAACTCGAATCAAAATATTCAGTTATGCACGTGATAAAAAAAATTATCACCACTAAGCCAATGGTTATACTGGAAATCTCATGATACTAGCGGACGAAAACATTTGTCTTGGTCATTTTTACCAATGATTGCAAGTGGAAATTATGCGAGGTTGTTCAACAAAATAGATTGCATTTTTAAACACGGCAAAACAATCCACGCGAGATATCGTACTTGATTGCCTGAAATAATGCAGCGTAATTAATAGAGATAACAAAAGAAAATGGTAAAATGTCTCTCGACTTGCATTTATGCAACATCAGCAGCAACAGGAGCATATTTAGCACGGGGCCATGGGTGTGACACTTGGGAGGGCATTGTTGCGTACCTATACGCATATACACACACGTATAGATATACACGAATGCGACTTGCACGCGCCGGAGGTTAAGTGCTCCTTCCTGCGATAAGATCGCCAGGAAACGATACGCGCGTTTCTTTTCTTTCTTTCTCTCATCGCCATACATCGATTATAGCTATGCGACTGCACTGCGACATCTCAAGGTCATTCGCTCTTAACGCACAATGCCAGTAGTCGTTTTGACACTTTCGTTCCTTCGCCTTTCAAACTTCACGTTGTATCTCTACTAATGCTGTATACTATCCCGCGTAGATTAGTACCAATGCATTGAGTCCCATTTGCCTTTGGCCGTTTGTCGAGCATCGTCAAAACAAGATTAAAAGATTGCGTGAGTTTTGAACAATTTCATTCGAGCGCGTTACCGTGTACTTGAAAATAAGCAATTTTGAAACTAGCACGGACGGTATGATGCAATATGCCTTCGATAACGGGTAAGAGTGCATTTTTTTAAAAGCCAACTATAAATAAAAAGCTTGGAAATTTGAGTTTAAACAATCACCTCAAGTATTTGAGCTCTTTAAAGTCGTGCGTGCATGAAAGCATTTCTCAGAAAATTAACTAGTAATTTTCAAGGTTGCACGTTCACACCTACACGTCCGGTATGCATATAGGTATATACCGTAATGCGTGAAACAACTTACAGTCGAACATTTGTTCGCTCGTTCGTTAAAGGATAAAATTTCGAAAAAACACGTTCATTATTCACTGGCTGCGTAATAATTTTAAAAGATTAATAGATTCGTTATACCATAATTCAATATTTATTCGTTCCGATAGCAATTAACTAGAAAGTTCGCAGATTACCAAACGCGTAAACGAACAACAAAAAAAGGAGCGCTTTCAGCGCAGAAGCGAGAGCGAGCGTCATTATCTTGCTGTTCAGCGTTCTAATCTATAAAGCTCACCCACACGCCAACTCGTGTGTGTATATGCAGAGAGAGAGAGAGAGAGAGAGAGAGAAAGAAAGAGCAAGTTAACTCGGAACCCCAGCTAGAGCCCCAACGCTTTACGTAGGTGTGCTCACCGCTGCCTGCGCGCGAACCAAAGAGAAGTAGGAAGAATGGCCAAGCCAAAGAGAGCGAGAGACAAAAAACAAATGAACCGCGCTTGGAACCGAATAGATACGCAAAGAGGGAGAGAGAGAAAGAACACGCGCGCGATGCAAATGAGGGAAGCCCTGGTGTTTAACGGAGATTGACAAAGCTCGAGATGAAACTGAATGAAGAGGAGAGAGAGAAAGATAAAGAGTCAAAGCGAAGAGGAAACAAAATGCTCAATGCTAATGTAACGTTGTGGAAAAAAGAGACTGCTACAGCCAATACGTTATCCCAAAAATTTAATACTCGTTGCTAGTTAACGTTATAAGAAGATTTATCGAGATTTCAACTGCAAATATTGCCAATGTTTTTAGTGTTGCAACGTCGTGTCGAAGACTGCATCATTAAAATTAAAAAAAAAACTATTTTTAGTAATTGTAGATAAACATTATCTACATGAATAAAATATTAGTTTTGCGAGTTAACGTTTGTGAAAAATCGAGCAACGATAAGTGAAACTGGGTGCAATCAAGTGCAACACTGTTAATGCAAATCTATATTATAGCGTTTCGTAACGGCGCGCGCATGTAAACAATACCGAGAAAAGTCATATAAAAACTTCAATACCGTGCAGTGTATACTTAGACGTTTGAGAAAAAAAAGAGAGAAAAGCGAAGGGGGCGATAAAAAAAGTATAGATAAGAAGACGAAAAAGAAGACGTCAATTGATACTCAAAAAAAAAATTACAAAAAGCAGCGCAACGGCCTGGAAGTAATGCCGTATAGCGTCCAGTATACATGCGTACAGAGATGGAAAAAGCATCATAAAAAAAATAAGTAAAACGAGAAAAACAAAGGCGAAAAACAATAAGATAAAGGCAGCAACAAGCAGCGTGCAAAGCAGTTTTGTTGAGCTCTTGGCTTTTGAGCTCGAGAAAAAAATAAAAAGAGCGTACGCGTTCGCGCGGGGAAAACCCACGCGGCGGGCTATATGCTATATACAAACACACGTTTGAGTATAAGCGTGCGCGTACAAGTGGGTGCCTGCCTGCCATCAGCTATCGCGAGAGAGGCAGTGGCGGCTGCGGCGGCGGTGCCGACGGCAAAGTTTCAAACTTAGTGGGAGTGCGCGAGCGCAGTCGTTCGACCGATAGTGGGGACTAGATTGACGACACCGTTGACCAATAAGAACAGAGATGCGTGACGCCACTTTTATTTTTAGCCGCACCGTGAGTCACGAGATATAAGCCAGTACGGTTTAGTCCGGCAAGTCAGAATCAGCGGAGCCTCCGCGCGCTGCGCATTGTGTCTGCATAAACACACTAATACGAACGTTGATACCGACAGAAAGAGCGCGAGATTGCAGAAGAAACAGACGACAGACAGAGAGCGAGAGAGAGAGAGAGAGAGAAAGAGAGAGGAAGAACGAGTAATAGAAAAAGACAGTTGTGCACGAATAGTTATACCGCGTGTGCGAGTGCCACAGAACGACTATATTCTATACTCGTATAGTGAGGAAAGCGGAGAGAGAGGTTACGTAAGGTGCGCGCGTGCGTTTTGTCAGGCAGTTTCTCGATGGTGCGCAATACGACGATGGAGCCGACGTTCTATGAGGATCAGGTGGCCCACTTTGCCTACGGCAATCGTATCGTCACAGGTGGTGGCGGCCCTCCCGTCAACAACATTGTCGGCATGAAACGCAGTAATCTTACGCTCGATCTCAACGCCCGTCAGGGTCCCCAGTCGAAGAGGCCCAAGCTCGGCTCGCTACCAGCTACGGCCCTGACCGGTCTCACACCTTTGCTCAACTCGCCCGAGTTTGACAAGCTTTTTATCGCCCAACAGGAGAGCGGCCTGATTACGACGATGCCCACGCCAACGACTCAAATGTACTTTGATAAAGCCATCACCGAGGAGCAAAAACAATACGTGCAAGGTTTCGAAGATGCACTGGATGCACTTCACCACTCGGACAGCTCGCAAGAGCCGGGTAGCATCCACTACACTACTCTGGAACCACCCGGTAGCGTGCAGAGCAACGAGTCGCTGATGAGCGGCCAAGGTGGCCTGATGCAAGTCAAAGACGAACCCCAAACCGTACCCAGCGTATCGAGTTCACCACCGGTGTCGCCCATCGACATGGAGAATCAAGAGAAAATCAAACTCGAGCGCAAGAGGCAAAGAAATCGCGTGGCCGCCTCCAAGTGCCGCAGACGTAAACTCGAGAGGATCAGCAGGCTCGAGGACAAGGTCAAGCTACTCAAAGGTGAAAATAGCGATCTGAGCGTGATCGTCAACAGGCTTAAGGAACACGTGAGCAGGCTAAAGGAGCAGGTGATCGACCACATGCAATCTGGCTGCCAGATCAACACCGTCCCCGGTATCTTCTGAGAGCAGCCAATCGTCCTCGTGTTAGAGCTCGAGGCTAGTTGATCGATGAACCCTGGACACCTTGTGCTTGTGGTGTGATCAGACTTTTGTGGGTGTTATTGTATTTTACATTGCGTTTGTTTTTTTTAATTTTTTTTTGT
Organism: Chouioia cunea; assembly: GCA_030064505.1. Lineage (NCBI taxonomy): Eukaryota > Metazoa > Arthropoda > Insecta > Hymenoptera > Eulophidae > Chouioia > Chouioia cunea. Next base: position 24,896,533 of record JAOPFQ010000002.1, read on the forward strand.
TATTTATTGTGGACTGCTGAGTAGCCCGCCATTTTGGAGAACGACGCTTCGCGGTCGAGCGCGGCAAATTCGAGATTTTGACCTCGCTCGCGCGTTGGGCTCGTGTGTGGATGAACTCTTGACCTTGTAAATTACGCATTATTTATGTCTAGAGATATTGTACATTTAACGGTCGTACGCGGTCGTTTCTTTTGTATTAAAACTTCTCTAAGGCCATTGTATCTCGATCGCGATATAATGCTCTGATTATTACTTTTTATTTTTCTCAAAGTAAGCCGAGTGAGAGATGTATTTGAGAATCGAATCAGATCTTTCATGCACATAGTATTTAACGTGTCAACATTGATACTTGGATAGTCAGATTTTTTTTGTTATTTCATGTTCACTTCAATATATTGTGCAATTACACTAACAATTGTGAAACTAGAGTCATTTAACTTGGTGCCCATATAATGAGATATATCTATATGTATCCAGTTGTTGACGTGTCTGCTCAATGTAATTAACTTGAAAAAACTCGGAGATACAATTAAGTGACTTTTTCGAGAATGCCAAATATATAAACCACAGCATAAAAAGACGCAGAGTTTATTTATTTGACGATTATTTATATTTATTGCAACAATCGCGCACCTCGCGATATTTCGCGATTGACGAGAAGGATGAGAAAAAGTTGCTCAAATCGTAATCTCTTTAACGAAAACTCGGACTCTAAACATTGCCTAAATAAACCATTACGTTTATTAATTGTAAGGAGATAACTTTTGTATGTATCAACGTCTGTGACAGGACGCGCCATTTTTTTTTAATATATACAGATGACGGGGTTAACGTTGCCTTGATCTCTCTTTCATTGTTTCTTTGTATAATAATCGAGGTAATCGTATACTTTGTCGCTTCGAATTTGTAATTTGTATAAAATCGCTACAATTTTTCTGCTCCTTCCAGCGAATCTTGTAATTGTTGCAATAGTGACGCTGATGTTTTATTGTATATTAACGACAAGGGTTGTCCGTGCAAACTTGATATTTCGCTTTCGTAACGCCTTTGCTTTGTCATTATTAGTTAAAGAACAATAGTCGTTGTGCGTTTATCAATTTCGCCAGCAACCCATGAACAAAGTCCAATGAGAAGTGTAATTATAGATAGTTGTACTGAGAATTTCTTTTTCGGTTTTTATAAAAATACTGAAATTAGTTTTTTTCAAGAAAGTCGTAAGTATGTACGCGTGCTTTATTAGACTTTCTGGGCAAACAATTCACTGCACAGTGTGCCTTTTTGAGAAATTTCAAACGATCGATCGGCTTGCGTTGTCAACAACGCTTCGATTCGTAAATCGTTCCTCCAATTTACATTTAAAAAAAACTTTCGTTTGCATTCGCGATATTTAACAAGTCGGGAATCGAATGTTGTGCAAATTTATATGCTTCTATCAAAACCGTCTTTGTTCTCTTTATTATGAAAATGCTATTGTAAAAAGCCGAGAAGAAATATTGTATTATATATACGCTCTAATCATATTTTTGTATTTGCGCGTCGTTTGATAAACGACAAAAACCAATATGCATTGTTGCGGCTGACTACCGAAAAATTGTGTAACAGTCGCAGAATCGGAGAAAAAACTTTCAGCGATGAAAGAACGGAGAAGCGACACGTGTTCTCCATGGCCATGTACATTTTTTTATATCGAGAAGCCGCTGCACAAACGTATGAAAGTTAATGAAACAACATGTGATTTAGTTTTTAAGAGATGAAACCCCATTAGAGTATATATTATTATATATATATTATATATTATATATTTTTAGCGATATTGCGATATCACAGACAGCACAGAATAAACTGACACACTTACGAACTTGTTTTTATGTTAATACACCATGAAAAAAAAAATTAAGTGTCTTAACATGACAACAACAAACATGAACACACAAAGTATATATATATATGTTACAAATATATATATATATTGCATACTGACAGAGAGCGAAAAATCTTTTTTTACAAATAATTTTATTTTTGAATGAAATATGAAAATAAATTTTACTATATTACCCTTATATTGTCTTCTTCATTATAATAATAATCACCTCGGAATACGTTGGGAACAATGCCATTTTATTGTTCACAAAGTATCAACTTGAAAATGTTTTTTTTTTTATTCATTGTACCGTTTTAATTTGACTGTACTTAACTTGGCCAGCAACACTCGAGCAAGCATTTGAAGATACGATTTCCGTTATAATTTTTATTCGTTTAATTGCATTAACAACTGGAATATCTGTGTTCAGAGAAATTTAATGACAAATGGAAACAGTTGTGTAACAAATTCGAGCGGACGAATTTTCAAACAAAACGGAGGGAAAAATTCAAGTTCACCGTACTGGGAATAAGCTCCCATGCATATGAAACTCTGGTGAAATTGAATGCAAGTGCAACTGGAGACGAACGAACGAACGAAGCGACGGACGGGTGTAAGTAATGAAGAGGAGTATAGAGCAGTCCATGAGCAGCGGCGGTCGCAACATTCTCGCTCCCATCTCTTTCTCTCTAATTAGTGCAATTGGCTAATTGGCTCAATTGGAGAAAAGTTCTTGCTAGGAATTGAGATCGGGATTTGTAGATAGTCGTTTGGTTGAATATGGTTATAGCTTTCAACATTTGTTTCATTGACATTACGGAAAGGGCGGGGGGGGGGGGGGGTAGAGAGAGAAAGACTAGACGCACGTGTTAAATATATTTCTCGCCGAGCTGATTAGTCTCCATTTCAATCTTCTAACTAGTTTATACATACGATTTCTATTTTTGATATTCGGATACGTGTTTTTGTTTTTTATCTGTCCGTTTAAATAGATAGATCTGACATCAACCATGTCCTTGAGTACAAATTTATCTCGACAAAAATCTCTATTGTTTTCTTCTATTCAAAGTATGTTATGCGTTCCCTAGTATTTGCTCTTTTATCATTTTCCATATTTTGAAACGAAATTTCTCCAACAGACGAATATCCTGAGAGCAATTTAACGGAAATGTTATTTTATGGACATTTTTGTTTAAATATTATCGTTCGTGTCAACAAAAAGAACAATAAATCAAGAAAGCAATATTCCTGTAGCTCGGACATCAGTTTGCAAATACTCTCTCTACCAATCAAAATCGATAAACGTCAGATCCCGGTAACAGACGTGCAGCCAATTTTATTTTTTTCCACGCCTTAATATTGCACGAGGAACAGGTATATAGGTAGGTATACGCGATATCGCTTTGCTCGGCCCGTTATCAGGCTTTATCGCTCGGCGTGTACGCAGAAAAACACAAGAACATATAAGGCGTTTATACTTTACTCTCTTCGTGCGGACTTGACTTGATAAACAAACCTACCGAGCGAAACGCTCTCTTTTTCGCTTTCAGCTTTTTGAGTTTTTATTGTCTTTCGATGCTATAATGTTTGGTATCAATTCGTATATGCTCTCCTTGAATATTTAAATTTGTCGACACCTTTATCCGCTGTCTGCCTTTACCCGTCAAGCGTCACTCGTCGTTCGTCGTTCGTCGTTCGTCAGTTTGCATTTGCCCGAGTGGCACTTTATTATTAATCGTATACGTGATAGTAATCGGTAATGCTCGTCGTCGAGTTTTTATTACGTTTTAAGCCATTTACTCGCATAACTATACAACAATTAACCGTACTGTAATAGCGTAAGTGATTCTTTACGCATTGGATTCATATCTAGTTCGACGTAGAAGGGATATGTCTCGTTTGAAACGACAGATTTGAAACGACGTTAGCCAGACACCAGGCCATGTAATCAGCGAGTATTATTCATATTGGAAAACTATGTCAAAGCGACAATTACGTATGAAACGTTTTAACGAGAGTGTTCAAAGTTAAACCAACTGAAAAGCATCGAGTATATTCACGCACAAAAGTCATAAATCTTGAGATCGTCGTAATTATCAGGTTCACACGCCGCAAAACTGCTTGTACACCGTAATAATTTTGCGCTCGACACGAATTTCCTAATCCGTACCAACGGCGAGTCAAAGGGGGATGCGCTTTGTGGACGAGGGGGTCGATTTTATTATGCGAGAGAACGAAAGGAAGAGACCGAGAGAGCTACATGCTTGAAAGCTCGTAAAACGTTGGTTATCGCCGAGCGAGGGAGACGCTCTAAATTCCAAGCAATCTTCGTTGGCGGCGGCAACGGCGGACGCCTCCTCGTCGTCTATATAGGTATGTGGAAAGTACTTAGGCGTGTTATCGCGCACGTAATCCGGAAACGCGCACGCGCCGACACCGACGACCATGCCAGGCCCTATTTATATATAATTTAGGATGAAACTGCTACAAGAGGAATGATAAATGATTGTTGTACCCAATATGGTTGATTGAATTTTTTTCGTACGAGCGTAATATTTCAATAACTAGAGGCAAATATTTATTCGCGCGATAAACGCGATCGACTTGCAAATTAAGAATAACATCGTGTGAGCTAGTAAAAATCCAGCGGGTGGAAAATAATTGTATTGGACAAAAGTTATTACGCGAAAATGAAAATTAGTTTTTTACGACTCAAAGGAATTTTAACGGGATTTTATTTTCAGCTCAAGGAAAGACATGTCATAAAAACACATGTTTCCATATTTTTGCGTCATAATGTTCAAATAATGGATTTCTGTTGTCGGTACACGCAAGTTTCAAACGGCTAACTAAAATCCCAATTCACATTTGTAATATTTTGCAGAAACAATAAAACCAACGATAATTAAACCTTCCGATAAATTCACGTATGTAAGCGAAATTACACGGTCCAAATCCATTATCAATTCTTTCGAATGATTGTAACGTAACTATTGAAATTGATCCATGCGAAAGAAAATAAAAAAACCGCCTGGTTTATCAATAAAAACATCGCTGTCTGTTATCGATAAAAAATAAAACTCGGCAAACTTTTAGTACGTCAAATACGTGTGCAATATACCTTGTCCGTGGAATGAATTTTCTCGCGAGAAAGAAAAAGTTGGTAGATGTAGTTGAAAGCAGAGCGAAACATTTTTATCCTGTCGAGAGCGCACGACGCGATATATTTCCTGGCGGAAGCTACGACACTGGTGTTTCTATCTCAATGTGGGATTTACGAGCGTCGTTTTGCGTTTTACGGTTAGGTCGCCGGAAATTTCGACTCCCTGAAAAATATCATTTCGAAACACTCTCTCCCCGTGGCGCCGGTCGACCGACGCATCGGTTTCAAAGCTGAGCCTCGCGCGCGCGCGCTCTCTCTCTCCCTTTCTCTTCCTCTTTCTCTCTAGTTTGGTACCTTATTGTCGTTAATTATCGCGGGCACTTTATTATAGTATACCTGCTACCTCGCGTGAGAATTAATACTTTGCTGAAAATTTATTGAAGTCTGCATTGGTTTTATGCCTAATGTTTTCTGTTGTTCGAGTGTCGCTCGCTCATTTGGACATTTCATTAACAAATTAGTTTCTATTTTTTCCGGCACCGTGTAATACCGGGCGTTAATTTTGAAATTAATACTTGAAATTTACATTCACGTTTATACTGACTTGTCCGATAGGATAATAAAAGCAAAAGATGTGACGAATTAGTGTAATAAAAATAAAAGTTAGTGGAAACCAACTTTTAATAATGCGAACGTCTGCGAGTATTAGCAGGCATAGATATTCCCGATGTTTTTTCACGTGACTTTGTCTTTTTTATTTTAATAAGAAAATCCAGAATAATACGAAACTGATGGTACGCGTAAAAAACGCCATCAGAGCGTCTCGTGTAATGTAATAAAAAAACTTCGTTGTCAGGGCCCTTATCTCGCGAAGCCGTCAGCGACAGTCCATGACATGTACGCTATATCGTTCAAGCAAGTAAGAGAGAAAAGAATCGAAGCGGTCACCCTCGTGCTCGTTGTAAAGCGTACTACTTTATCTCGCGCGAGCGTAATAACTCGCGACAATTATATTTTCTCAGTGATTCACCGTGATGTGCAGGTCCGATTATTCTCACGATCGTTTTGGAGTCAAAAGATGATTCGCTAATTTTTTATACGCTTTCGAAGGACACTTTGTAATAAAGTGAAATTAACAAGAACTGCGCTGTGTTACAAAATTACAGTACGAGAAATAAAAGATTCTTCTTTCCGTCAATTATCAATGAACTTCAGATTCAAATAAAAATACGATCTTTTATACAGAACCGTTGGACTGTCAACACTCGTGCAATTTCCATCGAATTTTAACGTTAAACGATAAGTATTTAGTGCCATATGAGGCTACTTTTGTTTTACGTACCTTTTACGCTATTATAGTTTCAACAAATATATAAAATACTCAATGCTTATCGGCAAGTTGAACAGTTGCTACGAGAATATTTTCAAACATAGAGATTGTCTTTATTCTGCTAAAAATCTCGAAGGAACAGTATTGGCATCGCTTTGATTTTGCCGTTGATCGTGCTCAGTAAAATTTATTGTAAATTCTATTCTATATCTCATAGAAAAATGCACGTCGTAAGTTCCACGATTGATATGTACAAGAAGCACCAGATATACACCCAAATTCGTCCAAGGGCGAGACGACTTTACCAAGTCTACGGAGATAGTAGATAAGGCACGCGAGCTCCGTAGATAATGATCTACTATTGTGTAACTAGGCTAGATTCAGCCTCGACGATCATAATTTAATCAGCGCACATATGCTCACAGTTAAACGACATTGACCGCGAACAAGAAGCAATTGGCTTTCACGAAAAAGAATCTCTCTCTCTCTCTCCCTCTCTCTCTACGCGTATATTTCTGTATCGCTAATGGTGTAGCTTACAAAATACTGAGGTCCCATTGACTGAGAAAGACAGAGAGAGAGAGAGAGAGAGAGAGAGAGCGAGAGAGGCGGACGTCCTCGACTTCTTGGAATGCCATTGACGCGCGCGCGAACACACGCATCCGATAACCGGAAAGAACGCCTCTTCAGCGATTGGAATTTTTGGTGGTGGCTTGATGACTTTGCATTTTATCTGCAACCCATTGGATGATACAAAAAGAAGAGCTTCGGGCTTATAATATCCTTGTCTAATTGCGCGAGTAAGTCGTGCAAAGCAAACTCCATATATATGTGTGTAGATCGCTGTACATTGAAATTATCACGTGGATTTTTACATATTGCGTGCCGGATGTATACCACGAAAACTGATATATGGTTAGAATTTCAAAGAAAATAATACGGTAAGAGTGTTGAGACTGACGTATCAATTTGGTTGGAATAATATATCGATCTAAGAAACAGATTAGTGTTACGTGGGTTTTCGCATCTTTCGCGTATTTTTCATTTTTACGATCAGAGCCTAAGAGAACATATAGGTGGGCGGATGAAAAAGAAGTTTGACACATTTGCTCGTTCGATCGAACGTTGTATCAAATGTCGAAAAATGATAATTCGAACGATAATTAATAACGAAAATAGATTCTGTTTAGCAACGACGTATAATCTTCTAACTCAATTATCCAAGGCAATGGATTAAAGCTGCGTGCAATATGGTACCCAGACGTATATTCCATCGTAAAATCATGCATTTCATTACGGCGCATTAAAAATACAACAGCCCGATAAAACGCCGCTTATCTAACAATAAGTTAGACTTGACATACAAAAGTTACAGCTGCAACGTGCGGCGACAATTAATTTTCAATTGCAAAATATATACGTCGAACGAGAGGTAAAAGTACGCACGTTACGCTGTAAAAAAATATTTCCGATATCCAAAGAAACGACTCAAGAATCCTAAGAGACTTCTTCTTTTTCCCCTCTCCTCCTCTCTTTGTCGCGACTCGATTTATCTTGAATGTATATATATATATATACATATACCTACCGCACTCTGGCGTCGACGCGCACAGTAGCTTAATCCTCTCTTTCTTCGTTTTTTTACCGTTTTTTCTTTGCAAAAGAGAAAGAGAAAAAAAATACATTACGTCCTCCACTTAGCTGCGATATGAAAAATTGCGTTCGATCGTTACAAGCAGTGGCCCTGAAGTGGAAAGAACAATTGCGGCAATGTGACGGCTGTTGATGTTTTTTTCCTTTTTGCTTTTCCCGTATACCACGTCCGTTAGACCACGTCGTGCAAATACGATTGTTTTTTTTAGTTGCCGTTGTTTTTCGCGATTACTCGAGATTGTGCTTGTATTATGGTTTCACCGTAGAGTTCGTACAGCGCTGTGCACTACAGTTTATACGCATGATTTTATTTCCTTTGCGCCGAAGAGGAAACTTGTTTTAACTATTGATTGCTCTTTCCCGTGATAGATTTTGTGAGTGCATTGCGTAATCGAGACTTGATATACGACTGCACGTGCAATTTTCTGAGTGGAAAAACATCTTTTTTGCCCAAGATCGTTTGATTGATAGAAGCAATACATGAATATCAACGTTGAACGTGTACTTTATTATTTTGAACGAACTGCTTCTATTATTCGTTGGAACATTTCAAGTTCGACTTTGATCCATATTCACGAGATAATCATTTGCGTAAAACATTGACTTGTCAAAGTGTCCAAAGAAACTTTTCCTCTTAAACGTAGAAAAGTACAACCGCAATGTTTTCTGGGAATAACAACATGCCAATCATAGGGCGATACAACGGAGTACACCCCCGAACGAATCACAGCTCCATTTCGCCTCTCTCTCTCTCCCCGCGCCCGAACAAAAAGAAGCAAAACATCCGCAATTAAACGCTCCAAAAAAACCAATATTGGCAAGTCGAAGTGGCGTTCAAAAGCGAAAACATCTTATCACTAGGCGTGCGCGCCCGCTGTCATATCGTAGGGCTAATTTATTTGAAAAGCCCTCGCGTAAGGGCTCCGCAGCATTATGCACCCCTGCCGCGTCGCCCTCTGTCGACGCGCGCTGCACCACCCCGTTTTTCAACGCTATCGCGTACTTTAATTTTTTTTTGTTAGGTATGCTTTACCGGGACACGACAGCGTGTGTGTTTTAGTTTTTTTCTCTTTACTTTTGGGGTGGAACTGCTGAAGTGGGTGCGCACGTGGCGTACAAAGAAAGAGTTGTTAGTTATACTTTGTAAAGTACATTTTTTACTCACCGTTAAGATTTTTCAAATGGTTTACCAAACTCCGCAACGCTTTTAATCGAATTGTTTTAATATTTTTAGTGCGAGTGTGATGCATTCGTGTATAAGTACGTATGCATTACTTGGAATATTTAGGATTTTTACCCGAAGCGATTAAAATAAATGTTTGTTCGATATAATTTCGCGAAGAAAACATTTGAATTAATAGTTTTCCAAGAAAAACGCGATACGTACATTGCTAAATAGTCAGGATTGAAAATGTGTAACATTTGTACGTTTCTTAAAAGCTATTACTCGTTTAATAAACCACTAATATTCGAAATATACCGATATATTCACCGGTTCGCCTCACTGCTACAAAAAATATAATTATTCACTTTCTAAGAATTAATGACATTTTCTCAAGACCTTCTAAATATTTATAAAATAGCCTTCGTTCAATCGGTTCCTCAAGCGAGTATTCCGAAAAAAAAATTGTATTCGGCCAATAAATAACAATCGGTTGGGATAATCATCAATTTTAATGAAAATCGAGACTTCGTTTGGATGTCAGAAGCAGAGGTGCCAATGCCGCGCGCATCTCTTACGCAAATACAAAAAAAAGAAAGAGAGAAAGAGAGAAGCACGCTGCTGTACCTATAACGATGAGCATTGATCGAAAAATGCATTCAAATTTAAATGATGTACTAAAAGCTGAAACGTGCGAATGAAAATTTGAATTGAAACGAAAGAATATTTATAAAATGGAATCGGCCCATTGCTCGCAACCTCGAGATATATAGGCTTCTTTCGCTAAATCGAGTGCGTATGCGTACAAAGTTGCTCGAAGGCCGTAGCGGTTCTTTTTTTTTGCTATGCACAACGTTAAATGTACACAGAAATTGCCTTAGGCTTCGGTCGTCCCCGTAGATGGGAAAAATGCGCGAGGACGAGGCGCGATAAAGGCAATTTGTACTTGTCTCTCTCTTTCTCTCGATGCGCGCCTATTCTATTTTTAAAAGGTGCTTACACTACTCTGCCGATGGATTAGTCGAAGAGAAAGAGAGAGCCGTAGAAAAGAGACGAGTCGTCGTGGTAATATTTCGACCTGTCCGACCACCAATGCAATTCGCTGATGGAATTTTGTTTGTGTTGTAAAATAAAAATATCATGCTATACCAACCACACTGAGAGCAGTGATTTTCTTTCCAAATTGCAACTTTTACGTCTATTCAAAGTTAACAATTCAATTGCATTACTCAAATCTTGACTTTAAGAGAAGACTTTAATATTAAATTTGAACAAATTTAGAACGCTCATTGGAACGCAAGAAGATCGAATCATGGAAACAATTAGGCTTTATTTCCGCGATGTAAAATTACTTGTAAAAGTCAGCCAAGCAAGTAATAATAGCCCGGAGACAATATATAATGATCGATTGCGTGCGTGCAATACAATGCCATTCTGTCATTTCCACCTTTTATATGGACGATTCGAAAGTTAAAAAAAGAATATCCGCCGAGTGTTCCACTGACAAAATTGTAACAACGCCGATATTTTTAAAAATGTCAAATTGAAGCTGAAATTCTTACGCGTCAAAAAAAAACAACCACGAAAACAGCAAAGTAGTAACTTCGATATATTCCTCTCTTTCCGACGCAGATATATGTCGGTGGTTTATCCGAGCATTGATTTATAACAAGCGACAAGTAAAAAAGGTGAAAAAAAACGAGGCTAATGTAGCGTCAGAGCGTGCAGAAACAATAATAATAACGTCAACGACGCTGTCAAAGTACAATTATCTGAAAAAGGATGCTACTATGGCACGCCACGAATGCACTGAAAAATTTATGCACAGTGTTGTATACATCGAACAAAGTGTTTACGAAGAACAACACGCACAACTATATAACCTCGCAGCTTGCACTCATTAACCACGCGAGCAAACTCTACGATGGAAAAACGTACAGGAGGCACGTTTCGTAAAATCACGAAAAGGCTCTGCGGTTTTGCACACACGTGCTCTCTTTTGTGCATGTACAGCACAAAGAGCTGTGGGAAATTTTGATCTTTATTCCTTATATCGTATGTATGCGTACAAGAATGAACGTTACAACTTTGCTTATCTTGCCAAGTTGTACACTGCTAATGAGCTACCGTTGGAGCTAACTGCTGGACGATTATGGGTGACTTATACATACACACACACACACATGTGCATTTAGAATAAAGACGGCTATACCGTGAGCTAAAAGATCATCCGGGAGTCTTACACCCTTCGCGTTGTAATTGAGACGTTCAGAGAGTTGTAAAACGTTATAGAGACCGAATTTTTTTTCTTCTGCTAGCTGCGAACAAAGAGGGCAGCAAATATTTGGATCGCTGTTTGTCTATCATAACGAGCTGATTATAGTCGTTAAAGGATATTTCAACAACGTTATTTTCGTCGACCGTTCCGAGGTATTTTAAAATTAATTATTGCCGTAGCCGTATTGTCTTGGATTTACAGCGTTGTTTAAGAAACGTTACCTTTATTTTCGCGCGATCTTTAGGAAAAGAGCGCTCGACGACAAAGACTTTTGAATTTGAACTAGGTTTCACTATTTACTCATTCTTCTCTGTCGAGAAATTCTGTTTTTAGCAACTGTACGACAGCGGCTCGTTAAACATATTCAAATGTGGCATAATTAATTCCAATGTTAAATATACAGTTGTGTAAAAATATAATCTTTTGGGTTACAGAATATTTAAATATTTTCCTTTTTTTATAACTGTCAACGCGAGAGCGACACTTTTTTAATACAAAATTCGTTTTTATTTTTAACATAGACCGAATATTGACCGAGATGACATATCGTTCGAATTCCCATCCCGGAAGTACAGTATGTATCTTCTAATAACGACAATATTGCGCAAAGTAGTACCATCGTGAAGGCAGCTTATATATCGTGCAATTTTGCACAATCACGCGTAATTCAAAAAAAATGACCGCGTCACAAAGTTCTCGAAATATCAACGATATTTGGAAAAACACCAATAAAGTCGACGTTCTACGACAATAAAATATCAAGTCAAATTAAACGAAACAAGCGTGACACTTTACTTCCTGTAGGCATTGTACGTTTGATTTTCGTAACGTCTGCACCTTACTGTATAGTCTTCTTTGTATTAGTTGGGTGCGGCACAGAGCATCGTTTTTCCGTAATACACGTTTTAAGATCAAAAGCTTCGCGGAAAACGCTCGTGCGTGGGTTGATAATCTAGGACAGTTACGGCGCGCGCCGCGTCGGTGCGAACTCATGCAGATTAAACTCGACCAAAGGCTAAAAGCGAGACATCAAGGAAGTGATGCTGTATATCTCGGCGATCGCGCGCTCGACTCACTTTCTGATTGGGTGCTGAGATATCTTACCGAGTAATAAGCCAGGTTTCCTTTTCAAGTTTTCAATACGTGTCTTTTAATCAACTCTTTGCGTTGTGTTTAAACATATTTGTATAATAAATCTATATTTGTTGTCGCTATCGGATACTTATGTATCAAAAGAATAAATTACCGTTAAAACAATAAGCCTGAGCTTAGAGCGAAATAAGCGTTGGTCAAAAATGAATCGACCGCTATGCATGAATATTTTCACGAGCATGCACGTGCAGCGTAATGAATAGTCACTTTATACGCTGCCTTTTGCAGCCTAAGTTTATTTATCTTTTCAGGTGCAGCCGAATAATAAATCATTCAACTTTTACATTTTGTCGGTTACTGTTACACGTTACACTTACGATATAAGTGTACGCTTTAACTAGACATAAGAACGCTTTTACATACATCAAGGTCTCAGGTAAGAAAATTGCATTTACGAGATCAAGTGCCGTATCTTTTTGTTCGTATTTTTCAAAATTACGTAACGCAACTTTCGCTCATGGCCGCTTTTTCAAAAGCTTCCTCAAACTACGTTTATCCCAACGAGTAGTCGAACTCTGCTCTGCTTGCATTGTTAATTTTGACTCGTCAAAAACGAATAATATACACCAATGAACGGAGCTCCGCATAACGCGAGAGCGTGCATAAATGCATATCGCGCGAGGAATGCGCGCGTAAACAAAGGACCACACAATACACACGCAAGAGAAAGAGAAAGAAAGAGAGAGCGAGAGAGCAGATAATGAAATGTACAATTTGCATGGCGTTTCGGACGCCGCCGTGTGGAGAAAATCACACAACACTTCCCTTTTGATATGCGCGCACGTGCATATGTGTGTATATATGTTTTCTGAGAGAGATACCATTTTTGTGCGCGCGATTCGCGCACTTTCACTTTGTTACGATTTAAATGACATTGACCTCTTCCCCCTACACTCGAATTATTATTATTTTTTTATTTTTGCCGTGCTAGATGTGGGAAAATTATGCTTGATTGAGTCGTTGTATTCTCGCGTACTTTGTGCGTGAGTTATTGATTATCGTGAGAGTTATACGCACGTTTTCTTACAAAGTAACGATCGTCATTCAGATGACTGTCGTAAAATATCTTGATTATTGAGTTCACATTGTGATATTGTTTCTTTTTATTTTCGATGATTTCGCATTGTTGACCGCGGTAAATTACTTTGTAATTTATGGATAGTAAATTCCGTGTCAGGGGAGTTATACCAGAACTGTGCGTGAATGTAAATCAGCCGGGTACGGCGGCATTAACCTCTTGCTATTGTTTATCGTTGCTACTAATAAAAGATGAAGAATTTTTCTTCGAGTTCGTCAAATTTATCCATTATTCAAGTTCCAGAAGTAGAAAAGGAGTGGTTTAGATCTGATACAACAAAATTATTTATTGCGATACTCGTTGAAAAAACAAATTAATAAAAACGGAGTAAAAGAGCACACGAGCAGTGACAGAGCGTAATTTATTTCGTGATTTCATTGGTAAATAAATAAAACTGTTTATCGCTTCGAGTTTCATTTGAATATTCAAAATAGGTCACGATAACCTGAATCAAACGATCGGATTGTAAATCGATTGCCATGCATCTGTGCGCAACGAAAATCATCTTTCGTCACAGTCAAGCTAACGATCTCATTGTACCAGCAGGTATTTTGTTTCAAAATACATAATCGTAGCGATAGATCGCCGGAAGAAATGTAAAAGAGATGGAAAAAAACAAGGGGTGAGAGATTAGATTGGCAGCACTTGCTACTGTTAGCACCCTTTACTATAAACCTATTAGAATCTCCGTCAAACTGAGATCCATCCATTTTCCAGGCTGTCGCCTCGAATCGTACAACATCCCCTCCCCTCCGAGGATCTTGCTCGTCCGATCAAATGTCACCAGACAGCGTGGAGAATTCGTCTTTGTACGAGACACAAAGATGCTTCATTCAAATGCAAATGTATCAAGGCCTCCCAATTTTCTTATGCTAATACGTCAGCAGCACACGATGCTCGCGTCGCTAACACCTGAGACCATCGCGACCTATGATTTACGAGGCGGTTGCACTCTGCCACGAAACAGGATTTATTAAGGTGCATTGTCAACAAATGACAAGTGGATTACATTTACACGGGAGTAATTAGAATTAGAAAAGAACCTTTTGTCAGAGACTATACCAAACCGCTCGCTAGAGTTGTTCAATATTTGACCGCGGATGATCCGTGATGCGTGGGATAAAACGTTTAGCTAGGCACCTTCCGAGTGGCTGGTTTTTCGCTTCGTGTTTGAATTGTGATTGAGAAACATTTTTGTGGGAATATTCAAATAACACGCTATGGACTTCATCTTTACGCTTTGTTCAAAGGGATGCACTTGACAGGTGTCATCTGCTCGAATGGGATTATACGGGTAAGCTTGAGATACGAGCTCTTTCAATACGTAATTTTTCCGAGATCTCGGTTACAATTGTTTGCGTAGAAACGTCTTTGGGGAAATTGTCTTTTCGGAATCAAATTATTATATGATGTCGAACGTTTTTGAACGCAAACGTACATAACTGAATATACACGTATCACGCACAAGGGGTCAAGAAGTTGACGCAGTTGGACTCTCAACGCTGTGCTATATTCAATTCTATGTGGACATTAAGTAAACAACTAGTTATTTTTATACAGTGGTACGAAAATCGCTTCACGTGTCGCGGAAAATGCTGTTGGCAAAAGGAGTTATTTTTCAGCGAAACAAATAGTCGAGAGACTCCGTTGACTTCTCGCGTGAGGTATACGAATAAAAATGATTAATTGTTGGATTCGGATAAGAACGGCAGTTTTAAAGATAGATAGCTTATTTTATTATTTTTTTGAATTTTATTAATGAAATAATTTACCTGTTTTCATTTACAAATAAACGCGTTAAAACTTGTTTGAAGATTTACTAATTGCAATTTGATTGCTTTCAATGATCATTAATTAAAATAAACCGCCGAGTATTCCGAATGCCTCGCATAAACACTTTGACCATTGAAAATTTATCAACTTCATTAGCAGTTCATTGACTTTCCTACTCCGTTGAAAATAATTCAAAGTATATATTTACAAAAGGTCAAAGCACCGAAAGAGAAAAAGGAATTTCTCACTCGACGACCAAGTTGGCCGGCATAATCGAGGCGCGATTTGTCGACTAGAAAGATGCAGAAGAGAGAGAGAGAGAGAGAGAGAGCGAGTATAGCATTTGTTGGGAGAAACTCATTAAGGGCTGGCCTTTCTCTCTTTACCGTCGATCGCGTTTCACCCCTCGACGAGCAAGCGGCGACCGGGGGCGCCGGCCTGGAAAATGGGGGTTGCTTGCGCGAGCGATTTCTTCATGCAGTATACGTGTATATGTATACGTACCAACGAGGGTTGAGCGCGCGACCATTGCGGCTTTATAGTATCCTCCTGAATGACTTTGTTAGAAGCGGGCGTGCGTGGGTGGTACTATTATTGCATACTTTTATATGGCCAAGTTTTTCGTTTCGTCTTTTATCTATTTACAATCAAAACTTTTTATTACGTTCGCGATAACTGTTGAATTTTTCTTCTCTTTTCGTTTGGTGCTGCTTGAGTTATTAGGACCATTTTTATGACTTTTCAAAGAGTGATTCGTATCTTCGGCAAAGAATTACTACTTTGCATCAAAGCTTTTTAACTTTATTTATTCGTTATAGTTGTCTGCGTTGGCATTATTGAATTTTAAAGTTGTACGCGATACGTAAAATCGGCTAGATATACTTAATGCGCTGAATTTCTTGATTAACTGTTGGCCTACTAAAGCGATCTCACGTGTAAAATTGCGATTTTTCCTGAAATTATGGAAGGATTGACGTGGTGCATACTTTTTAATGAAGACTCAAATAAAAATATTCATCTACTCGACGCGTGGAGGCTACTTTGGCAAGTTTCTTTCAATTACAAAATTAAATATGATTTTGACACGTTGATTCATGCTCTCTAATTATATCTTTAATGGCTTGCGTAAATCCTTGACCCTTGTTCTGGAAGAATTCATACATTGTAAATTGGAATTAACGTTACAGAAAACAACAAAGATTGTTTGCACAGCAGACTATAGAACAGAGTAAAATTATTTGTAACTTGTAATTTTTTAATTCGAGATTTTTTTTCAAATTCGAGTTGTAAATATCATTTTCAAACGGATGTAAGAGTAGCGCGAGAGCGTCGATGTGACGGTAGAAATAAGCGACAGTGAAATCTGGGACTCACCACTCCGAAGGGACGAGTGGACCCTGCGTAGCCCTCACAGTTAGTGTGAGGTGAATGGAGTGACTTTGTAGCGCTACAAATGGGCTAGCAAAAATCGTTCAGTCCTCTAACCTCAAGATTTGTGCCATTATTTTCTTGCTATCCCACGTATTAACCGTCAAAAAGTAACTCATCGTTAAATAATAAGATGTATAAATCATAGGAAAATCATAGGAGTACATAGGAAGTTGTTTTCACGACTCGTGCGTTTCATTACGGAAAAACAGCAGATTAACTGGCAAGACAAAAAAAAAGTGGAGCGCGCAGCTGCGTCTCGGTAAGCTCATAAATCGAGCGGAAAAGAGTTGAAGAGAGCCGTTTTAGGAAACGTTTTGCAATATCTTGCCTTAGCGCGCAACAGCAGCAGCAACGCGACAAAGAAAGAAAGAGAGTGCACGAGAAAGCCAAAGTTTACGTTAGATAAGCTAAAGCCGCGCTAACAAGAAAGAGCTCTCTCGACGCTTTGTTTAGGCGCGCACAAAGATTATTATTTCAGAGTAGTACGAGAAAGAGAGAGAGAGAGAGAGAGAGCACGGTTTGAAAAAGATAAGGAAGAAATAGTTTCGATTCTCTTGTTCTTGTGCAGCAGCCGCGCACGACTGTTATTGTCTTTTGTTCAATTTATCGATATTTCAAGGAAATTTAATTGGAGTTTGGGTTCATGGCCAATATGCATTCGTATGTACTGGCCATTTTGACGTTCTAGTTAGTCTTTTTTTCTTCTCCATAAATTATACAACCAGTAAAATAGACAAGGGTCGCGAAAAAAAATCTGAAATTGAATTTCTAAATTAAACCCCCTTCTCTGTACACACATGCACGCGAGAGAGAGAGAGAGAGAGAGAGAGAGAGATTGCGGCGATATTCAATCGCAAAGATTTCGCAAGCGTTGCGATTGAATTATACGAACGAGGATAATAACGATTAAAAGTTGGCTCGCGAGAGAGCGTGTGAGGAAAGAGAAAGAAATTGATTTTTCTCATCGAACGTTACATAAAGGCGTGCCTCTCTTTCTATCTATCTCTCTCTCTCTCTCTCTCTCTCTCTCTCTCTCAAGCACACACACATTTCACAAGGTCAGCTAGACCCTATATAACGCCCTCCCGGAACGCCTGGAATGCGCGCCGAAAAAAAACGATACTACTTCCTCGTTTCGACTCACACGTATACGCACACAGTCTTATCACCCTTTTTACGATTCTCGCTCTCGCGTTCTCTCACTCTCTCTCTCTCTTTCTCTTTCTCTTTTCTCTGCCCGAAGAACCTTCTCTTCCTTTTTTTCTTTTTTTCTTTCTCCTGGCTGAAAAATCGGCATTTTTTTTAATCAACTTGAGAGCTGTCGTCTTCTTTCTTTGCTACCTCGCCAGTTTATTTGCAAATTTCGGGACTGGAATGTCAGCTATTCACAAGATTAGATGGACTCTTTTTGTATTCATTTATTTTTTTTTCATCAATTGCAATAGATAGATTTGGTTGCGATGAAAATTACTCTTGGGTACTTTACAAAAAACTATCGCTAAGAATAACTGTCGAGGAAAAGAGCATTCTAAATTCAGGCGCGAAAATAAAACTCGGGACAACGTGCAAGAGTCCTCCGATGACTAATATGCGTTTTTAATAAAACAACAATTTTTTATTCTAAGATTTTTTTTATCTTTCTCCTCGTTATTTCTTATTTGTACGTTGTACTACCGAGAAGTGACTAATGCAACTGGAAAATACGCCATGTACAAGGAAATAATATGCATACCTTATCAAATCGTTATTCATGCATAAATATTATTTCACGGTATCGTGAAAATTATCCAAAAAGATGCAAATCAAATTTCCTTAAAGAAATACCGTTGACACTCGTACTTTCCCATAGAATTTTGCCGTCGAAAAAAGGGTCCCTGGCCCAGTTAGAACCGTCCGTCGGCTCTGGAATTCCCGGTCCGGAGATTCTCTCTTTAGCGTTGTGCCTCTCCTCTCTTCTCCGTCCCTCTTGCTCGCTGCTGCCGCGCAACGGGAATAACCCACGCGCATAAAGAGCAGCATTTTTTTTCATTCATGATAATTTGTTAATAAGACATTGCATACAACTGAAAAAATGCCGACAGTTTTTATTTGTTATACAGTGCAATGTACTCGTACGATAATATTGAGTTGCACGTGTCATTAGGAGATTTAGTAATGAAATTTGGTTTTCTTCTATTCAGTTGTCTTTCTGTGCAATAGCCTCCTCGCTCGCACGCGTGAACACACCTACGCCATCCGCTCCTTTTCTTTCGTTCACACCTATATCTATACAGGTATATACATATATTTCACAGCGTCTTTTTTGTGCTACTTCCTCTCTCTCTCTCTCTCTCTCTCTTTCCACTTTACAAACGAATCTGCAAAGTTATCGTTATGAATGAATTTGTTTCTTATGCTCTGTTTCTTTGTCACTTGGTCAGTCATAAAGTGAAGTTTATACCATTGCGCCGGGCTATTTTCGTGTATTAACGGCGAGCGTGTGTGTGCTGCAGCCTGTAACCACTTTAGCGCCGAGCTTAATGATTTATCGTCAAGTGTGAAGTGGAGAAGAAACATGTGCGTTGATCTAGGCTTCTTCGCTCGCACGCGCGTAGACTGATATCTCGCGCCGTGTAAGTTTTTTTAGAATCAAGAGATTCCTTTGTGCTCAAAAAGAAAAAAACACATTTCCGAATCACCCGATTCAACTGAGAGAAGAAAAAAGACGAGTGCGAATATAGGGTCGGAGCCGTTTATTTTTTTCAAATTCTACAATGCACGTGTCGCTTGAGCAAACATTTCATTAGATTCGTTGATGTACTTATTGAGCAATATGCCAAAGCAAACATCTATTCATCTCGGGCGTTTTATTACAACGAGGCGACTGGAATATTAAACTCGATAATGACGCTTTGAAAATTTGTTAAACAAAGAGTTCAGTTTACGTGTTGTGAGAGGTAGTCATTTTTAATGAGACGAATATATTTATGGTGATTGATGAAGGGAAAAGAATCTAACTCCCACATAAGTAATACATTGATTACTATTTTATTGTTCTATCTTGCATTTAATAAATGTTGGGCCAAAACGCCATTGAAATTTCTCGGTTATTTACCAATACATATTTGACAAGTTCGAAAACGTCTTAGTGAGATTTTCAATAGTTATCGATATTTGAATTTTTATACGGATATATCATTCTTAATGAAATTGGTATTCTATTACACTTCAGAGTACGTTTGTTTTTATGTTATTCGGATAGCTAATGACATAATATTATTGTTTTTGTGATTGAAGCTTAATTACGATGAATCTTCACTTTTCCATAATCTACAATTCAATTTAATTATTTTCAAAAGTGAATTACGACGCCTCGAGGGAGCCAATCAGTCGGCAAAAAAAAATTATACGATGTTCCGTGTTTTTTTTGTTTCTTTCAAATCCTTTTTGCTGGTCTTATCGTGTGTCTGTTATAGAGGCGCTCCCCCTTTGGCCTCGCGAGATTAAACTCACTGCGTAGTATAGTTTGCACGTCGACTATATAACCTCAGCAGCACTAACATGTGTGCGCGCAAGTGAAACAAAGAGCGCGACTGTGTTCCGTTCTTCGGTGTTAAATATATATACACGCAATTTATGCCAAAGGCAGCCTCATCTCAAATCGTTTTAAACGTGTGGGATTTTAATGAACACTTGTTGCAAGTTCCTGCTCGAGGTAGTTTGTCGCAAAGTTCGGTGACCCATGTAAAAAAAATCATTTTGTTGGACTGTTATGCAAAACTGAATTTTTGTACAAACTATTTACAAAAACGAATAATTACGTTGGATAAAACTGGTTTTTCCAGTAGAAATGTGTTTCTTGTTCTTCCATGAATTTTTCATAATTCGCGCAATAAACGCATTCAAGAATAGCTTTCGTACACGGTTCGATTGGGACTTTACAAATTTACAAGGAGAAAAGCAATTTCATATGTATATAACAAATTTAATTTTGATAATTCTTATAATCAATTTCGAATAAAATAACACGTTATCTTATCGTGATCGTTATATCTGGCTGATATCATTATAGAAAGTTTGGCACGTGCGATCTTCGTCAGATTGAAAGTTATTGTACAAGTTTATCGAAACTTTCGTTTGAAAATTTATGTACACGAATCGCACTTGAATGTTGTATCGTTAAATCCATTCACAAACGATCGGAATTGTTCATAAAAAATATAATCTCCACTTGGATTTGTGTGGTGTATGAAATTGCAATTGAACAAAAAAAACGAAGTAGTATCCTGTGGTCATTAACGTAAATCATAATTAAACATTCAATTCTACGAACGACTCAAGTACGAAGGCAAATTCCCAGGGAATTTAAGTAGACTCGTAAAACATTCGCAGGCTCATCCATCAGACACGAGTTTCATTCTTATTTACGCCGGCATACAAAGCAGCCCACTAGTAATAATTCGCAACAAAAATGAAAAAAAAAAAGAAGGAAGCCTTACATAAGAGAGACAAATCTGCCGTATTATAAGAACCAAGTGGCGCAAAGCTGCGTGGATACTCGAGTCACGTAGCATCAAGTGCTTCATGTTTTCGCCTTGACACTCGGCGGACGATTCGACCGAAAAAAAACAAGAACTTTCGTTCTCTCGCCCCACCCCTGTTTTTTTCTTATCCTCCTTTTGCGCGTCCTCGCTAAAATATTTTAGCTTTCGCCAAATGTCACGGTTTTTTATTTTACAGATATATACTAAACACGAAAGACACTCGTAAAATATACAAATGTATTAGTGAGGACCTGCTGCTGCGCTTTTGTCGTTTCCAAGGTTGTCGATGTGAAATATCATTTTTGAATTCGAATTATACGGCAATCGCCTATATATGTATGTATATAATATTCATAGCGAGAGAGTTCGCGATTGTCGCTTGAATTAAAAGAACACGAGATGGAGTAGAGCATTCGCAAAAAAGCAAGAAAAGGAGAAAGAGTTTCACCAGAACGCCCACGCGAAGGAAAAAAACAAGGCTTTAAAAGTTTCACCTGACCAATTCTCTTGTATGCGAACACGCGCACGCGTATAACGTATGTGTGCGAGACGCCCAAAAAAGGCAGACAGGGGCCAAACCACACATGATTTCGAAAGAGGAGACAATGGTCGATACCAGTAGCTGACCATATTTAAGTGCCTTATTATTTTGGTTTTTTTGGGTCAGCGCGATCGCAAATTTCTTTCTGTTACTTTGGCGTTCTCCTTCTCGCAGCTTTCCACCTACAAACGTGAATCAACAAATTATTCGATTGACTGGAATATGCAAATGTTTTTCGTTACTAGCGAAGTTGACAGAGTTGCATTTGTATGCACGTTATTTTTTGTTGCTTACCGAGCGACGCATGATTACGAAGAAAATACGTTGAATTCGTTGAATGGATTGTTATGCGAATACGTAGGATTCAATGGCAGTCTTTGAGATCTTTTCATGAATCTTATTTGACGACCAGACACGTGTTGCCGCTACTCATTACCATATACTTCACGCTATTAGGGGCAAGTATATATACCGAGCGACACTAACATTTTCAGCATTGTTCTTTGCAAGCTGTTGAAATATTTTTTTCACTTGCTGATCAGTACGCGAACGAGGGAATTTGATTCGACCTGTACAGGGACTCTCGTTGAATAGTAACGATTTGTTAATATTATGACTAGATCAATCGTCTTGTGCTATTCCTGCCCACCCACCTCCTACCCGAAATTTGAGGAGTACAATATCATGCACGAATAAATCAACAACGTGCGACCATCATCGATAACATTTTATATTAGCATATCATTAGACGGATAATATCGAAAAATTGTATGAATGAATTTATTTGAAATGTATCACGTGCAATTAACGTGTTTTTCGCTTCACTAAAGTTTCTGCAAATATTTCATCGTCAAAGAATTCGCATCGTTTCATTTCTCATACACTTGAATGAAGCACATGTCAAAAATCAACTTGTATCGACACGGCAGATATCGCACGTTACCATTGCACCGC
This sequence comes from Chouioia cunea, assembly GCA_030064505.1. Classification (NCBI taxonomy): domain Eukaryota; kingdom Metazoa; phylum Arthropoda; class Insecta; order Hymenoptera; family Eulophidae; genus Chouioia; species Chouioia cunea. Next base: position 24,919,372 of record JAOPFQ010000002.1, read on the forward strand.
CAACGTAAAGTAACGATATTTTTTCAAAATCTTGTTAAGAATCTCAAAATGCCGCCATGCGAATTAATGAACCGAGAAAAATCGTCAAATGACAAATCTAACAAAGAGCACGCACACGCACACGAGCACAACTCCTTGATCCTCTGGTCTTCCCCCTTGTCCGAATGAAAACAGCGTAAAAACCTGACTACAGCCGTTTCGCGTTAAAAGCGCGTCACGGTGATTTATATCAAGGCGGCAAGAGAGCAAGCTGCTCGTTTTTTTCCAAGTGAAGCAAAAGCTCTCTATCTCCCCTTCTCTAATGCCTCTCTTTTCCCTTTTGCATTCACGATTGGCCAAGTGCCAAATACGCAGCGCTCGCGCCGATTTTCAATATTGTGACCGGTTTCTTCTCAGCGCGCGCGGAGGGAAAAAAAGGAATCTTTTGTCTTTACCATATTTTTTGGGAAAAGTTGCGCTGAGGTCGTTGAGGTTTTTTAAAGCTTGTCTTTCCTTTGAGAGTGATACGTTTTTTTGTGTACTCTCTGTTCATTTTTTCGCGAGGGAACAAAGAGCTGTGTTTCTCTCGACGCGTTGTAGCATTCACTCGCGATACGCTAATTCTCTGTGTAGGCAGTGATACATTGATTTGGAAAGAACAAACGATTCACAATTGAGTTAATGCTTTTTTTGTACGTGAACGTTTCGGTAAAAGAAAGATGATTGCAATCTTCTCATCGTACGACAACCTTTAGATAATGTAATCGATCGAGAGTAAGAGTGAACCGAAACGCGTTATGACTTCATTACGATTTTAGACAACGTTTTCACGATAAGTGATTGATTTTTTTCTTTAATAATCCGTCCTACAATCAGATTGCCGGTATCTCACTAATATCAAACTACCAAGCTAGCCATCTGCGGACAAACATTCCAACAATTTTTTACACGTTTGAAAACAAGCAACCGATAATCGTTCGAACGATATATCCAATGCGTGTTACTCGAGGGAATCCTTGTCGTTCGAACAATTTTCAATAAACCTCGGAGATTCTACGTAGCAGTTAACTGCGTATTAACGCTATACTGCCGCCTGAACCGCAAGAGCGATTAACGCGCATACCCAGCAGCGCTAACGACATGTCGGCCAGTGTGTAGAAAACCAACAAACAAATGTCACAATCGTGATCTACATCCAAATGTATCTCGTTTCAAATTTGACTTATGAATATTAATTACAGTTTTTTTGCAAATGACCATTGCACGCAGAAGCAAAGAATTCTTTTTCCCTCGTGGCCGTGATTATAGTTGCAGTCAATTTTTGTTACGTGTGTTTGCAGTCTAATTTGACATTCCAATGTCAGGCACATTTAACATCCGGCTTCGTGTGAGCCATTTTTACGAGGTTATTGTTCCGAAGGCTAATGCGATGCGTCGATGTAAGTACATTATGGGTTTGTCAATCTTCATCTTCTTAGTTGCTGCGCCTCGACCCGCAGCATCTCTTGCGTACGGTGCACGTGGAACGAGGTGTGAGATGCAGATGATTAGTTCTTAGAAGATGCATTAATAAAACCTGGGCTTCTCGCGTTCGTGTACCATGTCGTCCAATCAATGATCAAGGAACCTTGAATACTACTTGAGATACTAATCAACTTTTATTTTGCAAGCGCTTTTTTTTACCAAACGAATTTACGGGTTTACGCTACGTTTGAATGTTATCGAGCTAGCCCCTTAGGCTTTTGGGCGCAACGCAATAAAGAAAAATATTTTGAACGAGTGTTTTTAGAAAGGCCTTGCCAATACAATTAAAATCCACGCGTTAATTCATTCAAGTCTACTATTTCAGTCAATAAAACCGGTCTAGACATTTAAAGATCGCCGCTGTATTTTTAAGCCCTCTTTTGAAGCACTCGAGAATACAAAACTGTTCGGTAACCGGATTCCAAAATTAACCTAAAATTAACAAATTATGTCCGTTCGATTGACTTGTGCATTAATAAAACTGCAGCTCATTCTCGACTTAATTCTACATACGAAAGTAGAAATTGAAATGTTTATCGGCGTTTCTTTTTTTTTTTTTTTTTTTCAAGAACCCTGTTATCAGAGCTATTCGACATTTGGAGATTTGGCGATCGAAAAAAATGCCCAGTTATATTTAAAAGAGAAAAGATAACAAGAGCGTCGCTATAATTTAGTAAGATGTAATTAACGGCATCATTTACTATAAAAAGCACGATGACTCAAGCCACAAAAATAATTTTTCCTTCGTTACCGATCAATCGGTCGTATCGCACATCCGGTACTTTTTATCGCGAAAACCTTCGATCGACACGAGCCAATCAATATTACAATTACGTAAACTTTCTTGAGCTAATCGTCGAATAAAACGCGTCGTCGACGTCGTCGTCGACTCGAAAAGCGTCACAATACGATAAAATACAAACGTTCTCGGTGTTTTTTTCCGGGTTGGCGCGCGTAAGAAAATCTTGACGTAGCCATACGAAGCAACAGGTGCCTATATATAAACACAATTCCACGTGTCTTTCGACGCCTCTCGATTAAAAATGAAATCATGTGACGGCATTGGAGAGGAGGCGTCGCAATGTCTAGTCCACAACAGGCCTGATAAATGAGTGGCGTCAGTGTATGCGCGATCGAGCGATTTGTCGTAACATTTTGCCGTAAGAATTTCGAATCGATGTGCCGCGATCGATTGATTTAGCTGGCAGTTACACGCTCGCGCACACTCGCGCATATTGTTATCTCTGAGAGAGTGCGGGATTGAATTGTTCGTCCGATGTCTGTGTATTTGTATCTTGATCCAAGAGTCAAGTTTGAAATTCAATCCGTTGGGTAATCGACGGAATTTAAATATATCTGAATTTTGTGTATCGGTATTCTTTTGCCACCGTGTTGTGATGTTTATCAATCGCTGAGGAGATATACCTCGCTAATTGACATCGGCAGAAATTCACTCGTAAGGTACGATTTAAATTGTTTGGCTGCTCTTTGCGGAGGAATTGCCTTCGGCTCTTACTGGTGACAAGAGTACAATTTGCAAAAGCCGTGTTCTAAGTAAGAACACATGATAATTGGAATGTGACCTTGACATACTTTCAATAGCACTGTGTAAATGGAATCTAACCGTTCGTGCAGTTTATTGCACAAAAACTAGTTGCGCTTATTTAACAGTAGACATTACATCTATGCGGTTAGTCTTTCAAAAATATGCAAACATTAGTATTATTCTTCATTCGTTTCGCAAGTGAGTGCAGCGACAATCTCGTAGTTAGTTGCAAAAAAAGATAACAAGGTAGAGCTATGCTAAATATATTAAAATTAAAGCCAACTATGTTAGAGTTGGCGCAAAAACGCACATACTTGCACGAGAGAGAAAAAAGAGCTGCTCGCGTTCAAATATTCAAGAATAACGCCGGAAAATCACACTATCGCAACACGACAGAAGGAAGAACAAAGCGGTATCGTCGATTGCGAAAAGTCCGTTGCGATAAATCGTTAACTCGTTACTGGAGAACCGCCACGAGAGGACAAATAAAAAAAAGAGAACGAATAGAATAATAATAATAAGAGCACGCACGTAAGAGTGTATAGCAAGAGAGGATACAAGGGGGAAAAACACAAAGACCACAGCAAGATAAGAGCGATGCGATGTTGGCTCAGGTGCCGAAGCCGGGGACATGTTTCCCTCCTCTCTTGTGTCTTTATTCCTTTGTTCTGCGCGTTCTGCGCGTTCAGTGCGTATTATAGCCTTTTTCCGCGTTCATGTCTCTCTCTCTCTCTCTCTCTCTCGCTCTGTGCTCCCTACTCTTTTTGCCGTCTCGTCTTTCATTTTCCCCATTTTCCAGTATGCCGCCTTCTAACACTCTGGAAATACATGTTTAGATGGACGGGGACTTGACAGGATGGATCGGCTAAAGCGCAAACATCGCTAATGTGCCTTTTAAAAATCCAACCTCTGTTACACGAGAGCAGCTTTATGACTTACTACACGCTTTGTTCTTTCAGCGGATGTACTCGACTTTTTTGTTCTTTTACTATCTACGTTCGAAGATTACTCCTTATACTTGGTCTTTTAATCTATATACCTGTACCGTTATCTTTCTAAAAGGATGATTTTTAAAATAACACGATAAATGTAGGTCACCGTTTGAAGTATTATTTGAGAAATAGATGGTTGGACACGATATAGAATACTCTTCAAAAGGAGTCGTACGTTTGAAATGCACAAGTGGATTATTTGAAGAGAGGATCGACAGGTAATATTGAAATAACAATCGGAATACGAATGAAAATATTATTACTTGTTTTTTTTTCTGCTGCATATTTTACAAATGATTTGCTTGAGATGTTTTCGGAATAGTTTTGTTTTCCATTTTCCATTATTGATAAAAAGTTACGTTTATGTTTAATTCCAAAAATAAAAGACGATAGTTGCAATCTTAATTGAAACTAAAACTGGCAAAGGAAACAGGAAGATAAAAGCATTAATCAATAAATCGAATTCGCGTGTGATGTAACGTTGATATCAATTGAAACGTTAATTCAAGAAAAATATAAGTCCGTACTGACCTTCAAAGTTTACCGTTAACTTTTTCTCACCGCAGAGAAAAAAAATCCTCTCTCTGCTTCGTACCGCTATCAAACAAAAATCAAGAAGTGATTTTCCATGGCAATGATGTACACAAAGATCGACCGTGAACGAAGCAGCACAAGGTTTCAGCAACGAACAATATGAAACCACAACATTTGCACGTGAATTAGATATTACAACGGGTCGTTGATCATTCCACCTCATCATAACGATTCATGTATATATCTTTTTGCGCAGAGAACCTTCAAAGCGTTGTTATACTAACAAAGTTCTCACGCGGCACCCACGCGTCAGCACTATGAGGAAAAGCCACCGCCGTCACTGGAATCCAACGCGACTTCAAGGATAATTGCGTTCGCAGAGTATTATATGGGCGGAATCTAGGTGGTATGTTGGCGGTAAACAAGTTCCTTGGAGGAAAAGCTCACGAGCGAGCGCGGCTACTTTGATTGACTACTATGCTTATGCTCATTTCCATAGCTATATTTTGATAGATAACCGTTTTGTTCTTCTGATTAATGCGCTTGATGCATTTTATGCGACGAGTGACCCTAGTGTATTAACAATATTTCTCATTGTCGTAGGGTATTATTAAATAAGACTCATTGTACAGTTTCTTCTTTTCCTTCATCAGAACAATCACAGTTTCGGATGATTTTTCAGTTTTATTCAACGATTCAACGGATAGTGTTTATAAACATTGCCATTGTTTATAACCGACTGTTTATTCGCTGCTCATTGAAACTAAACTATTCAAGATTCGGATATTATTCTTCCTTGTATAACTTTTAAAAATTGTTTCATTCCTTAACTATGCAAATTTATTCGTAAAAATATTGGTTGTTTAGAAAAAAAGCTTACATAATTAACTTATTCATAAAAACAACATTTACATGTATAGCAACCAATGCAAGAAACATGTCCACAGACATGCACAACGTTGTTTGTTGTACATTTAAAAAATCGAAGGACATTATAGACGCAGTTACAACGCTAATGACGCGCCAATCTGGAGAAAAATTGTTCACACTGATGGCACTTCCGGCAGCTTAAAAATTGGAACTTGTTTTCTTCCAGAGTTGTTTTTTACAAGAGTTTCGAAGGCTACGAGCGGAAACGCTGAGAATCTTGCGATGAAGAGACAGATACGATGGTTTAACTGTGTGGAGGACGACGTTAAAAAAATTTTAATGCCGTTTCATTGAGAATTTTCTGGGATTGTTACGACACTTACGTTTCAAATGATGCTCGAACAAGACAATAGAATTGCTCTACGGAAATTTCGAGAGATCATAATGAAATTGTACGATTGCTTTGTTAAACGAAGGTTTCGTCGTTTCGCTCAGTTTTTGTACGCGACATATACGTAAGTGACTTTAACGACGTTGTTGAGAATACAGTCGTTAATTTTTTTGTATTTGTCGATATCAACGAGATTTCTCTTTGGTCGCTAAGTTAAACAACATTTCTTTAAATCTCGAAACAGTAATTCGCTTCTTAAGTCGCGAAAAATTGCATAACCTAAAGAAGATTTACGTGACATCAAGGTAATTTTTTAAGCATCACTTTTTATCAAAAGCAAACAAAAACTTGTTCAAAGCCATTCCAGAACAAAAAAAAAGTCAAAGTATCTTTGAGTCTATTTTCTCTGGCCTTCTAGAACAAACACAAAAGTGATAAATCACTGAACTTTGACAAAACATCGAAAGACACAAAATATCAAAATTCTCGAGCTTCCGGATAACCGATATTTTTCCGATTTCACTGTGAGTCGCGTAAGTGACGCAACGGAGAAAAGAGAAAGTCGTGTAATAGTAATTCGCGGATATGCACATTGTATTAGACATCTCACGGGAAGAACGCGTCCCATTTGGAGGGCTGCCAGTACCAGCGATAGAAGAGAAATTCGGAGCGGAAGCAAGCTCTGGATTTTCAGATTGCGTAACGTTGTCGAGCTTTTTCAACGGCTTACGAACAATGACCAACGGTTTTGACGGTATCAAAACATTCGATGCGGATTCTTTGCTAAGATCAAAGAAATACTTTTGACCGTTGACTCGCATGTTAAAATAGAACAACGAATTTTCGCACTAGGCTATTTAATTCGTGACACGATCTAGTATCAGTGATATTAATGTAAATACGAACGTATGTCTTGATTTTGAATCTTTTGCGAACGATTGGACTTTGCAAACGTTAAAATACGCAACACACTATAGTGCGATCGATCACCGTTTCCGATCGGACGATTGGCCATCTTGTTAATAATCCATTGGCATATAGGTGTTCATTGCTCGTTATCTATAAATAAAGTGTACGTGCTCGTTATTTACAACGACCCATTGCGGAGAATATACCGAAATCTTATTGCGAGAAGCAATATTGTCAAAACAGATACAACAATCGTTTCTTTGAAATAAATGGATACTCACAAATATGAATGGTATCTTTGCGATGAAAGAAGAAAAAAAGAACAAACGCAAGACTGGTACAAACGTATACGAACGTTGTTTTAGTTCGTTGCACGCCGCGAACGTGACTCGAAATCAAAATTCCTCGATAAACTCTTGGAGCTTCGCAAGTCTCCGCATACATATTATTATTCTTTTAGAATGTACACAACAGAAGAAGAAAAAAGACTCTGCGCGACAGTTCACTATCTTTTCATACTTGCTTTTGTTCGATAGAACACGTCGTATTTTTTTTTATAGTCAAAGGTATGACCTATTATTGGAAAAAATAACTGTACAATCGACTTTGCTTATTCTCTCAGCGTCTCTAAGTCGTAATGACGAATGGAAGTAAAAAAAAAACAATTTTATCGTTATAATTCACGTAAAAAGGTTTCTTTGCGCGAGTGCGTCACCTTATTTTAAGCTTAATTATCATAATTCGTCACGTAAACGAAGTACATAAATTTGCTACCCCAATCAATTTACTCAGCACTTAGGATTTTTGGCTCGGCGCACAAGCAACGAGGAAAATTTAGCCAACGTGGTTTTCGGCAACTGTTACAACTCGGCCTGCTGTATAATTTTACCCAGACCGTAAACAGTTGTTACGTGATCTCAAAACTTTTAAAGCTCGCCTGAGAACCATTTATTCTTTTTCTTTTTCTCTTTAACGTAAACAACATTCATTTTCGTAAGAAAAATAAATGTTTGTTCCAAAAAGCAAAGGCGATTTCTTCCCTGAACCGCAATTTCAAATATAGATCTGCGGATTAAAAGCTTGCAAGATTATTCCGTTTGACCCCCCGCGCGCGATATGCAGTGTTATCGAGGACAATAATGCAACGCGAAAGGAAAAAAAGAGACACGGAGACACAGAAAAGTCGTCTCCTCTCTTTCGATAAGGCGATTACGCAACATGCGAACAGTTTGTCGAACGCGCCAGTGGAAACAAAGGTGAGACCCGTCGCTTCTATTTCTCTCTCTCTCTCTATCTATCCTATCTCCGTCAGGCTTTCAAGCTGCTTCCTGTTGACCGCCATCGCCTACGCTTTTGAAGACGCGACGTATATCGACTCCCGGAGAAAGATCATCCGCACACCCCTCCCTGCCGGAAGTTTATTATTCTCTTAGTTTTCACAATCACTCTCGCTCGTTGTGTGGCTTTGATCAAATATATTTCGCTTGTCATTTGTTATTCCAACGAAAATGGATAGTTAATTTTTCCTGAAATAAATTGCAGAATATGCTACTATTCGATAACCGTTTCTTTTGCGAGCTTTTGAGAATTATTTCGTTGTATCACATTATTTCAAGCATAAACGAATCTATTCGCTGTTTCGAATGGTTACAAGTCATCTTACTAGCAAAAATTCACTGCGAAAACACAGGATTTCAAAATTATTTGATCTTTTATAGTCACTGTACAAACGAAACTAAACTCTGATCTCTATTACTACTGATTTTTTATAAAATACTTGTCAAAAATTTGTCGAAAAAGCGTTTAAATATTCACGATAAAAGGCAAGTTATAAAGAGAATATTCACATTTGCAATTGGCATCTCGCGCAGTATTCCAGGAATCGCTTAGAGAAAAACGAGCGCATCTCGCATTTCTCTGGTCTTTCTCTCTCTCTCTCTCCCGCTCTCTCGGTTAGCGATACGAAAATAGAAGACGCTCCGCTCGGATTACAAGCCGTGCGACCCGACTGAGGCTTCGATAATCCGGGCGATTGTTTACTTTTTCGAGCGCGCGCGCGTGTGTGTGTCTACGCGTGTATGCCATTTCCGAAAGATTGAATGTGTGCGTATGAAACCAACGAGGAAAATTGTTAACTTTGCCACGTTTACTTTGAGCTTTCGAGGTTGTTGCACTTGCAATCGTGATATCGAGGATTAGACGCGTACGATTTTTGCGCAAAATGCATTGTGCGCATAAAGAAGAGATTGTTTTTATACTTGTTTGATAATTTTTGAAATAGATTTAACATTTTTTCCGGTTAGATCGAATATACACGTTTATTCAAACGTCTATGAAGTTTGACCGGTTGGGCAATTATCGAGAAATATAATTTTATCGAGCGAAACGATTATTGAACTACTTCCGAAGAACTGGTTAATCAAATAGAAATAAATTAAAACTGGATAGTCGAATAAATTCCAAAAAATCAAATTTTCTCACGTGAGAAAATTGCAAGGAAACAGACCTGATGGCAGTTGAAAAATTACAGTTGAAGCTCTACTTTATTCGCTAATTCTAACAGAAAGCAAAACCCTGAAATTCTAGAAACATTCAAACATCGACCTTGACATATTGAAAGTATATTTGTAACCAGCGACATTCCAGAGATTAACAATACACGAAGTTGACGGTATGCGAGGGCGAACATTAATTTATATCTTCGAACGCTGCACTCTTTCGTCAAAACACAGGAGTACGACAGAGAAAAAGAAGCTCGCGAACGCACACTGTTATATCTCGTAGCTAGCGTCCCCGTCGCACGTGCCGTCTCGTCGACGTACGATAATTTCGGAGAGCTGAATGTCACGTACCAGCGCTGCTCTTTCTCTCTTATCGTTTGCTCGTGTCTCTCTGTGTTGTTGGTGCGTATTTGTATATACGCAAAAGCTAAGACGTTGCACTGCTTCAACGACACCGAGTAGACAAAAAAACAATTAAAATGACTCGGTCGTCAAGTATTTTTAATCTCGCATTTTTTTTCTTTGGGCAAATTGAACGAAAAGCTTTTTATACGAACTGCGATTGGTTGTCAAAGTTCGGTGAACTGTTTTGTTTAATGAAAGTTCTCTCTTACATGCGAATAATACGAAAGATTGGCGCGTTTTCCACAAGTCTGTACCGAGAAATATGAATTTATCGATTCAAGTGCGCGTCTGTAAAAGCTATGTGTTATGTCGGAACATTTATATTTATTTTTACTTAAAGCAAATAAATACGTCACTGTCGAAAAATCACGATTAAACAGTTTCGAGTACGCGTGTCAAAGACTCCACTATGGCTATCTCTTTCACCCCAAAAGCAAAGCAAACGTCTTAACATTTTTGACGTATGCCGACTGGTCAAAATGAGTTTGATTGATTTTATCAAAAATCAAAATCAGAAAGTAAATACTTTTTCTTTCGTCGTTCACACACCGCTTCGAGCATCGAGAAGATATATTTCAATAATTGACACTCGAGCATCGACAAACTGTCCCCCATCTTTCTTTTTCAAACCAATTTCCACCCTCTCACGTGCAAGAAAAACAAGCTCGAAGACAAGCCGATATCATCGTCATCAAGATTTATTTCTGCGCAAAAAGTCACGAGCAATTGACTGGCCAAATGAAATTTCAAGCGTCATTAAACCTCCAACTGGAAATCCATGGGAAAGGGCGCGCGATATATATCAGAAAAGAATGTAGTCGTAAATTTAGAAAAGCTCGCTTCACTCGATTCTCAATTCTATGCCTCTTCTTCTCCGCGAGGCGCCAAATGTCGCTTATCTTTTTTGTGCCACTTTGCTTCTCTGCTATCATGCTCTCTTCCTCTTTTTCTTATGCGTATTTTTACTCACAAGAGAGACGACTCTTTTATAGCGCTGCTCCACTGTCCTCCAGGATTTCCGCCATTCTCGCGTACAAACGCGAAAAACTGTTGGTTTTTCGTTTGATCTTTTTTTTATTTCGCTCTTTAGTCGGTTACTTTGCCGATGTCGTGTAATTTAGCAGCAATTATCTGCGCGTCAACGCGTCCAAAAATATTGTTCCAGTTGACCTCGAACGCTTTCAAGTTATTTACTTTTCAATTAATTAAATATCAAGCTAGTTATGGAATTGTTTGTTTCAGTTTTAATTACAAGGGTCTATAAAAGCCCCACGCACGTATAAACGTTGGCATAATTCCAGTGGGGTATAACCCGCTTCAATGTCAGGATAATTATATCCGCCGTGGATATTTTTAACGGCGATCGAGGCCAATGTAACGCTTCAATTATTCTCTCTCGCTTACTTGTATGGTTCAACTTTGGCCACGTTTCTTTTGATTCGTGAATGCAAAGCAAGCAATTGTCTTTGTTGATTGCAATGCAGCAAAATTAATACGTGCGCACTTTCTCTCGAGATAACCTTATTGCAAAAGGAAAACACAACGAAAGCATTGACATTTAGACAAATAAACTCAGGTTTATCCGTATAAAACAATTAATCCGTCAAATTTTTGAGAGACAGGCTAAAACGACCCTTAATCATAATCATAAGATCAACACTTCTGTATTACTCATTCAGCTCGTGTCCCTCATAATTTACATTCTTGCTGTCCCTCCAATTTAAAAGCCTTCATCCTACCCTCCTACACCTCCCCTCCCCCTCTTAACAATTAATAAAAGGAGATGAGAAAAATAGGTACAACTTGTGCGTTACGCGCGAACAAATATTCGCGATAATTAATGGAGTTATTTGAAAAAGCTCGTCAAGTTGACTCTGACGGATGTCGTGTCACGCTAGAATGACTCTCGAACAAATGCGTCTGGAGAAAACAGAGAATGAGAAAAGACCAAGACGAATTGTGAATCTGCCCAGGCCTATCTCGGCCAAATCTCATTCAATGGTTATACGTGTGAGTAACTGTACGGTATATGTGATTTAACGAGGGTGCACGTAGAATCGAACGGATTCGGTGGCGGCGATATACACTTTTTGAATTCAATTATAAATCAATATTTGACCACGAGAAATTGTAAGGTGCTAATCGATGAATTTCAAACATATATTAACAAAGTAGAATAAACGTTGAAACTATAATGGATGGACGGACGACATTTGCACAATAAAGCCCAAAACAGTAATTGTACAATCGATGATCACAAAGTCTCTAATCGAGTCGATATGCTCTCGAGGATAACGCATATAAGTAATAGCAATCAATCGTGCCAACAATATTTATCTATAATACGTAAAGCGATATGAAAGATTGATCAGTCCAAAGGACCTGAAGCATCGCGCAAAATCAAATCAATCATCGTTCTCAACCTCTCTCTCTCTCTCTCTAGTTCTCGGTGCAACGAAAATCAGTCTTCTGCCGAAGATCAGTGAAGCATATCACGGGAAAAGTCGTATATATCTCCCACGTCCCCTCTCATCAGCAATTCAATCGCCAAAAAGTTTTACGAGCTACACAACCACTCCCCGCTAGTCTTTGCATCATTAATTTTTTATGCTCGGCAACAACGACGAGTAATGCCTACAGTTTCACGTATATACGTGTGCACAGGGGAAAAAAAGCTCAACTCTCATTCTCCGCCATTAATCAAAGCTGCTCTACGAGAGACGGAAGAAGACCCGTCGGAAGAAGCTTTTGTGTTCGTCGATCTTACTTTTCCCTTTTGTGTAACGCCGGGAGAGAAAACTGATGGACGTGTGTGCATCCCGCGGTAATGCCCGTATATATCAGGGATAATACGTGAAATCATAGCTTGGGAAAATTGACTCTATATACGTGAGTCGCAAGATTTTTTGTATTAGGATCCTCTTATTGTAATACGAGATTGAACGAATGATGTTACAAAATTAGCTTGTATCACTGGCTTACAAACGATATACCGAACGAATGGGATCACCTGTATATTATGCACAACGAAACTCGCTAGTCAACGAATTCTCAATGAGTATGTTTCGAATGTGCTCAGCATTGGTTGAAAAATATATTTGGCATACAGCTGAGACCGTAGACTAACCAAGAGATTCCGTATGCTATAAAAATGATTGCCAAGAAAAGTCTCCTATAAAGTTTCAAGTTTACTTCGTAGTGTCAAGTTTATTTACGATCATCGGAACAAAGACTTGATGTGCCGGAACGTGGCAATACGTGTCATTGTATATACTTCTGGGACTGTCCCGCCCGCTGTATGTCGTGGATGCGTCTCAAGCGTAATTCCCAATAACTTGGCGCAAAGCCCTAAGTTTCGATATAAAAGAGCTTGGGATTTTACCCACAAAACGCAGTGAGAATTTGACTACAATCATGGGTAGTTCACTGCACAGGAATATGTTGACCTTGTATGGCGCGTGTTTTCTTGTACATTTTGTTGGCGTTGTCGTAGGAGTACCATATGAAGGTAATTGCCTTGAGACACTGCATACCTTTCCTTCCAGAGTTTGTTGTGTGCAAAACTTACCGTTGCATGATTTCTAAATAAATCCGATATTTTCAGCATTCTCTCGAGTTTTCTGCGAAGTTAACGGAAAATTCTATCGCGAAGGAGAATACTTTGCTTCGTCGAATAACCCTGACTTGTTATGCCAATGCCAACGTGGTTATACCGGTACAACAGACTATAGAAATGCTTCCGTTTTCCACGTGTTAAAATGGTATCCTCGACTGGTTATTCTTTCATTTTTTTCAGGAATAGATGATGTACTACCGTATTGCCGTTCTGTAAAACACGACAATTCTAGCGATGACAATAATTCCGAATCAATGGATGACTGCGTCCTCATAACTACGAATAATGAATCGCCAAAGTATACTCATTATACCGAGCTATATAGATGTCGTAAGTGACAAGAACATTCCTTTGTGAATTGTCGTAGATATTTGTTGACAGAAATGAATTTAATTTTGTGGAATTTTATGAAAAAAAATCGTTGTTTTAGCGAGTGATAAGGCTATTATACCAATTTCCATGAGCGATAATTTAAGACTTGCAAGAGATGGTAAGAGTAGCCAACAGTTTTTCACTCAGGGAAAACGTTCGTTCTAATTTGATCGACATTTTTCTTCGTTTCAGAGAGGTCTGCGTGCACTTTTGGTAAAAAAATGTTGGGCATTGGAGATTTGTTTTATCACACAATGATTAATGATACTAGAAACTGCGTAAAATGCACATGTGAGCAACCACCAAAGCCAACGTGCGTAAGACCTCCTAATTGTCCTTTAGTTCATTTAGGATAATATTACAAACGTCAAATACCTTGCAAGCTGATTTCAGATAGAATTTTATACAGAAATCTATGTATTATGTATTTACTTGATGTATCTCGAATTTAAACAAGATTGTGAAAAGTTTAATAAAACAAAAGTTTAACGTGTTTTAACTTATTACAACGTGTTTCATACCGTACGTGTTCAATATTCGACTTAAATCGAACATTATCTCTTTGACCATTCTCGCTAAATGACACAGAACAACATGATTAGTTCAAGAAAAATAATATTTCAACCGTACTCAAACAAGTAATAAACGTAATAATTTATTCGCATTAGCTTCTTGAACGTTTGTTGCAGTTTATGGTCTTTGTATTACCTCCCTAAAAAATCGAGTAATGCGTAACAGCAACTCAAACAGCCGTCGTCAAATGAATATTCATTCAGCTAATTAAACGCGTTGGCAACAACAGAATATCTAAGCGAACGAGGCAAAAAAGCGAGAAAAGCATAGGTAGATGTGAGCAAAAGCGAACGAACAAACCCTCTGGTGCACCTAAGAATTTCACGTTACGAGTGAGAGGGGTGCACACACGCACGTATATAATATACATCGATCGTGTGTACATACATGATGCGTGCCGCACGTATCCTACTACACTACTTGCCAAGAAGCACGAGGGAGTTGTGCAAAGGCTAACGGCGAGGGGGTGCGACTGCAGGTACAGAGGTAGAGAGACAAAGGGACGGCCTATTGTTTATTCAACGAGGCGGCTGCTTTGGCTTTTAACGTTTTAGTTTCCTTTTTATATAGGATTGTTTGCCAATTTATGTGTGTTTTATTTGAACTTTCTGCCTATAACTGTCTTTTAAGACGAATACCGTTTAATTTATTCGGATAGTTTTATTGGTGGATGTACGAACAATGCGTGCAAACTGATATTTTTAACTAATCTCGTAGATGCTTTAATAATTAATATTTTCATCGATAAATGTACAAATTATAAATTTTAAGTTTTTCGTCCGAGTTCACTGGATTATCCGATTGGATTCGAATGCATACTTGGGAAATGTGTGTCTCGCGTTCTTTAATTTTTATACATTTATGTGTTTGATGCTATTCAATTCGAAGACACTAATATAAAAGTTTATATTTCGCCACACCATTCACAAGTTCAATAAAATATCCCTAAACGACAGCATTGGTTTAATGTGACAGAACATTCTAATTCTGATGAAAGATAGTTCCTAGATTTGATTTACTCAATGAATAAAATCAGATCTCTCGATAAAATTCAGCAATAAATCAGAAGATTCGTGAGATTACAAGCCAAAACTCCCATATACACCCATAACTCGCAAGTATCTATAGATAAATCGACAATTTTTCAGCGATTTCACAAGCCATGCAACGAGCATCTCTCTCAGTTCAGGGGAAAAAAGTGTACTGTATATCTACTGACCCTTCACTTATACTGTCCCCCATATCCACATTTCTCTGTTTTCCCAGCTTTTGCGCGCGCCCGCGCCCATGCACGTGGCACGTCGAGTCGTCTAGGAAGTTTTTCCAGATAGATCGAATCCGGAAGAGCGCGCGCTTTTGTCCCTTTTGATTTCATTTGCTACTGGCGTATATATATCGTACGCCTATTCCGTGATTTATCTGGCCCGTGCCTTTGCCTTATGGATTCTCCCTTTTTCTTTCCTCTTTTTTTTCTGCCTTTCCTTTAGTGGGAGATTCTCCGCACAAATCACACGGCCACTGATACAAGGGCCAAAATTGTCTTTTGCGAGCGCGGGTGTAAGTAGGCGCACGCGTGCATTTCGGCTTTTTTCTCGCTCACACACGCTCTCTCTCTCTCTCTCTCCTTTTTATGGGCTTCCCCGCGGAGCTCTCGCTTATCGATGATTTATTTTCGCCGAGGAGAGTCGCTTGATTAATGAGCTTTTTATCATTTCTTTTTTGCTCGTCGCTGCTCGTTACAATCCTCGGCTGGAAAGTGTTTCGTAGAAAATTTCAATGTGAATGTAGCTTTGTTGTACCTGGGTTTTTTTTAATTTATTGAACACAATTAATATACCGAAAGCTTATAGATAACACGAATAAAATATAAATATACGAGAAACGTTGCTTGTTGCTTGTTACGTAGATTTAAATCAGCTTGAATAAACTCCGACGAGGAAGTTTGGACCGAGCTACATCAGCAGAATTTATAGTTGCCAGAAAACTATAACCCAGAGGATACGGCAAGAGAGTGTGGCCGCATCACCACGAGGAATTGAGTGGACAATGTCTTTTTCGCTATAAAACAGAGCAAAAAGTGTAAGCCAGCGTGAGCCATTCAGGGTACAAAGAGACAACAGCGGAAACCTAAGAGTTACTTCAAATTCCAAAAACCAATCTTATAACTTTGTCATATCTGCAATCATCATATTGAATTTGCGGTAGTAATATTATTAACGGCGTTACATAGTTCCAAAAAATTGTATTCGATATTGGAACGAATTATACATATATTTATTTATTTATTCATTTCAGCTTATTAACGTGGATCGTACATGGATTGAGTTGATCGCACATTTTCCCTTAATTCTATATCGCGATCTTGTTACGATATTTACTAGTTTTTAATCTATCGCGTTTATTTTGCCGGTTTTCACAACATTACATATTGTAATTAACGATATTACACTATTATTAATTGTAACATTCACTTAATCTCGTGACTAAAGAGCGTTTTCACTCAACAACTGTTATTATTCTTTTCGTAAAACCACAATACATCTTGTGCCGAAAATCCGATAACCTTGAAACATAGTATACCTCAAACCTACCTTAAAATAAAGTCCCTCGATAACGTTGAAAGTCTTTAAACAGCAATCGATTTCAAATTAGACTGGAAACGGTACACCGACAATAGAAAGAAAAGAAAAAGAAAAAGTGAGGGGGAAAACGCGCAAAGATTTACGAGTCGCTCCAGCCGATAAAAATCTTTTCGAGAACGAGACACTTCCACGCTCCTTATGAATACATCTTGCACGATATGACTATAATATTCACCGCCAGTATTTTCTCTGACTGCGCGAAATTTTGCCGCGTCACGTGTACTTTCCGGCTTCTTTTGTAATATATATTCGCCACTGTATATTTTTCGCCTTTATCCCAAACGCCGACCCTTCTCGTGTATACGTTTCAATTTGTTATCGTAAAGGCGAATGGAAATCCCTCTCCATCTCCCTCTCAATGCTTATCTTCATTATGAATGATTAATTAATGTTTTTTATTAGAAACTGAATCAATAGACGAGAGGGATCGATTAATACAAATAATCTGCATTATAATTGTTATCTTAGTACTACATTGTTGAATAAACCTAATACTTTTCTGAATGTGAATTGTTTTTTCCGTACCTGCGTGAGATCTATCTTTTGCTAGAATGAGTGCCTAAAAATTATTGTTACAATAACAAATATCCGTGGTAATTTGATCGCGAGATTAAACATTTTGACTTGTCATAATATCTTTGAAAAAAAATATTAGCGCCACTGAAATAATCAATTTCTAACCAATTATTTTACTTGCTTTTTCGATACGATCGTATTAAGACGTGAAAATTGGTATTCTACATCTGAAATGGCTGAATTCAACAGTTAATAAAGAGAAGAGATAAAGTGAAAAGTTACTTTCGTCATAATGCAATCAAACGACCCTTTCACTACAGCAATGACAGTTATCCCGAATAATTACTCACCTTACAGCACCCAAATTCTAAAAAGGAAGGAATTGAATAGAGCCAACAACATGTATAATCCATGCAAATAATCACAGGGGAGAAGAGAGGAAACAACCCTTCAAAACCAAACTCAATAGGCTTAAAAGTTCAGCTCGTTCGTACGGCAACTCGACCGCATTATTATTACATCGGAAAGGAAGCTCTCAATGAGCTAATACCGTATAATTTCCGCAGCCCCATCTCCGATGCCTCTGCAAAATAAAATTCATCTCTCCTCCTCTCTTCCCCTCTATACATATATATATGGTCATATGGCACGAAACATATATAAAATTGCGCGACTATCTGTTGGCTGCCATCGATGTGCCCGCGATAAGGTAAACGAGCGCACACACACGCGCGCACATAAACACGAAGGGGAGAGTCGCGCAGACGTGGCGCCAGGCGTCGCGACGCCCAGACTACCAGGGGCCAAATAAGACAGGGAGAGAGAGAGAGAGAGAGAGAGAGTAAGCGCTGACCGTGAACCAGAAGCCAAAGCTTAACTTTCTTTGGATGCTTGCTTAGTTCGTCTTTTTGGCGCGTACACTTTCTCTTCCTCTCTCTCTCTCTCTCTCTCTCTCCCTCTTTGTCTTTTCACTTTCGCGCGAGCGAAAGGGGTTTACTTCAGTTTGATAAGGATTTGAATTTTTGTATGAAGTTGGAAAGACAAATGATCTTTTTTCCTTTCACAAATTTCGTTATTTGGCTTTTCGTTTATGTTCGAACTAACAAACAATACAAGTTTTGGTTAAAAAAAAGTGTATTACTATAGAGATTGCTAAATAATTTTCTTTACAAAAGAAAAAGAAACAATAATATTCAAATTCAAACAGTAAAAAACAAATTGATTGAACAGTCTGGTTTCATTGTCCCGAATCGTTAGACTTTCATTCTTGCTTCAAGGAAAAAAAATCGTATAAAAAAAAAGAAAAGAAGAACAGTTCTGGCTATTTTCAAACTTCCAACGTAAATATTTTCACGAGAATTGTCTAATTTGAGATAAATGAGGTTTTGTTTCGCAACTATTCTTGTACTCAAAGAAAACACACTAATTAACTGTCATCTTAGTTAATATTAAAATGAAAACAAAAGTGTCCCTCAATAATCTCGACGAATAATAAAAACATTATATTTGAGCTTTCCCTAGACATTGTTTAGCTGAGGTAAAAACCTTTCATTTTCGTTATTCTTATATTCCACGCTTGGGCGTACCGATGCCAATTCACCCCCTTCCCCTTTCTCGTGCACTTGAATTTTCTGTTCGATATAGCAACGTTGTATGTATATGTATATACGCCAGGGGGTGCGGGAGAGAGAAAGGCACATCCGCGTGTTCGGTTTCGATCGATGCTGAACTTGGCTCGTGCCTTATTCCCGCCTGCCTCGCGTACGTGTGTTGCCTACCACGTAGGGAATTAATGCCCTGCATTAGACAAGAAAAAAGTGAGAGAGAGAGAGAAAGAAAATGAGATTAAGTCGGGGGTGATGGAGAACCGCGCGTTTCGTTTAGTTCAGTGCTTGTATAGTGGAAAGTGAACGATTTATTGTCGGATAAGTGGATTATTTTGCAGTGTTAAATTTGATGGATTTTCGCAACGATTTTTAAATTGAATAAAAAAACGGGTAATATCAGCAAGATTAATATTTTCAATGCAACGTTAACAGAAGACATAATAGTTGTTCTAAAAATAACGATTTCTAATCGTAGCTTTTTATAAATGGAGTGCATCAAGGTAGCCACAAGCCATTTATCACGCGGTATAAGCTGTATCAAACATTAACGTAGGATATCGATATAACGTTTTGAATGTATACTTGCAACCTTTCTGCTAATATTTAGAAACCCATGAGAGATTGCCAATGAAATATTAATTAGTTTTGAAAAATTCTATCGAGAGTCTACGATATTTACGACCCAATGATTCCAAGACAGTCGTATATAAGTATGTTTCATACAGATCGTCTAATTTGAATAGGATAATAGATGATTATCGCCGACCAAATTAATAGGCTCATTTTAAAATGATAATTAAAATACTGTTAACAGACTATGTATCTTTAGGTATATCTGTATACCCTTCAGAAACGAAATATTTAATGTACATCCGGACCTTACATAACACGCCGCTCGTACCTATTCGAGCAAGCTACACTCGTAAGACTTTCCAGTCGCTATTAGTTTCGCATTAGAGGTCTATCCTGCTTGCTTGGGTTTTTTTTTAAAAAGCCTTCGTGGAGAAACCCAATTAACCTAAGATAAGACGGTCGGCGCCTAATTCGAAAGTCTTCGAGTAATGTTCAACTAAAATTAGCTGTAATTTTCCATGAATGGATCTAGATAGAAAGATCGGCAAATGAACTTGAAAAACTATTAGGACAAATTCTTGACCAACGCAGGTATCTATTGTATTGAAATGGCTTTTTGCCCTTTTTTTTGGCTTTCATTTGCTCGGGGTTTATTACTTTTTACATCTTTACGTAAACATTTGTTTATTGAATGGTATACACATTTTAAGAAAATACATAATTGAAACAAATAACAATGTTGAATTGTGAATCGTCTATTATTATTTTATTGGAATTTTGTTAGAGGTAAGAGTCCGTTACAATTGTAATTAAATAAATTATACACAACTTTTTTAATGCTTTAAAAATCAATTAATCGTTTGCCTATATCGATATCAAACGATGAATAAAGACAAAGAATGAGCACGTTTGAAAATACGAAGGAAACAATAACAAATGGATTTGTTTTAGACAAGCTCGCGCAATTTCCGCGATCACTCGGTGCGTAAGTGCACTCGCGACGATCGCTGCGGCTTCTATAGCTGAGAGAGAGAGAGAGAGAGAGAGAGAGACGAGAGTGGAGGCGTAAAAGCTACTTATCGCAAGTGTGTTGGTCGCCCGGCTGGAGCCGCGTCGGCAATCATGCGACATTAACACTTTAACCTATACCGTACACACACACACACACACACACACACACACACACACACACACACACACACACACACATATCCGTACCCACACTATATATGTATATACATACACAAATATAACGTAAGCAACATACTGGAACATTTTAAGTTAATGGGCGATAAACTTTGTCCATAGCTAAAACGCGCTTTCAAGGATCGTGTATCTTTTGCGTTTTTGCCATCGCTTTTTTTCTTTTGGAAAGACAAGTTAAATATTTCTGGGACACCAATTAAGAGAACAGTGCAAAATATTAAAACAGATGATGGATTTTATTACTGAGATATAGGTATTTTGTGATAAAAATTACACATCTTCATTTTTTATAAAACAAATTCAATGATCTATTTTTTTCTGATTCCATTTACGAAATTCTTTTCTTTTCTTGTTGTACCTTCTGATTAAATACACTCTCAATGGATAAAAAAAGAACGAACTAAAATATTTAAATGGCAACTTGTTTATTGATTTTTCTTGAGAGTACGAATCGACCATTTTCCTCTATACTTCCGCATGAGAAATTTCAACATTGATTTTCCACTCCAGTACAACATCAATAAAGTACGCGTTAGAGTAAATAATATTGTCGAGTAAACATCCAGCAGTGTTAATTGTACGAAAGATAACTCAAGAGCTGGAGATTTTAAAACATCAGCACCGTTCCTTATCACGTACTCTATCCAAAAACCTGCTTTTTCCATAGACCGCATGGGTTCGTCTCGAAATAATTTGGAATAATACATGGCTTTTTCTCTGTAACAGAAAAGAAAATTTTCGAATTAATTATGTGGGCCATTAGACTCGAGCGGATTCAGTACTTGTGAGAAGAATTGCGAAGTAAAGCTGTCAATGCAGCGTCCAAAGACTTTCCATTGAAACGATCGTAGTCAATCCTTGTCATCGTTTGTTTATCGACAAAGGACTGGACGTTTCGAAATTGATCGTCAAACAAGGGTATTCCTATCTTAAGAACGCCGTAGTAGAGAGTTTCGAGAACTCCACCAAGTTCTCCATGAGTAATAAATACTTTTGTACGTGGATGGGCTACCTCGAATATTATTAACAAATGCCTCTTTAAAACGTGTATTCGCGAATAACATTTGATTTCTATAATTTACCTACTACAGCTTGTTGTGGTATCCACGAAAGAGTCTTCACGTTTTTAGGCAAACCTACTGGCAGCATCTTACTGTTGAACATTTTAATCAAAACTCTTACAGGTGAGATATTTCCAAATGAAGCAAGAATTTCTTGCAATTGATTGGACGGTAAAGTTTCAATCAGAACCATGGATACAAATGAAAAATATACCACTCCACTTGGACTTTCATCGATCCATTTTTTAAGTTCCTACACAATCATTATACTACCAATCAAATAACACGCGTGTTCGATACTCATCTAATAGTACAGCGGACTTACTGCAGGTAACGTTTCATTGTTCCCTTCGATATGTAAGCCTGCAATTTCTATCACGGACGGTATAACAGGCTTAACTCCAAATAACACGCGATGCGTGTTAACTAATGTCATTGCAACCTTTTTTTCGACTTGCCTGACGTTAGAAATATTTGGACTCAAATATTTTCGCATGGAATCCGTTTGACTGTTTTCTGTTAATTCATGGAAACGACGTATCGCAAGATAATTGTTAAAGACGTTTTTAATCCGTTAAAAAAAAATCATTTTCTCGGTACCGTTGTGATAATAATTTGGCACGTAAGCGGGATTATCGTCGTTACCTATGAAATGACTTATCCAAGGAAATTCCATACCAGATGATACAGCTACGACGGGCACGTTAAAAATGTAACCAAGACCAAAGTAGCAATTAGCACCGAATGCCTGCAAATTATCTCATGTGTTACAAGAACTCCGTAATTTCTTACGTGTATTGCTGCATTTACCTCCGCAATTACCAGATCCTACGGTGGATCGTTGGGCGGATTTTTTATCAGCGATTGTATTTTGCCAAAAGCCAAAAAGTGACAAAGGTCATTACCGAGTTGCACACCAATGCCAGGCAAATCTTCGTAAGCTATCCGGTTGAGATACTTTAATGCGAAGCAATTTGTAATATTATCCATTGATCCTTCCAGCCTTTCAATATCCTTGTAATTATTCACAGCTTCTTTTAGAGGATAATGCGATATCACATCCACACGGTGACCACGTTTCGCCAAACCTTTCATCAATGTCTCGAAAAGGATGTTGTGACTTTTTGCATTGAATGGAAATACTCCGAGTATCCGATACCCTTCGCAAAATGAACACAGTGCCGCAATACAGGAAGCGAATAAAAATATTATAAATTTCATTTTATACGAGATTAATACGACTGTTTTAACGAGAATTCAACGCAAACAGCGTCGCACTGAACAACTCGAAGCCAAGATTTGGCCAAGAATGTAGATGCTGTATAATATTGAGTATTTAATAGATAACGAAAGGAAACATTCCTGAAAAAGAAAATGGTATCAATGTGCATTACCGATGGCAGATTTGCATTGCTATAGATCTTATTACAAATAAATCGACAACAATTACGCGCTTAAGAATAATCTTCCGTTCGTAAATATTTTACAAATGAATCACATAATTAAACAGTCACTTCAAACGCACGCTTGAAGATATTAATTTTTGTTTACTGCCTTGGGTTGTCGGACGATCGATATTTTTTAATCGTTTCATTAAGTCAATACTTATTGATTTATTAAAAAATGATTGGAGTTTCTTGACTCATATTTTAACTCAATCGCTTCGATAAACTGATTGTTTAAAGCAATACAATTTTTAAACTACTTTACTCTTGTGATTGTTTTTTTTTTATTACAAGAGTTGATCTTGAAATGAATAATTAGATGGGTCGACGTTGCCTTTAACTAACCGGAAAGTTGCAATAAAAAAAGTGAAGTTGAAACTGCATCCTTATTTGCTTGGTTCTGCGACGATGCTTCCAAACGTCACTTTGCTCAAAGTAAAGCAATAAGATACACAACTAAGAAATGAAATGCAGCCATAGAACCTGAACGGTAATTAAACACATAAAATACCGAAACAACGAAGTACTCGTAGAAACAATTTCATTTTAAAGAAAGCGAACATTTTTTCGTAGTCGTTATAACATAATTATTTCAAGGGGATTAAGAAGAGCCGAATGAGATATAAAGAAAAATAGAGAACGTATTTATCCGTGGCAATACGCCTGTGTTACGCTAAAAGCTATCAGCTCGCTGGACTCTGCTCTTTTTTACGAGTCTTCAGAATCGTTGCTCTCTTTTACGACGACCCTCCTTCACCGCAAATGTATTCGTTTCGAAAATGAGAGATAAACAAGCTAACAAGAAAATCCTCTAAAAAAATACGTAAAATGAAAATATCTTTGGTTTGACGATGAGCAGATATATATATATATCGTTGCGAATTTATCATTGAATAAATTACATCATTGAACTAATTGTTTTAAGATTTAATTTATAAATTCGATAAACAACGCACGAAAGAAAATCCCGAGTTTAACTAATATAAATAACAATGCGGTATTTTTGAATACCGGCATCGCATTGATGATGGTTTTCAACTTCTAGAGATTTTACGGTAACGCATCTTCGAAAAAAGTACAGTGATGTATTATTCATTAAGACGTTCGGCATGAAATATATTTTTTTTTATAAAATTATGTTCAACGTACATTTCTAATAATTTATTGGAAAAAAAATACTATTCCTTAAAAAAGAGTTTCAAAGGCAAACTGGTTTGCAAAAAATCATAAAAATCTACGAACGACACCACGCGTGCCAAATTCATTGTAACAAAAATGTCCGCGCGACACAGTGTTTGCGCCAGAGAGACGTAGAAACAAACAGAGCGAATATTTTTGCTTCGGTGAACATTTTCGGCGCATGTTAACTTATTCGTTTATGTTTTTGGGCCGGCGATTACACGGAGAAGACCTTTCGGTGTTCATTGTGCCACGTATTTTTTTTACTACCAATTTTATGAGCTATATTTGAGGCATCGAGTTGAGTTTTAACTGCACTCGTCTCATTTGTACGTGTATGCGTGTTCATTTATCCCTGAAAACTCTTGAAAACAACATTAACAGCGTTACAAAAAAAAGAAGAAAGAAAAGAAAGCATCATTGTCGAACGTTCCATAAAGGTACTCGTTATTCTTTTCCACGAATCTCAATAAAGAATAACGTCGAGGTGTCGAACGCATTTTAACGACTCGTCGAGCGAAATAAAATAACTTGTCTTGTATTATTAAGTCACTTTGGCAGAAAGACAGTTTGCACGGCGAAATCATCCGTAGTCGCTTACTATTAGGAAGAATTTATTCGTACAATTTGTAACGTGTACCCACGAATAAGATAACATTAAAAACACCACGCACAATATATTCATAAACCTCAAAATATAATATTCATTGACGTAAAACTCTCTTGTCGTATATACAAGAAAAAAAAGTCAATTCGAGGTATATAAAGACGAATGCTAATTTTTATTCGGTAATTCCAACATCGACGTTTGAGAGAATTGAATGGCCGATAAAAATGCTTTTTCGCAAGGCTCGTAAATTTCCATAAAACTTTAATAACGATATCCTTTCCAATAAAACGTATACTAAAAGCGCATGTATACTTTTTTATACGCGAATTTCACGAAAAAGATACGCATATAAAGTTCTCGAGAAGCAAAATCCTACATTTAGTCAATACGTCCAAATTTGATCCAGTCAATAAACCACCCAGTAGTTGTTCCATTATAACCGAGTTAATAAGAAAACGTCATAAAAAAGTGTTAAATTCAATGAAGCCTAATAAAATGCTTTCTACACGCTCGCGACGGATTTTCAACGCGCGCTGCGGCGAAAATCCCTTTGATAACGTGCGTGTTGATCAGGAGGGAGACACACGTACCAAAAGCATTTCTTGTTGTCTTCCAGAGAGAAACGAGACGTTTGAAGCAACCGTCTCGACGACTTGGTGTATAGAATTAATCCGGTGAAAAGCCTCGACGACTCTCTTCCCCCCTTTTTCCGCGACAATTGGACATCTACGTACTCTTATATCCCACGAATGGTGTTTGATAGACACGGGCGCGTGCCCACATGCCACACATACATATACATACACAGATAGGAAGACAAAGAGAGAGAGAGAGGGAGAGAGAGAGAGAGCAATTATTATTATCATCATCTCTCTCGTGAGCACTTACACATGTGGGTGTGTATTGCAGTAGAAATGCGAGCCTGCGGGTAGGTACACGTCGTTCACAACGTCCGACGTATCTTTGGGAATATTTTGCATTGCTGTACGACGCTTTCACACCGCAAAGAATGTTGGCAGAACATTTTTCACGCGCCAACAGTTAGATTCTACAGAGAGCTTTCATTCTGATTATTAAAACCTCAAACTCGGAAAAAAAGGCAGCTTCATCAAAACATTCCGGCAAAGTTGACGACGATCGCGCAACACCAGCGAAAGATCGACTGCAACTTAAAGAGAATAAACGTCCGATCTAACATACCACGCATACTTGGCATTACGATCGAAGAGACACTTAAGAGCGAGAGAGAAAAAAGCCTTCGCTTGCACACTTTCATCGTTCTGTCTCTCTCTCTCTCTCTGTCTCTCTCTCTTTATATATTCTTTGTTTCTCGCGGTACTTGGTATCTTCATTACCAGGCCATTTGCGCTCACACACGTGCGTTATCGCAAGCGCAGCTGACAGTGAGAACCGTGGATTCTAAAATTACAACTGCGCGGTGCCGTTGAACCTTCTCTCGACCCCCCAACGAACTCTTCTTCTTCTTTTTCTTCTTCTTTGTGCGAATGCCCCCAGCAACGCTGTGACTTTGTTTTTTTAGTTAGTTCGATTTATGCTAACGACGCGGCTGGCGCCTTATCGCTACGCCGCAAAGTATTCAAAACGAGTGTAATTAAGACATCTGTCGTAGAACAATTTGTTATCGTGTTAATTATTTTTTAACGTAATTACGGCTCTTCAAATTACATCTGCTCACCTTGACACAAAAATTAAAAAAAAACATGCAAAGTTTGAAGATTCACGTTCGAGTAATAGCCTGATTACGAGCCGAGACATTTCTCTTTTGTTTCCTTTTTCGTTTATTGAGTTTATTGCCTGTTTGTATAACGTTAACAAAACATCTGAAGTCTGAAATTAATATTCAATCTGTCGGTGTAAAGTTTAGATTCGTATTAATTTGTATTTATACGCGCGAAATACTGGCTTCTGATTACGAAGAGGCGCATTGCCTCTCCAAATGTATGTTAAATAAATGAATTATGGAAATATTTTGTTTTTCACGCGAATACGATATTCGCTTGTACTTGCCAAATCGGCGTCTCTTTCCTTACAACGTTATTGCCATTGAAGAGTGCTCGATTGCAAGCTTTCAACCGGCGCATTCCATTAAACAATGATTAAAATACCTGGTAAATTAATCGTGAATCTTGTGAAGTTTGATTGATTTATTTATTGTAAGCGTGGATATAAAGTCGATTGTGTACAAGTTCACCTTAGTCGCGTGATGGAGTTAAAGCTCTTTATATATCCGCGAATTAATTAGATTACGATTTGTCAACAACGAAACGAGACTGCTCGTCGCGCTTCCACGCACAATTTACAAATAAACCAAGTCGTAAACAATAAAGTCGGCGGTATTACTGCCTCGAAAATAAAGGCTGCATTAGTTCGTCGAAGTATCCACAATAAACGTACTAATCTAGAGAAAGAGTAAGAGAAAAGGTTCACTCCATTAGAGCGGAAAAAAAGTCGCGCGCAACGATAGCCATATCCGTCTTGGGACGCATCAGTTTCACAGCAATAAATAAGCCACTCAGCGAGTGGCGCGAGAGTGTGGCGTATAAAGTTTATTAGAGCAATTTCTACCCGAGCAAGCTAGCGAGCGACCGTGCGCGCGCGAGTTCGAGGGTTTCCATGGTGATCGTCCGCGTATAGACTCGTGTGTGTGTGTGTATGTGTATATATATACATATACGACATCAGCTGCCCCTTTGCCTTAATTGACGTTCTCTCTCGCGTGTCGCGACAGCCGTCGTGTTATATACTAGTTGCCAAACGCCCGCAGCTTATAATTGTTATTGCCACCCCCTTCTCCCAACGAACAATAACTAAGGGCTTTTTCCGAAATTGCTCATGTAGCATGTAAATCAAAATTGCTCGTTGCGTTTCTGCTGATGATCATCCCTCTCCCCTCGCGCGTCGTCTTCGTACAGGGATCAACGCGAGTCTTGTAATTTATACCGTGATTGCGCTGTGCTGTCTGCTATTACCGTGTAAGTTTCGCAATATTTTTTGTACCGTTAATCAAAATTTACAATGTGGGCGGTTTGCGGTAGCTTGAATCTCTACACTAAGATTACGCGCTGACGCGAGGGAAGATACGTTCGATGTAATAATTCTCCGATTATAGGGTGAAATATCGAATAAATTCCAACTAAATCTTGCTATGGAAATCCTACTATGGAAGCGTCTCTTCTATTTTAATATTAAAATATAAAAAAAGAACGAAACGTTGAACGAGAATACTGTCTATTAGTTTATAGGTGTATGTAATGCAAAAACTACCTACGAGCGTGTCTATAATGTTTAGCATTACTACCCGCTACTCTTATAGGAACAAGCGACATTACAACATCCGCGCGTGTGTCCTACGCCGTTGCTGTTACAAGTTTATAGTTTTCGGTAGAAACCCCTGCAAGAAGCCTTGTTCAACCGTTGTTTTCCCAACGGTTCTCAACAAAACTTTGTTTATTTACCAGTCGTTGACTAGTTACGTTCGATGTTTTCGTGGTTAAGACGTAAAGTTCAAGTGATAAAAACAAACGAAATCCTTCGTTACGATATTTCAAGGAAACTATCTCAATGCCGTACGTAGTATGGTGTCGCTCGATGATTTAACCACGTGAAAAAGTAGAGAAAAAAAACGCGAGAAAAGTAAATAGCACAATTGAAAATACCTCGTCGCGAAAAGCTCGCACCTTACCGCTGCAGAATCAATCTGCTATTGTCAAAGGACACGCAAGATTTAGTATCTTGTCTCTAAATCAACCATCGAAATCTACGCGACAATCTCCTCCTCCTACTACTGCGTCTATCCCAAATACGCGAGATTGAATAAATAAGTATCTCGAAGCTATTAATATTGCGTAGTTTGCATACTGAGAAATCCCACGGAAGATCTTTGCCGTGCGTAGGTGGTTGCGATAGGCGCAATCATTCGACGCACATTTGCATTTGGAAAGGTGATCCCCGAGAGCGGTCTATTAATCAATAATATTCGATTATGTATTATTGGCCTGTACGGCGAATGAAAATCCTTGCAGTACCGTATTGTGATCGCTTGTTACTTGACAGAGAGTGATTCACTCTAGTAGTGTTTTACCGATTTATCGCTCGAGGGAGAAAAAAGTTGCACGTTGAGCAGCTTTGAATAACGCGCCAATGCGTCGGTGTCGTGATTTGCCGATAATCGACGATGTTTATCTATTGTAAACAATTGGAAACACGTAATTTTACAATACGTATTAACGCTAACGTATATATGTGTGTGTATATAGTCTCCATTGACAATAATATAAACTCGCGGGTATATGTGCACAAAGCCAAATTAATCATAACGGTTGACATTTCTAATTTGTTACTCAAACGCCCATGCACGCATATGCATGCATACATATGCACGCGCGTGTAGATCGAGTGGAATATCGTTTTCGTGATCGCACAGCTGCGTTGTTACATAAATGCCAACAACGCTGACGTTGCTTGCGCATGTGTAAAATATCCCGACTTTTACATAAGCGCATTGCAAGGGGCCAAAAAGAAATTTCACAAAGTCACTTCGAACTTTGATTCTCCGAGCGCGCGTGTGGTGTCCTTTCGCGCGTAAAATATAAGCGAATGAATTTGAGTCCGAGGCTCGAAATAAGTGTCGATGGCTTATCGTTCGTTGCTCAAGTATAATAACGTATATAGGTGTGTCTCGAAGGCAAACCTACTTCGCGCGCTACAGCTTGTGTTACTATGATTTAAACACGCGTGTGTACGTTTACGTGTGCACAAACCCCTCTACATTTTTGCGTTTATTACGACCGCGCGCTCTAGTCGACGTGTAATACGTATGCAAAACTTAGTGTCGAGTGATGAATTAAGTACGTCGGGCAATGTATGCGCGTCGACGCTAACGCAGAGAGCTTTGGCTGTGACACTATTGAATTGAATGCGTGATGATCGAATTTAATTTCAACGAATGAAAGCCATTTTTTATTCATATCTCTGAAGCGAATTAAAAGTGTATCTATATACACACAGTCAGCGTTTGCATCTACAGTTCGAGCGATACAATCCCAAATCACGCTGCAATCCGTCTTCGATAGTTTCGCGTATAGATACGTTTTTGTCGATACAATTATCGTAAAATTATCACTGCAAAACTCATCGCGAAGCGAACATCCTAATTCAAACCGGTTCGCTTAAAGATAAAGTTACAAGTCATTTGACGAAAAAAAAATGTGAAAACGCGCAAAAGACATCGTAAAATTAAGAGGTGGTCCTAACGATCTCCGAACAATAGTAAATTATAGATGTCCCGCGAGGCATCGTTTCATCGGCGAGTCATTAAAATTATTAGAGGTGATCGTTTGACGCTCGTAAAAAGGAACGGACACGTCAGAACTCAACGACCGCGGGGGAGACAAACATTTTTCGGTAGCCATTGTGCTCTCGGGCATTTTTTTGTAATTGACAAAACCATAAAACCATAACCCCCGCTCAACTTTATTTCGTAACATTTTTAACTCTAAGATTTGTCCTCCCCCCCCCCCCCCCCAAACTCCTTTCTCGCGTACAGTAATGATAATAACCGCGTTGTGCGAGGAATGTTCACCGCCACCATGGTTTATATTGCCTTTACAACGCGCAATAAATGAAGGGTCGGCAACGAGAGCACAGTTGAATTTCGCGTGGAGAAATGTGAAATGACCGTTACTACGAAAGTCTTATTGAGGAGGGGGAGCTTTTGTGGAATGGTTGAATTTCATAAAGTTGCACGGAATGCAGTGTACGGAATGAGCCTTTGAATTTTTCAAGACTTTTCGTTTGATCTAACCCGAACAATTTGATACGCCTTATAATAATTAATAGAACGTACGAAAGTCGATTAAAACTTGCACGTAAGCCGAATATATTCACTGATATCAGTAATAAACGATATAAAAATATCGTATACATCTCGAGCTTACGTAAAAAACTTTTTACCAGAGACTGGTAGAGAATTCTAAACAAAAAGCACAATAGACCGCTGTTAATTCGAAAGTGCTCGTTCATGGGAGAAGAAAAAAATTGTCGATTGATAATCTCGACGCGCATCCTTGCGACTCGTTGTACGATGTCGCCTTGACACAGTCCCCGCAGGTGAGCCTATAAATATTGAAGAACGAACGAGCCCTGAGGCAAACCAACGAACAACGACGACCAACAAACCAACCAATCTTTCTACTTTGATTCACTTTTTTCGTAATTTAACGAATCAAGTGTCCCCCCCCCCCTCTCTCTCTCTCTCTCCCTCTCTTTCTCTTTCTATCATTTAGCGAGTTTATAACGGACGCATCGTTCTCTTCTTCAAATATGGCTAAAAATAAAACTGGAGAGTCTCGGCATTGACATGCGTGTGCCCGCAAGACCAGACTTTGTTGCTCGTTGCCCGAATAAACTACTTGAGCTTCTTACCGAGTAATCTGCTTTCTGCTGCATATATACGTTGCTATACGGGGCTCTTGATAATGACCGTTCTTCATGCGTTAACGTCGATTTAAAAAGCGACACTCGTAATAATTAATAAATGAATAACAAACGATATACAAATTAAGTTATTTTTATTATTTTATTAAATTATCATACATTCTTACTGTATATAATTATTTCGGAATATCAACGGTGAAATTGTGAATTTTGTTTTCACAAGCATCGTGTATTTTTTGATTGGTGATGTTTCGTAGTACAAGCGACATCTGTTTTAAGCGTTGCAATTTGTTCAATATCTCATTTGGTATACACACGTAATACATCGTGATTATAATATCATTAAAATTCGGGTCCCGATCTTGCCCAATAATTTTACACTACGGAAATCCCATCAAAAACAAATATTTCAATGCAAATGTATTCATAAAAAAATAAATGACACTTTATGCAATCATTTATAGAAGATTTCGTCACACGAGAGACGTCAACATTTAAATACCAATTCAATAAAATCGCGAAAAAAAAAAAACAAAATTTATTATCCAAGATTACAGTTACATTTCCAAAAGCGAAATAACAGTGCCATAAATGGTAGCAAAAACGTGATTCCATACACACGCACACACGTTCACAAAACGTGAGAACCGTTGCTCCGTTTTTTTCAGCGTCCCAAAGTGGCTTATTGGGCAATCGCGAAATGGAACACTGGTCGACCTTCGAACTTCCGGAGGCCCGTTTATAGGAGCCATCGCCAACATAAATATTTAGTCTTTCGCACCAAACGCAATTCTCTCTTGAGCCAGACTTTTTAAAATTTTTTTATTTTGTTTTTCAACGGTACGCATTAAATCCCTCTGACGTGACTTAACCATAAGATTAATTCAAATTACAAAAATAAAGATGGATTTCAAGGCCTAAATAACGCTTCAAATAGCAGAGCATAATACAATTGTTGTACATTTTTATGGTCAATTATAATTAAGAATGATCGTAATGTTTGTTGTTTTAAACTTGTATGAGTGTCTTTATTATCAACGATAATCGACAGAATTATTCAAAAGAATTTATACATTGTATCTTTGGTGTCATTATTTCAAGCGAATAAGCGTACAGTAATTCCGCTGATAGCTAGTACGTGTATAATGATCAATGTTCACGACAAAATCTCTCTTTATCTCCCTCTCTCTCTATTTTTACAGTTAATAAATTCAAAGTGCATCGGAGCATTGAAATCCATTAGATAATGATTGCACGCACAAACGCGGAGGCTCGAGCACGAGGATTCATACAATTAAAATGTCATTTTTCACGCTTTACCGCCGCTCAATCTATCGGATCTCGTTGCTACGCTTTATTGATGCACTTTAGCATCGTCTCCCCCCCCCCCCAACCCCCCATCGGGGGAGAACATTCTCCAATCTCACTTTCCTTTCTGCGAACAACTGTCGTGTCGTTAAATGCAAACGGCGACACGCTACATTTAATTAGACGTTTATTCACTAATCTTATTCAAACGATACGATGAATTTTATATTACTACACGTTCGATCGATTCGTGCGTATACAAGTGAAAGAAAATAAGTACATCTGCAAAATTGTGGAAATGAGACTACGCGGTAATGATCAAACGCACACTGCCAAACATTTGTTGTGATTAACGCGATGCCTTAACGGAAATATCGTTAAACCTCCATTTAATCGTAGATAATGATTTTTCGACGACAAAAATGTACGCAGTACGCTAAAAAATAAAAAAAAAAGACACCGTAAAGTACAATGAACTAGATAACGAAGGTATATAAAAAGATGCTCAGCCATGCGTGATGGACTATCGTGAAAAAGGGCGCGGCGACGACGGCGACGGTGGTCGCGCACCCACTCTCACCTTGACAATACACACGGTCGTGTGGTTGTGCATACACACGGAATATATAGATATATCGTATATGTGTGTATACATACGTACAGTTGTGCTACATACGGGCAAAAGTACATCCAGGTGTTTCCGATTAAAACCCCAACAGACGGATATCAGCTGGCGACATGGGCGAATCGATTTTACTGCGACCTATGGGGTTTCGTTGTTCGTTGCTGGTTATCTTGTGGCTGAAACCAGAACTCTGGAAAGAATATCGTATACGAAATATATTGATTTTGTTGTCTTTAGCGACATATTTTAAGCGATATTAATTTTCGTCGATTAACACCAAGTTGTATCGGTAGAAAAAGTAGCAAACAAAGTTGAACCGAAGTTGATATCGTTAAATTCAACACTACGTAACGTTGGAGAAAATGCGAAAAACATCGCCGACGAACCACGGTACATTAGCACTGTATTGCATCAATATTATGTGCTGAAACGAATTATAGCATCAACTGTAATACGATCTTCCCTCTTGTTTCCCAGAGATTATCTCGTACGAACACGAGCACTCGTCCACTCGTCAAAGCACAAAAGCAACCGACGAATTTATTCACGTACATATATACGTATGTATCGTAGCGAAAAATCACGCGATATCCCGCAGTTGGTCTAATGTCACGTGTATGCTTTGGAGATGAAGAGAGAGCGCGTATCTTCCAGTTTGTTGGCTACCGACATCAGATATGTCTTCTCTCCCCGCGTATACGAATATATGTGCTTGCTTGCACTCGTAAATATCCCAAGGCAAACTGACACTAATAATGGCAAATGGCCGAGGCAAACTTTTGTATCTGTGCATCGGCCAATTAAGACGCTATCGGTAATAACCTCGCGGAAGAAAAGACAGACCGAGAGAGGGAGAGATAGATAGATTCGGGGTGAGTTCGAGGTAATGGCCAAATCGTCGAAAAGTTCACCTAATAGCGTATCGAGCAATCGTATATTTGGCTCTGTGTCTGTGTATATTTCTATGCGTGTGAGGGGGGAGGGGGGAGGGGCATATAACCTATTACACAAAACCAACGGCATAAACATTTTTATGTTTCAATTGATAGATATATAAAGGCATCGGTCTATTCCTTTGCCGACTTGATGGATCCCTTTGATTATTATGCGCTGTCACGATTGCGTGCCAAAAAAAAAGATTTTTATTCCTGTCGTTAGCTTGCATTTCATTTGGACACTTGATTACTTTCGGGCAACTTTTAATGGGAATATAAATAAAAGGAATTGTCGCGAGCGATTATAACACTTGGCCGATAATAAAATGTTTATATTTGGAGACTTTATGGACTCCCCGACTACGTTATTCAATGTGCAAAGACATTAAATAACACATACGCTTGACAAAAGTACCGTGCAATCTTGTTGATTCGTCGAATTATTTGTTGTCAAAATATGAGTGTCTTCGATTGGTGCTATCGGTATACGAACTTTATGTAATAGCATCAAGGGTCCCTCGCGCAACGATGTAGCCTAGACGATCAATTAACGATATTTCATCTCGTGCAACGAATCTACACAGAGTAAACTGTTAAAATCGGATACCGCAGATTCACACATGTTGCACAGGTGGAGTATGCGTCGTGTTAGATTCTCAATTGATGAATCACTCGCAAACGTTCATAGCTTACAATAGGCTTTCAGTAGAACCTACGAGATGTGTTAATAATCGTCAACTTTTCGCCAATCCTATGCTCTGTCTCAACTTCAAACTCGTCTTTCTACAGATATTTCGCAATATGCCTGTACAATTCTTTGACTACATTTCGTAAGCTACAATTTTTACACGTCGATCTCAAACGCCACAACGCATTCTCAAGGTTGTTTCCCGAAAGCGTTGCAACAAGTTTTACCTTAACTAATAACTGCGGTTTGACGATCACGTCCTGCTTGAACAAAAATCAAGCTACAAAGTCACTTTTTTCCATTAATACGCGGGAAAAAACAACAAAGAACATTGAACAAACAATCGTAGAAGTTGGATAAAAATAAACGATCTCGATATAAATCAGCAACATATCGTAAGTCTTGTTATTTACAAAACTCAATGCATACGCAGTAGACAGCAGCAGCGTCAACAAAGATCAGTATGCGTTCGCGTATATGTCTCGCTTCGAGACTCATCCTCATAACGTTTACACGTGTGAGTTGCGCCATGGCTCGCAATTGTTTATCGAGGAGAGAGAGAGAGAGTATGCAGCGAAGGTTCCGCGCGAGTTAAAAAAGGTCAGTGAGCCAGGGTCACCGCCCGATTCAGATCCACGACGCGTTCTTTGCACGTATACCGTATAGATACACTATACTCGAGCCTTTCAAATGCACCTTCGATAAACAGAAAAAAAAACAAAAACTGACAATTATATTGCCATTGAAGAGTATGGATTATGCTTGCTTTGCCTTGTGTGTGTGTGTGTGTGTGTGTGTGTGTGTGTGTCGTATTAAACGTAGTAAACATTTTCTTGCGCTATAATGATAATTTAATGCACGTTGTGCAACTTATATAATATTACGACCGCAGGACAAGAACGAATAATGAAGAGTCGTTCGTTATGAAAAAAATCGTAAAGCTTAATTGGATTCTTAAGAATCTCTTGAGTGCAGTGCTGTTGTTTTGCTAAAACGAACAAAGCGATATATTCGAGATGCGCACGAGTTACTTTCTCTCTCTCTCTCTCTCTCTCTCTCTCTCACTCTCTCTTGGTACATTTATTTTACGAATGAACGAGGTTTGTAACGGCTCAACTTTTTTTTTGTACATTAAAACCTGTTCAAAATGTAATATTTACAACGCTAAAAGTAATGCGCAAACACAAGAAAACAGCAGTCTCAAACGGCCCTCATTGTTGCGTTTAAAAATCATCATTTTGTGGTCTCTCTATCTTCGTTGGCGAATTTTGTGCAGCGCGCATTTCAATCGGTTGATTTACGAGCGAAAGACTGGAGAAATGTCGAGTTCCCTTTTCGGCTGATGCTCTGCACGACGAGAACCATTCTTAAATTGATGTCGTCCAGACACGATATAGCGAGGAGCGCTTTTATGCCGAGTAGAGTCTTAAAATTCAGCGGCACAGACCTTTTAAAAGACGCGCATTTGCACGATTCTTTATTATACAGACTCACTCGTACATGCGCGCGTGAGGCGGGGGACTTCATTCTCATATGGTTTGGACGTGCAACAAATTGATGCGAGGGATGCTGAGCTCTTGAGTGAACTCTATACATGTGAACGTAATAACTGGCCGTATATTATCTTATTTTCAGAGAAGCCAAGTTGCTTCTTTTTGTCGCTTTGCTTTATTATTTGAAAATTTTTTATCGACAGAATATTTAAATATACGAGTGACTTTATTAGCGCGAGCATGCCAAATGCGTTAATAAACACTTGGCATAACTAAAAGCGACGACGATTACTACATCGATAATAAAACCTTAAACGTTATATTAAATACCAGTAAAGAATTGGTGATTTGCGGTTGAGTAAAAAATCAATTCGACACATGAATGACATCTCGCAAATCATTTCAGGACGACCAAAATATCGGAATCGAAGACAAAAAAAGACCATTTCCTATAATTCCTCCTCGATATTGAATTTCATCTCGCGTCTCTTTCACAATTCGAGCTTAATAGGCGTTATATATCCTATCCGTAGATTAATGGAATTAAACGCTTGAAAATTCCCGAAGCAAGTACCGCGGTGCGGTTCTCTCTCTCTCTCTCTCTCTCGCTTTCAATTGTACCCCGAGGCCCCTCTTTTACGGACGTGCGCGTGCTCTTTGGACTGATCGCAACAGCTATGGCGTCCCACGGCCACACACTCTCATGCATACGCACACAACGTCAAAATAGAAATGTCTTTTTTAATTGAAGTAACGCGTACGTTCGTCATAATGCTTTACGAGATACGACGGTTAGCTGCATCGCTCGTCCGTGCGGGAATAACAAAAAACAAATGCCAAGATCGTTATCGTAATTATTGTGTTGCTTTTGAAGAACTATACGATAGAACGAGCAACTCGCGTGTACGGCTTTTCCTGCAAGTTTTATCGATGCTATGTTGGCGTTTATCGGGAAAACAAAAAAAAACAAGCATCAAAGATTCAAAGACGCATAATCGAGGGCCAAATATTGTTGACGTTGAATTTTTGATTTTTGAAACGTATCTATGAGATGCCGCTATTTTACCTTGAGATAAAAAATTCTCGACGGCTATACGAGCGGTTGATGCAAAAGTTTATTTCAAACTTCAAAGCACGCATATTTCGAAAGAGGTGTATCGTTTTTGGCGCTACAGAGGACACAGCAAACGTATAATCTCCTTTCGCGATATATTTGCGAATATCAACGATATTCAACGCTACGATAGAAATCAAGAACAGGTTGATGAATTGATAGCGCGTTTAGTGACTTAAAAGCACATTTTTCAGTTATGTTTGTACAGAACGGCGACAGCTCTAAAAACATCAAACTGAATATCATAAATACTCGTAGTCGCATCGGTCTCAGACGGAACCCGAACGAAATTCATCGCTAGAATTTGTTGCGTAATTGGCAGTTTCTAGACAACGCGATAGAGGCACGCTTGAAGAAAGAAAAATCACGAATACGGTCGCCAGTAAAGCACGTTAACGTGATTGAACGCCCCGAGCATCGTCCGCGATTGAGGATTGGTTCCGAGAAGCAAACGAAACGCGATGGATCTCTGCCAAAATATATACACGTTCGGGTCGATCGACGCTAATTGGGCGGCTTGCATAATTTTGTTTATCACGCCGAGCGCGCGCTCTCAAAAACCCGCGTGATAAATTGCGTGCTTGCGCGCAATGAGAAGACGTTCTACGAATTGGTGCTTCAACTTTAAATACATATATGTATATTTGCGTTCTTGATGCGCGGTATTTCTACGCCACACGATGGAATGCCTTGGAACTCGCGTTGTGCACTTCTGGATGCCTCTGGTATTCAACCGTACATTCCCTCTTGACAAATCACCTGGCCGCGTTGATTTGCGGATGGTTCTTGAAATAAGACCAAAACTCAACAACCTGCGAGTGCTCAAACGTTCGACTGCTAATCGAGGTTTTTTCGCTTCAAAGGGAACGCTACGTACACAACTTCGCCGTTTAATTTTTATTGATTTGTATTTCTTAGCGGGCTCTTACAACGAGCGATCCTTGAATCTTACGTAACTCATCCGTTCAAGTATCAGTATACCAGACGATAAATTGATACGGTCGTGCTAGATTAAGCTTTAATTGATTTATTTTGGATACGCGCAAAACTAACGATCTCCCAAGTACATGGTAGATGCTAAAAGCCTAATTAAAGTGTTCGCGCATTGAATTTCGTTTCGTACAATAGATCTATTTTCGTAAGTGCATCTGCTTTAACAAATAATAGTAATTTGGCTAACGTATTTTGGCGCGAGCAGAAGAGTTAGTTCATGGCGAAACGTCGAGAGTTTGCAAACTCGCGCGTTGTTATATAGACGCGAAAAAGCATTAACTGCGATGGCCAGAAATGAACTATTTTCGTATAGCGTGAGTTCGCTTACGTATAACGGCTTCGCTGATTAATCGTGTTTCTTAATATTACACAAATTACGTTATACTTAGATGTGAAAAAATATCAAATTTTCGAGGAAAAACATATGAATTTCCATTATGGCGATTGGTTCCGTAGCAATACCCTTGGAACAACGACCCGAGAATCTTGCTTACAAATGAGTCAATTTTAAGAAAAAAAAACATTTGAACAAAAACGCGGTTTCTCGGTTCCTTTTAAACCGATTGAAAAATCTAGCTGTCATTTCCATGACAATGGTGGGGCAAGGGGGAGAGAGAGAGAGAGAGAGAGAGAGAGAGAGAGAGAGAGGGAAAAAAACAAGAGGGGCGGCTATGTAGCTTGAGAAAAAGAAATTTTTTCACGTCTAAGGTGCACGCACACACGCCGTACAGGCCCTCTCTCCCTTGGTTCGATGACCTCGATTATGAAAGGACAGATGTGTGTGTGTGTGTGTGCGCGCGTGGGTCGCGTGCTGACCCCCATGGCGACGATCACGCGGGGCCCTTCGTATTCCCCTTTGATGGCTCTTATGTGTGTACGTGTGAGCTAGATCGCTTCTTTTTTTCTCTCTTTTTCTCTTTCTCGCCTAATGTGCCATTTTTCTTTCGTTCTTTTTCTTTTCTAGCGGTAATCTATAACTAGAATGCGAGAGAACCATACAAAAAAAAGATGGAGATATGGGGGTTGTCGGTACAATTTTTTCCTTGTTAAGTTGTTTACATGATAACAGCATTTTCTCAATGGAAAAACGTTATAAGACACGTTTTTTTTGGTTCGTAAAAGGTTCTTTTTTATCGCTCTTAGCTAGATATCTAGACGTTTCCATGATTTTTATCTAAATGACTAGATACATTCGTATAGAATAATGCTCCGTTAAAAAGACGTTTTTATAGCTTTTATCGTCGCGCGGTCAACGCCAACGTTTAATTTATTGAATTCATTAATTAATATATTTTGTAATAAGCTAACTTGTAAAAATGACTTTTAATTGTGGCCGATATATATTTGCAATGAGATTAAAAAGCAACAAAACTTTTTTTTATGCAAAAACCAAAATAGTGGTTTAACACGTTCGTTTTATTTCGTCAATACAACTGTTATATACAAGGGAGAAAGGACAACGAACCTATAACTTTTTAGAATGAATACAAAACGTCAGATCACGTCACCGTACAAATTCTTAAAAAAATATATAACAATAAATACAGGCGAGACTAAAAAATTCACCCTTGAAGGTATTGCCATTCAGTGAAACCGGCAGGCGCCACTCGATAAAACAATTTTCACACATAAAGCCCTTTACAATGAGAATGAGGCTTCGCTCAACATGACAATACTGTACAATAGCAGCAAAGCACACCCTTGTACCTATTCTCTCTTTACGGCCCATAAAAAAATCTACATCTCGCTCACGCAATAATTTCGAAATAACGCATCACACACAGACATACGTATACAGGCATTGCTACCATCATTTATGGAATTAATGAAACGGGACAAAAGAAGGCTTGGGGGGCATTAATAAACATCAATTTTCTCTCAAGTTTCATCGTCGAAAGTATATAGCGAGCATGGAACGGAAGCGTGGAATTTTAATGCCCGCGCGACCGCGAGAAGAGACAGACAGAGAGAGAGAGAGAGAGAGAGAGAGAGAGAGAGAGAGAGAGGGCAACTTTGATATACACCGATCATCCCGTGCGCTTCATAAATTTCAGTTAGAGGACCTACACGATACTCCTTCATCGTATTTATACACTTGCGCATAGAGAAGGCGAAAGAGAGAAAGAGGGAGAGAGAGAGAGAGAGAGAGAGGGAGGCAAGTCAAAGTGATTGTGCTCAAGAACTCTCACCGCCCCCTTTATACTTGCCAAGCTTACGAGCTGGACCCCCTTCGTGTGACATCGTCGCGTTACGTTCGCCTTTGTTTGATGTATAGTCGCACTCCATGAATTTTCAAATGCTTACTATCGATTTATTTGCAAACGAACATTTGTGTTTTCATCGATTTACATATTATGTTTGGGAAATTTTCGACAGCTCCAAACATATATACATTTATATTCATTTGCGGCACAGATTTAAATGCTGATTTCATCGATAATCTCTCGTTATACATCAGTTTGTAATTTTTGGACATCATCGAGTGATTTGTTTAAATAATTATATTGTCGATATGCTTTTGTCTTTATTTGTTATAAAATGTAGTATTTATTATTTTATTTTTATCGAATTATTTATATTTGCATTTGTACATTATTTGCAAGAATCAAATCGTTTTATAGTCGATGGTCAAATTTAATTTCCAACTATAAACTAGCTAAAAACGTTGTTTGTATTTTTTTTCTCTCGATTCAAACAATCGATTAGCCGATGCAAAGTAATTTTAATTTCAATTAACCAACATTTCAGGTTCTAATCTACATATAGATATATTCAATGATGTAACCGATTGAATGAAACACGACACGGAACAAGAAAAAATCCAACGTTTAATATTTCAACTAGTTAATGTACGTTGCATGCATTTACGTATAGATATATCTTCTTCCAGTATTCATCGCATAAATTCATCCAAGTTCATCGAGCAGTGCAACGATATCATACGTATAAAGTCTCGTGCAATCACGATCAATCGGGAAAAATCAAACGTCTAAATGTAATGAAAAGAAGAAGCAGTAAAGGAAAAAAGAAAAGAAAAAATAAAACGCTATTTTTAGAATGACTTTTGCAAGATTTGAATCCTTGACTGGATGCAGCAGCGACAGCAGCATCGGTCGACGAGATGGTCGTATAGTTGGTTGTTGCGTTAGATCGATCGTTCCGATCGATAAGAGCAATTGTCATTCCGCGCGATGGATACCCTCACGAGTATATATACGCGAGTTGAATACACACGAGACGTTCAAGTTGCATTATAAAAGATTCTTTCCATACGTGACTATCGTTATTTGTCTGCATGAGCAGCGCGCCATTGCCTACGGCCGATTGCTTTCATTCTCGACTGACTCGTTTCCTTTTAATTGTCGTATACCTCTCTCTCTCTCTCTCTCTCTCTCTCTCTCTCTCTCTCTGAGGAAGGAATACGCTTATTTCGTAAGAGCACGTTTTCTCGCATTGTTTGGCTTAACGACTGTTTTTCAAAAATTGAATTGACCGTTTTGTTACTTGAGATGTATTGGATTATCAAAGTGACGTTTCAATGCTTAATATTAAATTAAGATGAGAACAAGACAAAAGAAAAGTCAGCGTAAAAATTATCATTTCATACATTTTATTCTATATAAAAATCTTCTGTGTCAAACAATATTATATTTTGAAAACTGACTTGTAAGTCGTATAAATAACAAATTTAAAGATACAACCAAACGGCCTTTTCTACAGTTATGTGAGCGTTGCCTTTGAAGTGTAAAGAAATTTGCTTGTTCTCCCCCTAACGATCTCAAACGAAAGTAGATCAACATGATTTCGACGCCTTCATCGCAATTACATATTTTCCGAGATCGCACTAATAAAGTAAAAGCGACATCTAAAATCTCTTTATTTATGTTTTTATTGCCTCGAGGAGATTGGTAAATACTTTTTCTTATCACTAAATCTGCGGTTATTGTTTATAAGTAATTTCTTTTCGATTTCACATAAGCACGTTCGTTAGTTATTTTTTACATAGATAAGCATGATACGCTCATTTCTGAAACAATTGGAGTACGCTCAACTCGCTTCTCGGTAAAAGAAACATCGAAAACGACAAATGAAGTTGTACTGCAGATAAGCATTTGAGGTTTTGCTTGGAATACCAAATTTTTATTCCACTTGCGTGGCTTAAAAGAATATCAGCGTGTTGTGTAAAAGCGTTGCGAAACATTCATATTGTCGTAAAAAAAGAGATGTCAAGCTCGCTTCCTTCATTTTTAAACGTAAAATTATACAATTATTATCAAGTTACCTATTATTTTCAAGCTAAATAATCCAAAATTATAAATCGAGACAGCGTATTTTGCATACAATATATGCAGACGAATCATACTAAAATAAAAGTCATTGGCTAAAATGAATAATTTTACAGTTTTTTGAATTGTTGGTCAGTTCTGAAACTCAAGCAACGTAACCAAACGTATTCAAAGACTGTAAAAAATCCTTGAAAAGAGTAAACAATAATATAACATTCATGCAAATATTTAAACGCTTCCAAATGGCATTCGCAAAACAAACGAAAATTCGGCAGCCAGCCAA
Source organism: Chouioia cunea (assembly GCA_030064505.1). NCBI lineage: Eukaryota > Metazoa > Arthropoda > Insecta > Hymenoptera > Eulophidae > Chouioia > Chouioia cunea. The sequence goes on from JAOPFQ010000002.1 coordinate 24,962,604, forward strand.
TAATCGCTTGGTTTTCCCTCTCTCTCTCTCTCTCACTCTTTGGCTCTCTGTCTCTGTGTCTCTCCTCGCATTCGTTCCCTCATTCGGTTCGTATATAGCTTCTATATAATGTACGTGCTCGCGTGCACGTGCGCGCACCCATGTATATATGCAAACGGGAAAGTTCGCGGGGCGTGACTCGCGTTACGAGCGTGCTAACTTTGTTAGCGAACTCGCTGTGCCGCTCGCCATGGATTAGCATGCGAAAAGCTTTTTTTCGCTTCTTTCACGTATCCATCCGTCCATTCGCGACGGTATATGTCCCTTACTTTTCGAGAGTATCCTGAACTTTTGGTTTTTTTTTTGTGGTTTATGCTAATTTTCACGCTCGCTGCACTTTGCAAGGTCGTTTGGGTTTCGCTCGTTTTACCATGGAATTTGTGTGTCAGTAGAATATTACAGACGAACTCTTGCTTGCTCGCGATACAAGCGTTGTTTTTCCTTGCAAACACAAGCAGTTTTATAATTTTTAAAGTTGCTTGCACAACGTTGAGAGCTTCCGTTTAACACCAGCTTACGTCTTGGCTTCTCGTGCTTTTCCATCTTTACTGAACAGGCCACTTTGGCTTCAAAGGGATTATGCATACTATGCACGCGAATACTTTATTTATGAATTTGAAACACCATGCGCAATAAAATATTATAACGGGTGTATAAGACGAAACCCGGACTTACGGAACGTCTCGATGTACACACGTATATCAGGAACGTTCTTCAAATCCCTAAACTTGTTTCTTCAAATTGAACGAATTCGCGAAGCAAACGACACAAGAAATTGCCAAATCTCTGTATCTGAAAAATGTCCGACGTTCGATACGGAACACGAACACTCAATTGAATTAAGAAACACAACCCCAGCATCGAAGATAAGAAGTCTGGAAATCCCATCACCCCTCGTAAGTAAAACAACGAAAAAAAAAGAACCCTCATATTGGTGAACCAAAGCAAATCGTCATAAATATATCTTGTAATACATATAACGCAGATATCCGTGGAGTAATATCAGGAATAGCGACGGGGATGGAGAGATTTAATTTTTTCTTATCTCAAACTTTCTATGGGATGTACAATATACAAAGAAATCGAATAAAATACAAAATTATTTCTAATCAAACGTTAAACCTCACATACGTACATTTTGACAGACTTTATACTAACTTTCAATTCACGGATGGATGTTAGAATACGCAAAAGAAAGACATAAACGTGGTCAAAGTGCAACCCCTCGCGAAAATATATATATATATTTATAACTCCCTAACGAGGCAAAAATGGTCTATCAAATGACCGTACAATTCACGAGCACTAAACACACAAAAGCATGCCATCTGTCTTAACGAGTATTGTAGTCCGGTCCCTGAAAAGAGAGCAAGCTAGCCACTCTGTCGGCGTAATATATCACTCTCTGACCATGAAGAGACGAAGAGAAAATCTCGAGGAAAAAAAAAGTGTAAGTGAGATTTTTGCAGACGGAAATCAGAGATAGCGAAGAAGAAGAAGTCTGTGCTGCGCGCAAAAGTCTGTCTAGCAAAGGGTGGCACGCTTGGTCGACTCTCGCCCTCGCGCGTCGTGTGCAAAAGTTCTCCAGGCAATTTTCGGGAAGGGGAAGGAACCCGAAGCGCATATTGATTTTTCGCTAGTATAGCAAAGGTTGCCCCCCCCCCTCACATCTTTCTTTCGCTATAAATGAGGTGACGTCGCAGATCCAACGTACACGACGGGACTTGTCGTTACATTCCACGAGTACCTATTATCGCGGGAGTGGCTCAACTAGCATGCCTCCAAGTGCATGTGCTCCATCACCAACTGCATGCACTTTTCTTTCATTTTTGTATTGAAATTTAATTTTTTTTTTGCCGCATTAGTTATTGTTTATTTAAACAGGTATTATGATAACTATGTCCGACCAATGGAATTTTTTCAATGCAATTCTTATAATCAAAGTAGCCAGTATTGATTGATTACGATCCGGACTATTTACAGGATCATTTTAAATTATAACGAAAAAAAAGATAATTTAATTATCCAGTCATCCTAACGAAATTCAACTTTGTTAATTTTACGAATAAAACAAAATAAATGTCCCTTCCACCAGGTTGTGCTTAATAAACCAAATGAAAAAAAAAAACCTTTGCTCAGCCAAGTTTGCAAGCGGTACTAAAATTGTCGGGTCGAATGAGCGTTGACATCTAAATAGATCCGCCAAGAGCCGTAAACCGGTATTATATCACCCGCACGGAGTAAACGTATATCGTCTAATCGAAAGGGCTTTAATTACAAAACAATTTAAGGGCTGAAGCAAAGTAGCGTAAGGGGAGGTGGTTATATCGTCGAAACCAACGCGCGGAAGGGCTGTGTTTCCTTATACTTCTCACATTTGGCCAACCAACTAACCCCCTGTGTGTTCACTCTCTCTAACTCTCTTGCTCGCACTTTTATATATATGATTATGCGTATTCATTGTGCGGGAGGGTCAGGACATTTGCTCACTTTGCCGAATTAGTTCGGCGAGAGCGCGAGAATTGCATTATGGGGATTACCCTCGTTGATTTATACGACCGCTCTCTGTCTCTCTCTCTCTCTAGCTCTCTTTCTCGTTCCTTTTCGCCTCGTATATAATTTGTAAAATAGCGCGTTGTCACTTTGTTGAATGCATTACTAGAGAGAGAGAGAGAGAGGTTGTGCGAAACTCGTATTAATTTTTATTATTTGCACTAGCATTAACACCGTCACGGATTCGTATAACACGCAACGGTTGCGGTTGACTTGGGCTTTTAATTTGATTAAACGCCTTTATCAGATTTTATTAAGCTTTATGGATTATATTATTCTCCTCCTAGAAATTAGGTTTGCACACAATGGATCTGCCAAGGGGCTACTGATCGAATGAAATTTCACGAGAGAAAGCTCTTTGGAAAATGCCTTTTTTTTCTTTTTCTGAACCTTCCAATTCAAGAGAATTGGTTCGTTCCATCCATTTTTGTTGACCTTGTGAACGTGCGTTTTCATATCAATACACTCTTTCGTCTAAAGTACGGTATGACAATATTAATTATTTCACACTTATCATATCATGAACTGATATGTTTTGTCTATCTACAATACGACATCCACTGCTACCAAGTGTATCGCGTGACAATCAACTCCGCGTGCTAAATTGTAAAAATTACAAATGCCAATTATCCAATTCGTTCAACCTTGAAAATTGTATCTGAAATTCACCTATTTTTCACTATAAAATATACTCTTTTATAATAAATTTTCAATAATATGCAAAAGAAAATCATTTGGATTATTAATTGAGGCGTCGTTCTATAATTTTACAAGATTAAGAATCGCGCTGACCGACCATTCACGTCCACGCGAGCTTAGCGCTTGAGAATAAAATATAAAGCAAAATACGAAACGACTTCCTGGGCTGTGCGTTTGAGAGCGCAAAATATCCGAGAGCTCGTAAAATAGTTTAATAGCCAGAACTTTTTTTTCGTGCGACGTGTGCCTACCCAACCATACAAATATCACACACATATCCATAAGAAATGAAATTTTATCCTCGCGCGTCCACGCGATATCGCCCTTCAATACGCACGGGCGCGCATATAAACAGAAAAGCAGTAAGCAACAAAAAAAGAAAAGGAAAAGACGAAGAAAGACGGCAACACGTGTAGCCCCTTTTATGTCTTTTCTCTTCCTCGGCAAAAGTTTTTCCCTGCGTGCGATGACGATTTCCGGGGACCGTTCTTTTTTTTCGCTAAAGCGGAAAGCATAAAACGGCGACCTCGCGAATAAATTACGAGTCGCCCGGTTAAAAGTCAAGGATTCAACGTAACGTCTTCTCAACCTTATACTCGGACGTCCTCCTTTTGTCCGCCACTCCTTTTTTTCGCATCCTCGGGAGAGATGCGAAAAGACTGTTTCGTATATTGGCTTCTTTTTATTTCTTCGCGTGCAGCTTCTTTATAGCGGGTTGACTTGCGTAAAGAAGAAACTTTATAGTAACTGGTGTTACAAATGGTATTAGATTTGAAAATTGAGATATCATACTGAGCTTTATAAAGAGTGCGCGTGCAAGTTGAATTTTCAATTTACAAAAAGGCGAGCAAATATCGTTGAAGCCAAGCCTTAAGTATACGGATTACGCGAATGTATCCACGTAATAGCAAATTTAGAAAAAAACATGTTTACATTTATAAAACCTGCAAATTCATTTGACTCTCGTCGTTTACCCAATTAACGCTGCGTACAATTTGAATCCTGTAATAAAAAGAAGACAAATTCGGAAGAAACATTTCCCCTCGTCTCTCCATGAATAAAATTCTAATTAGATTGATAAAGTTCACAGTCCGCTGCCTTACAAACAAACAAAAAATTCGCACGCGTCTGTGATAAAAACATACGCACGCAAGCTGCCTTTAACAACGTTTCGAGATGAATGGCACCGATAACGCGAAACGACAACGAGGGCGACTCGCGTGTGTCGACTGCACGCGTCAAATATTTCGTTCGAATTGTCTTAGACGTGCGTATACGTATTTTTCGATTTAAATCAATCCAAATGATCGTAAGCCGGTTGAATTTGTCAACATTGTTTGATAAGTGTGCATTTGCGAAAATAGTTGTAACGTTCGGAAATGCCATTCTAGTGGACGATTGAAATCAAGACATTTGCTCGTTGGACCTAACGTTGACTTGAAACAATCGGGTTTTATCTCGTAACGTCGATCTTTTACTTTCCATGCATAACGTCTGGAGGAAGTTATTGAATTGGCTCGTTATCTAGTGTCGAGACAATCAGCTCTTGAACGCGAATCGAAACACGAAGGCCATGATTCCACGGTAAATGTGAGAAAAATTAAACGACAACGGAATCGCTTGTCGCTTCAACTTACCGAGAAAAATAGGATATTGATAAACGTTCGTTTATCAATCGAAAGCAGCAGTCGCACAAATGTACACCTATTTGTGAATTCGAACGTGTTCGTACGACGACTCGTCTACAGGAGTAAAATCGAAAGCAATGGCTCTTCAATGGGGTATCGTTGGGTCGGGTAAAATAAGTCACGACTTTGAAACTGCATTCGCAACGCCGCCGAAATCAGAGCATCCGATTGTTGCCGTCGCTGCTCGAGATTTATCGCGTGCTCAACATTTTGCCAAACTCCACGAGATACCAAATGCCTATGTTAGCTATCAAGAACTTGCCAGCGACGAAAGCATCGGTTGGTAATGTTATTCGTGTTATCTTACGCAACGTTTTGGTTTTTGAAATTTAACCGATATTCGAAAAAGTACTTGTACTCGTTGGAAACCCCCTTGACAAAACTTGGGTAGTAAACCCACTCCTCGAAAGAACTTTACGAATAACGTCCAAGCCAGCTTAACGAAATTTCAGAAGCGGTATACATCGGCACGTTACATCCTACTCATCTCGAAGTGGGTAAACTGATGCTGAACTCCGGTAAACACGTGTTGTGCGCAAAACCTCTCGCGATGAATTTCAAACAGGCGAAAGAATTGGTCGAGCTAGCGAAGAAAAGAAAGCTCTTTTTGATGGAAGGCATCTGGAGCAGATGTTTTCCAGCTTACGACACGCTGAGAGAAGAACTCGCTAAAAAAAGTATCGGCCAAATCAAGCAGGTGATCGTAAGTCTTGGTGGTAAGATATCCGATGTGGACAGAATAAAGTTAGTCGTCGTTTTTTATCCCACTGCATGCTATTTCTTCAATGACTTACCACCATCGTCATCGCATATTTAGACGAAAAAACTTGGCGGTGGCGTGGTTCTCGATATGGGTGTCTACGTGATCCAGTTTGTCTCGTTAGTCTTTGAGCACGAGAAGCCAACAGTGATCAAAGCGGTTGGCCACTTGAACGAGGAATCGATCGACGTATCGATATCAGCTTTGATGATTTATTCAAAAGGACGCAGCGCCACGATAATTAGTAGTGCCGAGTGCTCGATGCCCAACGAAGCTTACGTCATTGGTAGCGAGAGTACTATTCGCCTACCTAACTTTTACTGTCCAACGACAATAGTATTGCCCTTGACAGGGGTTAAGGAAGTGGCGCTGCCTTCGACTAAGCACAAACTTCATTATCTCAACAGTGCTGGGCTTAGGTACGAGGCTATGGAAATGCGCGAATACGTCCAAAAAGGTATGTTTATTACAAGCATCGGTGGTAGCGAATGCAAAACTGATCATCAAATCGCTATTGCTAAGCTTTAGCTTGATAGTCTAATTGTTTGCCATGCATCGTGATTTATCGATGTTGTACAAATTGTTCGCTTGTATAATACACGGATAACTAACGCACCGTCTTTCTGAGACTTTCGATTCGTTTTTCAGGCTTAACAGAAAGTACAAAAATATCACACGCGCATTCATTACTCATTGCCGAAATACAAGACGAATTACGACGACAAATTAGTGTTGCTTACGACGAGGATAAATAGAAGAGAAAGAGAAGCGACTTCCTCAAATAGATTTACTTGCGATTACCGACGGGCACTTGTGTAAAATTTATAAGCAAATGGCAATGTAGCGCGTACTACAGTCCTTTACGCCAAAATAACCTATTTTTTGTCAAATGTATTTTTGTTAGAATTGTGTGTAATTTTTGTTTTATTCGCAGAAACACACCCACGCTCTCATCGTTAGTTCGTCCATAAACGAGGTTCGTACAAAGCCAGTAGTATATAACTGCGAGCGGTTATTTAAAGAAGTCGCCGAAATTTTCACTGAAAAAATAGCGATCTCAATCGAGTCCTTCCACGAAATCGCAAGCTCCAAAACTGCGCTCGCCCATCCATCCATCAACCGTACGGTCGTTGCATCAATGATACGAGAAACGCGCGTAAAAGTTAATCGGCACGCGAAGGATGTAGGTCAGTACGAGTGACGGCAAGCCAAAGGTCTACTACCAAGAATCGGACGATCGCTAATCGATCGGCTAATTATAATATCAACTAGAGCGGACATACGCTGAATCACCAATTGTAAATATAGATCGAGGGAGACGCGATTTGTATATGCATACCAGACCGACGTGCACTGTTCGAAAGCTCGCGTTGCACTCGAATACATTTTTTATTGTTTCGGAAGAAAATATATTTATTTAATCGTGCAGAACCGTGAAAAAGATCCGTGCATGCCAATGAAATGAGAAACGTATCGATATTCACAGGTTGGAGATGAATGCGTGTATTAATAATATCATTCAACGAATGTACTTGATTAAAAATTTGCTAAATAATATTACGACGATAAATAACGTACACGATGAATCGTAAATACATCAAATATCTAAGGATTACGTTATAAGTTAGCTTGACACACTAAGCTGATAATGTCATTATCAGTAGAACTACAAGTTTGAAAACTACGCAAAGGTCCGGTTATTATTGACCAATGACAAAAAAGCAAATTTGATAATCTTATCATCTCTCTTCGAATGCGCACACGAAAACTAATCCTCTTCACAAAAGTACAACTTTTAACACTCCCGTTTTATCGACGGCAAAGTCCAGCGTCGATATCGTTGGAGAAACTACGTTTTCTTGATATTTTACGTACAACCACGTATACGATATAAACATTTGTCAGACTCGCATTAATTGAACGAAACAAAAAATACGCGATTCTACCTGAATGCGTACGCTGGATCTCAGCTGAAAAATAATCTATCTAAGTACAAACACTGACGCAAAAGTGCACGACTTCGCTCGCTTTCACGGATATCGTTTAGCAGGAATACAGTCTACGTCGTAGCACTTGCATTTACATCATCTCGTTACGTCGTACATTCGTATATTTATATATCAATGCGCTTGCATAATTGCACTTTCGGAGAAACTTATATATAGAGCCAAAACGGAGAATGCGCGGGATGAAACTTTTTGGCAATCGCGACAATGTTTCGGTGTAATGTGTGTTTATGCCACGTTGCCGAAACTCGTGTTGCGCTATATTTTTCAATTTTGAACATTTTCGCGCTTGAGATATATTTATTTGGTTGACGTTTGACAATGACTCTATTGATAAAATAAGATTTCAGACGATATGTCACGTTTCGAAATCATTGAAAAGTGCATAGTGAAATTGTAACAACGTAATTAGTCGAATCAAAACATCGCCTTCAAAAATAACATTAAAGAACAGTAAAGCATGTACGAAACTTTGTTAATAATATTTAATGAGTTAGATGAAAAAAATGCTAAAAATCTCGACGGTAAATTAACTTTTATTTTTACTAACAATAACGTCGTGTGCAATAACGTTTATTGGACAAACGAACGTAAAAGCGGTGCATTTTCTTGTTCACTTGAAACAATTTTACAGCACAATTCCGAGTGAAATAGTAAAAAAAGCAGCTTCATTAAGCAAAAAACACATGGACTTCGTGGCTAAACCAGTTTGTTCCATCAAATAATTCCGAGTCTCTAGATTCGCGATGACTAATATCCCTTGGTGCGAAAACTGTTTTTTTTTTCTAGAATGAGTGCTGTGACGTGCGTTATAACATCCACTCGCACAACCAAGATTGTTCTTTTTTTCTCTCTCTTTCTTCCTAGAATTTCGTCGCGAATTATGCGCTGGGATTTTAATTTGTACTCGCGACCGGTTGACCGCTCGTAAGAACCAGTTAGCTTTCGCGCGCCACGCTTTTGTCAACGATTTATCGACGAATAAATGGTTGAGCACGAGCGGTAGATGTGCATCGCAAAACTGCGTAAACAATTATCGCATCTTTCGGAATACATAAAACTTCGACCTTACGAATGCATTATGCTGGACATTTTGTAAACGGAAAATGTGTTTCACCGACCCATGTCTTTTCTCGTGTCGTTATTCGTAGGGACACTTGAGAGCGTGGCATTGAAACGACTGTGATGTATTGACAATTTGTTGCGAGGGGTTGTTATTTCGGGTAAAATGTTTTCCGATACATCGAAAAACAGGATAAACACTTTTCCAATAGCATTGAGGGAGTAATCCTCCGCAAAGGTGCGTTCAACAGCAAGATAACACAATCGTAAAAACATTAGGCGGTGACATAACGTTCGAGCTTCGCGAACGACTATTATCAGTACAAAATCCTAACGGATGACGTGCAAATTATTTTAAAAAAATGATCATTCTCAATCATATAACGACGTGTAGTGGTGTGGAACATTCGAGCGAACGATATTCGATATAGATTGTCTTATCGCGAGGGGAACTAACCTATCAATAAATTTATCGTATCGATTTATCTCCTTATCAAGCTTATTAATCATCACATTGTTACGACTTTATCTTACCTCGAGGATAAAACATTTTGCCAATCAATTTTTATTGTACATTAGAGAACAAAAATTCAAATTTAATCGCGATATTTAAGGTATTTCAATTTATAACAAAATTATAGGAAACGATTGGAGCCAGCCAATTTCTAGATAGATTATAGGAAAATAGAATAGAAACTCAAAGCAAATCATCGAAAGATAACGAGTAGCGGGGGATGGAGGTGTAGGGTAATGGGGTGATGGGGTGATGGATCACGCGTATTACGTCAAAATTTGATTCAAATGGCGTTACGTCAATTTTCTCATTGGCACATTTCGCAATAGAAATACATCCATTGATTAAAAGCCATATCGTGTGATCTCTGAAAGAATTCGACGTAAAAATCGTGTGTCCAGCTTCTAAAAGAAAAATTCGCGTAAACGTTGTTTATCGTCCATATACGTAGATAAACCGGTTCACTGGTTTATATGCGCATCAATACTGTGTATAAACACACGTACACACGTGTACGTAACGTCACCGACTATGACGTCGGCACTACACGTGACGATAGGTACTATTGTTCGTGTTACATCATTGTTTTTGGTTCCGGCCAATTTGTTCTCTCTCTTTCTCTCTCGTTTGGATTTTTTTTGTATTGTCTCCATCGTTTCATTTGCGGTTTTGTAACATGGCGCCATTACGCTTCCAGAGCTTTCCTCGTTAATTGAGGTCAACGAGCACGCACAAAGAGTACTATATTCATAATGTAGAGGAAGAGAAAGGGCCGACCTGCGACCTCTTTAATCTGTTATTTTTTTTATTTTTTCTCGAAAAAACTTTGATTAAAATTCCTCGACCTTTATGCGACTTGAGTGATTGTTTTTTGATGAATTAATTTGAACGAGCGTTTGTCTCGTGCAGATTAGCCGTGTACATACGTGTATCGTTAGAAATTTGCTATCAAAACAATTAGTCATCGTATATAAATTCAATTCTCCCAATAACACCTATAGACGTAAAATTAGATTAATCGTGTGATTTATGTTTGATTCATGCAAACAACGATAAGATTATCATAAAATTAATTCTGCTGCCATTTTTTCTTTATTGTACAATAATAAAATCGTACGCTCTGAATCATCGTAATTTCATAATGACTCATCTCTAAAACATCTCTTACAAATTACCATATATGTACATACAAATACAATTTACAATTCTAACGCACGACGTTGCCAAACTATCCGCACTATCGAAATTCATCAAACGTTGAATTTGCAAAATTACCAAAGATCCTAGCTGACAAACAAAATAGACGATTATTACAGAGAAAAAAAAATATTGGAAACGTCTTCGTGTGTGAATTTCATTAAATAATACTTCCGCGTCAACGAGGAAGCGCTCTCGCGTTCCTTGACTTCCGTTTGATACTTTACGTAAACATACCTACACGTACGCACGTTTGTGGTGGGGATGTACTAGTGGGGGTATACGTCTTGGCGCGTTGCGTTCAATTATCATCGTGAGTAGAACGATCGAAAAGATGGCTCTCTTGGACGCGTGTAAAGATTAAAAGCCAAGGATGACTCATCGCTGTTCTTGGAAAAACGCAAGCTCGCGAGCGCGAATTGAAGGAGGAAAAAAGAGGAATGCCATCGCCGGAAGTCGTTTTAATTGAAACGATTAAAGAGGCAATCTGCACACGCGAGAACTCTCTCTCTCCGTCGATTTCTTTTCTTTTCTCTTTTCTTTTTCGCTCAATTGTCAAGCTTATCGGCCGTTGCCGTCTTATTGTCGCAATTGTAACGAAATGCTTATAAGTTGAAACTAGTTTTTGTTACTGAAACTTGCTGGATGTGCGTTGACGATCGTTTGTCTAGATGAGATTCCATTCAAAATAACGACGTGAATTTGACAACGATTTACCGTTTCAATACAAAAAACAAGCACTAGTTGCGTAGGAAAATCTTCAAAAGGAACGATTAATCCACACGAATTTGCATGCAAAATTGATATCAGCTGCGAGACCATAATCCAATCGCTTCTTCGAAATTGGCTTCCTTTTATTAAGAAGGTGACACTCCAAGGCGCCAACTATGACGCGTTGCAATCAGTTATTCACGCGTGTCGTAATAACTGACGTAACAACAGTTAAATACCCCCTTTTTTCGTCACCAGCGCAAGAGTACAATGATAGCGAATGCGATCGGTTTCTCAAGTATTTATAGGCCTATCTTTCAATTGAACTTGCGATTTCGAGAATAATCGGTTTATTTATAGGATAACGAAATTACACATGTCTTCGATATTGATATCGTTCGACACTTTTTCTCATATTTTCCGGGAGAACGAATGAAATATTTTTGTTTAAGAATACATTTTTACGAATGTCAATTGCACGTTTATACGACTAGACCTTCGAACGGGAATAGAATCGATTCCTTCGCAAACTTGTGGTATCGAAAATTTGAAAATTTACTATAATATACAGTTGCGATTGCATCTGACATTGAAATCGATAAATGGTCAAACGCGCGAAATCAATCGAATCAACGCAGCGATTGCAGCTTGAAAAAAAATATTGCTGTACGATTAGCTGTAACGAGTCGTCAAGTCACCGAAGTTTAACAACATTGCCGACATCGATCACGAAAATATTTAAGAGAAAGAGCAGCGGTGTGATACAAATCACGTGTTATGATATCAGCGGTATCTCGCAAGACGTCGTTGGCTGCACATTTCGTTTGTCAAAACGCGAGCGCTGACTCATCTATCACCTCGATTTAATCGCGAGTTATTAGATAAACGCAAAAAAAAGAATACAAAACGATGGCCGACATTTGACATCTGTCGGCATATTTTCTAATTAATTATTCATAGATTTAAGAGAACGCTACCTTTCTGTTTTTAAATTTGAAATGTAAATTTTTATGGCAAACTTTTCCATCGATGTTTTATTCGTACGCTTCGTGGATAATATCGATTAGTCGATACGGTATATCACTTTAAAGAAAATTTTTTGGGGTGTGATTTGGGTCGCAATCGAGACACAAACGTAATACGGTGCCAACGATTGAACGCGAGTTTTTTTATTTACGACATTTACACCTAACTCGAATATCGCGTACTCGAACGTGGCTTGGCATTGGACGATGGGTCAAAGTTCTTCTACCCGAGTAGCGCGTAAACTAGTTTTCTCATCGAGATTCACGATCCTGTCAAAAACTATGTTTCACGAAATTTGAGTTCTCTATTAACGTATCTTGTCGGCGTCTAGTCTTGCCTTTCTCGATCATTGATCAGTCAATCGCTCTCTTTCACTTCCAAAATAGAAATCTCTTTTCTGAGAAACTATTCAATTGTTATACTTTGTCGTAACTACAACAAAAATACAAACACACACACACACACGCACATTTTTAAATCCAATCCCTCGTTTCGGAGATAAAAGCCGTAAGAACACGAGATAGAATCTCCATAGCAACTAAAGTACCTTGACAGAGAGCGCCAAGTAATCAGCGTAAGTTGCACGCAGCTTTGCGCATAGCTGCAAGTAATAAACGCAACGTGCGTCATCGGAAAGCCGGTTCAATGAAAAACAAAAAGAAACAAGAAAAAAAAGATAACCGGAATTTCGTCGGAAATCCGTACAACGTCGTTTGCGCATTTCACTTTCACTGCGCGTTATTTCCCACATCCGCCAACGACCGACCGCAATACAATTCGACGCTACAAAGTTTGCTAAAGAGAATCTTTTTGTCACTTGGAATTTGGCAGTAAATCTTTTTTTCCCTTTCACGACTCTTTCGGGCATTCCGAAGAATGCAAATTGAATTCGGCAATTCTTTTCAATTATCAAGCAGTCGTACGTTTCTTTTATCTTGCAATTGTTCGTTAAAGCTGCACCTTCTTTTCGTTTGTTATTACGATTTTAAAAGATTTATTTTCAACGAACTTTTGCCATCGTAATAATTGGACGTTCGAGATGACTTTGTTATCCGAAAAAACTCGAATTCGTAAAAGCTTGCCACGATTTGCACGTTCTGTTTTCGTGTCTCAACACGCCCGATAGAAATGTCTTGTCTTGAAAAGAAAAAAAAACCTCCATAGTTACGTTCCCGCGCATCGCGTAAAAATCAAAAGGAAACAGCTGACTAGGCGTTTTCGAAAGAAGATCGATCAGATATAAGTTTATACGAGGAATTCAAAGTAGTGAGGGGAGCAGTTACGCGACGTTAATTATTTATTCAAACTATCGCTTGCCGCGTAGAGCTCTCGTAAGAGAAAGAGAGAGAGAAGGACACGATGCGTTGGTTGTTTCTCGATGTCGTTACACCGTAGTTGACTGCAATCGATATCCTAGGGGTAAAAGACATACGAAATTAATCGTACGCACTTGAAAGAAGAAAGTCGATCGATTATCGCGTGTTTCCCAACGTAAATAATTCATTTGGCCGTATATTTGTTCACTTTCACGCCTGCAATCGCAAGCCAATCGGATACACCGCGATAAAGTAATTCAGCCGTTTATCAATGGCACGTAACAACAACTGGTGAAGATGGCATTGCGACGATAGACGGGAATCCCAAGTCGAACAGAATAAGGAACCAGAAACGGTCGTTGGAAAGCTCTCGATAAAACGAGATGAAGGCAAAAAAAATTGCGCGAACTTGTTCTAGAGAGGACGATCGATTTGCAAAGCGTTGCAGGTATACGCGAGAAGAAGAGGATGAGAAGGAGGAGGAAGAAGGCACGAACGAAAGAGGGAAGCGCGCACGCGCTCGACCCAGAAACGCAACAGGTGGCCATCGTGTAGCACAGGTACATAGGGAGGCCCGATGAGTCATACTCAACGAAGACGGGGGAATGCCGTACAACGCCCTCCTCCTTGCGATTGCATTCAATTATATACGCGTGCATTGTACGGTAGGTACGTTCGCCGGATAATAAGCTGTTGATATATATATCGATCAATTATTACAAAGTCGCTCTCTCGCACACCTATGTGCACCTCTCTCCAGTGCCGTCGAATTAACATACATAGGAAAGTGTCAACTTGCACATGCGACTGACTCATCGTTATGAGGTGTGTATGTATAACACACACACGCACGTGCTCACTGAGCAACGAAGAGTGAAAGACGAGAAAGAGAGAACGCGAGAGCGCCGTCGCTGCATTCTTGGTGTCAGGGATTTTTCAGAAGATCCTCTCTCTCTCTCTCTCTCTCTCTCTCTCTCTCTCTTTGCATGCTTCGTCTCTTTCCTTGCTTTTTTTAAAAGCTGCTCGATCTCGTTTACGAAACGGTTTTTTTCGTGTCGGAGTTGCCGACATCGGAGATTTGTCGGGTCGGTATAATACGTATAGCTGATTAGTTTACCGTTAGCTCTTTTGGGGCTGGAAAGGATCTCAAAACGTAATATTTGGATTTTGGTCGTATGTTGTTTTTATCGATCTATCGAATAATTTCTTAAAACTTTTTTTTGACGAGAGTAGATACCGATCGTGTAAAGTTTCGCAAGAGCGTAATAATTTTTCAACGCAAACTTCAAGTAGAGTCCAACAAATGTTAAATAAGAGGCAAATTCAAGTGTACTTGATTAACGATCGTTTAACCCTCCCCCTCGAACAAATATACACCATGAACACGTCCAAGTTCAAGATTAAAATAACCTCGAGCGGCTTTCTCTCGAAAAACCAAACAAATAAAAGCCCTCGCTCGCAACAAGCAAACAAACCATCACCCACATTCGCACACGCAACTATCGCAACATTTTTTGCAAAAGTACAACTGCAATTTCACGTCAAACTCGCGCTCTCTTCTCTCTCTCTCTCGAAAAACTAGGCGAACGCGTGGGCGCGTCCACATCATGGACATACGTCGACGACCTTGAATATCACGCTTATCATTTTCTCGGTGAGTCATTGTTCGGGTTGCGCTTCCAGGAAAGTTTTCCGACACGCGAAAAATAAAAAATGAGTTAGGATTCGCAATGAGTCAGCGAGCGTGGTTACACTTACACGTGTATACACACACTCTCTATGCAGTTTTTTTGCTGCCTCGAAGGCATGCTGCGTGTGCACGGTTATACGGATGGGTTTGGCATTGAACGTTTGAAGCTTGATTTGTTACGGATTGTTTCGTCGAGGATACTTTGGCTGTTGGAAAGAGGTGTACGCTATATATATGCGTGTATGTGTGTGCGCGTGTGGGCGTCCATTTTAGATGACGATAAGAATTGATAATGGCCGCGCGCAAAAGAGAGATATTCGATTTAGATACGGGCATTTTTTGGTCTTCTCCCTTCGATTAAAATTATTCAAATATGCTTCGCTCAGTCTCTGCAACAGCGACGTTTGTCATACTCCTTATGCTGCGTATCTGATTTAAATCTCGTTGCGCTTGACGCATTTCAATCTTAGCCTAAAATCATATTTTTGGTTTGAGTACTATGCAATCGGATGTTGGTTTGGTTTACGTAATTATCGATGAAATTCCGCGCAACGTTGTTGTACTTTTACTTTGTATCCCCTTTTTTATAATGGGCTTTGCCGAAGCGTACGGATGAAATAGCCGCGAGCGAGCTATTTAAACACGTTTTTATCCTCCTTCCTCCAAGGTATTTTTATTTAATCTTTTTATCCTTGCACGTTGGCATCGATGTATCGTGTGTGTGTGTGTGTGTGCGCGCGCGCGCAAGTTGCCGCGCCGCGAGACCTGGGAACCCGTGCACGACTGCGTAATTTATTCAATGTATCAAGTCAATCATTACGCTTATTTATGGACAATTCCAAGGTTGCAATGCAACTAGAAATAATTTTATTGGTTTATTCGGTAAACGTGATTTTGCACTTGCGAACAATGTTGCTCGTCGGTTTGGTTATTTTTTGCTTTGTGTGCGTGATTTGCATATCAGAATTTGCATCTTCGCGCACATGTACATCTTGCTTCTCTCTGTGCCTGTCACGAGAAAACAGATGAACGTCAAAACAAAACAAAATGTTCGTTAACATCTTACATAAGAGAAACAAGCGTTCATTGTTCTTCTTTAATAAAATATCTTCAAAGATAAAGATGCCAATGATTATACGTAAACAAAGTATCGTTTCACGTAGCTTCGGAATAAAATCAATATTACAGCGACATAACGTTACTCGAATGTATCTTAAGCTCGGACGGATTCCGTTGTGTACCCGAAGACTAGCTATCTCGTGACGATTATTGGTAAGTGTTTTCCGAACGCGCAGAGTTAATTGTTTTTACGTTCTCTTACAACGAACACTCAAAGTCTCAACGACAACATCTTTGACTAGGCAACGCGTACAGAATACAAAACCACTTGCGTGGACCAAGGTAACGATCATTTTGGAGTCAAACGAAACCAAAAGAACGTCAAGTGCAACAAGATTGCTAGATTTGTTTTATCCGCGAATGACAATAGTACCACAATACAAGATCGTTCTACGAAGAAATTTCCTAAAATAGCTATTTTCCAACGGTAATGTTACCTTTGGAGAAAGTTTTCCTCGTAATCCTTGGTAAATCCACAGAGATCATAGATATACTTGACAGTGCGCGATGAACCTCGACAAACGCAAAATGACTGTCTAATTTGAAAAGAAAGAAACGACGAAGGAGAAAAAAGGGCTACGACCGCACTCGAGGGCCACGTCAAACGGGGCGTCGATTGACAGCAGTACGAAGTAGTCGTGTCCCCGGTGTGCCCCCTGTGAAATCAGACACTGCATTCTGGAATTTTTTCTCTCTGTATATCGAAGGGGAATAGAAACGCTTTCATTGAAACCTTTTTCATTTTAAGGTGCACGGAACCGCTTTTAATCTAATCCCCCCCTCCCCCCCCCATACACACGCACACGCACACTCAGTGTGCCAGTGCGCGGACAAGAGATATACATCGTGAGTGCGATCTACCGTCGCGGCTTTTTCCGATGCCAGGTGTACCAAAGAGTATTGTTGTTTTTAGAAAATATTTTCGACAGGTGGCTTTTTTTCTATCTGTATTACGAGTGGTCAATACGACACCTTGAAAGCAATGTCAAAGATTCATAATAATCGTGTTAATTTTGTTTCGTTATTCCTGAAATTGTGTCGTCTATAGTTACGTATTCTAGGGATTACTGCTTATTTATTTATAAATAAGTACAAGGTTGTCGCAATTGTATCGAAAGGTTCGAGCCTGAATCTTCAAGTTGAGCTTCGACTTATGGCGAAAAGCTATACAAGCAACGCGCGAGCCATCAGACTAGACGAATAGCTACAGCTTCAAAAGAGCGAATCTCAAAAGCAAATCCGCGAAAATAAATCAATAAACCGGCTCTCGGATTTCGGTGTCGCGCCTGCCAAGAATACGCGCTTTTCCGCGTCCGATTGGCCATCGCCACACCGCAAGTTTCTTCTCGGAAACCTCTTGGCTCTTTTACTCGCGAGAAAAAGAGGAAAAGCCAATGCTCGCTCGACCGACAAAAAATTGGTTAATTTATAGGAGGACGTATCTCACAAGGTCATAGTTACATGGCTATAAAGAAATACGGATTAAAAATAACAATTTTTTTTATTATCGTCTATTTAACCGTTTCGAGTTTTTACGAGTTTTTTTTTCATTCGTCGCTCCATTTTCATCGAGTGGCAAATCTTCGGATCGTTTCCAAGATGCTGCGTCGTACTTGCGAGTACTCGCGCGAAAAACTTGGACTCTAGCTCAATTATTAATACTTGGTAGACGTTAATTGTAGAAAGCGAGGGTACTAGAACGGACAACGAGCTGCAAGCTATATTTGCGAAAAAATACACTCGAACGATGATTTACGGAAGAGCTTTTAAACTTGTTATTAGCGCATCTGCAAAACGATCCCAAAAAAATGACGTAGTTCGTAGAACGCGACAAGAAAAAAACAGTCAAAACCAAAGGAACTTTCTAAAATGTGATAAATGCAAAGAAAAACAGAGAGTTATAAAGAGTGAGCGCGCGCGCGCGCGCGCGTGTGTGTGTCGTAGAAGTAAACGAAAGAGAAAGAGAGGCGAAATAAAGCGCTCAAAAGTAAGTCTCTCGGAAATCCCAGCGATACTTTCGAGAAGCCGAACTTTTGACGTTTATTAAAGGCTGTTCGTTGCTTTTTATCGTTTTGGCAAACGAGAGAAAAGTACGCGTGTGTGCGCGTGTGTGCGTGTGTGTGTATTGGCGACCAGCAAGTTCGTCGAAACGCTGTCGAAATCACGTTTGCTGGCTGAAAATGTCGTCTTGGAAAACTTTATCGCGATTTATTCGTTAATGTTCACTAGACCCAGCGCGTATCGACCAGGTTGAGGTGTTTTCAACGATACAAAGCTTTGATTACATATGCTATTTAGCTACGAAACAGTCAGCTACTTTAGGTGCGTTACGACTGTTGCAGCTCATCCAATACGACGATCTTGAAGGGGAAACAATTCAAACTGGTTGTTGTGGCAGATCTACGCGAGATTCGTACAGGTTGCTGTTCGTCGTCGGCGGAATTTAAAATTAGAACGAGGTTGAGAAAATTCACAAGAGCTGTATCACTCGTGCGATATTCTTTTCACCGCGGTTATCTTTTGTAAAACAATCGTAATATTTTAAAAGGAAACGTCCCTGGATTTATTATCAACGATATTTTTTCACGAATTAATCTACGCTTGTTAATGTACAAAAACGATAACATACGGTATGCGAAACGTTGCGACGTTTCAATTTTTTCGTTGATATATCTCGCATTTTCGCTGATTTATTCGTTTCCACGAAATTAATGTCATCCTCAGACTTTGTACCGTCGTTAATTGACAAGCTAAAGTGCTACGTTTTACTTGGATAATATCAAAATAGCGTTTACCAATGAACGCTACTTGTTATTGTATTCCGACTGTACTTTGCACCACGACAAACCAATGATTTAATTGGCGATTATTCTCCAAAGATAAGTCGCTCGAGCTAAAATGGATTTTGTAAGTAATTGATACAAGTTCGTAGAAGGACGCTCCCAAAGTAAAACCGTGCGGCAAGCGTGTGTACACTCGCGTTGACGTACCCTCCGCGAGACACGTATCCACGTATCTTTTTTTTTCAGTTTTTGCACCTTCGCTCCTTTGGGCAACTTCTGCTCGTTTTCTCTCCTCTCCTTGCGCTTGAGAGAGCAACAGAGACCTGACCCCGTTGACCGTTTTCGGACGAGCGCCTACAAATAGAATTATCCAAGCGAACGAAACCTTGCTCTTGATTGTCAGCGATTAAAAGGAATCGGTTGTTTTTTTTTGCTTTCCGAGGCGGAGAAGAGAGAAAGAAAGAAGGATCGTTGCGAAACGATGCTTTTCGGTCCATTTGGGACTTTTTTTTAAACGGACTCTTTGTGAGACAAGACGAATTGCACGTTGGACTACCGCTTTTGCTCGAATCAAAAAGTTTACGCGCGGGTCGGTCTTGTCGCGAGCGTCCAGTGATCTGACCAAAATTTACAAAAGTCCAGCCAAGGTCGCCAGAACGACAACCGATTTGTGTACTTTACTCGATGATAGAACATTGTCTCAAGATAACCAACGCAACGGGAGTTATCGGACGAAAAACATCCGAATTTCACCCGTGAACAAACCACGTTGGAATGTCAAACCTTATCCAACGAGACTAGACACGCGTTAATTATACTCTTCTACAGTGTGAATAGCGAGGCGAGTTGTTGGCTCGGGTACGCATTACCGTCCAAGCTTTATTCGTAGTTATTCCGAAAAGAAGATGTCCTTTTCTTTGTCCCGGCCACCTTTCATCTCTCTCTCTCCAACAATTGAGATCGTAAAAAAAATACATCAAAGCTATGTAAAAAAACAATCGTAGACAAGGATAAAACGATAATAGTAAAGTCCTTCATTGGTAAATCAATTTCTCGACGTTGACGCGGATGTTATTTATCAGATCGGACCGATGGGTTTTCCCGCTCTGTGTTCTGTAATCGGAGAGCTATCCACGGTGTGTAATATTTGTCGAACGCACACACGGGAATTCGCGAAAGCGCGCTAGATACGCGGGATATATAGGGAAAAGAAGACGCTTTAGAGATAAATAAGCCTCGCGATGACGCCGCGACAAAACGATAAAACGCTGCTTGTGTTCTGTAAAAGCCGGAATTGTAAAGATAACGATTGACGCACATCAAAGCGGCTATTCTCCAACGCTGGAACTGTCAATTGAATTTTTTTCTTCCGTTTTGTTTGTTCAAAGTTTGGATTATTTTTCGTTGAATCGATCGCGCTAAACGTGTAGTATAACGTCCAATAATTAATGGAAAATATTCATCAATGTCTTATCTCGGTCGACAACAAAGGACAATTGCATCCGATGAATTACCCAAGGTCGTTAAGGCAAAAGGTTGACGCAACGTATACGAGCCAAATTGAAAAATCCATACTTTTGCGAAGAAACGATTACATCTTCTGGCGTTTGTACGTGAAACATGTACGTGTACTTGTTGCTAGGCATACGTTCGATCGTTGGAAAACTACATTTTTTCATTTTAAATAATATTTCACACGAGCGTTTACACGACAATTGCAATGGTATTTAATACGCGTATTGTGATCGATTGGACCGAGGTGCGTTTCGACCTGATTCTACATTCGCATCCAAACAAACTAAAAAGTTGGCTTTGATCAAAGTTTTTATCCCAAACTAAGGTCTATGTGCACGAGCGTGTATCAACGATATATACACGTGTATCACTTTCGTGTTTTTATCGCTATTTCACCCAAACGAAAATATTTCGTTTTCCTCTTCGAATCAACAATATCCGTGTCTCCATCTAACGTCTAAAATATAAAACAAACGTTACAAGATACCTTTCATCGTCAACTGGACATAAAGACAAAAAAGCAGACTACAACCGATAAAGTAGAACGTTTCAATTTCGCGCATGCTCGATAGATGTCAGCACGAGTGTATTCCACTGGTGTTAATAGTTAGGAGATGGAGCCATCGAGTCGAGAGTTCGAGTCGCATCGCCATCCGGGGGAGATTGACTGAAAATTAAAAAAAAATCGTCGTCAACGATAAACGTTAATTTGATAAACGCTAATCCGCCTACTCATTAGCGGTTTTACTCGTGACGAATCGACTTTTCCTCGAGACCAAACGATCGACACCACGCACACACACACACACACACACACACACACACACACACACGTACGCGCGCGCAGTGTAAAAAAAAAACAGTTCAGTGTAGTTGCTCCCAACAACGCCCGAAGAATCGCACCACCTTCTGCTGACATGACGTCATGGAGGAAGTCCTCGTAAGAGGCTCGATACCCGCGGATTTGCGGGATTGATTTGATTTGCACGGTAAGTTCTTCGGAAATCACCTAGTTACCTTAACGTAGTCGCGGTGCTTCGTACTTTTTTCAGTCCTTTCTCTCGATGTTATCTGCAAGTTTTTAATTCTCGTGATTAGTCGGTCCTAAATGCATTGAGTAATTGACTATTCATTGTCGTCATTGATGTAATAATTCATTGTGATTTCTATTGTGAGAATTCTGAAATATTCAATTCATTCGTATGAATGTCCAGTGTATAACGTATGCCAGTTGTTATTTTAGAATAATTGTCCGGAAATTTCGTAATTATTTAATCTTTCTTACCTGTGCTTATCGAATATTGATTTTTCAATATTTGAAAGTGTTACAGAATCCCAGAAGTAATTGATGTTGCAAGATATTTCGTGTTATCGACAAAACTTAAATGATTACTCTAGTCTCATTTGTACTAAAGTTTGGTTCAATTTTCAGAGAGTGCAGCCTTCTGAATATTGAATCACTCAAGATATGTCACAAGCGACTGTATCATCTCCCGGAATGGAACGGAGTATTCATGAAATGTTAAAAGATGCACCGTCGCTCAATGAAAGTGACAGTGCAGTGCATTCGGGAACACCTCCACCTCACGTGCCCAATAACAATAGACCTAAGGAAATTCCATCTGCTACAAGACCAGCGACAATGAATTTGACCGTCAATGCATACGGGTCTCAATCATGTGAGTTGCTGAGAGTGGTTTGGTAGATTCGGCATACAGTTATAAACGTTTGATGTATTTTAGTCAGCGAGAAGACTAAGATAACGTTTATTGTCGTTCGTTTAATAGGTTTTTCATTTGCAGTAACTACAACTCCCACCTCACCGATACAAAATGGAGACGCTCAAAATATGCGAGGTGCTCAGAGCAAAATAGAAACAATAAAAAATTGGAGTATATCTACTTACAAGTGCACCAAGCAACGAGTTTACGAAACGTTTGGAAAGACGTCTCGTACGGTAGATTCAGGTAATACCAACACAAGTAGATTGCTAAATCCAAGTTGAACGTCGAATGAACGTGAAATTTAATTACGATTCATTGTTTCAGAATTAGAAAACCATATAGAATTGCTGCGCGATACACAAAAAAAATACTGCAATCTATTGAGATTATCTCGAGCACTCGCATCGCACTTCCATCACGTAGTTCAAACGCAGCACGCACTAGGTGAAGCTTTTTCCGAGTTGGCTCAGAAATCGCCTGAGTTGCAGGAAGAATTTTTGTACAACGCGGAAACGCAAAGAAACTTGACCAAAAATGGAGAAACACTCCTGGGGGCCTTAAACTTCTTCGTTTCGTCTGTAAATACACTCTGCAATAAAACAATCGAGGACACTCTTATGACTGTCCGCCAATACGAAACTGCTAGGCAAATACCTTATTTCCGTATTACTTTGCCTCGTACTATGTATGGATGATAATTTGAACGTATTACAATTTACAGGGTAGAATACGATGCATATAGAACAGATTTAGAGGCTTTAGCACAAGCTGCTAAATCCGACGGGAATAATATTGCTCGATTAGAGGAAGCAACGCAAAGTTACGAGTTGCACAAACAGCACTTTGAGAAACTGCGATCTGACGTTTCGATAAAACTGAAATTTTTGGACGAAAATAGAGTTTGTAACCTTTGGATAATAACATACATAATATCTCGATTGATCTTTTTATTTTTGCATTTCTCTTGTCGGCTTTTTGCAGATCAAAGTTATGCACAAGCAACTTCTTTTGTTCCACAACGCTGTATCAGCCTACTTTTCTGGAAACCAAACCGCTCTGGAAGCCACGCTAAAGCAATTCAATATAAAGGTCAAGTCTCCAAATTCCTCGCTGCCGTCGTGGCTCGAACAGTAATTCGAAAATCACTCGATCGAATTTAATATACATTCCTGCAAAACCCCCCTTTAATGAATCCGTGGATTAAGATATGCATATCTGTTGTCGTTAAGATAAGAGATAACAAGGGATGAAGCTAAAAAACTTGATAAGAATTGGGTAATCCAAAATAATAATAGAAATAACAAAGAAATTTTATAGGAAAACTCGCTATTCTTGCACTCGAGTACGTGAACATACCTGTAGCTAGGATTTTAAAGAGATTATCTGATGATGTACAGTGCTCTCAAAAATTTTATATAGCATTTGATTTTTCTTTCTACGAGCTCATTATGCGTCGGTCGGTATCTTATCCAAAAGCAATGATAGGGATAACGATTATTTTTGTTTGCGTACACTACCTTATCAGATGAGTAAATTGATCGAACTTTCTTTTATTTAATTTCTTCGAAGAAAAACGACGATGTATACATTTTTATCATTTTTAAATACGCATAATTTTCTATAAACTTATTGCGTTTATACAAACTAAACAACGGTTTGTATCTGAAATAATACGTAACTTCTAGTAGTAAAAAAAAACGATTATTTTACATAAGTTTTATGTATTTGTAGAGTAGAACTGAACCAATCTTTCACTCGATACTATCGAGTATGATCGATGTTATAAACTATACTCAACAAAAATGAGAGCTAAAACAATAATTTATACGAAGAAAATAAAAAAAACTAGTCAAACAGATTATAAGGTTCAATAATTGTTTACAACTGTAAAATAAAACAAAAGAACGAACAAACATTTTACATGGCAACGTATCTACCAACTGATTCTGAAGTATTAAGGTTTTCTTTTAAAACCTATTTTGAAGTAAAAAGGTATTTGTACTTGAACATTGTTCGCACTACATATAATGAAAAAAAAACGTCCGTTTTAATATACAGGACTGTGAATAAAAATAATTTATAATGTGAAAAAGTTGAACGCCGTTATTAAGCAGATTTATTTAGAAAGATATATATATATCGTTTATTAGTATATTTTACATGCTTAATTTATTGTATTTATTATTTATTATTATTATTATTATTATTATTAATGTTATTATCAAATCATCGACAATTTTTTGCATTGTATTCGTGATAAAATAATAATATTTCAAATTCGAAAACTTGAATATTCAAACTTATGCATCGCTGTAATATTTGGAGTGCGGTAGAATCAAATGTCTAATAGTCTACTTTTTATGATCATCCTACTAATGTGACTACCGCGTGAACTTAAACGACTTTACAATATGAAAGAGTCATCGATTTATGTTCCTTCGTATCAATACACTTTCAGGTTTTCACTTTTATGCCACATTATATTTGTTTGATTGTTTAACTTACATAAATCAAGCGAAAATATCAAGTTTGCTAAATGCTTGAAGATGCTTATCAGCTTTTGTATTGCGAATAATACACGTGTACACACATACACACACACACACACATACGCGCACACCCATGCGAACTCATTGAATGAATAAGAAAATAAATTAAATATTTGTGTGTACAGTGTATCTGTGAACGAAAATAAATATATCGTAAGGTGGAATAAATGTGGAAACTAATCATCAACGTTCGTTTTTTCGTCTTTTAACTGTATATCATTCTTGTAACAACACGGTCAAGTTTTGAATGATTAAACAACGATCAGTTTTTGTACAGGAATGCAATTTTTTACCTTACATTGTATCCGTTTATCATCGCTTTGACTTGTGATTTGCGCCTGTGTTGATTTTTTTACGTTTTGTACGAACATTTTCGTTAATAGATTAAAATCTTTTGTGTATTGTTTTCATATCGTTGAGACAATGCTTCATGAAATTTAATTAAAACAAAGATGTACATTTTGATACTATAGTTTCAAAATAAAATAGATTACTATACATTACTTACGATCGTTCTTTCTTAACTTTTTATACCGTGTGTATGCGCGTGTGTGTGTATCGTTAAATATGAATGTGTATTACAAATGTATGAAAAATAACGACGTCGTTGACAAACCGATTTCGAAAAAGAATTTTCAAAATTAACTTTGATTCAACGCGATATATTCATTTATAACTATCCAGTATTTTTAGTGAAATGTTTATGCGTGATAAAAACATGTTTCGATTAAAAACATTCGTTAACGTCTCAAAATCCCTTTTTCGTTCAATTGCGCGTTCATAAAACAGCCTAGAAATGTATTTACGTTAATGTACCTCGTACATTGTCATGGAATGTGTAACACGTCATTAATCGTATCAAATAGAAATATTCCAACGAAAGACTATGAATATCTGGTCGTTCGAAATTTTCCACGAGCATTTCGTTGAAATGTCCAGTCGGTTAGCGAGCAAACTGAAATATTTCAACGACTGAAAGGACTAGAAAGCTTTCCATTTACGCCAGGGACGAAATTATAAACTGTGCGTGCCACTACTTACCAACCCCTCCTTTCTCTTTCGCGCACATCGATCCACAGCGTTAAGTTTCCCTCTGCTCTGTAAGCGTGTGGGTGGGTGGGGGGAGTGCATACACCTACACGCAGCAGCTAACAAATGGTTGGCGCTACGACGTCGGAACCAACGACAAAAAATAAGCTCGACATTGCGTAAGAAGGGCAGCTTCGTTTGTTGTCTGCTCGATTTCTCGCTTTTCGGATACCGTGATCGATTCTTCATTGTCGCCTAAGAGAGGAGCGAGAAACGAATAGATTGTACTTGGCAACATTGACTTGATACAGGAACGAAAACTAACCAAAGTGTTTTTGTAGTGATTAATTACGAGGCTGTTATCAAAAATAGCTCTTGCTGTTTTGACTCGAGGAACTTCCGATTAATCTTGTAGACAGAGCTGGAGAACGTAAAAGTGCAAAAGACCATCGAGAATATAGCAACATGAAACTTTCATTAGCATCCTATTTTGAAGACAAACGAAACATTAATTAAAATGCAGATGATGAATTAGTATTTTCTTTGGCAACGAGCGAGTTCGCTAGCCCGAATACAACATAACGTTTCTCTTCGTTAATCATCTCTTCGTATCTCTTATTTCCGCTGTAAAAAAATAAAGAAAAAAAAACACGAAGGTATAGCGTGTATGGTCGACGATGAAGTTAATCAAAATAACGTGCATTTTCAGATTTGCCAATTGCTCTTTATTAATTCGTTATATCGTCTCACGTACTCTGTGCACTGTGTTATTTTTTTTCCATTTTCTCGTTTCTCTCGTATCTCATTATACATAGCTGGGACTCTTCGTAACAATATATTCATATAACTTAATAATGTATAATAGCGCGCTATACTTAATAATTAAAGTCATCATCATTATAATCGCTCGACATCACTACTCACTCTCTCGACGAATGAAAATTGAGTGATAGAATTTTACGCGATACTTATTGATTTCACGTTCTTTTTTTTACTTTTATGTTTTCATTTTATCTGTCGCTACTCGTCCATAAATTCATTCGGTATATATAATATTTATATAATATAATAATTGTATTGTAAAAAAACATCAAACGTTTTTTGTTGTCGTTTGTACGCTGCCGTGAGCCCTTCGATACGCAATCCAGACGCGCCACCATCTGTGTACATGTACGTCGTTCTTCGTGTATATATATCAATTTGGGCGACTCATTTATTGCATGGTACGGTAGTTTTGTTTTTTTTATTTTTTTTGTCACTTCTTCACAATAATAAAATTACATCCACACTCGCGTTCAAAACATCCTTCGTGTTCTCTTGCGTTATCCCGTCAGTTTAATTATAATAATAAATCCAGCGACGTTATCCGTCGCGGCAAATAATAAACACTGGCCAAGGTGTGCGCGCGCACTACGAATTTGCGTTAGATATATATATATATATATCTCTCTCTCTCGTTTAGTTAACGAATGTCTTTTTTTTGCATTTTTTCGCTACTTAGCTAAGGTAAAAAGGGCGGGGTTGGGGGATACATATGGGTCGCAATTCGTCTCGAGTCCGATCCCCGAGAGAATACAATCTTTGTACAATTTTGCTTGTCGACAACAATTTTTTCGCGAGCTTTTAATATTAATAATATTATTACTATTATTACTAGCACTATTGTTATGTACATACACGCACACTCGAATCGAAATAAAACAAACGAATAACACGCACGCTCTGCTGATCACTACGAACGAGCGAGAGAAGGCGAGATTGCGATGTGTAATTCACGCTCAGTTGCGTCGCGCGAGACGACGAGCCCACTTTGATTGAGTTATTGTTATATTGCTTGCAGAAGTTGAAACAAAAGGCTATATATATAGGCTGGCTCTTGTTTCTCTCTCTCTCTTCACTTCTCGTCGTGCTACACTCGATCGTTACGATTTACCATTTCTCAGGTATTACAAGTATTATTATTATTATTATTATTATTTTTATTATTAATGAGAACCGGCGCTCGCGTTGGGGTATACAAATTCGCCTGTAATGTATACACCGACCATCGGTTAGATATATATGTATACTCATATATATACACACACATATATATATATATATTGAGTTGATCACAATGCTTTTTATCGAGATTTTTTTGTTTGTTTGTATGTTTGTTTGTTATATCCTTCGCGTTAAACATTAGCTATTACACGAAAGAAAAAAAGAGAGAACAGAATTGCCGCTAGATTGGTCTTCTGTTTTACAATATATATTCGGTATTATTTGATGTGTGTATAGTTTCTCTTACGACACGTTGTACACCATTATTTGCTCTAATATATATATAAACTCGGCGGCAAAACAACTATCCAGCGGCTAAACAGTATACGATGTTCGCGTACATACTGTGTGTAGAAAAAAAACAAGAGAAACATTTTAATGAAATTAACCAACACTTGTGTTTGCGGTGCGCGATATGCACTCTAAATAATGAGCTTTGTCGTCCGATTCTTCGTTCACGTTTAATATAAATATAACTTAGCACGCCGTTGCGGTTACAAAAAAAATATATGTATATATGTATGCAATAATAATAAACGGAGACGTGTGTTAACGTAGTAATTACTGATAAAAGAACGAAATAAAGTTAAATATGAAATATACAAGAGTAAATATGCGCGTGTATGTATGTTGGGTTTTGTCGTTTATGCATATACATAAATACTTATCATTTTAAACTTTTTTTTATATCTTTCTACAACTTTTGAAGTTTTTTTTTAATTTGTTTGTTTGTTTGTAAACTAATTATCAATCTTACGCTTGGCTTTCTACGCTCGTTTATTACGCCTATCTATCTATCTATATTTATATACGTTTTTTTCTTGTTGTCAGGTATGTATATATATATATTTATTTATTTATTTATTTATATATATATATACGTAAGTCGACGATAAGCGAGACACAAAAAAACTCACGTATACGCTATACGTGTGTACGTACACACTTACAATCGAGGGTATGATCTACACACGTACATATCGAGAGGCCAAAAAAAACCGCACACACCTTTGTCGCGACACACGCTTACACAATCATACACACACACACGCGCGCGCTCACTTGTACTTTCCGTGTGTATATATATACGCAAGAAAAGAGAGAAGATAGGATATAGCACGCGTTGAACACGCGCGTATATAACTCTTTATCGTCAGCTCTCTTTCACTTTCCTTTATTTCAGCATAATATTACGCGCTTATCCAAACGTCTTTAAACGACTGCTTTGCTTTGTTCGCGTATGCGCGTACTTATTTTTCCTTTACTTGGTACACGCGATGCGCGACACGCTGTCTAGCCGCCACAATCGGTCGTCGAGGAAAATAAAACCAGCCTGCACATACGTGTACGTACGTACGTACGTGTGTATGTATGTATGTGTGAGTCACGATCTTAGTACGAGTTTTTTGTGTCTCTCTCGAAAATGAAGAAGAACAGGAAGAAGAAGTAGACGAAGTAGAAAAAGCAGAATAGATAGGAGAAGAAGGAGGGTAAGAGCTTCGTAGCACGGAATTGGACTATAATCGTCGATATAGCTCCCCGACGAGCAATCACACACTTAAAACTTTGAGCAGCTCGCGTGTAATAGTCGTACATTAACCGTGCAAATCGTCGTGCAAGAACGATGAGTGAGGAAGGGTGGGTTGGTAGTGAACGATGAGTTTGTCGGTTGGAGGGGGCGGGAGGGGTGTGCGTGGTGGGGGGGGGGGGGGTCCTTTATCTAAGGGGAATACAAGTTGTTGGTGCGCGGACACCCTGGCCGTTGAGATCTAAGGACTAGCATTTGCGGTTGTTGTTGGCGCCGCTGTTGTTGAGCCGCAGCCGGTCCTGGCGACGGGGCCGCCGACCCTTACCCGACGAGCCCACCTCACGCACCTTGTTCGAACGCTCCAGACGGTTGCGCTTAGCTGACTGCGACGAACGCTTTTCCAGCATCTTTAACACCAAATACACATTTACGTTTTAATATCGTTGTTCCATTGTTGTTCCATTTACGTTGTCTACGAACAAGGAGTTTCTTCGCACCGCGGCAGTCGACAAGTTTACTCTTTTGCGTGGGCGTGAACTGATTCGACGAAAGCTTCCGTGCTTCGAGAGCGTTGACAATCACGAATCATTCGTTGCGAGAACTGGGAAAGATGCTTTTTTCACCGAGCTTCGGTTTACCGCGTTCGGCTGAAGATGTACACGCTGACGTATTATTGCTCGATACCTCGAAAACCTCGATGGTGGCAACTTGCACTTGTTATTTCAAAACGTACGCGCGAAACATTTCAGCGTATTAGCGTAATATTCGCGTAAAACTAGACTTTGAACATTTGTTAAAAAACAATCCATCCGATTGTTCTCGATTGAGAAGAAGTTTGCGCGAATTACGAACAAAAAGTCGAAAGTTGCGAACAAATAAAAAAACTGCAGCGGAAGTTTGCAATTTGGTTTTACATAATAATAGAGGCGGCGTGGAATATTCCAACGATGCAATAGCGCGCGTAGAGTTTATATACGTTTCGTCGGACAGACAGGTACACACGTGCACACACTCGCGTTTGCCTCAACTCTAACGGTTTACTTTTGTAAACGTTAAAATTAGAAATGCAATTCGTTTTGGCTTTGTTCTCAAAGTTGTAATTAAACAATTTGCACATTTGCCTCGCGCGTGTTAACGAGCTTGAGAATACGCGCGAATCCCGAAACTCGCGACCAATCGATCATCCAAGGGTAATTAAATGTCAAAGTTATTTTTTGCATCCGAAATACGCGTTACTGACGAGTATCGGGCAAACGACTACAAACGCACGCGTCAAACTTCAACGACAAAGCGTAGCGCTGAACTACAGGCGAATTCGCGCGTACGGAAACTCTTAGCTCTTAGCTAAGGACGACAGGCCTTGCGTTTGAAAGTCGAACCACCGTACGCTCGAACGAACGAAAAAAGGAGAGAAAACACTCACCTTCTGAGCCGATCGGATCTGAACGATTCTCAAGCTGTCGTCGGCCCTAGCGTTGCGAATATCCCTGGCGTTAGCCCTCCTAGGAGGTGGCTCGACGATCTGCTGCGGTTGTTGTTGCTGCTGCTGTTGCTGCTGCTGCTGTTGCTGCTGTTGCTGTTGCCGCTGCTGTCTAAGTTGCGCTCGTTCGGACTTGTTGGACTTTTTAGCGGTAGGTTGTTGAGTAGTCGGTGGGCTGGCTACGTCGGCTGGCGACGAAGTAGGTACTTGTGCCGGTGGCAACTGTACGTTACTCAGTGGTGCTGGACGTCGTTTCAGGGGCCGATTACTACGCGCTTTCTCTTGAGACGAATTCTTGTCGACGTGAGCGTTAATTTTCTTACCCGCCGATCTGTACACCGACATACTTGGATGCTCGATCAACAAGTCTTCCAATGGCGAAGTTTCCACGTGTACTGGGCTTGGCTGGGTGAAACAGGCCGGCGGTGTCACGTACCACGACTCGTCCATCGCCGTGTATCCCTCAACTGTTGGGTGAATGGTCGCTCGTTAATACGTTCGTACAACCTCCAGCTTACGACGTTGCGCGTAAACGATCTTTACGATCCTTACGATACCAACCATTATGGTCAATGAGGATCCAGTCGTCGCCCTCGACCTCAACCTGCCTGAGTCTTGCCTCGATGGGCAACGAAGCAGCTGCTCCTTCGTTTTCCTTGTTGGACTCGTCCCCGGTCGCGGCATCCTCGTACGCGCCTCCCAACAAGTAACTCGCCAGCCTGCTCAACATATCGACCTCCTTGCTTATTCCCTTTCTGCAACAAAACAAACGACCGCAATGTAACAAACTTTACTCTCTTCTTTTACGCCGATCGTCAATTGCATCTTATGGATTTATCGCAAATCGACGAAACGAGCGAAACCGATCGATTATTCGAGAACTGCACAAATGTTGCACGACGATGGCGGTGTGGGTGAAAACTGTGGCAAGATGAAACTCGATCATTGCACAGTTGGACGTGTATGCGAAGCGACAAGCAGCGCGTATTTCATGGCAAAAGCGTGTATACGTGAAATCCATTTAACAGTCAATCACGCAATTTTCCCCTTCGTTTTCGAAACGAGAATAGCTGCAATTTGCATGCATACAATTTCAAAGTCAATCGAACCGAGCTTTCAAAGTGTTA
Organism: Chouioia cunea; assembly: GCA_030064505.1. Taxonomy (NCBI): domain Eukaryota; kingdom Metazoa; phylum Arthropoda; class Insecta; order Hymenoptera; family Eulophidae; genus Chouioia; species Chouioia cunea. The sequence continues at coordinate 24,994,762 of JAOPFQ010000002.1, forward strand.
AGCAAGTCTCTCTCGTAGTTTTCTCTCGTCTCTGAAAGTCTAACCGAGCACGACCTACTGTACGCTCGCACAATCCAATTTTGTGGAATCGATTTTCCTTCTCCCTGTATTTCTCTCTCTCTCTCTCTCTCTCTCTCTCTCTCTCTCTCTCTCTCTCTCTCGTCACGCGACAATTTTTCAACGCTTACTTATTCACAAGGCTAATTACGTAATTAAATTCGTTGCACCCAGAAATTGATCGATCTTTTCAAGCCCTTTGAACGCACTACGATTCTAGTTGAGTCAATTAAGCAAAAACCTTACGATTTGACTTTGGTCAAGGTGACAATTGACGAAAAAGTAAGTGAGCGACCTTGAAAAAAAAAGAAAGAAGATCTCCTTAAATGTATTTTTAGTTTTGTAGACGAGGCCCTTAAGTCGGCTGTATACGAGCGTTAGTGTTAGGTAAGTGATTAACACATGCACGCTAACGTAATCCACGTCAAATTGGCGTTGAAATAAGAATTGATTATTTTTATTACAGCTATTTCAAAGCCGTTCAAGTGGTTTTTGTTTGAAACCGAACGCGTTTCGAAATAGACGAATATCGAACGAGTCAGTGTCTCTTGACCGCATATACGTATAAACACAGTTTTTAAACAAAGTTCATGCGCGTTCTGCAAGGCGTTATAAATAGATCAGAGCAAGGACGAAACATTACAACGATGAATACGGTAATCGCTGTGATAACGCAAATATTTGTCAGCCAGTCGGTCCTTCCTCGTTCACGTGGTAAAACATCGCGAAACAAACAATACAGTGACTTGAAGTGCATTTTACTATTTCCGAAATAAACCAATATCCGTCGAAATCCTCAAATCGATGGAAGAAATCCAATCAATGACAACCTTCAAGTTTACAAGCGGTTGCAAGCTCGAAACCCGACGTCTCGCGGGAACGCCGCACAGCTGTGAAAGCGAGTTAAGCGAACGCGTAAAACTAAACGGACGTTTCATCATTCGGTCGTGTGCGACCCATAACTCACGCACGTGCTACTAACTCTCTTTCTCTTGTACACGCACACACACACGTTTACACCTGCGCGATTTGACTTAATGCCAGTTCAACGACGAACCAAGAATATACGCACGCTGGCCCGGAAACATCTTTATTTATTTTTTATTTCTGTTCGAGAAAATTACTCGTTATTTCGTATCACTGTGACCACGTCAATTCTCTTTTATAATTCAATTTACAAGAGTACAGTACCACTACAGTTCTACCAGCCTCTTGCAGTTTTCTTTATTTTTTTTCTTTATCGATCGAGAGAGCCGATTGACGCAGATGCACGAGTACATAGAGTCTAGATTGTTGTATTTCACGGTATATACTACACACGTGCGCACTCAAGTTCAAAACGTCGAATTCAGATACGAGCGGATATTTTCGTAGATTACAAGGATTCCACGAGTATATTATAATTGAAACGATAAATTTCATATATTTCCGCCATCGTTGTACTTCGCTTTAGGCACACACACACACGCGCGCGTTATACATATGCGCGTTGACCTTCAGCGATACACGCGCGCGCTCTCGTTCGCGCTTTTGAGCTTGTAAACTTTCGCGTGTATAGCTCACTTGGAGCACCGTTTGAAATTAAATTATCGCTATTCCACTAAAGAAAAAAGTTTCTTTGTTTTTTTAACGTAAAAATTTGGAACCGTAAGGGAACGTTGTGATCGATGAGAAAACGGGAAAGAAAAATAGAAAAATTGTACGAGGTCGTGGGTCGGGAAACGAGAACGATAAGAGCTTTCGCGAGATGGATAATCACGACGGCGCGGGTCACCAATTAATCAATCATTAGCCGTTAATAGGCAGCCAGCCACGCGACGACCGCAGAAAGAGAGAGAGAGAGAACGATTTACTTCTGATGTCACTGATGGAGTTTATTTCGTTAGAATGGCTATTTGCAACGGATTCTCTTTGAGTAATCGTCGATTCTATGGTATTGCTGTTGTTTTCTTGCGAAATTGGTTAATTGTCCGTCAAAATCTGTTAATAATGTCAACCAAGAGACAAGGTTTAAAATATACATTGAGTGCGACGTTTTCATGAAACATGCTCTCTACGCTCAACCTTCGCCAAAAATATCCATTGGAAAAATCGACGGCCTCGTGTTTACAAACAGGTGAAAAGGAAAAGGAAACGGGTCTTCGATACACATCTCCGCGTTTCTGTTTGTTCGTTATCGTCGCAACCAATCAGCGCGTATCTATCTTTTTCTAGGAATATTATCGACGCGCTAGCGAGACATTTTCCTTAAATTCACGTTTCAAGAGCATCGAGTTAGTTTTTTTAACGATTACGGTAAAAATAAGCGTTATTACACTTCCGACTTGGTAATAAAGTAGCGCGCAATTCGAACGAGAAGAAGAAAAAGATCACCTTCGATACGATAATATTGCGTATATTTATGGCACGACCTCTTACACTGGAAACGTCATCGCGTTAATATCCTACAAAAAAAAAATAAAAACTCACAAAAGACTAAAGAAAAACGACAAGGATGCGCGCGATAAGGAGTGGCGCGTTCTTTTTAATTGTTGCGAAATTTGCATCGAACGAAACGCCACGCGTTGTCGTGCAGTTGGACAGCGCGAAACAAAAAACAAATCGAAATCGTACGTGTACGCAAAGTCTGCGCGGCCTTGATATTGACCGTATTTTACCGTGGTTTTCTTTGTTTTTATATTTAGCCGAAAGCTCTACGAGCGACTCTTATAAATCAGTGGTGCTCGTGAAAACGCTACGATGTCCACGGACTAAAAATACGCGTTCGTACAACGAATAACCTGCACGTGACCAATGGATGGAGCTTATACGTACGTTCGCTGGGTATTAAAGTATTCGCTTAAAAATAATCTAACGAAACTACGCGGAAAATTGAACGTTGATTATTAAGTTTTATTCTCGTGGGATTTGATAAGTGCGCGTGTACGCGCACGTATATTTAGGCGTACACCTACATTGGAATACATTGAAACACTGAAATAATACAAGATAAAATTAATCTCCGACTTTGACAAGCGCGATCAGCTGTTCGCTCGTGTACTACGCGGCGTTGCTCGATGCAAAAGCTCTCGGTGATAAAAGTGCCGCCGCGTCGTAAAAGACGAGAAAAAACACGGTAACAACGTAGAGACAACGGTTTCGTGTGTTCGATGTATAACGCATATTTATAGGTTTGTCGAATGTATTGCGCAGTCGAGTCAATCGTGATGTAATACGGATGGAAATTAAAAAGAAACAAACTACGTTGGAGAATAAAACAACAAGTAACGACGATAGATTCACACGAAGAAAAACTCACTCGTCTTTCGAAACAAAAACAACACTCCGTAAAAGAAACAAAATCAACGCTCGTCCTACCGAATATCGGATCGGTCGAATCTCTGCGATACTCCAATTCTTCGTCGTCTCGCATACTAATGATTCATCTTGTCAAACTCGCGGAATCGTTCAAGGATATAAACTCAATTGAACGGGAAAAAAACTAGCCTCTACTCGTTTCGACAAAAAATACACACGCGTTCACACAAAGTCTGGCTTTTGATTGACCCGCCAATAATTGTGCGTACGCAGGACTAGTAGTATCGGGTAGTAGTTGTCGACTCGGAAGTTACTGCGCGACTGCCGAGAAAAAGCACGTTAAATACGATAGACGGTCTTCGACACACTATCTCTCTGTGTATATAAGTGTGCGCATGGCGCGCGAGTGAAATATACGTTTACGAATCTTTTTTTGTTGTTGTGCATCATTATAGCCATAGAGATAACACGAGTGACGCGTAGAAAAAATGTTTTCATGCCAAATAACTAGGAGGGGAGAAGACGGGAAGCCTTTATTGCTGTGTGACTCGAGAGGTGAGTTTATTCGCGCGTTTCTTATTTCACTTTCTCTATACTGAAACAAAACATTATTTCGCCTAATTGTAATTGGCGGAATTCAATGACGACATTTGACGTTTTTAACGAGCTTCTACGCGTGCAAGTTTCATTTTAACGCCAAAGTATCTGTGGCTATTTATTTTCGTGCGCAAATACTAACTTTCTTGTTTGTTGTTTCAGGAACGAAACAAGTCGTTCGTTAAGTAAAACATATTAGCGAAAAAATGCGCCGAATCCTTAAATGAATTTTGTGAATTTTATTTCGTAAAATTTTCCACGGCTCGTAAAGTTACGTACTTTTGTATCTTTAGAAAAAAAACACGTACCATTTCGAACAAAAATATATTAATTGGGGATCTTGGAAAAAATTGCGTACTCCCGGCGCAAAAATTAATTTGACGAGTCGCCATTTGTCCTTATCAATCGCTATGTAAACAAACATAGAGCGAAAAGAATCCGGGCCAACGAGCAAACCCGATCGTCTATATCGATAATAAGCAGCTTATCATCACGCGCACGTTCATTGGAAATTGCGACGCGATTACTTAAATAATACAACGATATACATCGAGATTCTATACGACATTCCGATAACGTATTAACGTGTGTTTTTTATGTACGTTGACCTGCAACGTTTGTTCACGTGAAACTTTTGTTTTGTCCTTGTCAATTCTTTATCTTTTTTTTGTATCTTCGTCTAGCTTATCTATTTTTACCCGAAGAAAGAGAGTGCGAGCGAGAGAGAGAGAGAGAGAGAGAGAGATTCTTGTTAAATTGAATTGCCCCGTGCGGCGATGGGGCAATAATCGTCACTGGCTGGTGTGCAATGGCCGAAGGAGGAAAAAAAGCACGCGTATATACGTGCGAGAAAGAGTTTGAAACGCTCGTGGTTTCGACAAATTATTGTACCAAATTTCCGCTCACTTCCTTATCTATCTGCAACTGGCAGATTTTCCGTAACTTATAACAAATAAACTCGCAACTCTGCCTTCGGTCAATGACCGTTTCTTTTCAAGCCTCAAAGAGAAACAAATTGCCGTACGTCAAAATCCCATTTGTCGTAACATTGCATCCGTTTTCTTTTTCTTTTTTTTTTTTACACGAAAGATTTATATCGACACGACAATGACAAACGATTGTCAGCATTAATGGTCGCGTCGAGAATACGAGGAAAAAAGTAGTTAAGTTTTGAACGCGTGAAATTTCGTTGCGAGCTTTTTTAAAACAAGGTAATTTTCCATTCGTCTTTTAACGCACAAAGCAATCGCACCAATTCGATGTAACGTGTATGCAATATGACGTAACGCTGTGCGCAACGTCGATATCGTGCAACCATTCATTTTTCTTCTTCTCGTCATTATGAGAAATAAATCGCGATCCATCAACTCTATGGCAAATTTTTCGAAATGACATCATCGTTTTTAATAGGAACAAAAAAAAGCCATCGTGTATAGCTGACACATCATAGTGGCGACGACGTGACTTTGGCAAACTTTGTTACATACTAGCGTATGCAAAACGTACGAATGCAATTATCACACGCTTGATATTTATAAACGTAGCAAACGAGCACGAACGAGAGAGAGAGAAAAGCAATAATCCATCGCAGTATCAGACGGTTACGATGCGAATTATCAAACAAGTAGTGGTTGGATTAGTAAAGTGAAAAAATAAACACGAAGCACGTGCACAAAATAGTGGTCGTTCGCGACAGACGATATACCGTGTACGTATACGCAAGCTAGCGCGGCAATACCGTCACCTTGAATAATCAACGCGCCTCTACGACGTCGCGATTCGATTGACGTGCATTGTAAAACAACCAAAATATGAAACGGACGTTTATTTAGCATCGATACACCCGCATTGCTACATTCGTCGTTGTCAACGAATCTGCAAACGTTGATTTTTTTCTCCTTTTCCGTTACACAATAAACCACGATGTGTGCGCGCGCGAGAGAGAGATATATACGTTGTGTAATCCTGCACAAGCGAGAGGAGAGGTCTCCTCGACCGATGGGGCGCTGATATAAAAAGAGAGAAAAATCGGACGACCGGCAGGGAAAATAATACTGTTATAACGACGCTATAACCGATGCTGTACGTACGCTGCCGTGGATTTTTAACTTTTCTCTTTTTTTCGCTATATACATATCATTATCTCACTGACCCTTGGATTTATTGTTTTTTTTTCCGTTTGTTCGGTTTATTTGTAGAGTCAAAAATAAAAGTGTTTGCACGCGCGCAATCTAATAACGATACACGCGCAAAATGGACACGCGGAGATAGTAAAAAATGCTAATGACCGACAACGAAAATAAAAAAACAAAAGCGTAACGGTAAATAAATAAGAGAGAGAAAGGAGAAAATTGAGCAAGAAGTGGTTAACGAGTAGCATAGTGTCGCGAAAAAAAAGAAGATAAGAACACTTGGATAAAAATCAGCGCAGACGCGGAAACGTACGTATTGCCAACAAACGCGAAATCATCATTTGTGCAGGTGGAGCAAAAAAATAAATAAATAAATAAATAAGAAAAGTGTGTTAGAGGTCGAAACAATGGCGCAGACGGGAAGCTAATGCTGGCGACGAGCTGGCTCGCAGCGTCGACCGAGTATATACGTATATATGATGCACTTGTGCAGAGTTGTGCAAACGAAAGAGAGAGAGAAGAGGGGCCAACGTGTCACTTTAGTTTTAAATAAAGCCACGCGCTGAATTCCGCTCTTTTTCTCATCGACATGATTATTTAATTACGCGCGCTCTCTCTCTCTCTCTCTCTCTCTCTCTCTCGTACACTTTACGACGCAGTTTTTCGAGCACCGCCAAAACTCATTTATTTTCATTGAACAGTTCCGCTTAATCGCGTATTTGAAATAAAGTTATCTATACCCGTGTATTAGTCTTATCTGGATGTCTGCAAAGAATTCGTTAAAAATAAAACAACTGGAACAATGATTTTACGCGTGTATATCGCGAAAAATTGCATAAATCATTAGTTCGTTTCTCAAACGATCGTATGTAGACGATAGGAATAGTTGCAATTTTTCGCGTAACAAAATTACACGATTCACGTATACAAAGCATAGTATTGAACGGACACTCAGCTGTCACGTGTACTCGACAGTGTATAAACGGATAATGATTTTGGTACAGCGTACGAAAATCAAAGAAATCACTCGTAGCTATTACATTTACGACATTTTTAACGCGAAACACAGCGTATATACGTACGTACGTATGTATATATGCACGCGCACACGTTGAAATGCATTGTCTATGTCGCGTTCGAGGTTTCGAGCATTAAACCGCCTTTTTCGTCTTTCGTGTCCTTGCAACCTATGACGACTTTTAAATTGTTTTTTTTCAACGCACTTCTGGTAAATGCAACAAAACACGCGTAATCTTGTAATGACTAATCGAATTACATATATCCTTAAAATAGACGTAACTGATTTCTCGCGTTCCCTTTTTGTTTTTTTTTTCGTTGGAAAAAAACGAACGAAGGAACAAAATACTCTTTGATTTTCTTCGTTTGTTTTCCATGTAGTCGTTTCACGAAGGTCGATATATGGGTGTGCTCGTGTAACAAACGCTACGTTCGTAAATATAATCGCAAAAAATCGCTTGCTGGAATCGTTAGGCGTGCGGGTGTGTTCGTATGTGTTATAGACGAATTCGTATAGATGTATATTCCGTTGATGCGGTACCGATTGAAAAAAGTTTTAACACCGAGAGATAGAAGTTGAATCGACGTTAACGTTTAACGACGATATCGCGTATAGATAGAGAAACGGAGAGAATGATAGAGGCAAGACGTATAGACGCGTCACGTGCTAAAATTAACCGCTATAAATTGATGACGTGCTTGAATAACGTCCTTAGATTATCATTACCGCGACGAGTCCCGACGCGTACACATACACACACACGCACGCGCACTCACGTGTGTATGCTGTATAATTGCAGGGTGTTACATTCGATGTATATATATATGTATGTATATTTATTTATTTATACACGAATTGTTCATCCCGTTGATTTACGTGATAATTTTGGTGCTGATACAACGGTAGGAACAACTAATAAACCGGCAAATTACCGAGTTTAAAAGTCATCGATCGCTTATCATCGCGCTAATGGAAATTAAAGAGCTTTTTAAATGGATTTCCGAGGCAGCTTTATCTTTTTCAAACAAACTTTATTATTCGCTATACTACGTCGACAATAGACAATGCACCACAAAACATCGGCAATTGTACAGCAATCGCGTTGTTTTTTTTCTTGTCTTCGTTAAAAAACCATAATGTAACATAATTACAGGTAGCGGTTGCTAACTGTCTTTCTGCTCGTACGATTAATAACAAAAAGACCAACTGTAATAAGATTGACGCAACGACTATTACAAACGAAAGATACAAACAACAAAAATAGATGTGTTCTCAAGCATTCTCAATGTGTGTGTGTTTTTTTTTTGTTAAAAATGCTCACGTTACCAAAGAAGCGATGTGCATTCACCAAGGCATCCAGGCATCACCACATGGCTATCCTCTTCATTCATAAGCTTGATCGTGCGCGCCTCTCCATCCTCTCTCCCTTTCTCTCTCTTTCTCTCTCTCTCTCTCTCTCTCTCTCACGCACTCATATCATCACACTTGCAATTACTCGTGGTTTTTGGGGGAGGTAGAAAGAGTGTTAGCTATGCATCTGGAACACACTGTTTATTGCACACAATCATCAGTTTTGTAGTTCTTTTTTCTTGTTTGCTTACGAGCTATTCGTCCGTATTTTGATTCTTTTCTTTTAACGTGGAGAGAACAAGTGCAGGATTAGGATTATACGTTTCTTTTGTGTTGTCGTCGTACAAGTGTGTGCTGTTTACACGGCTGTAGAAATACAGCGAGTATCGTGGTGTGTCCACGCGTACGCGTCGCTTTTAGGAAAACTTATTTTTTTCTCGTTATCCTTTTCAATTTTTACGACTTTGTTATTCGTGCAAAACTGCAACGCAATGTCATTTGATTCGGGCGCGTTATTTAAAAACGCCAACTCGTCTTCCGTTCGTTGCATCAAGTCAACAAAAACAACGATTTCGGACAAAGAGAAAACTAACAAGACGCATGTATCTATAGGTCAAGATAAAAATAAAGCGTACGAGCGAAAAATAGAAAACGAACGAAAGAAGGAAAAAAGAGTTAAGGTCGATAAACGTTGCGCGGCTTGGGCTTACGTAAAACGTTTTACCCGCAAAACTTGGCCTATAGCCTCGTGTGTCCCTGTTTATATTTACTCGCAAGTGTATTTTGTGTATGATTTGATCCGCATTAGAAAATTCTGGCACGTTGGCTCGCGACCAACAATTAGCGCGAACATTGCTCGTTCTTATTTGTTTCTCTGCAAATTCCTCGCTCTAACGACACGAGCACCGAGCGACAAATTCTCTCGGCGACGGTACTGCCTTCGATATTCTTATCGATGTTCTTACAACACGTACGCGCTGAAACTTGACGCTATTAAAACGAAATTATTATTTTAAACTAAAAACAAGAAACACTTTGAATCTCGTTAAAAATTATTACGCAAGGTTTCGAGGACAAATTAAAAAAACGTCCGACGGGTATCGTTCGACCGGAATTACGTACCGAAGAAACCTACGTGTGTGTGTGTGTGTGTGTGTGTGTATATATATATATGTATCCGTGGCATCTGTGAACAGCATCGTCAATTAATACGCTCCTAGAATCACGGACAATTGCGCCTCACTGACACACATCCATCCGTCTTCTCCCAATACAACGACGGTTGTAGCGCGTTAAGTTAAGGCACTTTCGCCGTGCGCCTATATAATAGGAAAAACTTTCGTTTTGCGCCTATAACGAGTACGTATATACGTGTATTTTTCGACTCCTTTCCTCCTGTTCCCCCGTTTGCTGCTCTCGGGAGCGCTCTTTTTTCATCACTCCCCCACCACAACCGCGTATTTTCCTCGAAGGGCAGGGTCGCTAGACCCCGTTGGTGAGCGAGCACGCAAGTGAACGTGTGTACGTACGTATCGTTCGTACCTTTCCGAGTAGCCTGCGATATATACACCGATACGCGCTTATTGCGTTGTTGTACGCGTTTGATCAACTCCTAACCAACGTCGAACGAGATAATCGCCTGGTTTTTACCGTCTTTCTCATTGCGAGCGTTTTTCAACGACGAGAACGATGGACGAGGACGATGGACGTGCTGCGCGATCACTTTTGTTTCAAAAGCCTATCTACTGCGCCGAGCTTGCGTATGTATTGTACAGAGTGATTGTCCAGCCACGACAAACGAGTAGCGTATCTATACGTATACGTATAGATACATACACGCGATTGCAAGAAACTTGAAAAGAAAGTCGAGCAATCGTCTATGTGCACCTACGCGGTTATCGTTTTAACGATAAGCCAGTGTACCATGTACACTCGTGTTATGGTCGTGCACGTTGACGATAACATTTACGGACTTTTTGGCGGTACAAGCCGCTTGCGCTTGGGAAAAGACAAAGGACCGTTTAAAGCAACGCCTTCCCAATGCACGCGCGCGTACACGCACAATGGAATCGAACCAAGGGAAAAAAACTAGACCTCCCAATATCTTTAGCGCGCTGAAGCAGCCGCGCGCGAGCATGGTTTTACCGTTCACCGCGCGTCGTTGCATCTACTGCGCAGATGATGCCGAAGGGGGAGAGAAAAACGGGGCCCGTCACGGCGCGGCATTATTGTGTCCCTCGCACACACACACGCACAAACACGCGCGCGCATAGAGAAAAACGTCAAAAGCGAAAAATATAGCATCTTTTTTTAGAAGAACACACATGACGACGTTTCTAATAGATTTTATTTAAATAAAACGTAGGCTCGGTTAGTCGAGATAGGTTAACGGCGCGATTGTGTGCTCGTACGCGCGGATTATGAAAAAACGATTGCGACAACGCTTTCGGTCAATTTTTTTCTTTTGCAATGTTTATATTATGTACGTAGTCGAGCTTTGGATGCGATTGTAATCTTGCATTTGAAAGTTGCGTTATTGTTCGCTGCAGTTATTAACCAACTTGATAATCGCAATGTAACGGACTCTCCTCGACACAATATGGTAATTAAAGCCATTGTAGCTACCAACACCATCGAAAAAAGTGAACTTTCACGCGCTGTACACGCACACGCACACACACGGTCGTGTACCTTGGGAGAGAAACAATTAATTTTTCTATTCTTCGTTATAACAAACGCGAATCTCACTTTTATCGTTGTTTCTTTTCTTTTATTTTCATCGACGGACAGAAGTGAAAACCGACAATCCATACGAGAAACTCATCGCGCGCGCTAATTCTAATGCAACGCGCGTGCAGCGCAAGCGCAACGCTTTTTTTTATTATCATCGGTGTGTATAATATACTTGATGCGGTTGTGACATATTCGTCCGATGCTTGATTTATATATAGATGCGCGACTTTTATTCACGAGTCCCTCTCTATCTCTCTTTCTTTTACTGCGTGTATGAACTTGACGCAAGAGCTCGCGACGACCAAGAGGTGCATACACCGATCTGCCGTGAATTTCAAATCGCACGAATACGTTGAAAGACAAATTACTTGCGCGATTCTTTCTTTTATATACGTATATATTTATTTTTTTTAGAGCCCGTGTTCGCTGCGGACAAGATTGTTGTTGAAAAATTCGAAAAATACGTTAAATGCTAATTTCTTGTTCAACAGCAAGATATTTTCATAAAATGAGCACTACGTTTCTGTTTGTTGATTTATCGATTCTTGAAAATTAATGTTTCAACCAGCAATCGATTCGCCATCGTTCGGAACAATGTAAACTTAGTACGTATCTATATTCAAATTGAAAACCACTCTAATAAAGAAAACTAATATTGCGCACTCTCTCTTTCTCTCTTTCCGTATATCTGACAAAGCCGCCGATTAAATCACCAACCGAGTCAGATATTGTCACTTTGTAGTAAGCTATACGTACGCAACAATATATGCAGAGATAACGACACTCGCGTTTGCTTTTTGTATTGAACAAAAATCAATCGTTAACGATTAAAAATGCGTTTCTGCTCGCAAAAATGTAATAGTTGAGCGAACGATCGATTGCGCGGGTTAGCGGTGACGGCGGCACGGCACAAAGCAATTCACTATTTATACAGCGGGCGGCTTATGTAATAATATAACGATACATAGAGAGAGAGAGAGAGCAGAAACGTCAAGATTCGCTGCACCGAAAGGACAATCGACAATCAAGTATAATAACTAACGAGATATTGCACAACGAGACAAAACGTTTTTTTCTTTTTTCAGCATATTTCGGTGTGTACATATGTCGCAACGAGCGATTTAAATCGTCCACCTGATCACCAGGAGGTAAACAAAGCGCCTGCAGCGGAGAAGCTTGCGCACAAAGGAATTGCGTCTATGATGGTGTCCTTGCGGAAGAAAGGGGAGCGTATATATACATATATATATATGTATGTATATATATGTACATACCGTGTACACCACGTAAACGAAAAAGAAAGAAAAAAGGAATCCAAGCGCGAGCGAGAGAGAGAGAGAGAGAGAGAAAGAGAACAAAGGACGACGCTCTGATGCTGCTTGCTCCGCTGCAGTTCGCGTTTCCCTTTCGGACGGGCCGATTTAAATGGACGACTCCGTGCGCTAGACAAAGGGAACTCGCGTTCTCTCTCCCTCTCTCTCTCTCTCTCTCTCTCGCTGTCTCTTTTCTCCGGTACCTTATACACACCACCACCGTCACCGTTGGATAAGTAAACAAAGCCCACACTAGATGCACACTGTTTTTATTGTTTTTTTTTACACTTGCACGCAACACACTCTACGAGGAGTAACAAGGATAGTCTGATCGGTATATGTTTAGGACGATTGTTAAGCTTGTATGCAACAAAGTGGATGATAAAGAGAGTTGTAAGAAGAAAACGAAAAAGAAAAATAAGTAAAGTAAATTACAGAGGGCGATCGTCGTCCACTGGCCTGGGCGTGTTGCTGTCGAGGGCTCGCGGCAGCGACTGCCCGAACAACCAGCTCGATCCCCCAACGACAGCCGAGGCTGCACCGACGCGCATATATCGCCCGTCTCTCTCTCTCTCTCTCTCGTTCTTTCTCTTCCTCTCGCTCGCCTTCCCCGCAACTCGCTGTATACGCTTGCTCTTTCTCTCTCGCACCGATAGCCGTCAGCTGATCCCGATGAAGTGGAGGGGAGGGAAACAGAACAGAGACGCCACGCCGCAGGCCGGAGCAAAACTAGCGGCGGCGTAGGGGCTGACCGTCATCCAACCGACATCGTGCTGAAAATTCGAAATCCTACGTCAAAGATTTTTCAAAGCGGCCAAACGTCTCGTTGACGTTGCCGTCGTTCGCGTACGGCTCGATTGATCCCTTTCCCTCCTCGACAAAGTCGCCCAATTATCAACTCAAACGCGAGCTTTTTTTTGGCGTTTCTTTAGACGAGAAAGCGTCGTCGATAGGCCTTTTAAGTGTCCACGACGTTGTAAATATCGGCTCGTGGATTGTTGCGATGTTTATTTTTGCAACACGTTTGGATAACGTTGTCTCGCTGACTCCGTTTCCCAACGCACCTACTCGCGTGGCTCTATAAGTGCACCCGATAAAGCGTTAAACTAAACGCCTTTTACTTTGGCTTTGAGAATATACGCGTTATAGGAGCGCGTGCTCGCGCGAATATTTACGACGATCGTTTGCGAAAATAAGCTTTCATCGAATTAGAACGTTGGATTTCGAAGGACGCGACAAAAACAGGAAATTCGATTATGGGTATCGAGAGTAAACCTGTAACAAAGCGAAGATCGTTAACGGCGTGATCCTCTCTCGAATGCACTTACGCGATCCCAATTGCTAATTTTACAAATCCTCTCCGTGTACACGTACGTACGTAATCGGCCTTGGATCGGATACGAGCTTTCGCCTACTCGAGCTTGTACGTATGTATCTTTGGATTTTGTCGTAAAGTACGTTTTTGTCACTCGTGCGATATTTCCACACAGCCAATTATTCGTTTCGCGCAACTTTGCTTTTTTTACAGACTTTGTTCAATGATGGAGATTTGAAAAGCTCGTCTAAAAGCAGCAATTTTTTTCTTTCCTCAGCTGATGCCTCGTACGCTAGGGAGTTATTGATTTCTGAGCAATATTTTTAAAAACCACACGCTCGTCGAGACAGAGATAACAACTTTTCCGCTGTTTATACGTATTAACTTATCGTGTGTATTGTTTAAAGGAAAAAAAGTAAATCAGTGCGAGAGAGAGAGAGAGAGATGGCATTCGGTATGGGATTCAATTGATGGACTGCACCTCGGCGCCAATCTTTGTTGGTTCGTTTCCCTTAAGAAGTCAATATTTATCGACGAGTATAGGGCGTATCTTCGGAGTCAACGGAAGGCCCAATTAGAGCACGCAAACATTGCGCGCTCGAACGCGAATCAAGATTTTCGTGCTCTCTTTAAACGCTCGGCTGTATACGCACACGCGCGCTTAGCTATTTTACGTGTATAGCCAACGTTGGATTGGCGAGACCGCGCTTTGTTTATTCCCTCTTCCTCCGCGTACTTAACGTATTTTCAACTTGATCTCCGACGTTGCAATTGCATTTTTGACAATTAATTGGCTAGCGAGTCGCGAGCGCGCCTCTGGAGATAACTCGATTGCGTTTATAATTGCCAAGCCATAACAGCTTTTGCGTATATCGGCTGACGCAACCAACTCTTTGTACTTTATTCCGGACGATCGTACGGTTGATAGTTTTGTTGAGGAATCCAATGGATTCGCGATAAATAATGCACATTTGTTGAATTCTCGGAATATCTTGTTTAATCAACTTACTCAACGCTTGCACTTGCCGAGTTTTCGATCGAAGCGATGACGCACAGTCGGCTCTATTCGATTCTCTCCGCCGCCTCCTCCTCTCGATATCGAATAAAAGGTATATTTTAAAAACGATCTTTTTCACGTTGTTGCTTTTCCTTTGAGATGCTCGAATTTTTTGCCGCAAGTTCGTCCCGCGACCTTTCTGTTTTTCGAAAACACGAGAAAACTTGAGCGACGCGTTATATCGATTGGACGGACGTTCTCCCTGGCAACTGTATGCATAATCCGGAAACGAAAGACTACGCCCAACGATCGGTCTTTCCAAAAACTCTGTTGCAAAAGAAAGAACGAGCAAATTGTCACCCATTTTCAGGGCGTACGTATCCGTATAAATATGCATACGTACGACGTGATATCAAAGGAGACGCGAGCTACAAACGATAAATTGTCGTCGAGTGTGCAAGCCTCGCCTGAAAATGTTTGTCGATCGATATGAAAAGCCGTTAGGCACAAACCATGAAGTGATATACCGCGAGCGAAACTTCAGCGCCAAGCCTGCGAAGCTCCGTGAAGAGACAAAGTTGACGGTCACGATTCCAAACGAGCGAGTGGGTGGGAGGGAGAGCGAGAGAGAAACGAAGCACGATGGTGGGGGCGAGTTTGTGTTTACGCGCAGTCTCTCTCAGCTGGGCGAACAGCTGCTGCGAGACGAAGAGAAAGAAGAGAGAGAGAGAGAGAGAGAGAGAGAGAGAACGAGCGCACAAAGGACGAGAGGAGAGGGGATCGAGAAAGAGAGACTAGCCGCAGCTCTTCCTATATGGCGATTTTTCTCAACTCAACTTTTTCGTTTTATCGCTTCTTTTTCTTCTTCTGCGCTCCCTTGTTTCCCCAAGTTTCTTTATTTTTCTTCGCTGTTCCTGGTACATCCTCAAAATCCATCCTGCTACCGTGTAGGACAGAGTTTTTTTGTCCTCTCCCGCTGGAACGCTGAAAGAGCACGTCTGCTTTTTGTCAGCTCGACGACGAACGGAGATAAACTCGGAGCCTACAACGTAATAAAGCGACCTACGAAGCTTTGTCCGATGATTTTCTAGAATCAGCGTAGACGGATAACTATCCGTTGTTACTTCGAGTCCAGTGTCACTTTGCCTTATCTCCTTTTTTTCTCCATTTTCAATTGCTCTCTCTCCGCTCCCCCCTTACGAGCGCGGGTTTCTTTCAACGTTTAATCGTCGTCTGGATTGAGAAAATTGACGTATCCCAATCGTGAAAAGGGAATAGGATTAAAGTGAGGTCGCGCGCCCGTGCGTATAAATAAGGCCGTTATTTTTCTCAACGCTATAATAACAGATCTCGCCGTGACATCGCTATCCGCTATGTACTCCACGCTCTCGCGATCTATAACCTTGGATTGTTTCGTACCGTCGTCCATGACTTACGTGAGTTTTTCTCGTTTTCTTTCTTTACCTCGCGATCTACCGAAATTACACGCCCACGTGTATTATACGTAACAGCGTAAGAGCTTCGAAGCGCGAAATCTTTGTTTTTTTTCGACGAGTGCGCATCGACGATGATACGCCTGAGTTTTCGAAGAGAACGCAACTCGCTGTACCGCGGCTACTGGATTTTTAAAACGACCGTCCCAAGAAAAACAGAGGCTTTCTCTTTCTCTCTCTCTCTCTCACTAGAGTGTACGCACGTGTGCGTGTGTGCGTGCGTGTGCGAGTGTGCGCGCACTTCTCCATAGCTGTAACAAGCCATTGGCCTTATTTATTTGTTTGCGCGCGCGGCGATGATGCTGCTGCTGTTGCTATAGACGATTATCGATTTTGTACGCACGCGCACACCTAATGGATTATTGAATCTTTGACTATTGTCCCTCTCTCACTCTCTCTCGCGCGCGCGCGCGCGAGCAAGGATAGAACTACGATACTCTCGATCGAAAAGTATACTTCTGGGCCTCCTCTTTGTTTTTGTGGTTGGGGAAACGATTAAGACGATCAACTTTATCGCGACGTTAAAACGTTCGAATACTTTGGCTGCGAGGAATATACAAGCGTATACATATATCTAGTAACTGTTCTGCCACAGTTTTAATGCTTCCGAGAACGTTAATTGGGCTCTGACACTACTACGGCAGTACGCCACTACTACTAGCAGCACTAGCACTAGCACTGTTAGCGCTGCTGCTATTGCTACGCAAAACTTTTCACTCCGTTTCGAGCCATTGCGTTTTTCGTGCCTCCGACATTTGTATCTCTCGTAAAACTAGACAACCATCGCCGATGTCCGACTTGATAATACTTTTCGAAAGTTTCCTTCATATTCGCCAGTGTGTATCGCGTTATTTTGACGACTTGTAATTGTTCGAATTAGAACGTGGAAAAAGTTGGCGATTCACGAAATGCAAGCGAGTTTCTCTCTTTTTTTAAAACGGAAAAAAAAACAGATTACGGGGCGTTGGTTATCGTCGGCAATCAGCGGGAGAGAGAGAAACTAAGTGGGCGGAAGACGATAGGAGGTCATCAAAGTCAGAATTGAATGTAATTGAGGTCGAAGGTGCGTTAGGCCTTAGAAACGCGCGCTACTACGGTGCGCGAAGCCTTTCGAAAATTAGACAATTTTACACGCTCACTTGGTGATCGATGCTTAAATAAAAGAAAACTATATACGTATTCACGCGTAGTAAGGTATACATAACTCACGTGTAATCAACGGTGATATTTCGAGAGCTCGTTTCTAGCGAGTACGTAAGATTTTTTCCCGAGACTCGATGATTTTCTTATATCGATCGTACAGTTTTCGCCCGCTTCAAAGCGAATAGCGAGAGGTCGATCAATGAGTTATCAACGTACGCATTTAGACACCACTTATTTCCATGCAATGCTTTAGAAAGTACGGAAATGACGGATACTGCAACAAGTATAGTTGTACGTATATATCACGAGTATTGAGATTGTTAGCTTTTGTTTTTTTATCGAAAACGTTTGTAGCGTTGAGATTACGCACTTTTCTGCTCAACTACTTTCTACCTATCGCATATTTACGTTTTGATAATGACAAGGCGAACAAACGATCGCACCGGGATCAACTCGCTCCAATTGTCGTCGTGTTTTGCGATGGAAGTGCTTTTGAAAAAATCCCGTTATCCGATGTTCAAAATGGTATTTTAGTTTAACGTTGAAGCGATCGGAATCGTGGCGAATTAACGATCCGACGTATATTCGCAACGCGCTATCTTTAGGTTTAAACAAACTTTCTCCTGGACCACGCGATACGTTTTGCTTGTGCTCTAAAACTTTGTACATAAAGGCAGATCAATTACGTCCAGCGATGGATTTTTTAGCACACGGATCAAGCGCATTTGTACGTAAGAAATTGCCTTGAACAAAAAATAAGATATCTGCGTAAGTGGAATGCCAGGCACGATGCAATCACACGCAAACAAAATGCAAAAACCGTTGAAAGTGGAAGAAGAACGAAAAATGGCAAAAACTAAAGAAAACCTCTCGAGAACGTCTACTTGTGCGGATGATTTATCGAAAGGTTTTTCCTTGATATTCGATAAATAATTCATCGCGCATGCACGAGAAAACCAATTCAAACTTTCTTCGCTAAAATGTTGGACAAAATGATTTCTCTCCATTGCTGTATAAACACGTTGTATATTTAAACAAACAATATTTACATGAATTATTCATTTCTTGGTTGCATGGGTATTCTTGGGATCTCGTACCAAACCAGTCTCGTTAAAAAAAGGATCTCCGACACAATGGTCACGAGAGAGAGAGAGAGAGAGCGCGCGCGCGAGAGCAAAAAGTCAAAGAGCGGAAAGTACTGGTTTGCTCTCGTACACTTTGGCTCATCGCACAATTACCGGCTGACCTTTAAAACTGTACATTGTATACGCAGTTCTCGCGGGTGTACATTCTGTTTTTTTAACTCGCTGTTTATTTGAGTTGCAATGTTTTGTCTTGGTAGCCAACCAGTAGCAAAACTTTTGTTTGTCCCTTACGGTTGCGGTACTTTCCAGGCTGATACGTGCAGTTTGATCACGTAACAAACGTCGGTTATCAACTTTGTACCTTTAGTCGGTTGAGTGTTAAAAAAAAAAAAAAGGATTACGTCGCACGCGAGAAAAAACCGTTTGTCTTATCAATCAAATCGCGACGGACTCATTACCACTCGTTACCACACAGCGTGACTTTCACGTTTGTCTTTGTCTGGCCCTAATGAACGTACGATGTTATACGAAGCAGAGTATTATTTCGAGTCCGTTGTATAACGTTCTTTTCAAATGATATTTCATCGGCTTTGGCGTTTAATACAAGTTTACGTTTAAAACTATCCTCGTATTTGACATCGGTCGCCTACCTCTTACGCTCCCTCCCTTTCGCCCTTTATCACTATACGTACGCGCAAGAGTTATGAAACTTTCCGACTATTTTCTCATAAGTTCGATCGTATTTTTAGACAATTTACCGCTCTGATACGTCGATAGCGGAGATTGATGCGCCGTTCCGTGTACGTTAACCAACGCCAAGTTTTATCGACGTAACTAGGACGACGCATAAAAAAAAAAGAAAAATATCGAACGTTAACTTGTAACTTTGACCATTGAACGTAAGCAGGCGCATACGTCGTCGCCCGTGCGCGTCCTTCTGAAAGACAAACAAACTGTACAAAAACAAGTAATTAATCCCTCGGACAAGTTTTTTGTTCAAAAGCAAAGTAGCAAAATCACTTCAAAGTTTGCAAAATGACCTTAACCATGGAAGAAATTCTCAAAGTGACACCAAACTATAAAGGAAAGCCCGAGAACTTCAAACCAGACTTCAAGGCCGCCAAACAGATGAAGAAGCTACAAGCAAGACCGAAGCAAGCAAGATCATTAGCTCACAGCTCAGGACCAACTACGAAAGAACTGCCTCAACCCACTCATATAGAGCAAAACAAAGTGCCAACACCACAAGTAACTCATGAATTGTACGAGGAAGCTATCTTTGACGTGGGAATGTCAGCGAGAGAGATAAATCCAAGACAGCATTTTACTGTCGTCCTAGCAAAGGCTCCTGCAATCGCTCTGTTCTGACAAAAACTCTCCAAGTTCGACGGTGAGGCGCGCGTTATCGTATCCGATTAGTCTGCGCATGTGTGAAAATCAATGCAGATTGATTTTCGCGAAAGACCATCCACGTGTATAGATGTATATAGATCGAAGTGCAGCGCGCGCTTCGTACGTGTGTACGTCGTCGGCTTGAAAGACCCACTGAAAATTCATTAGCCAGGGCGTCTTACGTGCGCGTGCGCCTCGTAATTCGCTCCGCCCGCTCGTCGATACTCTCTCCGCGGCGTCGCCTATGGTTCCGAGCTCGTTCTGCTCTTTCGTCCTTTTACCGAACAAAAATGTGGCAGCCGAACGAAAATATCGAGTGCTTTACGACAGCGAGAGTTTGTCTTTGTCGTTGTCTTTTTCCACGAAATCGGTCGTTCGAGTTCGTTTCTCCTTTGTCGCGCGTTATCGCGCGGTTTTCCTCCCAAGTGTGCGTGTGTCACTACACCTGGCAACCGTCGAATCGATAATAATTAGCGTTTGTATCGTCGTGTTCCAAACGCTTTGTACGACCCATATTTTATTCCGTCGAATTTGCGTCAAAGACCTCGAGAATGTCGCAAACTTATCGCCAATTATTTAGCAGCGGAGAGTGCTGGACGCCGAATTGGATATTTCGAAAAATATCGAAACAAATTACGATCGTCTTTTCCAAACGTTAGATCGCCGATTGTATTCTTAGAAGAAACAAAGCCCCTTTTGAATACGTCGATTCACACTCGTGTCAATCCATTAATGCATCTTCGCGACGATTAAAATCAATCGCAACTCGTCAGTTGCTTCGACTGGTCGTTAATCAAATTGGTACGCACAATTGAACCGACCAAATGGCAAAGACGTTTTTCTCGCTGCTCCACCGTTACGACCGAACTCTCGTTGGGAAATAGGTAAAACGGCCAATTCGGTTCAACTCGACTTTATTCGCCAAAGTACAAAGTTCGTCCTCAGGGTAAAAGAGGGAACAAAATACCTCTCCTTTTCGAAAAATCTACGAATCGATTGCGCGCGAAACTCTTTCTCTCTAT
Organism: Chouioia cunea; assembly: GCA_030064505.1. Taxonomy (NCBI): domain Eukaryota; kingdom Metazoa; phylum Arthropoda; class Insecta; order Hymenoptera; family Eulophidae; genus Chouioia; species Chouioia cunea. The sequence goes on from JAOPFQ010000002.1 coordinate 25,015,706, forward strand.
CCGTGGCTTTTTTTTCGAAAATATACCCTGCAACCCTCTATGTGCAGTCGACGAGCGGATGCGACTTTCACCCTCGGCGTTGCATCGACCCACTGCCTGCGGTTTTTTGTCGCTTTACTCGTGAGTTTGTACGATGTCTATCGTTCCACGCCACTTTTCCATTTTTTTCTTGCGACAGATTTACTTTCTGTTGCTTGACTGTTCGATAATAAAACTAGCAACGCCATTTGGAGAAACATGCTTTCACGCATTCGTCGCTTGGTAGATTGGTTTTGTGACCCGAGAAAACAAAGTCATCGGATTAACGCAGTTGTCGTTGAAATTACGAGAAATATCCATAGACGTATTGTTTATAAGGAATCGTTAAAATTTGTACAGCAACCGAACGTTAACGACCTGATAAATGAAAGTCGTTATTTGGCGTGTCATCAAAGAAAAAGAAACCAAAAAAAGGCTATTCATCCTCGAAAAACTAATCAATTCTCAGAACAAACATTGCACCAATTTTATTTCCAAATTAAAACGTCACGTGTTATTTTTTTCATTGCAAGCCAATATAACTCGGCACGCGGAGAAGAAAACTCAAAACAGTACAGATTCAACGAAAACGCAATAGACAAATAAACGTATAACGATAAATCGCGAGAAAAAGAGAAATCTAAGCGCATTATCCGCGGAGCACTTAACCGAGCAAAGATTGGCCGTACGTATCGGCGAGTACGCTGAACGTGTAAAAAGGGCGTTAGCCTCGAACGAGAGACTCGCAAGGGACAGTAGGGAACTAGCGCTTCCAGTCGATTAATAAAAGAAAAAAAACGCACGAATAGCTGTTGCTGATTCGCGCGTAAAGGAGGGTGAATGTCACAGATGCAGACGCACGTACTTTACTCGGCAAGCCTTGGAGTTTCACTCTTTTGCCTCAGCGATATTTTTTTGACCTCAACATCTAATCGTGATCGCGCAGTTAGTGTATTTTTAGAACTTTGCCGCGACGTCAATTGCATATTAGTTTATCTTCGAGTTGCATAATATCAATTACGCGACGATGAATCTAGAAAATCAAACGATTCAAATTCGTTGATACTCGAAATATTGTAATTAGCATGGCAACGGATAGAGTTTACTCGTTCTAGGTCGCACTTGAGTGCAATTCAACGACCGTTGACAATATCCAAAACGTCGCTGAGTACCATGTAACTATCGATTTCAATGACCTCGATCGCTAAAAAAAATATTAAGAACAAACAATGATGCGAGACAAGTTATACGTTAGCAGATTGAGCGCATAGTGTTGTTTTATTTAGCTAGTAAATAGATACCATCTGCGTTGAGATAATATAACAATGTATGTGTCGTAAAATTCATTGATGACATTTCGCCGTTTCTCATTTACACATTTTTTTAACACTTTTCCACGCTGTCACACGCGCGCGCGTTCATTCGTTTACACCATTACTTATCTATTTTTACACGTCCCACTAGACAAGCACTGCGGAACACTTTCGCTAATTCACCACCGTTTCCTTCAGTCCCTCTTCTATCTCTTTAATCGGACATTGATCGAACAAAAATGAAAGATTCTAGACGATTCAACTCGATTCATCCCGTCGTGTTTTTTTCTTCCCTCGCCATCTTGAAGTTGAAGTCGCAGTCGCATTATACAATTGGAAAAATGATGGACAGCGCAGTCGAAATCGGCTTTAGTCGCAAATATCTTGTGACGAGGTCTTCAAATGTGCCGTCACAGCCAATACAAAATGACAAAATAACCGCAGTTCCATTACACACGCAAGAGAAATAGCGAGAGTGAGATAACCCACGCAATCAAATTCTTTTCTTTAATAAAGAAGAAAGAGGATTTCGTAAGAAGACGTAAATTATCGTTGCAATTTATTATTATGAATTGCAAGGATAATTTACTTTATCTTGGTAAAACCACTTCTTTTTTATTAAAGTAATAACACTGAATAATGTAAGGTTTAGGCGGCTATTATGGAACGTGTGCTAAAGTGGGGTATATTATGGAACGCATAATTCAAAATTATTTGAAAAGTAACAATACTTATTACACGTTTGAGTATTTAGCATCATTAACATCACAATTGTACAGTGACAAAATTGTCGACAAGAACCAGTTGAACTGTCAAATGCAACTTGAATTTTTGGAAAAATATGATTTTCCGACGTTCGCTCGTTTTTGCTATTGCATAATAAAGTATTTGAGGGCACGTTCAACAATTGCTTACGTTGTAACTACGAACGTATTTTTTCAAATTTTCAAGATACTTCTAACAGAAGTCTCTTGAAATCATATTTCTATCAAATAAATGAGTTTTATAATCGAACTATTTTCAGTTGGTTTTATAATTGTGGAATCGTAAAAATAAAACGTTCGCTTTCAAACATCCCACTAGCTGTAATAAATTCCATTAATTTTTTCTAACGAATGCTACGACAAGTACGAGTATGAAAACTAAAGCACTTATTTAATGGAGCATAGGTACTTAACACACAGACTGAATCAAGTATAAACACTTTTCAAAGATACTGATTGAGCATACACAGTTAGTTGTCGATGCAATATAGTGATATATTCGATAGATGTCGTTAAAAAAATGGTTTCACTTATTAAAAAAGACCATGATCAATTTAAAAATAAAAAATACTCGTTCTCAGCGTGAGCTGGTGCTGCATTTTACGATACTACGTTTCGTATATATTGTAAAAAAAAAAAAAGAATTTGGCAACGATATTTTTGACGTAGACATGTTTATTCGACTATTATAAAACGGTTTAAAGCATCAAAATTAATAAAATAAAAACAAACAAAATATAATTATACGTCCCACAATAGGATCCAAACCTTAGTGGAACAGAGGTGCCAGTACAAAAACACTGTTTCTTAATAGGAGCCACCAAGTAGCTTGCATTTTTATTTATCGTAGTTAATAATAGCATCAGCATTTTCAATGTTCAAAGTTTTGTTTCATTCTGGAAATGGAGGCGCTTCGGTTGATATAAAAATTCGATTTGTCCGATCATTTTTTAGATATTAATGAATCGACCGTTTCGTATAAAGTAACCTAACCGTTCCGTAATAGCAGCCTTTACCTTATGCGGTACAAATTGTAAAATATCTTTAGGCAGTTTTGGCCCGAATCGCAGCACGTTTACTTGTGACAGCCTGAAAATAATAACAAATAGCTATATCAGTGTTTAATGTAGTGATTTTTAAGCAATTAAAGCGCCAAAATACTCGTGTAATCGTGGATTAATTAAGCAATTATAAAATCTGCCCAAAGAGATACCAACCTGGAAACCAGACTTGATACTGGCGACGGAACATCTCGATCCACATGTTTCACATTGCAGGAAGAACAACCTCGTGTCCTTTTGCAGAATAGTATCGGGAGAGCGACATGTATGACACGTAACGTATTCCTTGATGTATCTTCTCAGAACGTTCTCGATCTGTTTCTGCTGGAACCTACCCTTGATGATAAGCTGACTGTTGCCGTCCACAGAACCACTCGTACCCAACTCGGCCAGCAAGAAGTCGAGCAAATGTTTGGGTTGCCTGTGAAGCGTTTTGCAAATCTGCAAGAAAACAACGGGTGACAATCTCGAAATGTTAAAAGTGATTTATCGATGAACGGCAAAAAGTGCATCATTACCTCGGTAAAGTTGGAGAACGAAGTCTTTTTCGTTCCAATACGAACGACTTGAGGAGGTCGCATGACAAACTTTTGTTTCTTGCCAGCAACCATGTCGGGATTCTTCTCTTTCATGATGTTGAAAACTCTAGCGAGTAATTCATCGTATGTGTAATCTCTATCAGAGCCAACCCACTGACTTGGTTCCTCTGTGAAACGGAGACAATTAATGTTTGATTGACAGGAATGAACAATCTAATGCAAATATAACGAACACATATAGCGATCTAGTCTAAACGTATATCGATAAAATTGTGTATTCTAGGCTAACTTTTTACGTATGTATTAACGTTCTACGAAAGAGAGACATCAACGCTTATAGGCGGCATCGTAATAAATAACGAAACGAAAAGGCACAGTGGTTCTAATGTGAACGTCATTTTTTTTACATTGAATTCTATATCTACTTTTGATATACTAGTGAGCATTCAACAAGACAAGAAGCTTGATCAATTGAAAATACTAATAGTTTTTGAATAAACAACTACTTTAGTGGACTAATCTTTCAATGTGCAGACACAAAGCAAATCTTTTCCTTCTTGTTTTCCTTACCATAATCTGCACTTCGCTCGAATTCAGTGCAGCATGTTAACAGATAACGCAGAAAGTCAACATTCAGGCTCACGTTTTTGCTTGAAAGTTGATAAACAAAGATATAAATAGTTACCATTTTCATTTGGTTCGCTCTCTTTTCTCTCTTCCGCCATCAGCTCGTCAAGATCCTTCTTCTTCTTCTTTTTTTTTTTCAGTCCCATTGTGAAGTCAAGAGTCAAATTTAAATCTTCGATTTCTGGTTCTTCGGCTTGTGGCTCAGTCAATTCCTAATGTTTCCGAATACACGAGATTATTAGAATTTGTTTCAAATCAGTTGAAAAGTTACCTTAAAAATCTCTGAAAGTTTTGAAAAATAATCAGCGTTGTTATATATACCTGAGTTTTATCAGGAAGAGCTGCATCGAGTTCTTCTAAATTGAACTTTTTCTTTTTCTTCTTCTTTTTTCCAAAGTTTTCTAAATCTAATGCCTCGTCATCGTCAGCAGGAGTTGCATCGACGTCGATGTTTTCCTTATCATTGTTTTCCATTGTTTCATTCACGTTGCCTCCTTCTGCGACAGCTGCATCTAAATCGAATCCAGTCTTCTTCTTCTTCTTCTTCTTCATCAACTTAGGATCAAACATCTGCAAGTTCAACGACATTGATTACGACGCTTTCGAACAAATACAACGAAAAATGAACATGCGGCAAGAACATCAGCAACTAGAATTACTCGGTTGAGAGCAAACGATCAACACGAACCAATTTTAAAAGGCTTCATAAGGAAAAGTACCAAAAAACCACAAAAAAACCACAAAAATGGCTAGGACTAGATTGGTTTTAATCTTTCCTTTGAAATTACACAACGCCAGTATAATTATTTGAAAAAAATCAAACCGTTACTTCAAGATAGCATATTGTCAAAGCATTGGAATATCAGCGCGTATGTAAACAAATCGAACAAGCGATGAATAAATTAGAAATAGACACACAAGTACAATCAACAATGGAGCTTTTCGTGGCGAGCTTAACGCAACAGCATTGGAAAGTCAGAAATAAATAGCGAGTATCGCGCGACGCGTAGGAGTGTGCGAATCAGTCGGAAACAACGCGAACCGGTCGCTCTCTCGGCCCTCGTGCGGAAGGTCGCAAGTGTGCGCGTTTTTGGAGGTTGGAATTTCAAACGACCGGAATTGTCGTCGATTCAATCGGGCAGGACAAGGAAAAAATGCAGAAAAATCGCGAGAAACCAAAAGAATACGTAATTTTCGAGGAAGCGATTGCCGGAAAAACGATTAACGATACACGTGTGCGTATACACATGGTCCCATGCCTGTCGAGTGTCCACGTTTACACGCTGGAAAATAGGCGTGGACCGAGCGCTGTTTCTTAAAAAACCCAGAAAATCGCTATTACTCACCGATTCCTCTTCCGTCATTTTGTCGATGTTCAGTTAACGATGCGCGATGAAAATGCACAAATAGCTGATATTCAGCCGTGTTATTTTCACTATTGCATCAGAAAATTTTGGCTATCTGGGTCACTGGTTGTCCTGACTACGAAGACGGGCTGAGCAGACGTTGGAAAACTGACAACGGTGAGCGTTGAAAGTGTTGGTATCGCGCGTCGTCCGCTCGCGGCGCTGACGACATTTGTAGCGTGGTACGACTGACACGGCGCTACGTTTGTAATGCTGCAACCGAACATCTCGTCGAGAGGCTTTCGCATTTACCCCGTTTTTCAATTTTCCACACTCTAAGCTTCGCTGTCACACTCCGAGCAAGGTGATCGTTCGAGTAGCGTGGTTGCGAGCAACGCTCGGTTTCGCGCCTCGCCAACGACGTTCGATCGGTCGTGTCGTCGATCGCGCGGGTAATTCCAGATTCCAAATAAGAGCACAGAGTCACCGTCGAAGCAGCTCCGTATTGTTGCGCGTCAATTCCAAGGCAGTTGATCCTCGAGGCGTCCACGTCCGGCGGAGCTTCCTTTGTCCAGCCTTACGGACGTGCACGCCTGTCGCCCGAAAAATACGAGCGGCGCATACGACCGATCGAAGGGCTAGTTTCCGCAAGGCACGTTTACCGTGGCTACGATCGCGTTTGGTCGGCGGTCCTTGGCAAAAGGCTCGGGCGAGGAGCGCGCGATGCCGTATCGTTGAATTTATTCGCGCGAGCTTGAACGAACAGCGCGAAATCGTCAAGCCCAAGACGACGCCGCCCGTTTTCGTAAGCACGAAGGAGCTCGACGATCGATCGGTTGCTCACCACCGAGACGGCCAACAGCCAGTCTTGGCCCGACGTGTCGAGCGGCAAAATATTGGCAAAATCAGAACGAATCTCGTAATAGACTCGTCCGTTTGGCCGCGGTAATTCCTCTGGGTTGCTCGCGCTTTTACGTAATTTACGAGTTGGAAGGAGAACGTCGGCTTCGTGGCAGCGTCCTAATTCTTTGGGATCGACGCCTAAACGTTCGTGCCATCGAGACACGTCGAGAGTATCGTCGGCGCATATTTGCATTCGTTCTCGACAAAGTTACCAGCGGCATTTTGTTCGTTTCGCCTGCAGCAGGTGCTACGACTGGAACAAACAACCTCGAAACGAAACAAATATACCTCGTCGAATGGAGCGATCGCGCTCGACGTTTCGTATTCTTTTTTGTTTTTTTTTGTTGCGCAAATCGAGCTTTACTCGAATCGAAACGGTCAATAGACTCGCGTGTTTTACTTTGAACCAATTCAACGAGCGAAGCAGCGCTTCTGTGTACCAAGCGTTCTCGAAAACCCCGAACAACGCAACGCTTACGACGTACAGTCTTGAAAACTAGTCATTTTTTCCACGCGTAGTCCTATCGTCTGTGCGTGTGCGTACCGATAATCGGTGTAGGCAAGGCTTTTCTCCGCGTGATTCGACCATTGGGAAGGTTTCTCTCCAAAGTCCCGATTCAAAATACACCTTTATCCACGAGCGACAAATACTCGTGAAACAAAGCTAGTCTTCTCTGCGTCGTTCTCGGCTAATCAAGCTCGCGTCTTTCATATTCGATTATTCGTTGGAACGGTCTTCGAGGCTCGTCACTCGGTACGTTTATTGATTTGCACGGATGATTTTGCGTCGGTACAAAACAATCCCGAGAAACCCCAACGAATAAATTCGACCGAACAATTTGTTTTTGTCGGTCACGAATGCCCCCGCGAAAGAACGGAAGAAGGGCGTATTTCTACGAGTGGCAGCTCCGTTCGTCGGCGAGAAAAATCCGTCGATCCGAATCCGAGCAAGGTCGCTGCGAAATAGAACGAAAGAGGGAAAGAAGACAAGCACCCTTCGGTAAGCTTGCGTTTCCGTGCTTGCAGTTGCAGTTGTCGAGCAAAAAGTTGTCGAACGCACGTAGCCGAGACAAAGAAGGCAACAAAGGGTATTTCTCAATCGCCCACACCTGTCTACGTACGTAAACGACAAGCGGACAAAGGAGTCGAGGGTAGGGAGAGATCTCTCGTTGCGTTCAAGCCACTCTTGCTGTGCTGCGGCTTTATTGATTCGAAGGAGCGCCGAATGCAGTGCAGAGGGAGAGAGAGAAAGAGGCTTACACTCTGTTATACGTATAGCGCAACGCGTGGCACCGCACCGCGCGCAAGAGGGGAGAAAAGCTTGCCGGAGCTACCTATATGCGCGTTTGCTTCCTCCCACCCCTTTGGACAGTCGTCGAGTGGATGCCGTGCTCTAGCCGTTTTGTGACCGCGTTCGAAGCTACGGAGCTTGCGACGCGCGTACCTTTGAATTTGAAAACACGTATGCAACGTTTATTAACGAAAAGCTTCGAGGCTTCGATCAATTTCTGGACGTAAACGACACGTTCGACTCGCCTCGTACATTCCGATACTTTGACGCGTACGTAAAACTACGATTTCTGTTCGATATATTTAACAACAAAGGTACATCTTGTTTCTGCAATACCATCGATTCGTAGCATGGATTGAGAATCGGAAAAAACAAATGGTTCGCGCTGTAGGAGTTTCGCAAGCTCGGCACGTCTGCACTGTTCAAGCGACGTTTCAACCAAACACTTTGAACAATCGACTACTTGCAGCATTCGCGGTCGCGTAACCCGTCACGTTTGCGTAACATTGACGACCATGTCGCATCTTCCCCGGAAAGCTCGTGCAGAGAAAGAGAGAGAGAGAGGGAGACACGTATATACATGCATCAGCAGCAGCAGCGGCAGCAGCAGCAGCAGCAGCAGCAGCAGCAGCAGCAGCAGTGACGAGCTATACCAGTGCACGGAGAGCGCGTGGAAGGAACTCACCTATCTCTGGGCGCTGCTCTCGCAAGCTACTGAATCGACGAAAAAAATGCTCAGTTGTGTTGTCGATACTTTGACGCCCGTCGGCGTTACATTTGCATTCGAATGTTACTGAGTTGCCGTAAAAAGCACACGATGACTTGTCACGAGAATCCGTTAACGAAATAATGGCCAAAGTGTATCAAATCGTAAAATTAATCTAAACAAAAATTAACAAGCAAAGTAGTATCGTAAAAAATGTCGAACCAAGATTGTAAGTCAAAGGGTTTGCTTGCTGCAGTCGGCTGTCGCTTGGCTTGAAGCTTGTAATACCTGGTTGCGCTAAAATACGCTGCTGCCGCTGCTACAAAAAAAAAGAAAAAGAGAAAATAAATATACACGGAGAGGAAGGTGGGGGCAACTTTGGCTGATTATCTTTATTCTCCACGAGAGCGAGACAAAGTGCGAGCGTTGTAGTCCAGTGACGAAGGAGCATCAACGGTGCCCGTCGCCGTAACCACCGGCGTGCAAATAATAATCATGGCTGCTGCAGTGCGCGACAATTTTTGCTAATTATTTCGTTTGATTTTGTTTTACTATTACCTCTTTACACGCATTTTTTCGTTATCTCACTCAAGCATCGAACAAAACAAGTAAAAACAAACAGAGGAAAAAGAAAATCAACTCGCTTGAATCGCATAAGCATCTATATATACATACATATCTCACGCACGCACGCTCTCTCGACGAGATATATAGAGGAGCCATCGCAAGAGAAGCTGGCCGCAATATGGACTCTTCGCGCGCCAAGGTATAGCCGATGTTAAAAGGAAACAAAATAAAAAGAAAATGCGTCGCTCCGCGAGGTTTGCTCGCATTGCGCGCGGCTGCGCTCTCGTTTTCCTTATTTTTAATAATGTCCTCTTGTGTGAGTACTCCTTATTTGTCCTTTACTCTTTGTATCTTCTCGTTTGGCTTTCTATACGTGTGCGCGTGTGCTTTTTTTTCTCTCCATCTCGTTGTTCTTTGCTTCTGCGTGCGTGAAGATTTTTCGAAAAGCACTGTCTGTATTCTGCGAGGTTCTTCCGTCCGCTATAGCGCTTCTGTTCTTTTGTTTTAATTTTATTTCAAAATGGGCTAACCCAGCGTTTCTTTTTTTTTTTATTTCAACGAAATGCGACGATTTTATCGACGAAGCAGCGATAGGCGTGGGTGAGAATGTACATATCCTGTCGCTTTGAATGTTTGTTGACGCTCGCGAGGAATGCTGCATAATTTGAAATCGATCGCTGTTTTTTTGACTCGATGCGGGAATAGCGCTCCGTCGTTATTGAAAGCGTTTATTGGCTCGTTCGCGATGAGATTTTAACGAGTGTAAACGTAAAAAAAACGTCGAATTTTGATAATCAATTGCCGAAGATCGATTGGAACGTCCGTCGTGTTTGGATCAAAGTATAAGCCAGTTGGATGCATACATACGTGTGTATAGTGTTTGCGCTAATTGCAATTACGTAGGAAAATGCGCTGTTTCGCGCGATTCCGCAATAAATGCGTCTCAAAACAACCCGATAGTACATGCGACATCGAAGAATACGTATTTGTTGGCTAAACGTTGTCGTTCGATTTGATGGACAATACCTTTGACAAAGATCGTCGCCACGTCGTTGACGCGATGGTCGTGTTAAAAAGCGACGGTAGAAGTCGACGCGACACAAACAAAAAAGTACATAACAATCGTGCACTCGAACTGTTCAATGATAATTCTTAGACGTGCTGTCGTTATCGATGGTTCGATGTCATCGATAACAAGTCTGAACGTGGGATTCGTTGAAAAGCACGAGTGATACGCGTGAGTCACTTTGATGCCTTTGTGCAAATTACGTAACGAAGCTTTAGCTTTCGATAGATTTTCATCGTTGATGGCTTATCGGGGATCAACGCTTACGAAGGCGTATCTTTTGAAGCTTCGATTTGTAAACGTTTGAGTCTCAATGTAGATGCGCTTTAAATCTGCTGTAAATCAACATTTACGATTTTACCTTCGACCACGAGTCACGCTGTTCTCAATTCGTTGTACGAGAATTCTAATTTGATCTGTATGGGAGCACGTGTTTTCTAACGCGAATAAAGTAAACGATTATCGATTTGCAATCAACTCTGACAAACGCGACGTTTCTCGCAACGGCGACATCTCGTATAGCCGTCGAACTCGTTTCAAATTCATACGTATCATCGAAATGATCTAGTTTTCGTTAAACCTCTGCGTGTGTGTGTGCGTGCGTAAATTAATATCGCTTTATACCTCTGTAACGCTTGTACGTAATTTTGAATGAAAAACTTGCCTTCGTAAAACGCATACGATATGGTTATCCGCAATTTCACGATATTGTCTTGTCTGTTTTTGTTGCACGTTTGACGAGTTATTGCAAATAGCCTGGAGCAAAAGGGCCACTCTGAAAAAACGGACCATTTTTCACGACTAACAGGCATTGAGCAAAATAAAATAAAATAAATAAATAAATAAAAAACCAACTGCTCGCGGTGTGTACGTGTAACGCATAAAATGTTATTGTGCTTCAGTGATCGCGGTAACGAGCAAGCCGGAGAATCTGAGCGGCGCAAACATGGCAGTGGACATCTTGGACGTGGATCATTTCGCGGTGAGCGCGATCGTAACAGTGGGCATGCAGTTGATATTCTTCACGATCGCCGCTACTTTTCAATTCGACAAGGTTACCGACTTTGCCGGTGGTGTCAACTTCATTATCGTCGCCCTCCTTACCTTCTTCCTCGGACAGGTCGGTAAGGTGAGTTGGCTCGCAAATCCATTGCGCCTATCTTGACTTTTCGAAACAAATAGCTCTGAATTAAATATCCAATGATACAGTCGCTATATCGAGTGCCAAGTGAGATTTTATCGATAATTCCAATAATTAGTCAGCGTCAGTCGCTGTAGATCTCTTTTTCTTTCTGGTTTTGTCTACTTAGATTTCGACTCTTATGTACGTATCGTCTAGTTTTCTCTATGCTCTTAGTCTTTCCTTCTGTACGTATACGTAGACATGCTACTACATAGACTACTGTAATCTATTAGAATAGATACGTATCTACACGGTAAATTTCATGCATTCAACGATAACAACCGTTACGAGAGCACGCAACGCTCCCTTTCTCTCTAATTTGCCGTTTTACCGGTCGCGTTAATATCGAACCGTTTCTAGATTCAAATAAATAAAACGATTAATCGGCTCGTTACGAGACGATACATTGACGTTCGTATATTTCGATGGTTCTACAACGGTCAAACCTCGACCTTGTCCAACGGTGCGCGACGACTTTCGTTTGGCCAAAGTCCTCTTGAACGTCCGAAGCACCCTGCACAACGACGTATCAATCGCTACTTTTGATTTGTCTTTTTTTGCGGGCTCGGATCCAAAACGTCCACTGCCAACCGGCAAAGCTTCCTTGCGTACACGAGTTGTTGTCTGTGAGATACATCCAATTTACGTATATACGTAGTACTTGCATAACTAGTGCACTGGAAAATTACTCGATGACTCTAATTCTATTTTCTTGTGACTTATTACATGACATAGTACGTAGATGAAGTTACGATCGTAGATAGAACGTTTTTTGACGAAACATTTTTACCAAATTTACGTTATTACTACAGAGCTATTGAAGTAGAAATTAGTTATCGGAATTTCAGCGGCTGATTTAACGCGCGTTCGTTGGATCGCACAACGGCAATCTTCTTTATCGAGTCAGGTTTTAAGAAAATGCCCAACTCAGCGACCGGTTGTCCGGCAAACGACGCACACGCGAGTCGAGCACGAGCGTTTCGACGACGTGCCACTTTCGTGGTACTTTTTTCGTTGACTTCTCCGAACCTGACTCGATAACCAATGATTCTTATCAATACGATCCGATCAATCACCAAATATGTCTTATGCACCAAATACCATTCGATTAATCACCCGTAACAGTACAAGTTTGTATCAAGTTTTGCCAATGATCATTTCTGTTGAAGCTTGCACCTTTAAATTTGTTGAATGAATCAAAGTACCACTTTTTTATTCGTTTAACTATCGTCACACTCCAAGTAATATTTGTTCGTTCACTCGTCAAAGCACACTCTTTACCTTGGATCGCACAAAAGTATCTCGTATTAGTCGAATGTAGTAATAAAGATCGAATCCAAGGTTTGTTCTTTCACGATATTGTTCATTTGTGTCGTTATCAGTGCACTTTTTTAGTTAAATCACTCGAAAACATCGATTCGAACCGACGAGTGATTCGTAAAAGTAAGCATCTCAAGCAAGCAACTCAAACAAGCGTCTCGATCGAGCATCTTGTCTCGTTGAATCGATATTTTCCCGTCACGCGAAACGTGCGTCAAAACCACGTCACACACCGAACGCATCGATCCAAGTGACGGACGCGAGTCCAAAGTGCGTCTTTGAGCAAATAATCAGATCGATGCCATCGCGGTTTTGGTGCACGTTTAAATTGGCGTTCGAGCGAATGTAAATATGCAAATCGCTCGACTACTTGTCCGTGGATTTGGACGAGAGGACTATTCCAGTCCCAGGCACGACAATGGTGCGTATACGAAAATAATTTCTTTCGGTTGCCTTTCAAGCGCAACGGAGATTTGCACGTTACGTCGACTTGAACGTTAAGCGTGAATAAAGAGAAACGGTTGCACCGCAACGATCTCAACGACGCTCAGCTCTGCTGAATTCCGATAATTGAAATATAGGCGGATGCCCTTAGATGGAAGTGTGCCACTCAAAAACTATTTATACGACTACATATATGTGTGCATATTATCACGAAAAAAGATGTCTTGCCACGCTCATTTCCAAGGATTTGTCTAGGTCGCGAATACGCGGCGAAGCAAACGCTTTAATCGTTCAACTTTTTACAGACTTACGACAGTCGTCAGCTGATGGTGACGATATTTGTTTGTCTATGGGGAGCACGTCTCTCCGCCTATCTACTCTATCGAATTATTAAAATTGGAAGAGACAAGCGCTTTGACGATCGCAGGAGCAACGTCATACGCTTCGCTGTGTTCTGGACCTTTCAGGTGACTATTCGCGAGCTTCGTCCGTCCGTCCGTCCAACAACGCGATCGCTAAAGCTGAACAGCCAACGTTTTACAATCGCGATCGCCTCCTACGTTGTCGATTGCCCTCTGCGATCGACAAGTCAGTGGTCATTTCTAATCGTTGTCCTAAAGACCTAAAGTCTTTAGGATCGTCTCGTAGCCGTTGCCCAATTGGAAATCACGTTTAACTATTTCTCTTGGAAAATTATACGCACGGTAGCGCGGAAACGTGAAACAGCAAGAGAACAAATCCGGTAGTTCCTCTTCGCCTTGATTCGCGCGTCTCACCGATACCCACATGTACACGTGAAAACACATACTACAGGCGCTGTGGGTGTACATCGTGAGTTTGCCGGTGATAATAATCAACTCGCCAAGGCACAAAATACCACCGGCTCCAAAAACAATGACGACCCTCGACAGCGCTGGCACTGGCCTCTTCATCGGTGGACTTTTGGCCGAGACTTACGCCGACCTGCAAAAGTTTGCCTTCAGACAAGATCCGAGCAACAACGGCAAATGGTGTAACGACGGTAAGAGTCTCGTTCGGTACGCGCGTTTACGCGGACGAGCACGATACACAAGACTAATCACTGGATAACCTAATGTTCTATTTTTCTGTCATCCTTGCGATGTTCGATGTTTACCGGGCCATTGTTAACGCTCAATTTCAGTAGTACCGGGTTTCGCCAATGGAATCTCGTACTCGAACAAATTAACGGTCACATTTGGTTATCGAAAAGCCTTTCTCTTGTGTACGCGACTCGTTGTGCTATTGATTTCGCCGAAATTACGCCATTCGATAATTCCATCGACCAAACAACAAAACTCGTATTTTTCGATGTATTTTTAAACATCCTTGTAGAGCAAAAAATGGCAAGTGTTATCGAACAAAAAACAATCGCAAACCAAAGGGGGGAGAGAGAGAGAGTGAGAAAGATCCTCACTCGCAAACGTTTTCTCTGGCACACGTGTCCAAGTCTTTCCGACACCTCGAAAAACTTTTTTCATCCTACGCCCCGAAAAGTCGACCTTGAGTGAGATTACGAACGTGGGATATATAAATCTCGAGGGAGATAGCAAAGGAGAGTCGATCCTTAAATAAAATAACATTGGCCCTCGTTCGAGCGCTTTATCGTGTGCCATAAAGCTTGCAAGACTGTATATTGCTTATACAGGTACGTGGGTAGTGCTGTCTCTCTCTCTCTCTCTCTCTCTCTCGATATATACACGTTTGTATCGAGCGACTGGAAAGCTCGGATCGTCTCCCACCGAAATAAATATTAAACAACAACAACAACGACTAAGAAAGACGTCAACGGTCGCGGAAAATTATTGGATTTTTCGCGATTTTCCCTCTTATTTTCGTTCGTGCTTCCTACTTGACGAATGCGTTCTTGAAATTCCTTGGCAATTCGCCTAACTGTCGGTGACGCTGTGCGTTCGCCGTGTGCGTGTGCAAGCGTGACGTTTAAACTGTTGAATCGATGTTGCATACATACAGGTCTGTGGAGTATGTCGAGGCACCCCAATTACTTTGGCGAGATAGTGGTCTGGTGGGGTATCTTCACTATCTCTCTCAACGTTATCGAGGGCTTCGAGTGGATCGCCATTGCGTCGCCAATTTTCACCACCATCATTATACTTTTCCTCTCGGGTATGCCGCTACTCGAGAAGGCAGCCGACGAGAGATACCGAGAGTGAGTATTATCCTTGCGACAAAGTGTATTTCGCGAACGCTTATAGAGGAAAGCGTACGCTCAAACGACATGTGCATTCCAGTAACGCAGACTACCGCTACTACAAGCAATCGACGTCGCCGTTGATTCCAATACCACCAGCGTTCTACGGCGAGGTGCCGTGGTTCTTGAAGTGTTTGATCTGCTGCGAGTTTCCATTGTACGACTCGTTGGACGTGAAACCACGGGCAGCCGTCACCGAATCGACGTCGATAAGCCTCGCTGCATCCACGTAGCTATAAGCGTGCGTCGGGCTCCGTCATCGTCGAGGCCGACGCACGTAAAACTTTTCTCGAGTGCAGCTCTTCTTCTCGCACACGCGCGCACACTCAAACGCGTACACGCAAGCTTTTTCGTATCTCTCTCTCTCTCTCTCTCTCTCGTTTAAATTCCAAAAGCGGGATTAACGTCGATTAATCTCGATCAACGACGTTCGAGCATTTGTCGATGCTGTAATTGCGTTGCTCGCAGTTGCTAGGGAGAACGCTGATCGACGATTGTAGTGTAGTTTGCCGGCAAATGGCAAAATTGACGTACGCGCGATCAGTGCTCACACACGCGATGAACGTTACGTTGTTGTACTTTTTCGGTTGCATTATGGAAACGTACGCAAACGCGTGTTGTTTGTTTTATCGCGTCCTCGTGCTCGTTCCTTCGTTGTTCTGGTTTTCCTCCTTACGCGCGACAAAACTTTGACGTCGAACCAAACGAAACAAAGAAGAAGCGTGTACTCGCGTCTCTCACGAACGTTACAAGGTACAAAGTGAAGGGGAAAACCCGAAGCTACAACTTACACCCGTATATTGCATCGAACGTGTCCTTTACGCTCGCTGAAAGCGCATTTTCCTATACGTGAACGTAGATTAATAGAAAATGAAAAAGTGCCACACATCGTGTATCTCCTCCTACGGGATCGAGGTTCAAAGAACGCGCAGAGCGGAGTGCTTCTCGCGAGAATTTGATCGTCGAAACGAGGGAACGAGAGAAAGTAATCCACCGGTACAGCGACGACTTTTTCTTTGCCTGTCTCTCGATTGTTCGCCTCGATTCCCACTGTGAAGACTCTACGTATACGATACATACCATACGGATAATACGTCTTCTCTCGTAGACGATGAAAAAACTTCGATGCCAAACTATAGCGAAAAAAAACTGCCCGTTATCCATCGTTAACTCTCCAAGCAACCGCGTATACGACAGACGTACGAATCGGCGTTGCGAATTCTCGCGAGGAGCGTCAAATTGTAGGGAGAAAAAAAGAGCCAGAGCTTGGGCTGTACGTACGAGTGTTCATTCGTCTTTCCTACGTGACCCCCTTCCCTTTGCTGTTGGCGTTACGGGGTCAGTTTGTCAAGATCGAACGTCGGTATCTCCTAGCCACGTTCTAAACGTGTAATACTAATATACGTATAATGTAAATCCAATTCGATTCGAAGGAACGATCTCTCGACGATTCACTGGAGTTTTTGGTATCGTTGCCGTTGAATCGATCGACCCTTTCCAGTGATTAATTCGATGGAACGACGGATATATTTTTTTTGAAGAATCGTTCGAGTATCGTTCGAGAATCCAATATAAAGTCCAGCTAAACAATAATCTTAAAAATGTCAGAAACAAGAGATTCCTGCAATTTCGACGACCACTGTTCGTTTGTAAACTACAGTTGTCCCGATCAACTATCCAACTACCGACTTTGTCGCGTATCGCTTCCACGTGTCTTTGGGAGCGGTAAACCATCGAGTCGGTAGTTACGGTATATCTAACGTTATAAGTAGCTCGAAGCTTCCTAGTGCCAACTATCAACTATCCGATACGAAAACGAGAGTAAAGCACAAGTAAGCAACTTTATTAAATGCTCTGTAGAGGCTATAAGAGAATATCGAGGAAAATTGAGAAAAAGAGCGACTTTTTTCTATCGAAGGTATGACTGCGCATACACGCCACACACGTATGAACACCCACACGCACACGCACGCACGCACACACACACACACACACACACACATCAAGAGTTTCCTTCACCTTGTGTCAATCTTCAGCGCCCTTCGCTCTCTATGTAAATAAAGAAACCAAAAAAAAGGATACGAGGAAAAATAATGGCCCTTGGACAGAGTGAGCGCTCGTCGATGTAACGCGAAAACGCGCGCGAGAGTGTGTGTATATTTTCGAGATCGAATAACCATGTACCTGTGTACCGTTTAACGTACACGTTTGTTCAAGCCGTCTTATTACGGTTGCTCGTCGATCGTTTGCAACGCGCGATATCTCGGTCTGTGATAGACGTCGAATGCACGCGTATGGTTTGTTCTTCTCGTTTATCGCGATCGTTTCTTTGGTTACAGCAAGACAGGATGAAACCTCAAGTTCGAATCAAACGATGGCGTTTCTTTTTGTCGCCTATTACTTTTTAAACATACGTATATATATGCGTGTATGTGTGTGTGTGTGCGTGTGTACTCTACAAATGTATGTGTGTGTGTGTGCGTGTGTATACGTACAATGTACCTGCACATTTGCGCATTGGCGAACGATCGAAAAGCACGCGAACGGACGTGCGAACGACAAACCAAACGAACAAAAAACATTACGCGCATTTGCACAAAATGCGACGTGACTCGCTTCGATACTTCGTCCATATTGCATTATTACGTGAATAAAGCGAAGAAAAAAGTAACTATCAACTTGTCTTTATCTGGCGCACTTTGCAAGCGCGTCGCGTCGATCAATATTCTCGCGCGTGGAGACAGAAAGTATATAGCAGTTCTAACTTTTTACACGTAGACATATTTCATCCTCGAAATATACGTTAATAGGAAGACCATTTGTGGGAAAAATTGGTCGATTGCTTGTTTTCCAAACGACACGAGTTGCGAGGTCAAGCAATCGTCAACGTACTCGACGACGACGACACGAGGATATCCTCGGAAATCGTACGCAGTTGGATGGGCAAGGGATAAAAAAAAAGTTTAATCAGTGGCCTTTACAAGAACGTTGTTTCTAACGAGGAAAATACCTCAACCAAAGATCGAACGGTTGGTTATATCGAATTTAAGCTTTCGACGCGCCAGTCATACGTTTGTTCGCGACATTGCATCTGTACTTTCGTTAGGTTTCGTTGTACGTTTATCCTATAAACACGCTAAGTAGAGTGAACCTACGAACAAAGAAAAAGAATGCAACTTTTTAATACATATATACAATATATACAACTTTAACGACTTATTCGATTAGTTGACAATTTATCGGAATCAGTATTAAAATGTACAGCGAAGTTTGGTTTATTGCCAAGCGTTATTATCGCGTAATTCCCGTGAAAAAAAAAAGTCAGAGTCAAATCAAACGCAGAGCTTCGCTAGCGACGAACGGAGAAAACGCAAAAATATTCATCATCCTTAGACGATTAGGAAGAGCGACGTATGATTTTCGCAAGACAACGTAGAGATCAGGCGTACAAAATGTACTCAGGGTAGACGCTACTCTCCGTATTTGATGCGATTGTTGTCGAGGTAGCGGCCGCTAAAAAGTACCTATAACACATATCTTTAACGTAAGTAGCGACTTTTACGACTCTAGGATTACGAATTGAAAAAAAAGGAAAAAATCCAACGTTAGTTATATTTAAAAATTGTAACGGTATGTCGTTATTGCTACCAGTCCCTCCCCTCCCCCCCTCTCCTCCCACCAATAGCGACTAGCGGGTGATTTTTGGATCGACGATCTTTTCAATTGTTCATGCGTAAATCAAAACTTGTTTGTTCGTCCGTTCTACGTTTGACTTTTTTTTGGGCTTCAGCTTTATTCAAGATTTATTCAAGAGAAAAGCTTTATCCGGAGAATCGATCGAGCATCGAGCATCGGAAATTGATCGAATTATTATTGGTTGAGCAATAATGAGATTTGAAATCGTCAAAGACCTTTTCTCGAGACTTTTGAATCATACTGACGATAATAATCACAAATTACAATAATTTTTTCGTACGATTACTATTAAAAATTAATAAGAGAAAAAAAAAGAAAACCTCTTAAGATAGCTGTAAGACGATTTTACTAATGGCACTAACTTTTAAAAGATATAAAAAAACAAGAAAAGTAATATAGGCAAACTAGCGGAAGAAGGGGAAAGATCGAGAAACGCATAAAAATCAAAGCACCGATAATGCAACGATACTTCAGTTGTATTTTAGTTATAAGTTGCAGAAAATTACGTAGTATCGAATGAGTCCGTTGTTCGCGCGGTAAATTTAAGTGACAAAATATCGCTTTTTACCAAGAAAGAAACGATGTATTTTTTTAACAATGAACAGCCGTTTTCGACAGATTTTAAGCGCTGAGGAGCATCGTATTTTGCGTGAAACTCGATAATAAGCTGTGCCGTTGACGCGGCCAACGAATCGCAGATGGAAGAACAAAAACAAAGACAAAGCGTAGGTGTTAGATCGTCTAGATTCTCCTTTACCGTTGGGAGGCTCGTCAATTTTGTACAAAACGAGAAAACGAACGAAAAACAAATTGATGCGCACGAATAACGATTACATTTGTACAACCTTTAAAGCTCCGTTGTATGTAACAATAAGAATGTTTAATAAAACTTGAAGATTACATTTACGAAATAATCAAGAGAATTTGTACATCAAAAATAGAGCGTTACATTTGTCAAAAATGTTGGGCTTCTCGCAAAGGGTTACGGACAGACATTTTCCCTCTTTCATCGTCTTCAAATCTTCCCGTATACACGTAAGTTAGACTCTTGCGGAATTTCGCACGTTCTACAAGCCAATAGCGTCCGATCCAAAAATTACTTTCTTTCAGAATAATAGACCGATTTTATGCCAAAAAAAAGGACAAAACGAACGATTCATTCCTCTGTAACTTGAACTGTAAGTAATAATAAATGTATATTAAAGTTCCGATTCGTCGTTGTTCGTTCATTCGATGCCTCCTCTCATTTCCCGCTAGCTGCCGATCAACGTTTCGAGGAGACTCACTCGGGCCCAACGTTCGACCAAGCTTCAGTTGGGCATTCCGTGAAAACCGAGAATTATTTATGAAAATAGCGTTTTCTCGTTCAATATCGCCTAAAATATCTCGATTTGTCATCCTCCTTTGTCATAGGTATCAACGCGACTCGCGACTCGCAACTGGCAATCACGTAAGTATACGCACGAACGATCGTTCAACGCAGATTAGATAGTTGTTGAACAATCGTTGATTAAATCGAACGAGCGTACACGTGCTGGCGGGTATCAAGTGCAAAACAAACGAACACGATTCATTGTTTTTTTATTTATAAACACATTTTATTCATCCGTATGTATATCATTAATAAATGCTGATATAATAATGACAATGAAATAATGTATAGCGCCGAGCATAAAACGAGCAGTCGTATCTTATCGTTTGTTTTTATATATATTTATATTATATATATATATATAATTGTCATTAATATTACTCTTACAAGTTTTTTGCCTTACTGTAATGGGTGGTATCTAGCTACTCTGTGTTTACTTTATTTTCGTTTTTTGCTCTTAAATAATGCCGTCGTCGTGTCAACAATCGTTCAAACTGCTTGCTTTCCTCGCTCTCTCTCTCTCTCTCTCTCTCTCCTCCTCCCCCGCAAAACCCTCTACAAACGTATCGTTTAATCGTTTTCGGCACTCGTTTTTTGTCATCGATACTTTACTAATAACCGTTCAAGCCGCATAGATACAATAAGTCCATTCGCGCAAGCTTGTTCGAGAAACAACAAAGACGTGCTTACGCTCAATTCCCCAGTGATTTATCGTCTCTTTCCTTCGTTTTTTTTTCTATTTTCTCTCTTTTTACTGCTCGGTAAAAATAACGAGTTTGATAGAGACCGAAACGCGCCATGTATCAAACGTCCTTTGAGTTATTCGATGCGTGAAAGACACTTTGTATAATATCATCGTGTACAAGTTTGTCGCGCACGTTCGAGCGTTCGGCTCATCGTTACTCTTTCTCAAAGAAAAGTCCGACCGTTGAAAAGCATGGGCAAACTGAAATTCCGCCTCGATCGAACGCCAAAGAGTATTTGGTTAAACTAACACATAGAGTTTGACGGTAGAAATGATCGATACTGCGATATTGAAGTATAACAAATGTCGTGTGATTCGTGTGTTTTGGTGAATATACGTGAGAGAGCTGCTTGATTTATACTTTATTTATTGTTCATTAATAATCGCGTTTCAATTCGATACATTATACAAATGTGTGTAGCGTTCATTTTAATTGTTGTTGTAATAATCTTCTTGAATTCACAAGTTCATTTGTTTTCTTTATGTTGTGGGCTGCATTCGCCTGTACATAATGCACATACAAACATACAATATGACGTATTTCTATAATATACAAATAAATGTAATAATTATAATTAATAATATTTCGCCGACGTCGTACACTGGTGGCCGACGACGCTTGTCAGATTCGTGTAAAAAAAGACGTAAAAAAAGGACTATAAAGTTACAAAAAGACGGTCATGAATTTGTTTTACATACGTTTTTTTTTCTTTTTTTTTGTCTTTTAAACCTTTCGATCGGCTACGAGTATGTGAAAATGGCTTCGTGCCGCGTTAGAACGTGTGGGTGTAATGCGCGCGCGTGTGTGTCCATGTGTTCGTGTTTACATTTATAATAATGAGTTAAGCGCCAATGCAATATCAACAACGAGCGTCGTCGCTTTGACAATTAAAAATCGAGCGCCGCGCCGACTCGAGGCCACCCGATTTCTGATGATATAGACGTTTGCACCCGCAAGAAATAGGAGATTGCTCCAAGTCCTGTTTCACGCGGGTGTGCGCCTTTTCCACAGCTAGACTGAGAATGAGAAAGAGAGAGAGAGAGAGAGAGAGAGAGAGAAAGAGAGAGAGAGAGAGGGAGAGAGATAGGCGTACAAGAAATGCAAGTGAAAAGAACAAACGAATCATCAGGCGACCGCGTTTTGGCGCCAGAGGCGATGTACAGATGCGCGCGCGCGCTCGTAGCTCGCTTCTGTAATGTACTCGTCGCGCTACGCGACTTTTCTAGAGAAATGTACTAATCAAGCTGCAAGATTTCGCACAAGCAATTACGACTATAAATACGAAGGTTGATTTATCGAAGGCTGACTTTTACACAAAATACGCTCTTCTCTCGTCAACTCGATCGTCGTCGTCATCGTCGTCGTCGTCGTCGTCGTCGGCTTCGTCCTGGTTCTCGTCGTCCTCGTCGCTTCATTACAATTCGTAGACCACGCTAAGAAATGATAAGCCAGCTATCAACTTCCGCACCGTTATTTAAAGCTTCACACACAACACACACGAGCGCGGGTACATTACAAATTGCGAGATAAAGCGAGAGACACGCGCATCGCGACGCTCCAAAGATTTAATCGCGAGCCGAGGGACTTGTGTTTTGTCCTCTCGTGCCCCTTTGGTCTACAAATACAATAGCATTTTTTTGTCCATCTTTCTTTCTTTATTTAGTCGTAAAATTTCATAAACTCGGTATCTTTTTACTCAATCCAATGAAATGTTTCTCCTTCGTCCTTTTTTTTTTATCTTTTTCTTTACAAACTAACGTGTCTGACAAAAATCCTCCGATGCAATTGTCGACTCTAAATCATCACAGTCCAGCCCGCTAACTCTACTCGTTCGTCAAATTTTTTTTTCCTAATTAATAAAGCATATTTAGCGTGTACATGTGTAAGGGTTATACATGTGTAAATGCAAAAAATGCGTCTGTACGTGGATCGTCGCTTCGTCGCAGACGTGCGTTTCTTTCCTATGCGTATTTCGCGCACCTGCCTTATTACGTTTGAGTTAGAGTTTTATCTGAACTAGCGAGGCTAATCTGCGACGTTCTCCAGTTCTTAATCTATATAAATATACGCTGCTGTTATTTATTTGTTGTTTTGTTGTTTCATCTTTTTACCGCTTGCGACAAGATCGTGATATCGACGAGAGAGATTACATTAATTTGTAATGATTTGACGGTTGAAAAAATAACTAGACGCACCGAAGGCTGACAAGTCTTTTTGTGTTTTTTTTTGTTTTTATTTTTATTTTAGAAGGGTGTTTCGCTTTATTTCGTTAAAAAAGTCTTTTATTACAATTGTTACTTTCGTAGATTTTGTCGTTTTGTTTTCGTACAAAAAAGCAGTTTATTTTTGTTACCGAGTATAAAAAGATTGATCGTCTGGTAACTTTGTTCAGCAAGAGACCAAGTTGTCTGTTTTGTCGGTTATGGTTTTAGAAAAACCTGTCTTACGTACAAAGTTAATTATAATAATATAATAATAATGTATCTCGGGAAAAAAATCTCTTAACCTCGCATTATACATTGCAAACAGCGAATTTCCCCCACATTCCCCGTTTCGTCCTATAACGACAGGCTATTGCATTCGATAATATTGCGGGTATACACGCTATGGCTTGTTTTTTTTTTTTTACTAATGACTCAAAGGATAAAATATGAAAATTTGATAAATCCGCCAGAGGGAGAGAACGGAAATCGATAAGAAAACCCCTTTAGACACCCCCTTCGCGCGACGAAAGAAAATACTATGAGAGTTTGCGTGTGTTCGCTCCGTTGTTATACAATACACATACATAAATATAATATTTCTATATATTATATACGTGATGCTATAAAAAAATTGCAATGCATAAAATTAAACAAATAGAAGAACTTACAATAGTACAAAAAATAAAACATAAAGTTTAGAGCGACAGAGAGAGCGGGAAGAAAAAGGCTGGCGAAGCAAGCGAGTTTTCTTCTCCCCCTCCTTACAGAAACTCTTAATCATATCATTTTTGTTCATTTGATCGTCGAAATTATAATAATAGTAAAAAAAATAAAATAAAATAAAACACACATGCATGTTTTGTCCCTTCTCGATCTTAAGATTAATTAGAGAGCATCGAGTATACAAAATAGTCCAACATACACTAAATATAATTTTCGCGCGCGCGCGCTCTCTCTCTATCTCTCTCTCTCTCTCTCTCTCTCTCTTTCTCTTTTTTTTCGTAATCTGTCTCATTAAAAATCTCTCTCTCCTCCGATACACAATAGTTTGGCCGAGTGTATCTCGGTCTAGCGATGGTCGGCTTATTTGCCCTCCTTGTCCTTCTCCTTGTTCTCGTCGACTTCCTTGTCCTTCTCGACGTCTTTCTCTTCCTTGTCGGCCTTCTCCTTGTCGCCTTCCTTCTCTTCCTTGGACTCCTTGGTCTCCTTGGCCTCCTCTTTGCCCTCCTTCTCCTCGACCTTCTCGGGCTTGGGCAGGTGTGTGTTCAAGTCAAGGGTGGAGCAAATCTCCTCCCAATCGGGGAAGCAACGTTCCTTCATCCTGGAGCAGTGGCCGACCAAGTTTGCGCAATTCTCTTGCATGTAGTCGCGCAGGGCGAACGGTACCTCTCTGTCGATGTACAGGATCTGAGCCAGATTGGCGAAGGACACAACGTCCAGCTGTAAATCACAAGCGAGCACCTCGTTAGTTACTCGTTGTACGCGTAGCCGCTACACCGGCGTCGAGCGCGTCAAAGTTTATCCAAAATAATCGACCGCGAATCGCGCTCGATTCAAACGGCGTACAACGCGGTATAGACGAGCAAGCTTCCAACTACTGCGAAATTGTCCGGCCACGAGGACCGTCCAGGTGTTTCGCGCGAGACATCGTGCAATAAACGAGTAACGCGCACTCGTTAGAGTCTCGTTAGAACGAGGAGTGACTTTTCGAGCGAGAAAGCGTCGAGATAAACGTGCGTAAAACTCACCATGGTTGGCTCGTCACCGAAGAAGAACGGCTTGTCGGCGAGCATGTCGCAGAGCACCTTGAGATCGTCGCAGCCAAACTGAAGCACCTCCTCGGGCGTGTGTATGCCCATTCCTTGGGCCTTAACCTTCTTAGCACCCTGCAACCATTCCAACTAACTCTCAATTATGACGACCACCACGTTTCATTCTTAGCGAATTGTCGACAAATGCTTGTCCTTTTTTCCCGTACCCCGCATCGCACACCTTTCTTTTCGTACATCCTCTTTACTTTCCTTCGTTCGTGCCAACGACAGCGACAAAGTCCAATGCTACAAAATCTATATAGCCAGTCGCATGCTACGGTTAACGAGCTTGGTACGCGCGTTTTAACGAGCAACCAACCAGCAGCTTTCGCTCTGCGCTGCTGCGTTGACAAACGCTCGTTCTGTTTTATCGACTGTTCGCGTTTTTCCACGCTAAAACTTTTGGCAAAGTCAAGTTCGTCTTGCGAAAATAGCTCCGTAAAGAACACCGTCGTGCTCGGCGACGGTTGGACAAACGAGCGAGAGCAAAAGTGGGTCTCGGCGTCGATAAAACAGAGATGCTTGCAAACGTTATCGGAGATAATGCAAATAAAAAACGAACAAGGACGACAAAGGGGTAGAGAACAACGGAACAAGGTGATCGGTGGTATCGGCCAGTCCCAAACGTGCAACGTAAAAAGGAAAAAAAGGAAAGCTATTTGATAAAACGAAAGACGGTCGCGATCGAGCGATCATTGCTCACCTTGCGTCCAAAAGTGAACTTGAAGAAAAAGTTGAGGATGCTGTTTGGTATACGAGTGCCAAGAGCGTGCTGGAGATTGACCTTGTAGCCCTTGAGTATGAGATCGAGGTTCTTGGTACGCCAGCATGCGACAACCCAGACAAGGTGGTTTTCGATCATCGATATCGTTGCGTGAGATACGGACTTTTGCTCGGTGGTGAGACACGCGTCGATGTCCTTGCCGAATTTCTGGCCCAATTCGCGCAGAATGATTTTGCTGTCCGCTATTTCCTCGCCGTTCAATTCGACAAATGGCAGATTACCCTTCTTCGAGCGGAATTTCATCTTGTGGTCGACGTTCTGTAAGAGACAAATGCCATGAGATTCTCGTTAATTCAACATTCGACAAGGTCGTCTTGATTTCGATAACTACAACTACAGCTACGTCGGGGTTAACCTCGGGCTACCAACGATCGTTCCTGGAAGCCCTCGCCGTTTGCGACGCAAGCATCGGCTCACGCCCGAACTCCCCGGATCTACGCACACGCGAATCGCTCGCCGCATCCTAATTGGAAAAACATCTCGAAAGAGAGAACGTGCTCGAACGACAGCGAACCGCGGCAATCGATCGAACAGTATTTTAGAAAGCAGCTTTTGCCGCGCGTTCTTCTTCTCGTTTCCGTCCAAATCCAAATAGCTCTTTGCTAACGCGCTAGCCGTATTTTGCTAACGCGCATTCTTGCTTGCTTGTTTACGTCGTGCCCCGTCGATTTTTTATACTTGTGGAGAAAACACATGCGCGACCTTGGACTCGAGGGGGAATTGGGAAAAAGAGACGCTGCGCGCGTGGACGACGTTTGGCTTTGAAAGCCAGCAAGCAACACGTGCATACGCTTTGACGAGTTGGTTGTCTTACGCGCGCAAAACGAGAACGACGAGAAAGCCCACGGAAAATCAACGTTGCCCCTCCGTGGCACTCAAAATAACGAGGACGTGCGTTACGTTCCAAGTTGCAGGCCGTGGAATTCCTCAACGACGATGGACACGTTACACGCGTGTGCGTGTGCGTTTCAACCACCAATCGACCGAGCGACGACGCCCTGTTTTATTTTCTCTTCCTCGGAGATGGAGCAGCTCAGCACGCTAGGGGGAAGAGGAATTATAAATTATGGCTTTCTCTTAGGTTGCGACTTGTTTTAGTTTTTCACGTGGTGGCCTCTTTCTTTCGTCGCTCGCTTTGCTATTGTATACGCAACGTAGTTCCGTATTTCGAAGGGCGAGGGAAAGGAGGAGGGCTTTGCAGTTAAATACACCAACCGACGAAACCAAGAGGCGCCGTGTCCGCAATTCGTTATGGATATATCGATCGACGGAAGCCCAAACGGTAGGCAAAAGTACACAATGCTCAATTTCGTCGCTGATCAAAGATTGTATCGCGACGTTGGATTGCTTTTACGAGGACAAGTAGAAGACGACGTTTCAAAGTCAACGTTCAAAGGGGCGCTGGTCCCTGGTACAGACACGCACACGCGGCTGTGGAGGATCTCTTTGGGTGTCGTTTGCCA
Organism: Chouioia cunea; assembly: GCA_030064505.1. Classification (NCBI taxonomy): domain Eukaryota; kingdom Metazoa; phylum Arthropoda; class Insecta; order Hymenoptera; family Eulophidae; genus Chouioia; species Chouioia cunea. The sequence goes on from JAOPFQ010000002.1 coordinate 25,043,160, forward strand.
AGTGTGAGCACGTTACGCGTTAAAATAAATAGAGAAAAAGACAGGCGGAATACACGCGAAACAAACGAATCCGATTAAAGTCGGTGTGGGTAATAAAAGCTAGGATATCAAGACGTTGATGTCAATAAAGAAAAGCACTGGGCTCTCGCTGGCTGCAGCTGAAGAAGAGAGTAGTAGGGATAAATAACTTAAAAAAAAGCCAGAGTGAGCAAGCGAGAGAGAGAGAGAGAGAGAGAGAGAGAGAGAGAGAGAGCGAGCAAGTTGAGGCCGATGAACTCGCGCGCGCGCACAGCTTCCGTCGCTTGGCAACACACGCACCCATCCCTCCCTTCCTTTTCAACTTGTGTACGTATGTGTGTACGTATATACGTGTGTGCGAGTGTGTATAAAGCCTCGGCGCGTCGCGTATTGATCGGGTGGGATGCTGCTACTGCTGCTGTTGCCGACGCGACGCGCCGAATTTTTTTCTTTTATTTTTATTCATTTTACAGAACAATTTTAATACGTTTTAATCTTTGTCTTTTCTCACATTTATTTTCGTTTATTGTACAGTGGATAAGATAGACGTGTTTCTGCTCACGATACAGATGTATTTCGGTTAATAGACGTGAAATATTTTATAACGGAGCAAATATCCTCGAGCTTTTATCTTCTGGAACAAATTTTAATCAAGAATTTCGTTTTTTTTTTTGCTTAACGAAAAAACGAGAAACGAAATATTCTCACGCGTAAATAACATGGATTTAACGAATGTCTCTCGGGCGATGCGAAACTGTAGTTTAGCACGTATAAAACGAGAAGGGAAAAAAAGAAGATGGGAATTTTTGATATTCAAATGACTTTGATGGCAATTCCGAAAAAGGAAAAGGGAAGGGAAAAGGGAGATCCGTTACGGGGTGGATTCTCTCTCGCAAATCTAATAGACGGATTCCTCGCGTTATAACACGCTTGATTATCTCCGTTTCCCCCGACCCCCCGGTGTTTTATTTACATTACGTACGTCGCTTATTTATTTGATTGTTTTGCGTGTGTTCAAGGGCCTATCGATTTCTCGCAGACCAAGAGAGAGAGAGAGAGAAAATCGGATAAGAGAAGAGATCACACGAGCGAGAGAGAACTCTCAAATCCTCACATCCGGCCGATGGGTAATGGCTCGGAGAGAGCAGCAGGCAGTAGCCGCGTATAACGCTTTCAATTCGTTTAGGCGGCGGCCAACATGGAATGCGCGCCGCCCTTCTCGTAATATATCCGCTCGTACGGAGAGTTGGCTCTGGAAATAGAGGCTTGTTTTATACTGTTTTCTGATGCCGAGAATTGAGAGTGATTGGCCTCCTTTCATCTCCTTCTCCTCCTCGCTTTCCAAAATAACAATTCCGAATATCGGATGATATATATAGCGACTGTAATTAAAAACAACAAAAACACGAGACAAATTACGGAAAAAAACACTCTCGTTGCACGTTTCGCCCAGCGGATTTGACGCATCGAGAGTCGTAACGAGCAAACAAGAGCAAACAAGAGCAATCGTTCGCAGGGTAGCTCTTGTCCCCTCTCTCCCTCGCCTAATATTCTCTCGTTTGCTGTCACTCATTCGTAATAACCCGACTGACTCTCTCTCTCTCTCTCTCCCTTATATATTATAAGCGATTTATCCAACCCCCCCCCCCCGTCATTCTCCTCTTTCTCGGGAGCACAATAAAGAGAAAGCTTGTCCTTGTGCTCCGATAACGACGTATCAGTCACCGACCAGTCGACCTGTGCGCCTATATGAATATTGCCTAGAATGTTGTTTGCTGTAAAGGAAAAGTAATTCACGCGACAAATTGAAAGAATGTCTACACGTTCCACGTATACCTATGTATACCGTGTGGCCCGTACGTGTGTCGCGATCGTGGATTCCATGGATCGCCTTGAATAACTAATATAATTGGATACTTAAACGATACTCCTCATGGTAATTATTAACGACACACATACGCGAGTTCTTCAACGCTGAATCACCGTCATTTGGAAGATATTTTCCACTTGTCCGGTAGCTCGAATCAATACGGTTTGTCGTTCGTTAGCTTCTGCTTTTCCGGATGACAAAAGTTCTGTTACGGCAACCACCGTGCACTCGTTGCTCGAGAAAACAGTGACAAACTCGTATTCTTTCGAACGATCCAACGAAACGTACAAAGTTGGAATATACGCGTGCGCATACTCGGTGTCGTACAAGCAAAAAATCACTTGTGCACCTATCTTATCTCTCCCTCTCTCTTGCTTATTACAATATATAGAATGCGATTGCGACATTGACCGTACTATTTTTACGACAAGCAGCTTGCTAATTTCTTCGATGAAAGACGCAATTGGCAAAAGTGAATGCGAGAGAGAGAGAGAGGTTATCGTTTTGCCAATTAAAAAAGAAAACGACGACGACGACGACGACGACGACGACGACGCTAGTTTATTACGCTGGAATTCTTCGGCTATCTCCCTTTCGTGAAATTATTGCCGTTTAAACCCTTTGCCGCAACAAGAGCTACGTTTGTTTGTGCGCAAGCAAATTAACACACACTCTCTCTCTCTCTCTATCGCAACTACTCGTGTGCTTGTTATTATTTCAATGTAGCTACAAGTTCGCCATTGTTTGTTGCCCTCGGTGATTACTTGGAATGGACGCGGAGAGGGATAAGCTGCGAGGTTTGTCGCAATTTTCGTCGAAAGTGCAAAATTCGCAGTTGAGTCGTCGTACGCTAAACGTTGGAATTATTGGACAATTGTAGATTTATCAAATTGGCGAAGCGACGACGAACGTTTGACGAACTAGTTTGGCGCGCCTAGTAGTTGGCTGCAGTAATATATACGTGAAAATCTTTGCGAACAACACCCACTTGATGAAAAGTTGGACGTGCAAACAGCAGTGCGAGGCGTTAGAAGAGGCCAATGAAACTTTGCCATAGTACGACGCGACGGAGAAAGAGAGAGGCGGATGTGTGGTGGTGGTGTGCGCAATAATGCCAATTCTCGGCAAAGTGTGAGGCGTTGGACGTTTATATAGTAGTCGGCGGACCAGAGACGGACGTTGTTGGTCAATTATCACGGGCTATGCCGGCGAGTAGAGCAATTTGCGCCGATTCGCATGATTTCTGGAGAGAGGGGGAGGGGGAGGGGGAAATGACGTTTTACCAATTGACAAGGAGGCGAGCAAGTGTTTCTATTCTTGGGATACGGCCACGCTATTTTATTTCGTAGAGCGACGACGTGGAGGCAGCTTTTCGTTCTCTTTGGAATGCCGAGCGCAGCGTTACGGCTGCTGCGTACTGGGAGGGGATAATAAGGCCCAATTGGAAGATTAATTAATCAAGCAACGAGAACGTGGATCTTTCTCTCCGTCGAGGAGAGTCTGAATTGAAGATGATGATGCACGCAGTGCGAACGTCTTTGGACGTACGCAGAGTCTCGATCTCGTCGAGCGATTTCTTTTCCTCTTCTTTTTCACGTGCGTGCAGGCGTCGAATTCACGGCGGTGTGTGCGGCGGTATCGTACGCCCGGGGAAGCTTCAATTGATCGAATTACACGACTACAATGAATTGACTCATATTTTGATTTGCGAACTGTATACGTACACGTGTCAGCCATCGAACGCTCAAAGTTGCGATAAACGAAAGTTGTGGTAAACGAAGACAATTACACACATCGATTGCGATTGGTATTTAAGAGAGCTGACTAATCGATGAGGCACTCGCGAGAGAGAGAGTGAAAGAGGAAAAAGGACGCGCGCACACGCGGAACGAGGGACAGAAAGAGCCAACGCCCTTTCGATTTCAGCCGAGAGCGAATAAGCCTCTCTCTCTCTCTCTCTCTCTCCCGTCGTTGTCTCTTATGGATTTTTCGCGTCGCACGAATTCCATATAGAGTGTACTCGCTCCATTCCCAAAGGCAAGAACAAAACGTAATCGTAAGTAAAACGACCCGAAATAAAGACGACAACGTTAACGTATGATTTATCGATATTTCGCGAAAGGTATCTTTGCGCGCTGGCTGACCAAATCCACTCGAAATAAAAGGATATTTTTTTTGATACCCGTGCGAACGGTATTCGCTTGAAATGCAGATGCCACGTATAATTAAACAAAAAAGGCGATCGATATCACGTGTTTCGGCTATACAAGCTGATTTTGAGGAATGCTTCGAGATACGTACGCGTGTAAGCAAACAATATGATTCAGTTGCGGAATTTCGGAGATAAACACAGCTGATAAAGCTTTGCAACGAAAATGCTTTCGCTTTCTTTGTTTTTACTTTTCGGTTGAACGTTAGAGGAATCGCGCGTAGCCGAACAAACTCGTTTTTATGTTTCCCTCGAAGAAGCGCCAAGAAAGCCTACTTTTCTGCAAACATTCGAGACGGGCGTCAAACGACAGTTGTACAAAGTTCGATACGCAATACACACGTGCGATTCGTGTTCACGATTGTAACAACGTCGTACGCGAACCGCCTGTACACACTCACGCGCATCTCCAAGCAAACAAATACCTCGAGATTCGTTTGCGCAATTGAGAGTTGCATCAACTACCTGCAAAGCGTGAACATTGTATTAGGATCAAACTTTTTGAAAGTTATCCGCGATAATCTTTGGCGTACCGAGTTTTTTTTCGAACGCGCGGCCTTCGAGACACTCGCTTACGATGTAAACACACACGCCGCGAAAGGTGTCCGCGTCGGCGAGCTTCGAATTCTTGGCGCTCTTTTACTGTTTTTTCTTCTTATTTTTCTTCCTTTTTTACGGGACTTGCAGGCGACACGCGGGAAACGGATACAACCGAAGCTAGGCGTTTTCGACAAACGAGATACTCCGAATTACAACGGCAAGAAAGAACAAAACAAAAGGGGAGAAAGTACATCGAACGCGATCGTTGCGGCGCACACGCGCTCACCTCGAGATATGCGATCGGAAAGATGTAACTTTCGTTAAAAATAATCGGGACGAAAAACCAAAGAGTCGAATAAAAGAAGCCACCTGTACGAGTATACGCGCGGTAATTAATTGCTGGCGAATACGACGGTAAAGAGCGTAGCAGTCGTTATTAGACTATTAGACTGGCGCGCTTTTTTTTAGAACAAATAATTGACCAACAGCAGCGAACGGTGCAGTAGCCTACTTTAACGGATATTACCGTCACGCCTCGGAAAATCGAGAATGATTCTTTTTTTGTTGTTGTTGCTGTTTTACTACGACAACGACGACGACGATATTTTTCGGCCTAGTATAATACTAATCGAGTGGCTTTCCCCTTACCTCTAAAAGCGCCGAGTATATATCCGTTCGATAGAAGACAGGTGTTAAAGTCGGTCTGTAGCATCTACAAATCCAATTACGAGAAAATAAAACGGCGGGAGGGGGGAGCTGGAGCGCGCATATAGGTAAGAGAAAGTTTAACGATGTTTATCGACTATATTGCATTTGCGATTTATGTTGAATTCAAGATCGAGGTTGGGTCACCGTGTACACACACACACACACAACTTTCCAAACTGATTAATCGCTAATCATTTTATTCGTCGACGAGAGAGCACTCGATAAACGCAATAAACTCATTGCCATGCTGGCTAAAAATAGATACGCGGCAAAACCGGTTTTGGAAAATATTTGGCCATCGATAGAAGAACGATAGAAGAAGAAAGATCGCCGGAGGAAGAGACACGTCGAAAGAGAGCTATCGCGTGTACGTATGCGTTGGAGAAAAAAGCAAAATTGAATTTATAAATCCCACCAGGTTGTTCGTTTAGGAAAAAAATCATAAGTACACGCACACGAGCGCGACTCGTCGACAAACGATAAATTAAACGTCCAACAAGCCAGTTTTTGCTTTCATAAGAGGGCTATTGTGTTTAATTACATAAGCGTTAGTATGCATTTGCAAACGTACGAGAGAAAACTAAAGGAAGACGAGTCACGCGAGGAGAAAAAAGGTTGGCGTTTAAGAAACACGCAAACAAAAAAACCAGGTGACAATGTCGCGCCGAAAACCCAGAATCCCAGAAAGCCACGCTTCCGTCGTGCCTTATTAGAAAAGCAGCCGTGCAAGCACACGGTTTAGATGCACTTTGCGGCAGAGAGAGAGAGAGAGAGAGAGAGAGCCTGCGCAACGAGCTGCCGCGAGGCAAATTGCACAATGAGAGAGTCGTGTATGCGAGTGCATCTCTCTGATGCAAACCGGACGGTAACAATGACCCGACCATTCTTCTCTCTCCCTTTGAGTAATTATGTTGCGAAAGATATACCATACTCGACACAAGTATTTGCTATTTTTAGCCGAGAGTACACGATGAAACGGCAAGAGGGAAGGGGAGGTTAATCGAACGAAGGTTAAGATCGGTGACTCGTCTAACGGTTGGTCTTTTCGTTGAGGTAGCACTCGAGCGATTCGCAGGTTATAGCTAATTTGACGCATCCAACGAAACTCAGTTTCGAAAAAAGCAAGCAGCTCGTACGTTCTCTTTTTTGTTTCTCGCAAACGTCCAATTTGTAAAAAAAAAGAGAATCGGAAACAAAAGAATTTCTAAGCAACAACAAAAGAACAAACAGGCGTGCGCGTCCTCGTTTTCCCAAAGCGAAAGCGAGGTGCGGAAAGAAAGCCATTAACTTTTAACGCGGTCGCTGACTAGAGGAGAGAGTTATCAACCCCTCGTCTCGGCGCACGGCTTGTCTCATTGCGAAGAGGAAAAGTAGCTTGCCTTTGTCAAATATTCATCGAAGACCTGTTCGCCGTATCGATCTTACACGTAGAGCTCTGCGTTTACTTGGATCTTATCGAGTTTACGTTGGTCGATATACCAATGCGAAACGGAACAAATACGGTTTTGTACGAATTCAACCAAAAAATAACAAGGACAACGGGAGAAGCGACGAGTTGCGTTTGTCATCGAGTTGTAAGAGGAAAAAAACAAGAAAAGGGAACGACTGTAGAGGGTTTTAAAAGTGTTGAAAGTTCCGATACGATCTTACTCACGTATACCGCATACGTGTGTATACGAGTGTGTAAAGTATATAACGCGATGTGTAAGTCCACATCTGTGCGCCACTCGAAAGCCCACTCACCTGAAAAATAAAGAGAAACGATCGATATACGAGTCCTCCAACTCTGTGCGCGCGCGCGCGCGCGTGTCCGTGCTCTCGGCAAAGTTTTCGTAGTTTGTCGTGTATTTACGCAAACTCTTGACTCTTCGCACTCGAGAGATAAAGAAGCTACCTACCTACGAATTCGTGATATAAGTGGATATCGAGTAAATCGCCATCGATACGTTTAGCAATAGGCCCTTCGTAAAGTTGCTTTCCACGATGGAAAAAAAAGAGAAAAACACCAACTAAAAATAAATCATCGTTCTCGAGCCTCGCGCACAATGTGACAGTTAGCAAGTTGCATCCGCAAGTCTATAGAAGGCTACACCGGAGGCGTACGAGAGCGTATATTATACACACACGCTCGCGTCTATATATATATATATTTATTGCAGACCTGCTTATACGAATGCCAATGGTATGTAGTAGCGCGTCGGCGACGTCGGCCGCGTGGAATGCAACGCGCGCATACGTACACGACTTGCGAAAGCCAAGTATGTATAAGAGTTCGAAGGCCTACGCGCAAAAGGAAGATTCTTGTTTACATCCATTGTCACACTTTACGTACATGTACGTGGAAAATCTACGGACTCTCTCTATCTCTTTTGGATAAACACGTTGATATTAAGATAACAATTCGCTGACAAACTTACGTCGATCACGCGCCTAGTTAATACAAATACAAAGCGAGAAAAATTGGCCCAGTACTACGGGCCGTACGTATACGTACGTACTTTGCTCGCGGCTCGTCTTCCCCACGCTGTTAAAAGCGAAAGTCGCGCGTGAGAGAGTTAATCGCGATCGTGGCCGTTAATTAAGTTACTCGCCCGCGTTGCAGAGTAAGAGAGAAATCCGACTTGTACCGTCGCGTCGTCCGCGAGTTTTACGTGTTTTTTTTTCTTCTCTTTTGTCGTCGCTGTTCCTCTTCTAGCCTCTTTAAACATTGCCGTGGAGATGTCCGTCGTTCGAGAGAAACAAATTCATCTTCGACGCGAGTAACCAACGACGGTAAAATAAAGTACGAAAAAGAAATTGAACGATAATTAAGAATCCCGGCAATAACTTTCTGTATAAATCGAAAACTAACGATATCCTTCCTGTCGCGTTTTAATAAATCATCCGTTTGCACCAAAGCGTTCGCGCGAAAAAAAAACAACGAGTAACTCTTCCCGCGGGGCGCAACGCAAGAACAATCATCGTTCGTAAACCGCGCTGACACCGCCGCCACCGCGCGCAATCTCTCGAGTGAGAATAGAGTACTTTCGCGCGGCATCTCAAACAATGCGCGCGATTAATTAACGAAAAAAAGAAAAAGAAAATAATAATAATAATAATAATGATAATAGCAATAATAAAAATTAGTAGCTCTCCTATCAAAAACCTACAAGCAACAGCGTTAATTGGATAAAGCGATAAGCTCTCTTTCTTTCCTTCCTGCATGCGCGGCGTACGATTATAATTGCAACCTGAGTAACCTACATCTCTCTCTTTTAGCGTGTGTGAGTGTGCGCGCCTGCTGTGTTGGGAACGGAATCGTAAAACGCATCAGGGTCACGCGATTTCTAAGTTGGCGTTTTTGATTTATTCATTACTAATTGAATTTTCACGAGGAGGCGGAGGAGGAGGGGGTGGTTCTATATTTATTGTTTTTTTCCTATTTTTTGTTATTAAAACGGCATTTCACTCGGGACTCTCTCTCTCTCTCTCTCTCTCTCTCTCTCGTGGTTGTATCGATTTACCATTCGACGGAAAAGCAATCAAATTCCAAGCTAATTATTAACCGAACGTCGTCGATAAATACATAAAAAAAGAGCGCTCCAAAAGGAAAACGTAAAAGACATAAAAAGAAGACCATTATCCCAATTAAATCGATCGCAAAATATCGAAAGAACAAAAAAAAACAAAACGATCGCGAGGCGATAGCGCGAGGAGCCTACACGATATACATATACGTATACTTATATTGATAGTAGAGAAAGCGCGTAGTGTGTAACACATAGCTGCGCGCATAATCTGCCGTTACACACACGGAAAGAGGAGAAGCGCTCGAATACCTTGCGGTCAAACAACATATAGCTGTCAACGTCGTCGTCTTGGATGCGGATGGACGACGACTTGTGTGTGTGTGTGTGTGTCTCTCTCTCTCTCTCTCTCTCTCTCACGCGCGTACACACACATCCAGAGAGGGAGAGAGAGAAAAAATGAGGTCTTGTAGGCATTGATACATATATGCATCGAATGGCTTGTGCGTACCGCTATACTCGTTGTCGTGTTTGCCCTAAGGATTATTACGGAGCTTTTTCAACCCGTTTCGATGATGCGCGTTGCTTCATTAAAGACTTTGCGCTATATATCTTCGACGAGAACGGAAAAAAAACCGAGCTGACACTTTGAGCATCTTTATTTATTCGAAACGTCTGATTAATTTCAAGACCATCTTTTCTTTTTTCTTTTCACTCTCTGTTGACTCTTTCTTCTCGGAAAGTCATTTTTTTCAATAAAGCTCGACGACTATAAACTTTCTGTTATACAGGTTGAAATATTTATGCACACAAGTGTCATGTGCGGTTAACCGAATTTTTGCAGTTTGCATTATTCAAGTCTGTATCGAGAACGCGATTATTTTGCGGTTATAAGCAAGAGAGTTTCCATCGTAAATTTCGCGCTGTTTTAACAGTTTAACCATAAACTTGACTCGTTAAATACGACGAGTATCTCTCGATGCGTGATCCTGCGTCCCTCCAACGGATCGTTTTTTTTTACTCGTTTGCGTTTTATGTTAATTTTCCCCACGGGCGATGGCGTTTCGTTTTGCAAAGCAAGATGTAACAAAAATACAAATTTCCTCATCGCGAGTGCGTATATTTAATGTACATATATTTAATTTCCGCTGATTTTCAAACGTTGGCGGTATTTCGACGTTTCTTATCGACTCATCATTCCAACGGACGCGCGCGCGTGTACAAAAGAGAGTTTATCAAACATAGTTTACAAATTCCTGTTTGTTCAATTGTCTTGTCGTTGGCGCACTACGGTTTATTTAAATCGCAATATTCCACGAAAAAAAGATACGCAAAAAGTAAAAAAGAGGTTGTTCTCTCTCTCTCTCCTCTTTGCTGTGAATGCATATTATACGCGGCATCGGAGTGATCGCGAACGTTCCGTGGCCGAGGCGTTGAATTACCCGCGGTTTGCTCGGGTTACGCTTATGTATACGACGCGCGTTCAAGAAAGACAGAGAGAGAGAGAGAGAGAGAGAGAGAGAGATAAGGGCAAAGACGCACTGACACGCTTACAATCGCAAGTGTACATCTTACGCTATATACCTGTGTGCGCGCATGTACGTGTTTATACGGATAACTAACTCGAGGAATCACGAATGCAACGATATTTGTCGTAGTTTTTACACGAGGTGACTGAATATTTTCCACTTTGCCAATTCTTCATTTTAATTGAAGGTTCGATGTTGAAAAAAAGTCTCTTGCAAAATACCCTTTACGAGCGTTTACGACTCGTACAATATATTACTTCGCGAGAGAGACAACATTCGATAGCCGACAAAAAAGTAATAACAAAGGAAAGAGAATTTAATTAACAATCGCCATGGTGAAGCAAGAGAAAGAAGGTCCTGGTACACCTTGAACAGTGACGGTAGGTCCAGGCTTCATCCTCGTAAAATTTCAGTGTAGCAAGTCAAGCGTAATCGTTGAGAAAAGTGAACAAATAAACCGTTGTGACGAACCATGCGTGCGTGTATACATGCGTGTTTGCAAATAAATATATACATACACACACGCGCTCTTATCATCGCGAAAGAAATGAAAATAAAAGAAAAGAAACAAAAAGAAAGGGAAAAGTTACAACGACGCTCGCGCTTGCTTGCTGCCAAGGCCTGATGCGCAACATAAATAATCGTTGTCGGCAGCGGCAGCGCATGCACCTCTCGTCTCTCTTTCTCTGCGATATAAAACGGCAAAGTGCCGTTCAAGGCTCCGCTTTAATATCTTTCTCTGCCCCTCACTCTCTCTTTCAACGCGAAGGTCGTCGTCGCATCTCTCGCGAAAGGGAAGAGAAGTTTGCTAGCTAAGAGAGAGAGAGAGAGAGAGAGAAACCTGTCGCGGGAAAAATTCACGCTCAAGCTCCCGATAAATTTGCTTCTCTTCTTGCCGGCAAGAGACTCGAGCAATGCATATTAAACAGTGTCTCGCGTAGCCATAGAATTTTTATCGTTATTATTATTATTTTGCGCGGTTTCGTTACTCGCACAGACCAACTCTACAACAACCATCGACTGGCGTTATATTTGGATTGCTCGACTAACGAAAGAACGAGAAAAAAGCCGTAAGACTAATCGTCATTTTGGAGATCGTTGGACGAACGCGCAGCAGCAAGCGTGCCTGTTCAGCTATAAACGCGATTTACAGAAATGAGTTAGCCGAGCGCGTTACGTACGGCTGGTATCGAAGATGCCAAGTGGATAATCTCGATCGATGTAAGATTACTCGTAAATAAGGCGTTAATATTGTTGCACGCGAGGCAGAGAACAGTATGCGCGTAGCGTTGCAAACGAAACGAACAACTCGGATCTCTCGGATGCCAAGACGCATATCTTCGTCTTGATCTCTGAAACCAACAGCTTGGCCGTGCACGTGCGTCCGTGCATAATACGATCTGCCGTCAGATTTTCGGTCTTTTTTTCGATTCGCTTATTTGGAACTACGTAGAAAAGCCAAGCGTACCGACAACTCTGTCTCTCGGTCTCTCCCTCTTACCGCGGTGTATAATTGTTTAATTGATAACCGGCATTTCGAAATTCCACAACGGAAAGAAAAGGCAACAAAAAAATGAATATCTGCATACCTGCGGCACAATAAACAAAACAAAGTGTAGTAGCAGAGCTCGAATTCTCACGTTCGGACGAATCACGCGATCCTCCGTAGCATCGAACACACATACACGTTCGGTATCGTCGTGTGCGAACGAGCAAACCTTCGAGCGTACGTGCACACTTTTCCATTGTCGCGCGTGCGATTGTACAGCGTTGTATTGCTCTTTTTTCTCCGCAGGTTTCCGTGGAAAAAGGTCATCGCCGCGGACGTACTTTACGTATCGACGTACCGCGAGGTCCTTGATTTACCGCAAAATGCAAGCTTTCGTGTGTTTTGCCGCAAACGAAAAGACTACGAGCCAGTGTCGTCGTGTACGTAGGTACGTGGATCCGTGAACGCGGGAGTTAGAAACGCGCAAAGGCGTCGAGGTAATCCCGCAGACGAGACGAAATGGAAAAAAAATAAAAGTCAAGATGTCGGCACAACCAACAGCTGTGACGCAGCCTCGCTACGGGCTAAAAGCCACACACGGATGTGGCAGGAGGTGCACACGTGTTTCTCTCGGCCAAAACGAACGTTAGCCGCGCGTTGGCGACAACCGCGAAATTCAAACGATTATACCCAGCGTACCTGCTGGCAATTCAACGGGGTTCGTCGAGACGTTCGCTTGATCGTGCAGCGTTAGTTCTCCAAACGAAACTCCAAATCCGACTTTTGATACGTTTCGAGGAGATCAACGCGAACCAATGCACTTTCGAGTCGGGCTTTTTCTTATCCTCTCGACGCGTACACGCTCCAGTGCCGATTTGCCGATTGGCCTTTGAGCATTTTCAGGCAGAGTCTACCGGGCATTGTTTTGCTTCTTTACTTACGGCTTATCGCTCTCGTCGATTCGACCAAAATCAAACTGTAACTCACCTAAAACACAAAGGAAAAAGATATTTGTCGTTACTAAATTGCGTGTCTCGAGTGGGCTTGACAACTGCAACAACTACGTAAATGACGTTACGTAAACTTAAACTCGCTCGAAAACAATTAGACTAGCCTCTCCCGATAATTATGCAAACAAAATAAAAACTAAAGCATAAAATCTTACGCAACGAAAGAGTCATTGGGTGTTTTTTAGAGCGAGATTTCTCGGCTGCAGAGACAACAAGGCCAAACGCGAAAACCCAAACAATATACATTTTTTCCTTCCTTTCTCTCTCCACGCCCATCCTTCGATAACGTGAACTCTTTTGCTTGTGTTATTTATACATATAGACATTCCTTCGACTCGCTGCACGCACACATACATGCCAAGTCCCAATCATTCGCGCCATTGAATCGTGAAGCTAAACGAGCCTGTACTTTTTTTTTTTTTGATACATTGAACACTCGCAAATGTAACGTGCGCTTGTATTATTTTATCTTTCCACGCACCCAAGTGTGTAAAGTTTTAAAATAATCTCCCGTATTAATCTTGTTAGCCTTCGTCACGGAGCAAGAAAAAGAGACGTTGATGCGTTCCATTCGTCGTAGTAGAAATCATACGGAGTTCCCAAGAGCCAAAAGGGGACAAAAAAAAACAAAAAAAAATCGCTCGAGACTCGCGACGAGAAAATAAAGGAAGAAGAAGCTACGTAAAAGTCTACTTTGCGGAGAGCATCGAAGCTCTCGTATATACAATACGCACGCCAAATTTGGTATTAATTAGGCATTATGCGAGACAATGAATATCGCAAAGGAATACTACGACCGTCGAGTAGAATGGAACAACTCAGCAAAGTCAATCGGCGTGTGACCTCGCTCTTTCAAACGTTTTGCGAAAAAAACAAAACAAGAACCTGCATCGAGTTGACCCGATGAACGGACGATCCGTTAGTAGTGTACGGACGAATCAGATCCATCGAGAAGTCTCTCTCTCTCTCTCTCTCTCTCGTTCTCTTGGGAGAGATGTAACTGTGTTTCATCTTCTTAAAAAACACACGGAACGGGATATAGAATGATCCAGAACAGCTGGAAAAATTGGCTAGTCTCGACAGAGAGAGGAGAGAGAGGAGAGAGAGAGAGAATCGTACAAAAGTAAGCTGCTGCAACTGCTCGGTGTCGAGGCTTTCGGTTCGATCGACTGCGATTTCTAATCCAACATTGATCGCAAGGAAAGACGAAAGAAACAAAAACAGGTTGTTTTTTTATATAATACGTCGAGTGTTTGTAAACCACTTTCGTTGATGTACGCTGCGAGAAAACGAAATGACTAGGGTAAGATTTAAACGATCGTTAGCGATTGCAATCCAGCGTCTTATCTACATCTTGAGTGACTACTACGTTTGGATGTTGAACCGGTCGTTTAAACGTGTCAATTGCCGAGTGCATTCCAATAATAATACGGACAATAAGCGCCTACGTAATTCTTCGCGCCTCAATGGAATGCAATCTTCGATGTATAAATACTCGGGGAGGGAGAGAGAAAGAGAACGAACGATATTGCGGAGAACAACAAGGGTACGAAAGGGAGAGATCTCCCTAATGAGGATAAATAATGGGCTAGAAGATAACGAGCTCCGTGCTGCTTATGTATATGCGGGTGCCATTGCTCCATTCATTTTTTTCCCTGTGAACGCTATAACGTACACGAGTCAACGGCAGCTGCGTAAACGACGAGTGTATTATATACATACAGAGAGAAAAAGAGGGAGGAGGAGAGCAACAGTAAAGCTACTGAATTAGATTTATCGAGTGACACCACCAGATAATATTTTATTAGTCAGCTCGCTTTTAATCTACAATGGAAGAGAACTCATGAATGAAGCTTATTATTTTATCGGAAGTAGAACGTGTGAGCAATGTACGTATTCGTTTATCGGTGATGTGACTTTATTTGTGCGTCCAATTGATACAGAAAAACTTTAATGTCTCATTGATTCTTGGAATGACGACGAGAGACGTATAAACGTAAATGTCGAGAAAAATATGAGAAAATCGCATGTATAGCCTCGATTTACGTACGCTTTAAACTGATAATCTATCGAAAAAGAGATAAACTAGAAAGCATAGAGCGAAATGAAAGTCTACTCGCTGGGCACCAGCGCGAATTTCACTTTACTTTGTAGACAATGAATATATATATAAACGCACGAAAGAGTTGTAGGCCACCAAACTCAATTCCCATGACTAACCAATCGTATAGTGTGTGTGTGTGTGTGTGTATGTGCATGAGGCCCATCCCTAACGATCATTATCGTCCCCCTAAGCACGCGCGCGCGTCGTTCTGCTTTGGCGAGCACACTTTTGCGAAAATCACTTTTCTGGGTCATCGCTCGCTCGCTTGCTCGCTCGTTCGTCTACTGTACGAAAGTTTACATTACCTTTGGTAAATAGAGTACGAATGCGATTATTATTATTATTTTTAAAAGCGATACAATAACGAGCGGTGAAACGAATCTGTTTCGCAGCTTTAAATTCAATTTGTAGAGAGACGCATTGCGAGAGGGGGCGAGAGCGAGAGAGAGAGAGAGAGAGAGAGAGAAAGACGGAAGTAGCAGGAAATTCATGCAGATTGACGATAATTTCGCATGTTTGATGAAACAAACGGATATGACCAGAATGATGGTCTTATTTGTGTGTATGTGTGTGTGTGTCTCTCTCTCTTCGTCTCGTGTGTGTCTACTCGTGTATTTGTACTTTGTCAACGAACGTCGCATCTTTAAAATACAGCTATTTGGCAAAATAATCATTAGTAAAACACGCAAAGTGAGTTACGTAGACAATAGTCACGAGCTACTCGGACGCTAAATTGAGAATCGTTATTTTTATCGAAAGCAACCGTGGAATCTTCTCGTTCTTCGATTACTGCTTTTACTCGTTAACGTCGAACACGCGAGACGAGTGTCGATAATCTTTACCGAATTCGAGCAAAAAGAAAAAAAAAGAAAACACAGCGATCAAACCACGCGTACACTCTCTACTTGACGATCAATCGTTTCATAACGCAGTGGCAATATGCGTGACGCGCGTAAAAATTGTTTTGCGGACAGACGAAGCGTGTGCGAGAGAGCACGGCACGTCGATACAAAAGTATCTTTCTCTCGAGTTCGCGGCAATCAAGAACAAACCAAGTTGTTTATTGGGAGCGATCGGCGCGAAAGAGCAGCCGTGGCTGCAATTTATTATTAGCGTTATTCGAACGTGGAATGTTTCATTGGCCGATGGACTCGATTATTTTCTCGCGCGAAACAAGCGTGTGTGCGTCTCTGTCTCTTTCTCTCTCTTTCTTTGACAATATTGAAATACCAACTTGCAATTGCACTAGCGATATACACGCTGCTCGTGCATCCGTTGTGCAGCCGCGAATACAATGTATTTTTCGGCGAACGCCCAACGTTATCGAGAGTGCGCGTATTGGCGCTTAAACGCCACGGGGGCAGAGATATTGCCGTGCTGTATGAACGCGCGCATTGTGCACGAGCTAATGGAACGAAAGTGGTATCTTAATTGAATTGTCTCCACCGTTTCGACGAGTCATCGTTGATTTTTCGAAAGACGCTCGTTAACCGACGCGAACGATAAAATGCCTGCGCGAATCTGCTTGGAAACAACGCGCGTTTACAAAGTCAATTGCACTGGCGCGCACTGGCAAAGCCGATTCGAGGAAAGAACCAACAATCGCGTACACGAATAATTTTCTCCCCCTCGACCAAGTCGCACAGCCGAACGAAAGCACGTCGCAATCAACAAGAGCGAAATGGCAAATTGGTCACGTAACGAGAACCTCGCGTGGAGAACCGCTACACGCCGCGGGTAAGAAGAAGAAACGGAAAAAAAACCAAGGCGGCATCGTCTGCTTCCGGTATGTGCTACGTCGGACGGCGACAGCCTAATCCGGTGTTTCACCTTCCGATAGCTCGTCTCTCGGTCGATTCTGTTTACATTCTAGATGCGTTTAAAGCCTATAGACGCGCTTACAATCGCGCTGTGTCTCGAGTTTGCCGCGTGCGCTTCGCTATTAACGGTACACGCGTGTGTACGCACAATTTGAAGTAGGGTGAGAGTGGCAGAGTCGAGGTCGAGCACTTGGTGCAAAATGACCGATAACGCAAAATATCGATGCTATTGAACCCGGAAGGGACCAACGATACACCCGGAGTCTTTGACGCTCCCTAAATTTCGGCTCACAGGTATACGGATGCCCGCGTAACCCAACGGACGGACGAAACTAGCGGGAGCGAGCGCTAAACGAGGAATGCCGCAGGATTCTCGTTGGGCTACGGGGTTGGTCGCGCGTTGCTGCAACCAAGATTCGTCAGCTTTGAAAAAGACTGGAAAAAAGTTTCCTTCGGACAGCAATGTTTGGCCCGGGCTTTTCACGCGAACCCAACTAGCGAGTAGCCTTGTCGTGGACCAGTGACTTTTCGAAACTCGTCTATCGTTGCACTGACCGCTCGTTGGCTTGATTTAATCGTCAAAAACCCGTTGGGAGATACAACGAAAGCTAGAGCCATAAAAAAGGGAGGAAGAATTTTCCCGTTGGCGATTCCTTCGGCGTCGAGTGAGAGAGAGAGAGAGAGAGAGAACACGCGCGATATTCGCACCCACTCGAGGCAAATCCGCCCTTCGAAGTCGACCGGCGTCGACCCCTACACTGCTGCCTCGCGCGATAATCGCCTTCTCGCTCTCAAACAGACTTCCGAGAAGCCTCGAGGTGTGCCATTACCCCCATGAGCTTTTTCCCTATCCAACGTTACGTTATTATTGTAATTTAATATTCGACCAATTTATCGAATTATTACGCTACACCGAGAGAATACCGATCGCTAATACAGACCTCGAGATGCTGCGTACACGTTTCCACCCGTTCTTATTGGGCGGTGAATTATACAAGCGACGGATTGCTGTTGATAATCTCGTCGATTAACACTTTTTACGAAACCGGGAAAGCTCGAGTTTTATCGCCTTTTTTTCTGACTCTTCCGCTTCTGTGCCTCGTATTTTTTTTCGCGTTCTCGTTTTATCACGCGTACAAGTTGGGGGACAAAAACGATTCAACAGAGGACGTTACGAGCAAAGAAAAGCAACTATCGACGTTTCCAATATAGCAAGCTTACGCGCGTTTTTTTCCTCTATACGTATACGTGTAACACATGGGAAGAGCAAAGGAGAAAAATCTTAGCGAAGGAAAAAAAGAGAAGATTGTTCGTATTCCCACGCTGCGTTCATCAAGATTAGTGAGAGCGATTAGCCGCTCGAAATACTTTGAACGACACGCACACGACATATTGTACATGCGTATACATAAGACAGATCCCCGTGTCAAACCAACAACTCGTAATCTATGGCCCATCAAAATGGACAAATAAATATCATCCCTCGACCGAAGAGGAGGAGGAGTGTGGAAAATTTCTCGCGCGCTTAAATACAATAATCTTATCGATACTCTGCCTCTTCCTCTCTCCCTCTCTCTATCTGTTGTTCGAGACGCGAAGAACAATGGAAGCGAATATAACGTATATCGGAAAAGCGATTTCACGCGGACAACAAGCGGCTAAAGCAATCCTCGCGCTGGCGTTGCACTTTCAGCCACACACACGTTCACGTGCGCGCGCGCGCAGCGCCTTGCCTTGGTTTCGATCGACCCCCTTTTCAACCCTTGTCGTTGCAAATTCTGCCGATTAGGCTCGAAAATATCGGTGGCTCAATTTGACCGACTAAAGCTGAGTCGAGACGAAACTCCCGTATGCGCGCGATCAAATAAAATCTGCCGTAAGCTTGTCGTGTAATGTACTCTGCTCTTTGTGTGTGCGCGCGCGCGCGCGCGTGTGTGTGTGTGCAATCAATACGAATATTCTCGCTCGCGTAAAACGAAAAGGGAGGCACACGGCGTACAGTCGTAGTCGACCCAGATGTAGCATTAGTGGTAGTATAGTTACACACGCAAGCTTTCCCTCTTTTCTCTGCTTCCCTCCCTCTCTGTCTTTCTTTCCAACGGTTTAGATCCTCCACTGAGTCACCACCCTCTTTTCTCGTTACTGCCTCTACGTACACGCGCACGGAAATGTCACGAAATTAAGCGCGCTTATGACTCAGCTAGCTTATTTCTGCATTTTTTTTTATCGCTGACACTTGAACTATTCATACGAGAAATCGTATGAAGGGTAGTCTATAGTATGCACCTTACAATTGCATACGTATCGACCAACAAATTTGTCGTTGTTTCAACGCGAGACAAACGTGCAAAGAAGTAGGAACAAAAAGAGCGACTCTGTCAATATTGAGGGTACGATACGTGTGTGTCTGCGTGTGTATAGATAGATGGTCAACAGGTCTGTCTGTCTTTCACGTTATATTGGCTCGCTCGCGCGCGCCGACGCCTAAAAGGAGAGACGAACGAACGAATGAAGAACCCAGTCCCTTTTTCCACGATCGACCTTCCAGCTCTTATACTTATACACGTATATATATATACACACACACACACACACCACACACACGTAAGTTCGGAGCGACGCTCTTTCTCTCCCTTCGCACTCTCTCTCACACACACGTATACACACGTCATCGACACACATGCACACTATGGCAGAGAGAGAGAGAGAGAGAGAGAGAGAGAGAGAGAGAGAGAGATAGCGTCCTGCGCGCGCACTCCGGCTACGAACCGTGCGGGTACAGCCTGGCAAGCAAGTTTTTGACGGGGGCAAAACCTCTGCTAAAGATTTTTTCTTCTCAATCTACTTTTGGGATTTGTAAAGCGCTCTTGTCAATAAATATCAAATTACAATTTCGCGTTCAAACTTTTTTGTAAAATTATGCAAACGTTTTCAATACCATCAAACTGAAATTCCTCAAATACTTATGGATAAATTGTAGCTTTTTTTTGGAGCAAGCATCCCGGGAGTAATGCACGCACGAGAGGGAAGTTTTGCCCCGAAACGACGCGAGAAAGGATGACGAGCGATGTGTTTGTTGCGTGTGAGTATGTGTGTTTTGAAAGGAAATCGGTGTTTCCCACTTTTATCTGTCGACGGATTAGGAGGGTTGCTGACGCATTGTAAATAAAATCCCTACTTCCGCGGTGGTATTCCTGGTGCAACAAGTTTTTTTTCGTTTCGTTCCCTGATTCTTGGAAAACAATGTTAGAGAAAAAATTGACAGCCGCAGGTGCGAAGAGTAGAGAAACACGTGAGGAGCGCGTTACGAACGTATAGGAACCCCCGCGAAGAAGCCGCCCTCGCGCCATTTTCGCATGCCACATCGAGCGAGAGACAAAAGACTGTGTCCCGCGGAAGTCGAATACTAACCTCAAACTTGATGCAGTTGAGTCTTAGCCAGGTTTCGACCTTGAGGCAGAAGGACGAGAGACTTGGTAAAAGCGGCGTCCTGGGGAACTGATAAAGGTAGACGACGTCCTTTTCGAAATTGGGCTTGTGGACTTGGGGCGCCTTGGCCGCTTGGGTGGCGTTGGCGTCGGCTGCGGCCGGAGTTGCCGCTGCCTCGCCTTGGGCGTCCTCGGAATTCTTCTTCTCGGACTCTTCCTTCTTCTCGTCCTTGGCAGCGTCCTTGGCTGCTTCGTCCTGCTTGTTGTCGGGTGGCGTGTCGTCCTTCAACGCATCCTTCATCTCCTTCACGTCCTTGATGTCCTTGGTTTCGGCTTGCGGCCCGTTGTTTTCCGTTTCCGTGGCCATCGTCATCGTGCGAATTCAACGAAAAAAGCTGCCCTTGCTTCGCTTATGTAGACACGAATGTGTAACCGCGCGAGATCGACTCGTTCGTTAGAGCTTCTGCGATCTGACTGACTGACCGATCAATCGAAGCGACTGAAGAAGCAGAGGGGCTAGTGAACGAAGAGAGCGGCGATCAAATCGACGAAACGAATTGCTCGAAAGGGATCTCGAGACTGACTGCGGTTCCGCGGGCACAGGCACACACAAGCAGCGTGTAGCGACGCCGCTGATCAGCGCCTCCGCCGGCCGGTTTCTCCCTCCCTCGTGCTCGTTATCCCTCTCTCTCTCGCTCTTTATCGTTCGCATGCACTCGCGAGTCTCGCGTCGGGGATGTCACGCATGCGCTGCCGACCCGCCACACCCCAGCAGTCAGGACGAGAGAGAGAGAGAGAGAGAGAGAGAGATAGAGAGAGAGAGAGAGAGAGAGGTAGCCATCTTTAATTGGCCGCCACCCCGTAGCGTAGCTCTCTCGTCGTCGTTGTATAGGTTGTACGTGTGTTCGTATCCGCATAAACGTGTGTGCGAGCGCGCGCGCGCGCAAGTCGCGCAACAGCGACGCCAAACCAAAGCCTTCTTGTTTCTCTCTCTCTCTCTCTCTCTCAATGTTATGGATTTTCGCTGGATCGCCAATGATTTCGGAACTATTTTATCGTCGATCTGCTCCAAATCGCCGACTTCTCGTTAACGTCGTTCTCAGAAGTTGGACCTCTCGGCACTCTGCGTTTATTTTTTACGACGAACGAAAACGCACGTACACGCGTACCGTAGCAATGCAATAGCGCTGTGAGAAGGCTGTTAAACAAACAAAAATACGACGAAATATTCAGCGTACGCGTTTGCATGGTTGCACCTACAACGACAAACAGCCGTCGTAGGATCCCGTAGATTACGTTGCCATTGCAACGTCCTCGAAAGCTTAAATGGAAAACATCGTACGCGAACGCAAATTATCGGTCTTGGCAGTGTGCTACAATAAACTTTTCAAACAATAGCACGGTAAACGCAAATATCGATTACGTACGGTCAATATTATCCTTGTTTCACCAGACGAGCGAAAACTATACGGCGATATCAAAACAATTCAAGTCAATATTTCGAGGTTTCGGATGCAGAGCAGAGAGTGAGTCTGAAATCCGGTGATTTTCTCGTTTCGGTCCGCGTATAGAGCATGTGTGTAACCCCCCGTGGCGAGAGAGAGAGAGAGAGAGAGAGAGAGAGCGGCAACGATGCACTCGTTCGCTGGTATGCGTGCATGCCTACCCACTTACCGTATGCCGTTGGCTGCTTTGCTTTTCGAGCGGCCTCCAAAGTCCGTGCATGTGCCAGAAAAGAGAGCGTCGAGAGAAAGAAACGAGTGTTCAACGAACGTCGCGCGTCTGCGTTGAATTTTCCCTTATTTTTTTTATTCGCCCGGGGGTGCTTTCGCTTTCTTTCGCAAGCGAACGAACGGTCAGGCCTTTGAAAGTAAGCGTACCCGCGGTGAAGTACGAAGGTACAGGTGCACGCAACGATTGAGTTGTCGTTCGAGCGCAACGGCCACGCCGTGTACGCCCGCGTACGTGAAAACCCACTGAAAATTGACGAGTGCAAACATCCGCTCGGGGTTTGCCACGGCAACCTCGTCAGCGTCGGCTGCGAGTAACGTCGCTCTTGAGGCGTTGCATCGCGTAGCCTTAAAACGCCCTAAAACGCCTTAAAACGATTTCGCCAAACGTTGTCTCTCGAGAGTCGCGTGGGTCCAACGACGTCCGGCGATAAGCGCGAGCCGCAAAAAGCAATTGTCGTTAAACTGAAATTAAAGCGTTCAACGTTACGCTGGGATACGCGCGATTAGTCGCGTTGAGGTATTTTCGCTCAACGATCGTCGCGGCATATTTCCTCGATGAATCATACGCGTATGTACGCGTGCATTCTTCTGTGTATCCGTCGCACGCGCTCGTCGTTCTCGTTGACTTCTAGGATCGGACGATCCACGCCGCGACTATTCGCGTGCGCGACGCCGTGTTTGACGCGACGCGTAATTAACGCCATCGAGCCACTTTCGAGTGCTTTGCGCTCGATTTTATCGCATCGTTATCGCGATATTTCGCTACTGCTCGCCGTTTACTTTTCGATCCAGAGCCATTGACTCGATCGTTGAGTCGATCGCCTCGGTGCTTTCCCACGGTAAATTTCTCGTCGCCGACGACTCGACGACTCGTTGAGCGCGTTTTAAAATGCCTCAAAACGCTGCACTTTGGCCAAACTACGAGTAGTCGTTACACCTTTTCGACGACGACTTGGCTACTGACGGTTTAGGCGCGAAATCAAATCAGCTGCGAATGTTGCAGAGATTCGGAGCCGACTGAATTCGAACGATCGAAAATGTCCCTTTTCGGGAAATCAACTTTCGGGAGGAACCTGAGATTCCGTGTGGGAAATCACGTGGTAAACCACGTGGGTTGTCAGCTGGTCGCGATTACGCCGCCTCTCGGTCGTTTCTGCGGAAGTACGTACTCGCGTCGTAAAACTCTCAACAAACGCGCTTCAATTTACGGACGAGCACTAAATCCACCTACGGACAACGACCTACGGTAAAATGACAATTTGGTCTTTTTGAAAAGTCGCCGTAGCAAGCGAATCCGACGAAGCCGCGTACTGGGACGAGCTTACGCGTACGGTCCAAGTTGGGATGGAGCTGGGCTTGTTACCCAGGTGACGAGCAGAACGTTCGTTTTGAGCGTGGTCCCTCGGAACGTCGAAAGGTCGTTGGTCGGTGGCTGTCAAACGATCGATTCACCGCGTATACGGCTTGTTTAGCAACGCTATTCGCGTGCGTTTTGTAGCGTCTACGATCGTCGCCGAGTGACGCTCTTCGCGTTTGTGTCTATTTCGGATAAACGAGCTCGCTATATGGTATCTCTGATTGTAATAATAACTTGGCTAGCGCATTTTTCCGAGTCGCTCGTGAAATAACGACCACTCGAGATATACGTCTTTTTTCCATGGACGCAGCCGTTCCGTAGTCGATACTCTTTCTCGGGGTCATCGATTCCTTCTCCGTAATTATCCTCGGCAAGTACGTCTTTTCCGTGCAGCTTAACGAGGGATAAGCGCGGACTGAATTTGATATTAGCTTCGGAATTTGGCGCTAACTTTTAAAAACGCATTAGGATAAGGCTCAAGCTAGCGCAGGTTTTTCGACGATTGGACCTCGGTAATTAGGATCTAGTACTCTAATAAGTAACTATTCGTCGATGTTTCGCTGAAAGATCGCCGATAACTTATCGCTAGACTCCTTAGTTTCTCCCGACAAAACAGCCATTGTACGGCGGTAGGCCATTCCGACGTTTCTTGTCATAATTGATCGTACGTAAATAGTTTATGTTCGTTGAACGTTGATGAATCATTGAATAACTTTTCCGTAAAGTATGCATTATCGACGACTACGATGTTTCATCCGGAATTCTCGTTTACGATTAACAATTTCAACGAGGAAATTTGATATTTCGAACGACAAACTATCCACTGAAGCGTTCGCCGCGAGATTACGATGCCTTCGTTTCGTCAAATAATAGAATTCATGGAATTCGCGTAACGATCGTTAAGAAGAGGGCGATGTGTTCAGGAGCTGGCGAAAGAATCAAACAATTAACGCGAGAAATACTCGAATCTGGATCGAAGTATCCTCTCTAGCGATGTAACTAAATGTCGCCGAGTCGAACACGAGACAAAGTCATAGAGTATCTCCGTAATTAGGCTATTTAAATAATTTCACTCGAAACGATAACGTAGCGAGTGGGCGTACCTTAGCTCGTCAAACTTGTTACGGCGCCGAACAACCGGCAAGCTTCTAATTTGTCGAAAGTGTTACAGGAGCAAACAAATGTCGTTTGGCATCGTAACAATGAATCGTCGATTGGGAGATCTCGCGACGCCTCGCTTAGTCGCACGCTCGACTGCAGATTGATCTCGACTAGCAACGACTTAATTTTTCGCTGTAGATGGGGTATTCCAACGTTGCAAAAACCAGAGCGGATCAAATAGAACGCGCGCCTTTAACGAACGACTAATCTGCACGGGTATCGTCCGTGAGCACGGTGCTTTCGTCGTTTGTGTTCGATCGACGCGCAATCACGACTGTAAAACAGGGCCGAAAGCAATTAGGCTCGCGTTGCGACGAGGTGGTGCCGTTAACGTAACCTTTGATCGTTTGGCCAAATTTCTCGAGATGGTTCTCTAGGCGTTTTTACAAAGCCAATTGTCTTTGACCGTTGACCTGGTACTTATCGAAGAGTTGCGGTTTACCCAAATGGCAATGTCTCGCTCGCGAGTACGACGGAGACGAGAAAGCTTAAGCAAGCAGCGTCGAAAAGCCCTCGACTGTTGTCGACGACTAAAACACGAGGGTAAAGTTGCCGTTCCAACTTTTAATTTACGTCGCGTATAGTTATGTACGAGAATATGGTTATGTGGCAATGTATCGCGTTATATTTATTTAAACGGTTTGTCGAGTTGGCTGTATCGCGAGGTTTGTTTGCACGTTAACGTACTAATGGTCACGAACTAACATCCGATACTGCAACGCGACGAACGCAACGTTTTTGGATTAATAATATTCTCGAACGAGCTTGTTCGCGAGTGATTCGGTAAATATGGTCCGTGGCTTGGGCGCTCGTTGCACCTCGGCTCGCGGGCGATTGCAATAACGACTGGAAAAAGACAAAGATGAATCGAGCGTGCGGTGTGGGTGTATAGATATGTATAGGAATTTTATTGAAAAATTATTTGACGCGTGCAAAGATAGATCGAAGAACGTCGTTGAAGAGGTACGAGTTCAGGTGTCTCAGCTCGTCGATTCCGGGATTCTGAATCATTTGTTTTCCGTGATCGACGATGAAATCGAGCGAACTTTTTTTCAAATCGATCGCATTGTGCATATCGGCCAAATTCAGATAATCGAGCGCGTTGTCCATGCATATTTGTTGGATCATGCGCTCCTCGCAGGCGCTTTTCAACGCCAACAACTGGTACTTATCGGCTGCTTTGAACAAATCGATCAACAAGGAGTGATCGTTGAAGTGGCATTTGCCGGTGTACATGAATCGTAATAAATCAAGAAACGCTTCGTAACCGATGTCTTCGATCGCCACGATCTTCTGCGCTTTGCCCCGTATTCCTTGCTGAAACATCGCCGCGAAAACTGGACTGTGTGCGACGAGTATCATCTTGTGCGCAACTACTTCTTTGCCTTTCACCAGGAATTTCACGTCGCTCAAGTATTCGTTGTTGACGAAGCTATCCATCGCGAGCGAGTGCTGTGACATGGCGATATCTTGCTGCTTGCCGGTGTCGTTTGGGCCAGCGATGCTCTCGCTGCTAATCTGGCATACAATTTTCATCGTATCCGCTGACATTTCGACCATACGTTCCTTTACAGCGGTATTCGCCACTAATTTGATCTTTCCCTGGTCTGGAGATTGACAGTCGAACGTAAGCTTTTTCTTGGAATCGAAGTCGACGATCGTTTCGTCTTCGATGACAATGGAAAACGTAAATTGTAATTCGATGGGATCGTCGTTTTTCAAAAAACGACGAAGACACACCGATACGTAGTCTTTGGAATCATCGTATTTGCCATTTGGGTAAACCAGTAGACACCAAGTGTCGTCCAACAATTCAAACGGCGGTGACGACAGACACTCGTTTGTTTTACAACCGTTGTACGACAACCAATTATCGATTTCCCATTTATACGTGAGTGCCGGTATCCCACTCTTGCCAACCGCTACATCCATTTTTATTCAAACGGAGCCTTTTTTTCTTTTCTTTTCTTTTTTTTTTTTTTTTTTATTATCGTTACGATTATGTTGTCGTCAAATCGAAAGAGCACAATTTTACCGTAGACTTTGATCGATTTATCACGAATAAATACCTGGAAAACGTGACGAACGTTAGGACTTTGGGCGAAAACTTGACACGCGTGTTTCGGCGTCAACGGAAAAGATTCGCTAACGTGTACTTACGGATGAATCGGCATTGGAAGAATGGATTGTCAACAATCGCACGATCTCTTGTCTAACGGGAAAACTGTACTGGAGGGCACGATCGGCCTGCCGTTTGCGTGTAACACAAGGGCCGATAGTCGATGTACGCGTGCCCCCTCTCTCCCCCCTCGGTCCTTCCTACTCCCCTGACTCTCGCACTCAAAGCTTAATTAGCTTCTTACGCCTAATCCTAATTCCTTTACTTTTAACAGCCTTTCGTATCGTCCCTATTACGATCGATTTACCAACACATCGACTAATTGTATTATCAAACAACGTTTTTGCTGGTTTTTCCCACGATCCCTTTCGTTTCAACCGTACGACGCGCGTCGCTCGGCTTTTTACAGGCGCCCAGAAAGCGCGCGGGTTGCCACGGTCCAAGCGCTGAATCATCGACGGAGCAATCAGCACCGATGTTTCGGTCGACCGACGACTATTCAAACAACCTACAACCGATTATCCTAATGCTTTTTAAAAGAGACATCGTTTGCCCGTGAATCAGTCGTCGAGCGTCATCTCCAGTGCCATTACGACCGTGGCGCAACGCAACCTTCCGATCGTTGTTCCGTACTTTGTCGAAAAAACGCGCGTTCGCAAGCGCCGATCGCGCCAGCTTTCCTTCGAGCGGCGAGTAGCTTCGGCGTTTTTCACGGCGAAATTGCACGGACGCGCAAACGAGCTTCGCCGATCGGCAGTTGGCGATAAAACCACGAACGCGAGCGCGGACCTTTTTTTTCCGTTGGCGCGATCGATTTGCAAGCCAACCAAGCGTCGCCTACAAGTTCAAGTACTACGAAACGGAGACGAAAACGGGCGATGTTTTGTCGAGTCGTCGTAACTCGTCGGCTATTTTCGCCTTTACACCGAGGCATCGAGTGAAAAAAGCGGCTTTGTACGTTCGCGTCGCAAGAGCCCTGTGCGCAAACTACGTTTGCGACTACGTACGTACGCGTGTACGAAAGGAAAAAGTCGTTTGAAACGTTGCAAACGAGATGTCACTTGCGCGGACGTTTTCAATTTCATTTAGCAAGCTTTTCGCGACGGAAATCAACGAAAACGACGAAAAAACAGCCTCGCGAACGAGTTTCAAACGTTAGTCTCAAAGGCGCGCTCGATTTGATTTTGCTACGTCGTCGTCGACGAGCTCAAGGGTTGCAATTTTTCGATTCACTGCTCTTTTTCGTCCCTTTCAGCGGGACTACGTTTGGTCGAACATATTGCGCGACGGTGCCCGTAGCGCGAACTATCGCTCGTTGTTACGGCGGGCGAATCTCGTGGCAATTCGAAAATATTCGACGAGTTAGAAGAGACAAGAAATCAAGTTGGATTTTTGACGCGATCGAAGACTCGGCGTGTACTCTGCCGTTCAAAGATACATCTCGAATGTTTAGCCGTCGTTAATAGGCAAACACGCACCATGCCTCTCGTTCTTCGCGAACGGAATAGACAGAAACGAGATCGACGAGAGTCCGTTAACCCCTCTCGATATACGGTATAGCGGTCAAGCTTTGTTCTCTTTTTGTTCTATTAGCAATCGCTTGGTTATTACCCACAGACACGGGTTCGTGCCGATAGATAGATAGATACGTATGGAAAAAGTAGAGAGAGAGAGAGAGAGAGAGAGAGAGTTTAATTAGCTAGACACCCGTAGACACGCGTGCACTCTCCCCGCGCTTTAAACGTCACCGGTGACACACCTTTATTACCGAATCGAAGGGGCGCTCTCTTCCTAAAACTTTGGTGTTTTTTCATTTCTGCTCGCTCTCGAAATTTACTTTGTATACGATCGTGGCGTGCTTATTTTGACAAACGAATACCTCGTGTGGCGCTTCTGTTTTCGGGTTTCATCAATTAATACGTACGCGCAAAAGACAAGTACTCGTTGTAGCCAAGCGTAACGAAAAAACAATTTATCCTCGCGCGACCGCGCGTCAAAATCAATTTTCCATCGGTTCGTAATACGAGCACATCCCCCAAACGACGAACGTCTCTCTATTTTTCTCCGAGCACACACACATGTCTAAAGTCAATTGAACAAAATTAAGGAGGCTCTTTCTTCCTGCATTGAAAGGGAGAGAGAGAGAGAGAGAGAGTTAGTGTGTGTGTACGTGTACGCGTACATCGTGGGATCAATTCCGACCCTATACCGGCACTTGGTACTCGAATTGAAGCCGCGCGCGCGCGCGCGCGCTGACTCACCTTTCACCCACGCGTCCGCGCGTGTGTGTGCGCCGCGACGCCTGCTCCCTCCCTCCCTCTCCCCTCAATTATATTTATTATACACACGTATGTACGTTGTACACTCGAGTTGCCACGTGTAGCGAGTTTCGCTGGAAGCCAAACCCGAGGAGGTACGGATTTTTCGCGTACTTTTCCAACGAGCCGTCTCGGCTGCACAGCGCGTACCTCTTCTTTTTAAGTTTTGTCGTCTGTCGCATTTCGACGCGCGTTACGCTCGTTAATTGTGGATCGGATCAATCGAGCTCTTCTCGTTCGACGATGGATAGTTTCGACAAAGTTGCCCAAACGAAGCGCGCGTTAGCGAATAAAAGCGCGCATACGTGGAGCTTTGAAATATCGATGGGCGTTTGTTATTATTGGCGGCGCGTTAAACGCGAGATTAACGATTGTTCTGGCTAAAAGTTGCAACTAGTGAAGTACGAGAGAGTAAATTGGAGGCTCAGCCATTTCGCCGGCGTACCGTCGTTGCGCTCAAAGTGCCACGATACGGAATCCGTGCGCGCAACTCTCTCTTTCGGTAATTAACCGCCATTACGACTTAATAGGATTAACGGGACTTTGCCAGCGGCATCTGCTGCCGTGCTGATTCGATGACCTTGGCCGTACAAAGTCGACCGAGTACAACGAGAGGAAAATCGAAATAAACGATCGTCGTTGATCGGGGAGAACCGTGAAAGCAACCAAGGAAAAGCAAGCCGTTCCTCGCCTAAAAACTCGTCGATCGTTTCAAAGTTGGAGAGAATTCAGCGAGTCCGCAGTGCCAGCTAGCGAGATGCGCGCATCCCCCCTCGAACGATGCCCTTCGTGCACTTCGAGCAAGTGTACGTACGCTATACCCACAGCTACGGGCGTTATTGATTTCCGGCAAACGGTCTCGAGTCGGAGCGCGCGACGTCTGTATTCTCGTTGTTATTATTTCAAAATACAGCTGTTTGTTTAGATTTTCAAGAGTACGGTCTGCGGCTCTCGGAGAGACGATGCGCGCGGTGCATCTGGCGTACTCGAGACGTCGCTTTGTTTTTGTGCGGAGAGAAAGCGTTTACAGGGCAATGTCACTGTC
Source organism: Chouioia cunea (assembly GCA_030064505.1). Taxonomy (NCBI): domain Eukaryota; kingdom Metazoa; phylum Arthropoda; class Insecta; order Hymenoptera; family Eulophidae; genus Chouioia; species Chouioia cunea. The sequence goes on from JAOPFQ010000002.1 coordinate 25,073,124, forward strand.
CCAAAGTTAACTTTGCATTTCTCGTTTCGTAAGGTACTTTTCGATTGATTGGAGCTACTGCTGCCGCTTGGCGAAGGTTTTGCGCGAGCAGAGTCGTACGCGAAAGAAACCCACGAACAAAGCCACCTTGTCGTACACCGACTTGCTGGAAAATAGTGCAATCCTCGAAACTCGAGTATCGCTGTCAGTTTGGCGATCGGTCGGCTAGTCCTCGCAGTTTAAAAGATCTTTAACGTTGGATAGCACCAGTTGGACTTCGCGTTCTCGACGCTCGTTCTTTCCTCCGTTTGCTTACTCGAAAATGTACTTGTGACAAAGAGAGATTGTTGCGATCGGGTGATTTGTGACGCTATTTTAGTAACAACGAGGGCAAATTTGGCCAAGTGTAACGAATAACGAACCGGGCGATCTAACCGGGCGATCTAACCGGGCGATCTAACCGCGCGAAGAATACAACACTGGCTTCGCGAGTGCAGTGACTTTTTTCAGCGTCAACTCGATTAGTTTTAAGCGCGCGTGGGTGGAAAGAAAAGCCATAGAGAAACTACGATCGATTTCGTCGTTTAATACTTATCTTATTCTGTTTTTTTTACATAGAAAATACCTCGTATTTTACGTCTCAAATACATCGTGTGTTCCAAGTGAACGTACGGCAAACAAAGTATCTCGTTTATAAGCCACATATTGATTCGATGGATTCGGCTAATAAGATTCCGATAATCAAGCAGCGACGGTCTCCTAATGGTTTTCCGCGAATTACCGTCCTACAGCCGATACGAATTGGCGCCAAAAACTTGGAAAAATGTGCGATACGATTATTCGAGCGTCGCTGCTTCATTACAACGCGTATTCGCAGCTGGACGATGAAAATATTGGCTCGCAAATGATTCACCACATGGAGCAACCTCCATTTCGCTTGGTCGAATAAAAGCTTGGGATCGTATTGTTTATAAACACTCTCAAACGCATCGCGAAATAGCGATAGATGCGGTGCTCGGGCCTTAAACGTACAATCGAGTGGAAAACAATCGGCAATGATGCGTGTTTGTTGAGAAACAAATGAAAGAGAGCCAACGAAAAGGCTTCTGAAAATGTAAGAATCATCTCTAGTACACGATTACTAAAAGTTTACGCTTACAGCGTTACAAGTGCTACGGCTATTGATACAACTAGAAATTATTACCTCGCTACTCGATATTTGCCCTGAAATCGGTCAACAAAGTCAATTCCCCCGACAAACGTGTATTTTATCACAACTTTAAGTGCTTTGTCGAGTTAGGAAAGACGCGAACTCAACGTTAAAATAACAAACAAACAAACTATCGAAACAAGGATTTACGTATGCGGCATTCGAGACGAGCGTACGAGAAAATTGACTTTGCTCGATTTCAACGGGACAAACAAACTCAATGTCATCGGAAGAAATATTGAAGCGGTGCGCGTGATATGTTCAACCACCGATGTAAAAACATGTAATCTACCGAGGGAATAAGTTAGACAATACTAATACCGGTCAGTTATACAAATGCTACAACAGTGATTACACACAGTTTTTTTGTCATTTCCTTTACGTCTATTGCTATTAGAAAATGCACGCTGTTTTAATATTCGTAGATCGTTCGATAAACAAAATCACTTGTTTCTTATTGTTATTTGTTGTTGTTGTTGCTGTTGTTGACGAAATTCAATTGATTTAACGCGTGAGCGCTTAACAAAACGTTGTTACGGCGATTGTCGGTACGTTACCTTAACAAAGCACGAGGTAATTAAAATGTTACAATTGCTTCTGATCTGTATGTCCGAACAACGATAATAAAATACATATACGTATTCATAAATTATAAATAACCTTAATTTCTTGCCTTTCTTGCTTTTTTTTCTTGGTTTTTTCTTTTTTTCTTTTTTTCTTATTTTCTTATTTTCGTTTTTTTTTTTTTTTGTTAAATAAGATACATAAGCATTATCGGCCATTGATTTGATAACTTGACGATCTACGTATTTAAGTCTATTCTGAAAAATCGACACTATTCTACTAGTAAACACTGTGTCTTTTTTTTCTTTTTCTTTTTATTTACCTTGTCAAAACTTTAAGTCGCTTATCACATTATTCAAAGATCTTCGAGGATCTTGATAGAGTCCATAAAAATTGTATTATTTGAAAATACTTGGAAAAAGTGAATGTTCTTTAAATTCTCGTCAAAGCCACATTGTTTTTAAATACCTTTACGACTTCATGGTATAAATACTTTTTAAAATATTTTTTTTCATTTTTAATTAAAAATACTGACACTGAGAAGAGTCTTTTCTAAAAAAAAAAAATCAACAACAAAAACACTACAGAATGAATTTTCAACGTGACTTGTTTTTATACGTAGTACAATTGACCTTTGTTATTTTTACAGAATAAATTGCTTCGTAATATTTATCTTTACTCAATATGAAAATGATCTCAAAAAATTTCCACGTTTAATACAATTCTTACTATACGATCGCTTCATAGATTTCCACGTGTCGCGTTACAATATGCACAGTCTATCAATGATCGTTGCAAGAAAAACTCTCAATACATTCGGAAAATGTGTATAATTAAAATCTAGTATAAAATCCAATGTAAAACGAAAAACAAAAGAGATAAACAACACCGATAAAACACTCTAGAATAGAATTTCTCAAATACACGTCGAGTACTGAGAAAACCTATGAAGCGACACGTGCCTCATCGAAACATCGAGAGAGTTTCAGCCGAAACTTTGACAAATAATCTCGATGGGGACTTGTCTCGCTCAATACGAAACGCCACTTTGCGTTCTACTTCGATATACATTATAGTATTGCACTCGGAACGTGACTGTTTCGGCGCAAGTGACGAAATCTCGTAACAAACAACGACAACTTGTCTAATACACCAAATTCTAACGTGTGTAATACGCATAATAACGTGAACGGTTTATTCGTGAACATCAAACGTATCTCGAGATTTTCCTCCCGGCAAAACAATCGCATTTCCGAGTGTGGAATGAAGAAGTAACCGTTCTTTCGTTTGTCTCGATACGCAAAAGGAGTATTTCATCGTTCGCTATCGCATAAATCCATAGCTGCCTATTGTCGTGAGCTTTCGCGATCGCTCGAGCCCAACGTCGTCGTTCCGTGCATTTGAACGCAGCGAATATTTGATGAAAATCTCAATAAAGGACGGAAAGTGCAACACAACGCGAATAAATCATCCCGTACGCAACGTTATTGCTTTAATACTTGTTTTGCCGAGCTTTTCAGTGATATCGTTGGTTGAAAAAATAGCGTTGTTCGTTACTTTCTTTCCCTTCGATCTCGGTACAGGTGTATCCAAAAAATAAAGTAGACGTTCGTTTGGCAATGGTCGTATCACTGAAAAGGTCGGCCCAACGTGAGATTGGACGCACGAATTCCACGCATCCTGATTGCGGTACAAAAAGCTCGTTTTAGCGCTCGCAGAGCGTTGACTCGTGAACGTTGAAGTTGTAGAACGAAAACGATCCGAATAAAATGTAAAGACGACTGAAAATGCACAGAACGAGGTGGTCGAGAGAAAAAGGCTGATTAGGAGTCCGTGGAGGAGGAGCAGCTTTGATCGGGCAACCGGATCTTGAGATCGTCGCGGTCGTCGAGCTCGTTGTCGGTGTCGATGCTGCAACTACGCACTGCCAAGTCTTTCTTGCCCGTCCAACGTTCCTTCCAGCTCTCCAGCCTCAACACCTGTTTGTCAACAATCAACGGTCCATTAGGTATAGCGCTTGAACTCGACAGTTTTCCGGCGTTTGAGTGTGAAAATTGTTAAATACTTGGATTAACGTGGGCAACTTTCACACTTCAAACGAGTCATTCAAGGAGCAAACATTAATCAACCATATTCTACAGTCTGATTTTACGGAAAACTTGAGTTCACGTTAAATTTCCCATCGAACAATCTGTACTGTGGTACTTTCTATTTTACATACACGCGTGTCAATAACTTGATAACTTTCAAGCGTTTTCGATACATCGATTACTCGTGACGTACAACCTATTAGCTTGCTATTAGGCTCTTCGTTTGAAATCAAGTGTCTACGGTTTTACACAGCTATTTAATAAAACGATCAAATACGTGGTCGAGTAATTGATTAGCTTTTTTGTCACTAGATTCTATCAAGGCTACTCACACAAACAATCAAACATACGTGTAATCGAGCAAGCACACCGAGTTCAACAGATTACATGCATTGAAGAATGACATTTGAAAATAAAGAAATATCGATGCAGCAATCGACGTGAAAAGTGACGCGAAGTCTGCTCATGCGACCAATGCGATCAAACGGATGACAAGTATACGTGTGACAATGGTAATGGTGGTACGTCCAACACACGATATACACGGTATATTATATATCAGTTATAATTTGACTCTTACGTTTGTCGATGTTTCACGGCCTTTGTCTACCTTTGTTTACTTACTTTCAGCTTCAACCAGTGAACTGGAAGTAAGTATTAAAGCATCAACTGTGCGCCATTATCAAACGTCACAACTTCATCGAAACTACTCCAATTAATATCAAATCGATTGAAACAAACGCTATATAAACAAGAGGATGGACTTTGACTGGTTAGTGGAAAATGTACGTAGCGGTAAAAGCAAGTCTATACAAATGGGAGTTTTTGGTAACAACGCCGACACGTTGCGTTGGAAAACTTACTCGAGCCGCCAGGTCAACAGCTCTTTCTCCGGACTGGTGATTGGTGTAGGACACTAATTGCGACAAAACACAATTGAAAAAATCAGTGGGTTAGTCGAAGGTTAAGCCGTGTATAAACTTTGTCTTGGCGCAAACGTGTTTTTTTGTGTTTTTTTTACTCTACTTGCAAAATTGCAATTTTAATTCGCGTTTAAACACTGCGCGAAGCCAATGAAACATCATCTGAACCAAGACAAAAGCGATAGAGTCGCTGTCGAGCTATCTTTACTACCCAACGCCACAAGTTAGTTTAGTAGCCCAAGATTTCTACCTTTTAGAACCGACACCACTGCGTGAATTTAACCAGCTGTATCGCTAATTTGGTCGATCATCTCGGATTTAAAAGCATTTTCGAGAGTTTCTTTGTGTCTAAACTAATAGGAAATAATTATTGCACATTGCGTTGAAAAAACTCAAAGTTTCGTGTCGATTGCTACAAAATAACGTTTTTTCATAATGCAATCTCATATGTTACCTCGTTTTAACTGGCTTGGTTTCATACATAGTTTTCACCAACCATATGTAAACGTGAATTTGAGTCCGATTCACGAGAATAAAACGCATATTTACATAGGGACTCTGGAAAATTTAGAAAAATGTCAACGAACGATGGAAACTGAAAGCGCCAAGTCTGGCCAAAATATTTCGTTAATTGATTCATCGCGAACTTGGCCCGGCAACGGTGAGCAACGTCATCAACTTGTTACTCAAGATACAAAAATCAATTATAAAGAAGCTATTTATAACATTGATATATATATATATATATATATATACGTGTGTGTGTGAAAACATTTATATTTTGTACAAAATTTAATTCTTCAACTGAGGCGGCGGGTGAATGTAAATAAGCGAAGCACGATTCATCATCACGTTGTACAATTTTCTATGCATAAAAGCAAAGAAAGCGTATAGTTGAGTTTCCTTGAACAATTCTTGCAGTTAATTTGATTGACACGCACTGGGGAGTTTTTTTTTGTTTTTTTGGTTCTTTTTTAGTAAGTCGATTTCCCTTGATAAGCTGTGGTGATTTTATACAGTGCAATATTAAGCGGTTAAACTTGGTGACAAGCGCATAGATTCCCCTTGACATCGATGGTAAACAACGTTATTAGCTCGCTAGTGGATCGAAAATGGTTAAACCCCTTTGACAGCATTGCAACACGTTTGTCGAGAATCGTGGATCGCGCGCGATCGCCATTGGAAAATGAACAAGCGAAGGTTAAAATGGACTTACTTCGGCTGTGAGCTCGGCAACTTTATCTTGCAACTCTCGAACTCGTTCGCTGTCGTCCATGTTATTTCTCAGCTCCCCTTCCGCGTACATCTCTTCGTTCTAACGAGCAAAAATAGGATAAAGTCTCGGTTTTGAACAATTTCAAGGGGTCTACGTTAAAATGAAGTTAACGAGGTGGTCGGTTGAAACGTCAAAAGTCAGCGACTGACCTTAAGCTCCAGTACAGAGATCTTTTGCGTAAGCTCAGCGACCTGTTGTGCGTGTTCGGCGTCGCGAATTCTCGCCATCATCGTATCGTCTTTCATCTTCGACTCGAGATCCGTATACCTGTCGTGTGCCTCCCTCAGCTTTGTCTCGAGTTGCTTCTCTTTGCCGAGAGCAGCCTCGAGCTCCTCTTTAAGTACCTTGCCGTTGTCGTCTTGTCGACGCAATTGGTTCGTCGAGACTTGCACTTGCGTCTCCAATTCCATGACTTTGAGCCTTAGTTCTTTGACTTCCGTGAGAGCCTCCATTTCGCGAATGCGAGTGGTCATCAAATCTTCCTCGAGTTTTTGCACCTCGTGGCCCCGGTTCTCCCAGAACAGCAATTTCTTTGGAGTCGAGTCGGCGGCCGGGGCCGAATGCGAAGCTCGGTGCTCCTGCAGGTGTTTCTGCCAAGCCGTGCTTAGTTCCGATACCCTTTGGCGAAGATCCTGAAATCGAGCGAACGATCGTCATTGACAGTGGCGTAAGGTTCGGCGTCAACCAGAAGCAGCGCGTACCTTCAACGACAGATTCGCCTCGGCCTCCCTGAGTTTAACGGCAATAAGTTCCTCTTGCAGATGCGCCACCGAGTTATCCGGAGTGCTCTCCCTCAGCGTCTTCTTGTCCTGCTCGAGCTCTTGGATCCTGGCCCTCAGGTCTCGAATCGTCGCGTCGTTCTCAGCCTCGTGCAGCCTCACTCGAACGAGCTCTTCCTGCAGGCACTGGATCATGTCCTCCTTTTGCGAGAGAGCTTCCTGCTTCAAGCTGATCTCGTCGAGCGACGACTGCTTCGAATTGACGTTCTCTTCGAGCAAGATCGACAGCGAGCGTAGCTCTTCGTGGGCCTGTTCCAGCTGATGAGACGTCTCGAGGTGCGTGTGTCGGAGAGCCGTGAGCTCGCGTTGAATCGCGAACGCCGTCTCCTCCTCCTCGGCGCGAGACACTTGGCCCCGAACTAATCTGTCGGCTGTCAATGCGAAAGCAACGTTATTTCGAGGATCGATCAGCGAATCGTTTATTGAGCGAAAACTGATAAGAGACGAGACGCTATCGCGTTACCGAGTTCAGCAGATTCAGCCTCGAGTAGTTCGGTTCGCTGTCTCAGTAGCCGGTTTTCCGCCCTGAGCCGTCGTAGCTCGACCATCTCCTCTTGCTCCTTCATCTTCAACACCGTGTAATCCTTTTCCAGTTTTTTCATTCGCTTGGGATTGATTTTCATGCTGTAGGCGATGTTCATCAAGCGATCCGGGTCCGCTTCCGCTCTGCCTGGCAACTCTTTCTGGAAGAACTGACAACAGACAATCCAGATAGCACTGCTTACAACAGCGTTTGTACGAAAATACGGCATCTCGATAAAGCTCGATAAAAGCTCGTTTGCGGAGCTTTATCTCGAGTGTCTCGAGTATCGCGCGATTAAATCCAAATTAATACACTCGAGAGGTATTTTTAGTTCGATGGGAGACGATACTCGTTTTGCTTTTGCTCGTCGATAAGAGAAACAAGGAAAAAACGAACGGCTCAACGAACCCTAATTACCTTGAGCATACCCTCCATGTCGAGACTCAGGAGGTCCTCCTTGCCGAGTTGTAGCATCGCCAGTGCAACTTTGAAAATGATCTCCATGCTCTCGGAGAGGAAGACGTCGAAGATACGACAGGCGAGCGGCAAACTGAGGGCAGTGGTAAAGAGGGTGAGGAACCACGACGAAGCGTACATCGAGGTGTGGAAGCCCTGAGCGGTAAAGTGTGCGTACAGTTCCGGGTGTACTTCGGCTACGAGATGCTCCAGTTGATACATGCATACACCCAACTCGGCCATGCTCGGTTTGAACATGTCTCGAAGGCGATAGTCTTGCATGAGGGCGACCAGCACTGCGAACGCCTCTTCCTCTGGCATTTGCTGCAAGCGCGTGCGTTCAACGATGCGCAATTAGGCGAGTGACGATACGCGAGGAAGTACGCGACGTACCTGCATGAGGAGGAGGCCAACGATGAAACCGGAGCCTTGGCAGTATCCAACTTCTCGGTCGTAGAGGCTGTAGGCTTTCATCACGTTGAATAGGCTCTCTTGTCCCAAACCGTCTTTCTCTTTAAAGAAATCGTGCTCGGGATAGGTGCGCGCAATGTCCCGTCGGATTATGCGCTCGCACGCGGACGTGCATTTGATGTACTCGGCGAATTGCTTCTTCACCGTTGATTCGTGCGCGCCGCACAACAGCTGCCATACTATACCCCTGTTTCATTCGTCGCAAACGAGACTTTTCTTTTATTGGTGGAACTACGAGGAAGACAACGGCGACCTACCTAAAATGGCGCGGGATCCCTTGTCTGACCAGTTCCTTCACGAAATCCTTCCTCTTCTTCCATTGATTGTCCCAGTCGGCGACGATGTTGCCCCACAGCGTCCAAGTGTTCTCCTCGCCATCCTGAGGTGTCGCGTGGCCGCCCCGTCGTGCCGCGACACTGGCGTTATTCTCGTTATTGGCACCGTTGCTACTGCTGCAACCCGACGCCAACGACACTTGCGACGTGTCCGAGCCTTTTCTACTGTGATTGCTCTGCAGCGAGCTCAACGATTTGGCGTCCGACTCTATTAGCCTGTCGACACAATGGATCAGTTCTCGACAGTTTGCGTATGGTTTTGGACGGAGGCTGCGGTGAGTCGAGTCGATTGGCGGAAAGTCGTTTTTCTCTCGTTTTGTCCAAACGAACGCTCGAGCGCGAGCTTTTCCAGCGATTCGATTAGTAGCGCGCAGCGCCCTGCGTTCCTGTTGTATTCGGCACCGAGTAATTACGGGAACGAACGCGTACGAAGCATCGCTGTCGAAAAATTGGCTACGTCCGTAGCGGCGCCGGCCTGTGGGCCTTTGGCCGCGTTACACAGAGGCCTCGTTGTACGCTCGTTCGTGCGCGGTCTTTGAAATAACCGATACGCGCGAGCTCCTATCAGCGGTAAAGCCTCCGTCAACCGAGGAAAAAAGAAAAAAAGTTACGCGCGGATTAATAAAAAAAGAGGCTCGCGCGATTCGCCAAGTCCTTTGAAAACGATTGCCTCTCGATCGCGTCGACGTTCTCGACGTTGTTCTCCCGTTGGAACACCGAAGCGAAGGCGAATTCGCGAGTCAGGCTAATCACGGTTTTACGAGGCTACCTCGCGACACTGGATTTACAGATCCAACGATTTCCGTTTTGCGTTTTATCCCGAGAAAAAAAGAACCTGGATATCGGTGTTTTTACTCGATTCTTTTCGAGACGAGTAGGTACAGCGTTCGAACGGCAGAGAACGAACAACGACGTTCTCTCGACGAGACAAAAGAAACGGCGGGAGTTAATAGCGACAAGGTTGCACAACCGATAAGAGTTACCGTTTGGACAGAAATAGGCATAAATTTGTTGTTTTATCCGTTATCGCGTGCTCGTACGACGAAACCCATCGAGAACAAACGAACAATGCAAAATCTTAAAATATCCAACGTAATAAAATCTCGTCAATCGTAATAAAAAGCTGCGGTATCTAGTCCAAGTCAACTCGAGGTATAAATCAATAGCCATAATTGTCGTTGTCGTCGAGTGGTCGTCGTCGGTATATACGTATGGTACAAGAATCGAAAGCACGCGTAAGCTTGAAGGACAAATAGAGAAAATATAGAGGTGGCGGATAAGAAATGTATGCGATGCGAGAAGGAGAAAAGATGAGAGCAAGAATGAAAAAAATACCAATTGCGTACTTGAGCATCTGCGAGGTAATGTCTTTGCGCCAGTTATAGAAATCCACGCTCCCGGCGTTGAACAGCGACATTGTTTGTTTGTTTTTTTCGTTTGTTATAATTGGGTTATGTCGTGCTGTGGAGGGGAGGTTGCAGAGTAGGTGTGAAAAAAAGACGGAAAACACAAAAAAAGACGAGAGAGAGAGAGAGAGAGAGAGAGACCATCAGAGAAGAAATAGCAATTCACACCTATTGGCCTCCTCCAGTTTAGCGAGGAGCGCCAGCTCGTCGGCCGCTGGTTTACTCGGTGTCGTTGCAACTGTTGATCCGTTGCTTATTGTTTGATCCGTCACTGCAGCTACTGCTATCGACGCTGCTGCTGATTTAACCAAATCTTTAGCCTCGGAATTGTTGTTGTTATTGTTGTTGTTGTTGTTGTTGCTGCTGCTGCTGCTGTTGTTGTTGTTGTTGTTTAAACACACCACGCTCATCACCTATCTGCCATGACCCGACGACGCGGGTTCAACTTTTGCTCGCAACTAACGTACTTGTCGATCTTGATATTCTTCCTCCTCGACACCACGCCAGCGCGGCTCGTCGTTGGAGACCTGCAACATTTTATAATTACCGTTGATAACTTAACGATTTGTTGTTGTTGTTGTTGTTGTTGTCGTTGTTGTTTTCTTTTCGTAATTTCGTCCGCAAACAGACGTCTTTTATGAAAATGCTTTCGAACAAGTGCTCCGCGTAAGGGAGAATCTTTCCATTTCGCAAACGCTCGATACTGAATGGATCAATTGAGAAGCGGCTCGACGTTGCTCAAAGGCAAACGTTTAGTTGGAAGGTCTTGAAATTCAAATTCGACAAGCTCTTTTTGGAGTTACGGCGTTATTCTACGAGTTTATCCAGCTTACGATTGTACTTGAACAACGATTCGTTTCATACTCGCATCGTGCACTCGAGTTAAAAGCGACAAATCACAGAAAGACCTCTGAGCGTAGCGACAAACGAGCGAAATGGCCAGTAACGACAATCGCAAATTACCACGGAATATCAAGCGCGGTGCATTTCTCGATAGCGTTCCGTCCCACTTTCGTCTATCGCTCGTTTCCCGAGGATGTTTTGTCGCACGCGGGACACGACACGAAACACACGTCGAGATTCGACCATTGATTAGTCGAACGGCTGTGACAATCCGATTCCCGTCTTACGCGTTTACCGAATTTACGAAAAACGCGCGTACCGTTCCAATTAGACGAGACCTCGTCGAAACGTGCATCGAGTTGGAACGCTCGACTGGGTTACTCTCGTTACGCTACGCGTTACTTGCCCGGCAAACGCCTCGAAAAATACACGCCAACGTCCACGATTAAAAGACGCAAGCTCGAAGAAGAGGAAAGAGACAAATAAAAAGAGACAACAATAAACGCCTTAGAGAACGAAACATCGATAAAAATGAGTCATCACCGTAGCCTCGGCAAGTCGACGTTAACAACGAAACGCGTTTAAAAGCGCCGTTTGCAAACGTTGGCAAATCTTGATTGTGTGCACACTTTCAACAAACACAACAAAATGTTTTTCCTCGACGTTCAGTCGTTGTTGTTCAGGCGTAGTTTTGGCGAATCGCTTGGGCGCATGCACGCGATTTTCCGTAACAGCTCGTTCGCGCGGACACTTCGCCACTTTACGTTCGTCGAAAATTGTCGATCAAGCTGCGTCGATCCCACTGCTACCGGTTGCCCTTTCGCTTCGACGCTCGGAATTCGTGAGTCATCCGTCAAAGATGCAGTTGGGAAAAGCGTCGAAAAAACGAGCACAAGAACGAACGCCACACTCGCTCCCCTACACCTCTGTATTGCCGTTGTTTCACAACCAGATCCACACAACGCACTCGAAATCGGTAAGGCGGTAACGCCGCAACGCAATCGTACAAGCGAGCCGGCTCACGACTGATAAATCGTTGATTCCTTTCGAGCGCGATGATTCATCTCACCTGCTCGAGAACCTGTTTTTTCCTTTCCGTGTCGGAGCGAACCCAAATTCGTGCGTCGGTGTGACGTCCACAGCCGCGACCTGTAGCGCCGAGCGTGCTTTGTCGTCGTCGTTTTCCACCGACAACGCGGTCCGTCGCACTTGCTAGCGCAGCGAGGCTGGAATCGTTTTCGAAATTGCGAGCGTTGCGAGCGTTCGGTTCCAAGGGATCCAATCGACCGGTGTCGAGCACCCGAAACTAACCGTGAGAGCAACGGCGGCTGCTGCAACGACGACGGTTTGTCGAATCCCTCCCGCCCAGCGAAGAAAACACGCTTACGCGCATATTATACACGCGTGTGTGTACCGTGTACGTGTATATATTCGTCGCACGCTCCAAGACAAAACTGCCGTTAGCCAAATACCGCTACAGTGCCTGCGCGCTCTCGGACGGATCGTTGAACGAGGCGTCGTTAAAGTGCGACAAAACGGAAAAAAACGTCGACGAGCGTAGGCCACGCGCGCGGTCGATAACCGGGACGCTCTACCTTGGCGCGAAAACGAGCCGAGCGCTGCGCGTACACGGATGTTTCGCGATCGCGATAACGACGGGAAGAACACCGCGACTCTCGTACGCCCGTACTACGTGGCTTTCTCTCCCACGCATCCTTGCGCAAAACTACGCGGCGTATTCGCTCGCTGTTGCAACGACGAGTGCGAAATTGCCCCCCTCCCTCTCGCTAGAGCCCGTGCGCGTTCGCTTTGCCGGCGATCGTTGCTGAAAAAGCGCACGCGTACGTCCGTACGTACGCCTGAACTCGGAATTCGATCGATGCTCTCCCTTTATCTCCGCTAGCTCGTCTAATTGGACGAGTCGCGAGAGAGCGCGAAGGATACTCAACGCAACGCGGCTAACGTACGGATTCAACTCCGAGCTGCACGATGGTCGTGGATGGCTTGCGAGCTAATATTACGTTAGTGGCGTGTCGTGCTTTGGAATAATAATTCCTCGGGGTTTTTGGTGGTACGTTACCGACGGCAAAGCGACGCTCGGCACGACGATCACGAATGATCGAACGCAAACGTTATACTCCGGCGCCGTACGGGTCGATGCGATTCGTGGCAGCGTTGCAAAACCACGCCGCGCACCTCGTTCAACGAATAAAAAAGAAGTCGCCAACGCCAACGAACGATCGCGATTGCACTCATCCTCGGAAAAGTCAAGGACGCGCGCGCGTACACCACGATGGGACGCGACACGGAAAGCGCGCGTACAGGTGTCCGCGCGTTCGGACCTCGTAGCGCCGGACGCGCGTTTATTTTTTCAAGCGTAAACGTCAAACGCCAGAGCTGTACCTAACTACACTTTGGCACGCACACGTTTGCACACGCCCACGCGCAACACTGGCATTTTTGGCGCTTCAAATTCTACTTTTCTCTTGACTCTTTTATCGGGTGAGCAAAGGAGAGAGAGAGAGAGAGGGAGAGAGAGAAACTTGCTTGGGCCTAATTATGTTAATCACCTACGATTTCCCACGCGATTTCATTATTATTTCTTTTGCCCGCTCTGCGCTGGATAACTATACGCCTATACACTTTCCAGTCATAACAATGCTAACGTCTACTCGGGATTATCAGGCCGGATGTCGGATAAAACAGCGTTCGGATCGCTCTCCCGGTAGTTGTGTTGACGTATTTTCTGTTTGTACGACTGGAAAAGGGACAAAAAATAGAATCGAGATACGCAAGAGGGAACGTTGTGTATTTCTGAAATAAATTGACATTTTTGCTTTTGACACCAAGTTGCGTTGCAAAACGACGTTAATTAACTTGTTGCGCGAGCTCGACGAGGAAGAACCACTTTTGTTTAAATATTTGTACGTAGGATTTTCAAGTTTACCGAGATGATGTCAAGAAGTATGCCGTAGTGCTCGTTTTGCTGTTAAATGGAAAAGTAGATCACACGCATTACGTATGCAAATTGTGCAATTGTGCTACCTTTTTCTTTTTTACGGTTGTCACTAAGAGTTCCAAAGATTATACTTTCCAGTATACTTTCAGCAATCGACGGACTTGGAGGTAGAGAGAGAGAGAGAGAGAGAGAGAGAGAGAGAGAGAGAGAGAGAGAGAGAGAGAGAGAGAGAGAGAGAGTCTCCTCTCTTTAAATCTATCGTTACAACTCGTTTTTGTAGTCGCCAAGGTGTACTTTCGTTTTGGATTCCCACGCTAAAACCAAGCCCAAAGCAGTTTGTACAGTTAACTAGTATCGCGTTACTCTTGCAAGTACCACAGAGTATAAATTTTATTGTTTAAGCATGCCTGCTACGTAATTTAGTTACTCCTTGCACAAAATATCTTCCACAGACTTACGGTAGTCGAAGAATTTTTATAATTCCCCAAATACGTTAATTTACTTTTGGATACGCTGTCCAAATTGATAAATAATATCCAGGAACGACTGGCTTATAGATGTTTGCTTTTGTCTCTCTTGTCTTTTATCGTAGATAACACCCACTTGCCAATCGACACAGTCCCGCAAAAAAAACAGATTCAATTTGCCTTGAAAATTTTCCTCAAACTGTGTACGCAAAGGGTAACTACAAACGTACTGTTCGACAATCGACGGTCGAATCTTATTTAATTCTAGAAACGTCGCGTTATTGATTTGGAGAAGAAAAAACAAGAAAAACTCCCCACAAGGCAAACTATAAATATGTCTACTCTTGATCCCATATTGTACATCCAAACTCCAAAACTTGAACTCCAGATCTGAGCACACGTTATGCTTACCTCGACAACACGATTGTATAAAACACTAAACGAGAAATTTGCAACAATTAAGCACGCACACACACGCATAGGCACACGCCAAGTGACGTACAGCACATCCACACTCGCAAAGAGCAACGTACTTTCTAACGCCAAAGGATTGCACACATGTGGCACAGGCAAACTTGGCTGAGCAGACGCCCAACACTAGCAGCAGCAGCAGCGGCGGCAGCAACGACAGTAGCAGCAGTAGCAACAGCAACGGGTCACTCACCTCTTGCTTGTCCCAGCGACAATAGCGTTATATGTACTTGTATGTTTCGCCACTCCCGAAAAGCACTGCGATGCACACGCGTCAGGACGAGCTGATGATGCTCGGCATCGCATACACGCACGCAACGAACGTTTCCCCCTGTCACCGATAGCGAGCGACTGGCTATATGCGCTCTCTTTATTACGCGACCGAGACTCTTTCCAGCTGCTGCTTTTGCTGAAGAGCAACGGCGCGTGTTTACACAACTTCGTCCATGACTGTCTTTCAACGACCATTGACGTCTGCCGACGTTCAAACGAACGAGCCTATGGATATTCAATTATTACGCCTATACGTGTTGTACTAGATACGACGTTGCGGGAATCAACGCCTTCTTTTACCATCTATAGGCACTTGGATATCAAGGTGATCGTGGTGGTGGTGGTGGTGGTGGTAGTCATTTATTAATTTATGATTTTCTGGGTTTCCTTTCGTTGCTAGTAATTAGATCAACGCTGATGTATTTTTAACAATATTTTTATTTCTTTGCAGTACATCTATCAACAATTTTTAATAATAATTCTGAAGCGTCTTTTGATTTAAAGTAACAGTATGAAATGGTGGAACATTGATTATCGTACATTGTCGATGTGTTACAGTCAAATTAAAAGCTATTAGAGTTACAGAATCGTATAATAAATATAAATTATAAAAATCTAAGTAATATAATTTAAGTTTTGAGAAATAAAACTTGTATATCTGGTGTATTAGAACAAAATTTTAGTATATCATGGAAGCACTGGTTTTTGACTTATAATCTCTTCGCGTATTTTATAAACTAGAATTATAGAAACCACTTATAGTGATAAGCAGTACTTAAACTACTGAATTTTAATAAACATTATTTAACAGCCAATTGGAGAAATTTCTCATAACACAATGTGCAATTAGATTGCTTTTTCTGTTTACAATTGTTTATTTATAACAATAAATTACGAAATTCGCTTGAAAATTCGGAAAATATAAAACAACTTCGCCGCAGCCACATAAAAATATATCATAGTTTAAACAGGAATTATTGTAAAGTGAAAATATAAATTCTAATTTGTTATCTTACTTGGCTTTCTTAGTATTTTTTTATCGACATCGAGCCATCATAATTTCAAAAAGTAGACTAAAATTGACCCATTTGTTCGGAAATCAAAGTAATCATTGTTTTCCTATATTTCGCTATAAATAAATACAACGTTTAAATAAAGTATGCGATCGCTTGTTTATGATTCTCTACAAAGAAAACTACCTATGATAATAGGTTTAAAAAAAATTGCGCCCCAAAGAAACACGATTAATACATACTGAACCTGACTCCAAATGCACACGAATATCCTTTCAAGTATAGTTGTGAGAAATTACGATAAATTCTGTCTGTCCGTCACTCGTGAGTTCTTGAAGTCTTGCAAGATACCGGCACAGTTTTCACTTTTTGAACTATTATTACGGAGTTGTTCCTAAAATATAAAAATACAATAAATCCAGATGTTCTGAGAACGTAGCGCATTTATCTCATGGCAAATATTTCATGGTGTGCCGACTAAACAAACTCACGCTAGTATTAATTATTTTGATATGAACTAGTAGAGATGATAATTCAAGTTCCTCGCTAAAGCCGTTTTTCAATAGAACACTTCTGTAACCAGTTCTCAAGCACGACATCTAAAAGTAAAAATATTTCGTCATAGAGTGGTAGTCGATTCAAAGCAATCCGTAACGTTCCGACAGAGTTTCAACTTACAGGATAAGTTGCTTGACCTATGAAGTTGTTATCTCCAAACATATCTTCGTCTTGAACGACAAATCGAAGTAAAGCTAGATGTGAATTCGCAACTGTAAACTCGCATGATTCGTTCCACATTGGGTTGAAACCATTATCAGCTGAAAAATATACATTGATAAAGAACGCGTGTCACGCATCAAAATCACGTCAAGTTGTTTCGTCTCATACTTATTGTTTTGGTAGTGAGTTTAGTGCCGCTATCATAGTCAGCGCCAACGAGTTCGATTTGCACGAACGGACTAACTGTGCCTCTACCCTGCTTGCTCAGGTGTCTAGCTCCAATAATATGCAGTGTAACTTTTAGAGCATCTATTCCGACAAGTGAGCTCTTGTCGTATGGATTGTAATCTTCGTGAAACATAAAGTCTGGCTTCAGCAGGTACCCACAGTTTCCATTTTCTCGGAATTTCGCAGTATTCAATTGCATTGGTTTATCGCCGGTCTGGTAGTTGAGTGCCACCATCTGGCAACCAGAATTCCACATGGGTACGGGATTGTAGTTGGATGAATCGATTCTTTGACCTCTGGGATAGACTCTGCTGAACTGAACTTGATGATAGCGCAGGAAGAATCGGTTTTCCTGTAGACACATGAGCTTCTCGGCTTTCGTTTCTGGAAAGCTGCTCATCTCGTTATGAACAAAACCTTTTGCTCGTAATCTATCGATATTGAAGGCAACTGATCTAAAGTAGACTATCAAGTTCGACATTTCTTTTGCTATTCTCCAAGCTCGTTCCATTTCTTTGTGTTGACTTTCCTGTAAAACCATTATAATCGTCGTACTCGTGTGAAAACAATCGAACAGTTGAATAATTGACAATGAACATTCGTTTACCCTAACACTAGCGTTCTGTCCAGTTTCTTGAATCATCTGGACCCACTCCATAGCAATTTCTTGAGATAATGCTGCTACCTCGAAAACCGAGCACATACTTGGATTTTGTATCCGTAAAATCCACTCCGGTCCCGGTCTGTCCGACATTGTCAGCTCAACGACGGCACCCACTATATCTAAAGATCCTTTCTGTAGATTTCCCAGTAGCATCGAATCCGGCGCCTGCAAATGAAAACAATCGACGAAACACGCTCTTTAATGCCTCGAACTAACGTGGACATTCAATTGATTCAATCGGTTATTCGTTGATTTATCGAAATATATAATCGCAGAGCGCGACTGCCGATCGAGATATTTTTATTCGATATACTCACATCGCTCTGATTATCTTGCCCGATTTCTTCGACGTAATTCGCTGGAAACCAATGCTGCTTTTTGCCGCCGTAATCGCCGCGCCACCACCCACCAGTCTGTTTATTTACATTGGTAATTATCGCGTGTTTGACTAACGTCAATTCGTCGTCCCTTCTTGCCTTGTAATCGTACAGCGCCTTCATCGTAAGCTTCGAGATGAACGTCGTTGGATCCATATAGCCGGGAATCCCGTAAACTGATCCGTCATCGGCATCCTACGATTATTGCACGTTGTTATGATTTCGTAAATAAACTTGCTATTAGATTCGACATAATACAGGTTATATCTGTACCAATCCTCGTTGTCTCAATATTTCCTGGTTAACGGGTACACTTAATTTGATCTTCTTGTACAGAGGATGTCGTTCGTAATAATTGACTAATTCTACCAAACTTTCGAATTGAACGGTGCCGATCGTGTACAGGCGTCCTTCCAGTTTGATTCGACAATGCTTTATTTTGTTCTCTGCCCTGAAAGTTCACGATGACAATCTTATTGTAAAATGCACGCTCGCGTGTCATGTATAAATTGACTTTCTTTCGACGTACCTGAACGAAATTGCATAAGAATTGCTCTCCTTGTCGCTCGATCTGACTAAAAATGCTCCATCAGTCGGAACGCGTTTTAGCATTTCTTCGGCGAGAGTTCTTGAGCAGTCGGCGTGCCACCATTCTTTTTCTTCGTGATTACTTGGCTGTGGCACAGGTTCTTGCAGTGTTATCCAAAATTCCTTTTAATTTATCCAAATGTCAATGTGTTGCACGCAAAAATCAATAAATAAGCAGTCATGAAAATGATAAATTACACCAAAGTGGCAATCAACTGAAAACACTCGCGGAGATATGTACAAAAACCTAAATACAAATACGATAACAAAAAAGTTAACAACAAATTAGGCTGCATTCATTCCATATAATAAGTGAAAAGATACAGATTCAAGCGTACAAATCAATTAATATTGTAAAGTATAAAATTATACGTATGAGTGGGTATGCGTGTGTGTACAGAAGGGGCTGTGAACGACTAATTTCACAGTTAAAAATTTGGTCTTGAAAATGCAACTAAATTAAAAAGTTAAAACTATACTAACAGGGCACCAATACTTATTTACCTTATTACGCTCGTCGGCTGTCGTAATTCATCTGAATGTTATTTTGGAACAAATCAACGTTGTTACTTTGAGTGTTATTGTGTATAATAGTTTAATACTTGAAAAAAAAAAAAAGAAAAAAAATTTTTTTTTAAGCGTACGTGCATGTTGACTTCAAAAGTGTACACGTTGAAAGCTTTTGTTTAATTTGGTCTTACACTGAATGTACGTACAAAGAGCCAACATCAAGCTACTTTTGAATTTGCCCGAATTGTCAATTAAATGCTCCACACAACGGAATATCCATTAAATCTCACCTGGCTTCTCAAAGGATGATTGCGATAGTACGTAATCAAACTGTAGAGGCTGTCGAAGCAGTGCGATTCGATTAGATAAAACTGCGTCTGTCCCATTTCTTGCTTGAGCTTGATTCGACAGTGGTTGGCTTTTCCTTTTCTCCAAAACGACAAGCAGTAATCGCCGACGAATGTCACGCATTGTCTCACTAAAAACGTTCCGTCGCCCAGGTGTGAATATATCCGTAGTAGTTCTTCAGCTTGTTCTCGTCCTCTAGCTAGTTTACCGTGGAACCACATTTCTCCAAAATGTAGCTCATCATTTGGAACTCCCTAAAAATCAATCGGGTTAGGTGAACGCTTAACGCAAGATCGAATTAGTAACCGACAGCTATACGAGCACTAAGTTGACACAATAACAATGTTTGATTAAATAGCCAATTAAATAGCGCGTATAACTTACATCCTGAGGAGTCCGCGCGACAACCTCTTCATCTTCATCGGGTTCTGCTTCTTGAGTTCGCGAAAATGTATCCGTGTAATACAACTTTTGTTGCGTTAACACGAAAAAATGTGGATTCCACTCTCGGTCAATTGGATCCTCCAGGTACAAAATGCCGTTCTTGATGGTGTTCCTCAAATCCATCTCCTGCCGACAATCGTCGTTACGAACGATGAAAGCAGTCTCGTCGACGCCGTCGGGTAACTTTTTGTGCTTTAGCAGAATTCTTCTGCGAAGTGTATACGGCGACGGAAGACACGTCTCGTTCTTATCGACCGCCTGTACCAAAAGCATATCCCCAAAAACGTCTTGCATAGCCATCGCCATTTTTCGTTGCTGCGGTAGGGTGCAATTATCCTCTATCGACAGAATTACTGGATACCTGCAATGGCCAACGATTAGCAAAGAACCTCGTTATTGTCGCGTTTAATCGAGCAAGAAATCATTTTACTCCGAGGTGGTGAACGCGTGATCCTTAATGGTTTTGATGACGTCGAGGAACTTGATTTTAGTCGTTAGCGTGTGGCCGTGAAATATGAATGGCATGCCATCGGGTCCATCCCAGCAGTCTAATTCGATGCATCTGCAACCAGCGCGCAAAGCTCTCACGTACGCCTGGCAACTGCTCTCGCTGCTTATCTGATCGCCCATTAAATACCTGTAATTAAAGCAACGCTGCTCAAAGTGCTCGTTGATTGAGTTGTGTTAAAATATTGTCTTTGAATTACGTGTTGTGAGATGAAGAAATCCAATAGTGAGATAGCGGCCTGGTCATGTCGTGAGAAACTTGATCGTATGCACTGTCCCAAATCTCGTTTGTTTTCGAAAAAAGATATTCGACAAATTCTGCAAAATGAAAGTATGGCTCTTGAATATCTCTTTGTGGATCCTGCAGGTAATCGCGAATAAACGTGGATACTTCCACTTCGCTGTTTCCAAGAGAATCTTGCTGTTCGGCTAGTAGAAAATTTTGAAATTCTTGTAGACTTACAATCATTGACGAATTTGAGTAGCCTATTAATTTCGTCCAGTCAGTCAAATTCTGTCAAATTAAAGAAGACATTAGGAATTTTCAAATCTCTCGAGTCATGCATATTCTGGTTTCAGACTTACATTGTTGTCAAACATCAGTTTATGATACAACTTTATGAAATCATCAAAACCAATTTCCATCCTATTGCGAGTATCCACTTCTTGGAAGACTTCTCTAAGTTTATTGGTTGCTATTTTTAGATTTACCCTGGGAAGAAATGCTTTGATATCCTTTAATGTGACCCTAAAATTTAAAATTAATTAACTACAGACTTTACGTTACTGCTTGTAGTTCGTGACAAGTTGGATGGTGGGTTAATTGGTGGTAGTTAAACCGATAGATTTTTCTAAAGAACAGTTGCTACAAAATGCTTACATCTCTCTAGAATTTTCCATTGTGTAAAACTCTTTCCGTAGCCATTGTTCTACCTGCAAAGGGTATGGAGAAGTCAAAGTGTCTTGTATGAAATGTCTTAATCCCTTTACCCACAGTTCACACTCTTTTTCACTCAGGGCTGAAAAAATTGATCCTGGTTAAATATTTCTATAAAGCATTAATTTAACAAAAACGTCGAATGATTCCAACCTGATATTGAAAGAGTTTTTAATCTGAATTCTTGTCCATAATACACAACAAAGCACCTCATATTGTCATTTTTTTTAGCATCTTCAGGCCATTTTTCAAAGTCTTTTGAATTTTTACCTAGTCTAATTTCTTTAATTTCTCTGATATCCACTACAAAGTAATTAATGCACAGGTAAAGTAAAAGTTAGATGGATCGTTGAATACAATATAAGCAATAAATTGCATAGTGTAAAAAGTTATATTATATATTGTGCATACCTGAGCCATCAAATGGTCTTGACGTAGGAGTACGTGCCCACACAATTTGTCTGGTTTCTCTACGTATCATTAAAGTTTTTTTTTCTGGTCTTTTTCTCAGGAAAAATCTCGTGACCACAGTGCCCCTTTCGAGCTGACTGATGATCTGCTCCATTTCAGGTATAATTCCATTCATTTTTATAGATTTACAGTGTATCAATAATGAAAAGCTGAAAAAAACTCAGTCATTTAAATTAAATTCAGTTGCAATTAAAATGGAAAATTATCTTGAGAAAAATATTTTTTTTTAACGGCATAAAGTTGTACTAATAATGTATGCATAGGTGGGCAATAATAAAAATTTAGATTTTCTTTCAAATTTAAATATAATAATAAAAACCGAATATATCCTTTATAAAAAATAATAACCAGAATAATAGCACAAACTGCAATTACTGCTCATGAGATTAATTTTATCAACGAAATGTTGATTGTCCATAATCACGATTTGTTAAAACTGTGCGGGTAGAGTAGTGAGCGTAATAATTTGTAAAATACTATAAATAAAAAGGTGTATTATCGAACAAAGATCAACTATATAAATATGTTCGAGTATGTTAATCGTTATAATAAGGAACCTACGCTAGATTTAATTTGTACGCTGTTGAAACAAAATGAGAACGAACGTAAACGTGCAAAAATGAATGAACAACCTACTCAGTCTCTCAAAACAGATGGAACACATACAAATACTACCATTATTCATGAGCAGCTTCCGTTCATCTGGCCTCTCACATCTCTCTTTCTCTCTAACCTAATCTCGTGGAGATATTCACTCCCTCTCACACCAAGTATCGCCGATGTAGCAGCGAAAAAACACTCGTCCTTTTGCATTCTTCGTCAGCTTTTGAGCGAGTGAACCAACGTAAAAAAAAGAACAAAACTTAATGCGCTACACGTCGTACTGCATCCTGCTCTGCAACTGTACTACCAGTAGCGCGCACACCTACTGTTCCGGAAAAACACGTCACTTTTTGGCAGTGTACTAGCCAGACAAGCAGTCGCTTATTTTTCTTTCTTGTGTATTTTTAGAGAGAAAGAGAGAAAGAGTGAGTGAGAGAGCGTGGTGTGGGGGAGGGGCGAGAGGAACAGGAAAAGGAAGAGGAAGAGGAAGAGAAAGAAAGAGAGAGAGAGAGAGAGTAGTTTCGAAAAAAGCTGCACTTTTTGTTCAGGAAAATTGTCAATGGCGCCAAATGTTTGAATCAGCTTATTGTTATAAAATACAAATTTGTTATCACCTGACTATTTTTCTCAATTGCCAATAATTATGATAATATTATTCGAGTAATTCCTCTTGTTATAGAGATTTCATATTGCTAATGACTGGTCAAAGTTTTTGCACGTCAGTTTTGAAAAATTTCAAATATTTATCATAGCGCTGCTGTTCGGGCGAAAAGTTTTGTTTCGAATCAGTTTCCAATCTTTTTCATTCAGGTGAGCCGTGGAGTGTGGATATGTTGTCATGCTATACTTTCTTTATTGAATAGAGTCGTTATCAGTTGATAAGATAAAACGAAATAGCCAACTTTTTAATGTCAAAGTGAAGAGAGAAATGTTCTTCATGAATATTTAACGTTATAACTTGTTGTCAGGAAGAAAAGGAGAGTATATTTTTTAAGCGTTCAATTTCCTTAGATTAGTTCTGTTGCGATTTCAAAGTATTACATTAAATTCTGTATATATTTCAACTGTCGCAAAGAATTGATTCGTGCACTCATGTGTATGTTTTGTGTTGCATTTTGTACACCTAGTTTCACCGAATTCAGCAAATGCTTTGTCAGCTGCTTTCATTGAAAAATTATTGCTGTTAGTATTGAGGGAATCCCTCGATTTTAGGGCCTAATGGCAACTAAAATAGAAGTATTGTGGAAACAAGCATTGAGAACATTTTCTGGACGTAACAATCCCAATTATAGTTTGTGCTTGAAGAATTTTGATAAACTGAAGAATCTTATTAATGACATTACAGCCGAAGATGTCCACGTTGACAGAAATGTACTCGAATTCATTCGTTTTCAGCCAGCACCAATGTGTGTTATAAATGTATTTGAGAACGAAGATATAACTATTGCCATATTTATGTTAAAAACTGGGGTAACGTTACCAATTCATGATCACCCTGAAATGCACGGATTGCTAAAGGTAAATGTATTTATATAAAGTCAGTTGCTCTTGTTATACTTAAAATAAATGAAAAATTAATATTTAAACGACATATTATTATTATTATTTCATATTACGATAAACCCTTAGGTTATAAGTGGGATTGTTAAAATTGATAGTTACACAATTGAATCACCTAGCGAGAAGATGGAATTGAATGAAAAAATATCAGCTATTAGACATCCTTCGATGATCATGGGGTCGACTGATTCAGCGTGTATATTGACACCAGTTATTAGGAATATTCATGAAATCACATGCATAGAAGGACCTGCGGCATTTTTAGACATCTTAAGTCCTCCGTACGATACGTATGAATATGGAGATGGCAAGAGACCATGTAGGTACTTTAAATGTATAAGCAATGAATTGTCAGAGCAAGTTCAACTAACGATTGCAGATGTCCCACCTAGTTTTTATTCCAGAAGCATAAAGTACTTGGGTAAACCTTTGAGATGATCTTATAACGATACCCTTCAATGTTTGATGATTTAAGGGGTAATTATTCAAAATTGGGAGTTAATTTTAGTTTGAAAGCGTTTTTAGGATTATTCTTAAAACGTATGCAACATTAGACTGTAAAAAGTTGATTTTTTGTTTGTAAATCGTGGTAAAAGAAGTGTATTGTGCATATATTGTTAAATATAGATTTAAGTTTATAACGGCGCAAACAGTTCCGTCGGATACGAAAGAAAACTAAGTTTGCGCATTGAGAAATTAAATTTGAACAAAAAATTGCTTCAATGTTAAAATAATCTCTAGTTCAAATGACGCATGTGCTATACAAGAGAATCGTATAATATATATTATTTTCATCGTAGACGTTTCGAATCCAATAAAAGTAAGAGATGTACTTACATTATACACATTTAGTATACTGTTATTATCCAAGTAAAAATGTCTGGAATTACTATTTGCTAATACGTATTATGTACTTAAAGTAGAATATACTACCGTTTCTTCAAGTTCTAATACCCGCAGTACACAAGTTATAGGTCATTTGAAGGTATTCCAAATTTCAAATTTCTCACTTTCGAATGTTAAGCTTGTGCTAAAGCTGTTTTTACCCAAAATATTTATTCGTCTAAAGAAGAAAAGACCTATACCCAACATCAGTCCGATTCGCTAGAAAATGTTCTATTACGTACGTCGTTATTTGTACGTGATTTGCTTTTTGAACACATTCTTGTGTAAATAGCCATTTGACATTTTGGTTTAGTTTAAGTCTAAACGTTAAAACATGTACGTTTAGAATGTCTCTAGGATCAGGAAATCAATTACGTTAAACTGAAATGTTTACACACATTTTTTAGTGAATCAGACTAATGTCGAATAAAGATTTCGATAGCAATACGTCTTTTAAAAGTCTAATAGTCTCGAAATAATAACGGGCATAAACCGAAATCAACTTTCCAAAGTGAGAAGGATGAAATTGGCTTTAAAATTGACTAGTCTCGTATAATTATTAAGGTTATTTACTTTAACATTAAACTATCATGGACCATCAAAATAAAAGAACGTACTATTTACAAATTGATATTTGAGAAATACATAGATATTGTCAAAGAAAGCGAATGAATGGAAAAGTAACGTTTAATAATCTCATAGAATTGAACATTTGAATTGGACAAGTGTTATCTCAATATCAACATGTGATATTTAAAATTGAATAGCGGCGTAAAATGACATGTTTTGTACATTTACATATAAAATTGAATAAACACGCAGGTTATTAAAATATTTATTTGTTATTATTTTCCACGGGACTGGCGTACTACTGATAATAAAAACCCAGTGAAGTTCCAAAAGGGTTATTCGATCATTTTCACCTGTCGAATACATCTAAAAATATGTGTCAATTTTTTTACTTTGTAGCTTGAAAAAGGCTTTCTATTTCAAATATACGTCTTAAAGCCGACAACTTGAGAATAGTATTTTCTATCCGTAACATAACGCGTTTTCGTACATTTTTGTACACGTCGGGAAGGATTATTTAACTTGTATAAAAATCACGATATCTCCCTAGAAGACTCGTTTGAAACAACTTTTATAACGGATGGATTTTTTCCCCAAGTATTTGACTGTTTTTAAGCGAAGCGATATGGAAATTGAAATTGAACCATCGAAGCGATTCACGAGGTATCGTTAGAACGTATAACAATTGGTTTACGTGAAAGATATCAGCTATTGACGTGCCTTGGATAAGACAGGATGGCGTTGTGCTTTTTTTATTCGCAACGTTATTCCGATGGAAACTGCAGAACGTATAGGAAGATATAGCTGGAAAATCAAGTAATCGTCTTCATTTTCAATAATCCGTAATCACCCTCTAGAATCGTGGGGGCGCGATCAATTTTTCTGAAAATGTAGAAATAAGGACGAATCGCGATCACTTTTGAAATTTGATCGGATAAAGGTATAATAAGGACAAATCAACACCTTCGTGTAAGGTGACCTCCAAATGCAACGGATTAAATTGTGCACAGGAGTCACCGCGATGTTCGTAGGTTCGTAGGATTTTTTTTTCAGCTGAATATTCAAGATTAGTCAAACGCGTTCGGCCTGATATTGAACGAGGTAATCGTATTAAACGAAGAACGACGACGATTTGTGTAATTGTTAAAGGTACAACAAGTTTTCAATAATTTTGCTACGACGGTAATAAATGTGAATATTTGACTCGACGTCGTGTGGACTCTTGAAAAAAAATTGACGGAACCCTTGTAGGCGCGAGCGCAAGGATATACGTAGGTATATTTGAAAGCTTGCAGCGATCATTTTCCCGTAATCTACGTACAACGACAGTTATTCGTTTGTATATTTTACCGTTACAAATGCGATATCAATACGTAGAGTCTGGCTTCGGTTCATCGGGATGTAAATTCTATAGAAATCTACACGTCTGTGTCTAAGGCTGTATCGTGTGAACGTTAGTGCCAAGTTCGGTCAAGATATAATACCAAAAATTAAAAAGACATTTATCCTTTGGTTGAATCGAACAGTTTATGGAATAATTTAACGGCTGGCTGTATCTAAACGATTATTCTTCCATACCAATACTGGACAATAAAGAGTTATAAACAAACGTAAGGTTTCTTTTTGCATCAAGAATTATCAATGAAAAGACACTTGAAGCTTGTAATAGTACTTTAATTATTGTACATAAAACTATGTCGAATGCGGTTCTGTTTTTGCTTCTCTTGTTATTGAATGATATAAACAACATGGAATCATTTTCGAATATTTACATTACTTGAATACATTTGGAGACTTTTTACAAATTCAAAAATACTTAACCGATTTGTATAATATCATCCGCAACAAACTCAAGATAATCTCGTCTAAATGTATACTTCTATTTATAAAAAATTACTAAGATTGTAGTATGAAGTTAATTGAACCATTTATCGTGTAGTCTTCAATTAACAATTGTCAAACTGAAAAGTTCACTTGACTACCATAATTTCATTCCTACAAAACTCTCTCGTGCGTTTGTACGAGGAAGAGCTCGCGTGAAAAATAAATCGGTAATTGTTTTCAAATTAAAACTAGAACTTGAAAATCTCTTTGTGCTGATGGAAAAAAGTGAATGTAATTGAATCGCGAATAGTTGCATTGAAATACCTCGCAATATGTAACTTTAAATATTTCGTATTTTCATGATAATTAATAAGTGTGTCATTTGAGAGAACACTTTACAATATCGTAGTTCAAGTCTATCTTGAGAAACCGTATGTATAATCCGTTATAACAACATGACTTTTTAAGACATGGGTCTTGTACAAGTATTCATATTGTCTAAAAAATTTTGTTTATCAACTGAATTATCGGATTTTAATAAAGTAAAAGTTTAAAATATATATTACTTTATGCTAATTAATTTGTACAGGTCCTTATTTAAAACAATCGTAAACGGTTTTAATTTTCGTTTCATTCAATTAGCCTGGTTATCATCCGAACTCCTTTGTCTCCTGTACAACGCAATGTTGGTGTCAGTATAGTCCATAATACGCCTTTGACGTTGTCTGATGTACTGCTGCTGTTTGTGATATATCTTAAAGGCTCCTTTAATCGTTATGAATGCTACACCACCCTGAAAGCAAACGAGAAAATCATTGCCAAATCCCGTTACCAAACATGTTAATCGTCATGGTCGCATTAATATTGAATTGATTTTTTTTTTAATTTACCAGTAAAGTTCGCTGAAAATTTGAATGTATGCTATAAAAAAATATTCTTCCGCAAATAGTTGCGATCGTAGGTAGCAACAGAGCTCCACATAAAACTCTCGTGGCTGATACTGGATCACTCATTGGAGGGACCTCTTGAGACCTTGCTCCTTCATCTTCAGAGCAACTAAAGACGAAAAAGTAAAACAGCGATGAATAAAAAGATTTAATACAAATCTTTGAGATTGCGTAAATTTTTTAAAATCCTCTTAATACATACTGGCACTTGAGAAACCTCTTCAAAATCGGAACTTTACACGCATGCTTCCTGAACAAGTTGAGGGCTTGGTCCTCCCAGTCCAGCATTTTACCAAGTACAAGGATGATCGGGATCGTCGGCAGTCCAACAAGTAATACCAGAGGATCGGCTTGTTCCATCATCGATAGGCCGTCCTTGTGTCCAATTACCTGCATCACCGTTACGGCTCCGTAGGTGACAGCCGTCCAGTATACACAGCCAACGACAATGCCTGCTGCTATCAGTGGGCACGCCCGGAAGATTAGTCCATCTATCGTGTCGAGTATTACAACTAGAGGACCTATTAATTACAACCCAATTACTCTACAATTCTTGCTTGATAAAACATTGAAAAAATTTCACTTACCCATATTTGGATACACGATAATATATTCAGTGTTACATTGTGGGCATGCTACATGAGCACCAGCTCTGCCCTTCTGTTTTTCATCCACCCAACGTTGAATACAACGTTGATGAACCCATTTGGCTGTTCCACGGCAGTGACAAGGTTTAACCCATGTTGCAGTAGCATCATCCTCATCTGTTGCAAAGCACACCCAACAGTACCTTTTGCTGAAATGTATTAAGAATAATTGAGAAAAATTCATATCCATTTAATAATTTCCAAGTGTAAATGTAGTAAACCTACTCTTCATCAGAACTCAATTGAGGAATGCTTGCTGTCGTTTGATTAGGTGATAATGCACCATCTGTCACATCCGATGAAAATTCTGGGTCAGTGACATCGGATATGGAATTTCTTGTGAGATCATCTAGAATTAATGGGATTTACGAATAAAATATTTGGTTCTAATAACAAATAAAATATAGATTATTGTAATTACCAAGTGTAGAGTCAAGTGGCGTATCATCTTGTCTAAAGTTTGAGCTTAGCCTCCTAAAAGTCTCTTCTAAACTTGATAATCGACTAACATTAGGATGAGATGTGCCAGGTTCTATTCTGACAAGTCTTCCTTGCTGGTCTAAACCATAAGAAGAATGTGGCATGCTGTTATTTGACATTTTTGGTTGATATAACGACTATATCATTATCCACTGCAACAACGAAAACAATTAAATTTAATCATTAATTGAAATATTTTATCTTATCACAACTGTATATATATATATATATATATATGTGTGTGTATATATATAAAAGGAATAGCTTTATTACTCTTGGAATTTCATTATTACACACCAATTTAAAATTAAGAAACATCATTAACATTGACTTAAAAACTTGTATCATTACACAGATTGATTTAGTTTTTTAACGACATTGCATAACTTGAAAATATATAGCACTACTCATCATGAAAAAGAGGTGTTTCCTTTAATAAAGAAATGTACTTGGAAATATGTAAACAGATTTGACAAAATTTGAATTACAATGAGATTGATGATAGAATAGTATTATGTGATATATGTTATATGTGTGGGTAATATAGCTAGAGATGATCATTTTAGACAATTTATGTCACCTGGCTTACACTAATTATTCAACTAAATTATAGCAATAAGACTGTGTAAAAAGTGTATTATCATGCTAAATATATTAGATGACACACTGCTCTTATTAATAAAAAATACTGTTTGCCATCTTGATAATTATCTCAAGATTGTAGTTAGAAGCTGCTGAAACTCAACTAATACCGACAGGTTATCGGTAAAGGAAGTCAACTTAATTTAACCGAAAATTTGCATGCGAAATCAAAAGCAAATACATGCCTCAGATGTTAGCAAAAGGTCAACGCTTGATTTTGGTAAATTCGAGAAACGGAGTATTATTGCAGGAATTATGTGATAATTCACGATAAATACAAGGATACAGTACAGAAAATTGAGGTCAACAAAGGACTCTCGAGTGAGGAAAAAAATACACTAAAAGACGGTTACAATAGTAATAGTCGCGGAGTATCTACAGGCAATTAACTAAGGGTTGAATACCTGCCTATTTTTACAGAAAGACTAATGGGTCATCCGTTGGACCAATGATAAGGTTAGAAAATACTCTAGTGGATCGATCTTTTTGCGACGATGTTTTGATATTTACAGTAACGTCGTCCACTTCGCCATCGTTCACCATTACAACAGGGCACATATACTAATTCACGAGCATGTACGCACTCACCGCGTCATCAGTGTTTGAATGTGACTACATATATACGATTGTATTAGTATATATATGTGTGTGCATTGCAGTATAGCATTATGTTATGTATGTTATATGTGTGGGTAATATAGCGGATGGTTCCGTTCGATTATAACTCGATAATTCACTCGTTCGTACGTTACAGTTGACATTCCAAGTTAAACATTCCAGTTCGTCTAGTAGCTGCATATCATTTATACGATACAATCTGATTCGCCAAAACAAACTGTCATATATACGTAATTTTAAATGTCGTAATCTATCGATAAAATATACACTTTCGTACGTTTTCCATTGGTTGTCCAATCTATTGTTAAAATAATTCATAAATATTTTTATACATACCTGAGAAA
Organism: Chouioia cunea; assembly: GCA_030064505.1. Taxonomy (NCBI): domain Eukaryota; kingdom Metazoa; phylum Arthropoda; class Insecta; order Hymenoptera; family Eulophidae; genus Chouioia; species Chouioia cunea. The sequence goes on from JAOPFQ010000002.1 coordinate 25,104,076, forward strand.
TGAAGGGGTACACTACAATGAAAAATCTTAACTTCACAAGATGCGATGCAACTAGGTGATAATCAGAACGAGCAAACGAGTGAATCGTACGAACCAAATAGCACATGCGCACTGAGAATTGTACGGTTTTTTTATTCGCGTGCGATTGTATTGTGAAGTGTCCGCTTGAAGATATAGCGCGCAACTCGAGCAGTTTTCGAAAGAGTAGTTCGGAACTAACTGCCGGTGCGGCGAGATGCTCTGCTGCCTCACCAGTGTAGTTATTTGTAAGAACAAAGGGACCAGCCCCTTTTCCTTTCTCCCATCCCCATATTCATGTACCGAAAGCGATGAGAGCCCAATTTTTCTTCCTTGTTTCTCCTTGCCAAGTTTAATGTTCGTAGTAGATTTGTATAATCTCTCTTTCAAAGGATAATTCAGACGTTTATCCCCAACGAAAAAGGACAAATAAAGAAAATAACGAAGCTGCATCGGCTTGGGTCAGAAACAATAAGTTATCTCCAGCAAGGTCACATGGCTCGGACCGTCAATAAGGATCCATATTAATGGGGACAGTCGTAATAGGATCAACCCCGTTTACGGCTGGAACGTGCTCAGGTCAATTTGCTGCTTCCTTGTACTGATCCTTCGTACACGTATATGTACTTGAGTTGCTTACTGTTGATGTATACGTGTGCTATCCAGCTGTTCATGGTCTTCACAGCACTGCGTTAAGCATACCCACGTTAACAACAGATATGCAGCGCTGCGAAAGCCACGGAGTGTATTTTGCATTGTTGCTCATCGTAAGCTATTTAATTGAGTGACGTAAAAAGTTAACGATTTATGAATCGTTGGAAATAAAACAACGAGAGCATGCGCAAGGCTGGAGGGGTCAAACGACACCGAGAAAACGCAAAACGCTTTGCGTTATCGAATGTTTTAAGCTATTTTGTTAAGTAACGGAAGATTTATTATTGAATTATTATTGAATCCGTGATAAAAAAAATCCAAGGAACACAATGGAATGGGAATCTTTTAAGTCCTATTAATGGAACGTTAAGAAAAGATCTAATTGTTTAAAGAAAAAGAATGAATAACTTTTTAAGGAATTGGTAATCATATTTTTTGTTGACATTATAATAAAGTTTAGGATTTTTAAATGTTCTCTCATTGTCACATTTAATCGTAAATTTTCAATGCTTCATATCGTTTTTAAATCGACTCGCATATTTAATTATTGTGTTCGTTGTAATTGTAATTAATATTTTTTTAATTTTCAAAATTAATTTGTTTTTGAAATTTAGATAAATTGATTCAAATAAAACGTATGTGTTTTTCTTGTAAAAACAATCTAATATAATGTACATGGTTAATTTTACAATAATTTTACATGATATTCAACAATAACTATTACGCAATAATTGATTTATTTTTTTTTAAATTTCTTTAGTTCATGTTGCTGCACAGCAGCATCACCAAAGATCTCCTTAACCTTTCGTTTACGCTCACTGTCACTTGCAATCTGTTGCTTTATTTTTACCTTAGATAAGAAAGCATTGTCTTTGCGAATTTCACGAATGGCACTCTTTTTCTCTTTCTTAATTTTATTACGAAGTTTTGATATCTCAACTTGTTCCTTTGGCATTCGAGGATGCTTTCTACCTTCGTACCTGCAAATTAAATTTATTATTAATTTACAGACTGCATTAAACTTGATAAAAAAATCTATTTTTTCGTTTAATACTTACACAACTTCTATTCTAGGCTCATAAAGCTTTAAAGCTTTTGGTTTCTTTTGAGCAGCTGCAAGAGGTTCGAGTTTTTTCTCTTTTAATTGTTCTAAATCATTAGTATATGCACCCACTAATTCTTGAACGCTTTTTGGAAACCTCTTTAAAGAACCACATTGGAATAAATTGTGAATTGGTTTGAAAATTGAAAATGCTGCCTCGAGTTCACCACAGTTCTTTTGAAATTCATTCAACAGTTTTGTAGCTGTAACAAATGCCCTTATTCTATATTCGTCATCAATTTCTTCGTCAAACAAATCCTCTGATTGCATTTTAATGTTTACAGGCTCAATGTCTGATTTTTTATGACTCTCCTCAAGAACCAGAATATTGCTTGAATCACCAACTGATTTGAATGGGGGGATTACTTTGATGACTTTGGAAAATGGTTTAGGCAGTGAAATATAGATCACGCCTCGCAGGAAATTTATTGCAGCTGGACACCATCTTTTACTCATTTCCGTATACTGTATCAAAATTTAATAAACGATGAATAATTTTAGATAATTGGACAAAATTAATGTAATCAACGATAAAAGACAAAATATTCCACCTCTAGAACAAGTGAACAGACAAAAAGTCCTTTCGAGATATCAGTTTTTTTCTTAATTTTACATCTCAACAAAATTTGACTCATAAAGACCAAGCATGGAGTTACAATCGGATGTCTAAAATCTGACGTTGGATACAAAATAGATACTAGTTTGAATAGACTAAGCTGAAACATAAATTTTTTTCGTTGTAATGCGTAAATGAGAAACATAGTATCATGGTAATTAAATCATACTTATTTACCGTATCTAAACCAGGGTAAACTTTAATATTTTTTTCAAATTGAGTGTGCTTTTGACTTAAGATGTCACGCATGCATTCCTTCGTTCCTGCTGGATCTAGATGAGCTAAATCATATAAGTGTGGGCACAGTCTGCTAAAAATGTCAAAATACTTGACTACGTCTTCTGAACTGTTGATAGCAGCTTGTTCGTCTATATACTGTAACATGTGAGAAAATAAATTCACTACTTTCTCCTTGTTCTTTTCTACTATTTTATAGTGGCCGTTACTCAAAATATTTCTGATAACATCTGCTGGTTCGTCTATTTTTAGTTCGATTGGTTCTTTCACTTGTTCGGTTAGTTCATTCGACAGTTGTGGTTGTTCTTTCAACGGTTGTGGTTGTTCTTTCAACAGTTTTGATGATTCTTTCACTGGTTTTGATCCTTTGTTGGAACTAACAGATTTAGCCTGTTCTTTTATAGGTATAATTTCTTCTTCACTTTCTGATTCAGAAACTTTTAAATCTGACAAGTCATCTTCTGATTCTTCTTCTGTTTCAGAGTTTTCATCTTCAACCGGTTCCGTATCTGCTTGATTTTCTTCAATGACATTCTCTGCTTTTTTATCCGTTTCTATAGCATTAGTGCTTTTCTTCACCTCATTTTCATCTTCGCTTTCTTCATCTTCATTTTCATTTTCACTCTCATCTACCTCGTTCTCACTTCCTTGAAAACTTTCTTCTTTCTCATCGTCATTTCCATCTAAAATATCGGATTTCATTTCTTCATTATCAGACGTTTCCTTGATTTCTTCTATGTGAAAGTCATCTAAATCATCTGCAGATCTGTGTTTGTACTTAGATTCAGTATCTTCAGAAAATCCCTGCATTCTAGCCAATCTGTCTTGTTCTAATTTTTCCAATTTTTCTTTTTCTTCCCTAGCAATCGTCTCCTCTGACTTTAACTTATCACTAGGTTTCCCCCTTGCTTCAAACTTGAGTTGTTTCATAACAACGTCGTACTCATCTGTTTTTGGCATTACTTTAACTTCCTCGAGTTGTTTATTAGTAGAAGATATGAGAGGCAACAAATCTCGCCATTCCGTGTCCAATTTCTCCGTTAGGTCTACAGTTTGTTCTTTTAATTTTTGCCTCTCTGCTTTTCGCTTTTTAGACTCAAATATTAATTGATCTATGAGATCTTTTCTAGACATTTCTGAATTTGGTTTAGATAGAAGTCCACCACCAAAATTTGCATTTTCAACAAATTTATTGGCCAATTTTCCGGATTTATTTCGATTGTCATCAAAATCTTCATCATCGCTCCTTGGGTCATCGTATTTTTCAATATCCATCAGTGATTGACCCCTATGCGTCAACACCTCGTCATCATTTAAATTATAAATATTCTTCTTTTTATGCGCTTTAATCTTTTCTGCTGCAAATCTCGCCATGGCTTTATCTTCCGAAGACATATTGGATTGCTTTTCTCCAATTCGTCTGTCAAACAAGACATTATCCTTATCTTTATTTCTGTACTCCTGAAGCAAAGTATTTTTACGTTTGGCAATCGCCTTGGCCCTCGCAATACCAGGTAATCCCCTATCAGCCTTGCTCTTTCTACCAAGTACTTTCTGTTTATCTCTATTCACGTGTACTTCGAAAGGTGATAAAGTTTTCTTCGCCATTTGTTGTTTTCTTTTTTTAGCAAAACTGTCAGCCAGATTCGGCTTCTTATTTTTTGTTTTTGCCATTATATTAACTTTTGTATCCCTATAAAAATAAGAAATCGATTAATTTTCTAACGTGAAACAACATCAGATATTGCTTACAAGAACTGTATTCATGAAATATTGTTCAATGTTATCAAACAAGTAAAATTACACGTGTTATACCAATGAAAATATAACCTAAAAACTAAATTTACTTTTCGTTCCCGCACGAAATTCTTCTCTTTGACTGGCGTGCAAAGCGGTGCTTTGCCGTACCGTCGCCAGGTGTCGTCGTTATTGGCGGCACTTTGTTCCAAATTCAATTCTTCTCTCGTTTAATTCACGGTTACCGGTCTTTTAGCCTGATTAATACTGTATTTTTGTGGAAATTTGCATCTGAATTTTATCACAATTATATGGGTATGTAGCACGAAGTAGGTTCTCCTTATCCGTGTAGTTTCCCAAGTAGTTTGACTTTTTTGAGAAACTCAGTGACGAAGGAGCCTTTCTAGCTGTCGAGCATCACGTGATATCTATTGGCCATTTACTTTCCTTCTATTTAACTTTGATAATCAAGGCGTAACTTTGTATTTGGTATTATTTGGTTCTATATCCTTTGACTAGAAACCACAATCTCCTGTGTACCATGCTTTCATTCAATGAATGGTGAATTGATCTCAGTGCGATTAGCATTGTAAGTATGCTTTTTCTAGCAGTTTTTCTTTGATTTAAAGACTTAGATCGTTAACTTTGAGGGTACGCACTGGTTTTTGAAAAAGTTACAAGAGGGTAAGCCTTTGAGAAGAATCGTGGGGGTGGGCTACCGAGCAAGACCCGAATTGTCCCGGAAAAAAATCCGTGTATAAACAATCTGCGAAAAACAGCAATAGTTACGACTTGTGAATATTCGTCAATGTTTAGCAGTGTTTTGACGTATTTCATACAGTTGACAATTTGCTTACTTATATTTCTTATTACAGTACTGTTACCGATACTCTGAACTTCTTGATAATACAGAGGGCAATACTACTCGTAATAATTGGTCAACGTCGTACTCGATTTTTGAAACGACGAAGACAGATTTTCGTTGTACAATAGTGAGCGACGATAGTGACGATTGCATTTTCAACGTTGTTACTCGATAGAACAATAACGATCATTGAAAACCAACGAATAAGAAATCGCACACCTGTAATGGTGGGTATATCGGTAGATCTGCAATGGGTTTCCATATTTACTTTCGTAACTAGTCGGGCAAGTCGGACGATCGAAGTGATTGGGACCATAGATTTTAGCATGTTAAAGGGTCGCGAACCCACTGCAAACGAATATCGCTGCTGTTTAAGCCGTCGATTGCCGAAAACGTATTAAATAAAATAATTACCCGATATATATAAATTGATTTGCTTGGTTCTAAATATACCTTAGAAACGGGCCAAAACGTATAAATGCCTTCGTTAACGAAGAAGTCATAGTAATCGATACGATTTGGTTGGATCATTGCCTTGGTTTCCGGTACATCCTCGTAGTCGGATGAATCCGTTTATTAAAAGTTTATTCTTAAAGTTTATTGATTATGAACTCGGTTTGTTAAGAGGTGATTTATCGTAATCTTCTACTAAAGCCATGGCGCGAAACAGTTTCAAGTGTTATTTTTCATCTTTATTCATTTATAGTATACGATAGGATGAATATAATAACAGCATGTAACGAAGTTACTTTAAGATGCATCAAACGTTATCAACAAAATGTTAACTAAGAAATCGCGTAGGCGTACTTCATTAATAAATGCTTACGTAAAATTTTTAATACGAGGAACTAGAATAAATTCTCGTGCAATTTTTGTAAGTAAAATTACAGCAATGTCAGTGATTTCAGTCGTACCGAGCGTGATAATACGACGTGCACATCGTGAAATAATAAAAAGCATAATAACCAATGTCTGTATTTGCCACTCTTTTTATTCTTGAAAGTGCAACACGATTACTTCCAGTTTTCATTTGAGACAATTTAGAACAAACCGGTTTTCGGATATTTGCAATTGTAATTATTTGTAAAGTTAATAATTACAGTCCTAATAAATATTTTCACGTGAACTTCTGGGAAAATGCTTACCTCTACGTACGTGACAAGTATGCAAAGTTGAAAATATCGATCGACCAATGTCTCCATTCACCCTTTATTCAAAATAACGCGTGGAAAGTGTGGCTATCGTATTTATTGATCAGCTTCTGTCGCGGTTGAAAGACACGTGCTTAAAGTTCACGGCTGGTTTTTCGATTAGCTTCTATTCTATTTATAATATGTTAATCAAAAATGTACGCGCATTGATCGAGTCGCTCAACAATACCGAACCCATCAATCAATCGTTTGGATGACGTTTATATCGGGCGTGTTTCGTCCAAGGCATACAAATAACTGATAATATAGACTTTTGCAGCTGTATCACGAACATGGAGAAAAAATAGGTGGGCATAGCGGTGGTGTGTAGATTTTGTTCGTTTTCGTACGACGATCGAATTTGTTGATCTTATGCTGTGCCAGCGTAACATATTTGTTTATGCAACAAGAATGTCACTTTTCTGGATTTTCATACTTGTACAGTTATATTATCCGTTAAATAACTTACTTAAAATCAACATCTGGCGCCATAATGCTTCTCCACTTAAAAATGTGAAGTATTGATCTTTCAAAAGTATAACTTATTTTCCAGTTTTTTTTAAATATTTTTGGCTAAATAATTAGGTTTACAAGGAAGAAATCATTGTTTCAAAGTCACGAAAGTTGATAAAAACAGTTTATAGAATAATTTAATGGCTGGCTATAGCTAAAAGTTTTTTTTTTTTCATAATAGTACCTATATTAAGAAGTTATAAACAAATGTAAGATTTTCTCTTGTCGCTGTAAAAAATCCTCACTTGGCCTGAACAGCAGAATCTCCCTTCTTTTGTTTAGGCTTGGATGCCTTGACCTTAGCCAACTGCTTCGATCGTATTGCCCGTTGTTTCAGATATTTTGCGGATGACGACTGTGGCTCCAGCTCGATCTACAATTACGCAACGATTAACCGAAGTTTAATCACTCGACGCGTAGCCAATAAAAGTATACGTACACCACGCTTTTCAGCAAGGATCTTGTCTTTCTCGTTCTGACGTTTGACAGCGGACAAAATAGCCGCACGCTTCAATACCGCGGCGTACGGATTGAGCCGTAACATAGCTCTAGTGTTGTTTAGCGGGTTCGATTTCTTCACCCTCAGTACGACCTTCTTCCTGCAAGTACGAAAAACGATCGTCAGAGCTCACTCGCGTATCACTCGTAAGAGTCGAAAGCTCCGCGTATCCATCAGCCACGTTACTTTGTTTCAAAATCAAGGCTCTTCATAAACACGGACCAAAGTGTTTCATCACAGTTTTCGACAGAGAACAAATGCACTTTGACGCCGAAGGGCAAATACGTACTTTGGCGCTCTCAGGACTTTGCGGATCTCCTCGGACTTGAGAAGCCTGCCGAGGTCGGTGTTGGCCATCTTTGGCATGGGCAGATTGTAGCCCTTCTTGAGTTGCGCCTCCTTGCGCCACGTGCCGTACAAGTTGTCGAGTTGCTCAAAGGCCGACTTTGTCCAGATGATAAATCGGCCAACGTGACCACCGGGTGCCAGCTTCGGAAGATTCATCTTGTCAACCTTCATGAGATCGACTCCGGGAATGTTTCGGAACGCCTTGACAATACCCTGCGCAAAATCGAAGCAAAACGTTGGAAACCGATCGAAACCGATCGAAACGATCGCGCAGATTTCAAGTAGCTTACCTGGTCGTTTCCGTAGACTATCAACGGTCCACGACGTTGAATACGACGACGATTCCTCATTTTACCTTTACCCGCACGGGTACGTTGGGATTTGTAGACCTAGAGAATGGAAACGATGTCAAATAATCGCATAACGTTCGAAAAGATAAATGTGCAACGATTATGTCCCTTTTTTGCGAAGATAACGCAAAACAAGAACGCCTAATCATCGGATTAATCTAGCACCTGATGGATCAATCGAGCGATTAAAACGACAAGATTGAGGACATTTGCTACAGTGCACAACAATGTCGAATTGATGTACAAAATTATTCTTACTTTCTGGACGTCGGTCCAGGCCTTGATCCGTCGCAGGAAGCAGACGGCCTGTTTCGTCTTACTGTAAGCCTCAATGGTATCCGAGACTACCAGAGGGAACTCTGGTGTCTCCTGGATCATGTGTCCTGCAAATATTCAAGGTAAATCACGCTATACGTCAACAAAAAGTACACAATCGCAGCATTCGATGCTACTGCTTAGGAAATTAAAATCACGCTCACCTTTAGACTGTACCAGGGCTGGAACTCCAGTGGCAGCGATAGCCGAAACTACGGCGTACCTTTTTTGGTTGACGTTAATACGTCTGTGCCAACGTCTCCATGGCTTCGTAGGCGCAAACATGCGACCTCCTCTGCACATGTTTCCGTAGGCTCCTTGACCGGAGCGGTGAGTACCACCACCTCGGACACGTGGAATACGAGCGACGGCACGCCCTGTACCCCATGACTCGGCTGAGGTCTGGTGTCCTGTGAAAATTTATTTTCGTAATAAGTTTTCAAATAAATAAGAAAGATAAGCAATTTGTTCTAAGAGACAAATGTGCAACGATCGTGTCTTTATTTCATGCATGATTTCACAAAATAAAAACGCCTGATCGTCGTATTGATCTCGCACCTGATGGATCAATCGAGCGTATCATTTACAAGATTGAGGACATTTGCTACAGTGCCTGATTTAATGCCAAGTAGCAAAATATTTGAGGAGAAGGAACGAAAATATTAAAGTTATTTACCAGCCTCCTTTGACACGCAGTAAGGCTGTCGGCTATTTTTGGAAACCTGTTGGTGAACAAAGTTCACCAGGTCGGGCCTAATTGGGGCCTTAAATACAGCTGGAAGAGATACTGTCTCTCCCGAGACTTCGCTCTTTTCTGAGAAAACCGTTATCAACGGTCTAGCTGTAGAAAGTGACTGTAAGTAAAATAGGCAATTTTATTTAACGATTCAATGAACCTTGGTTGATAAGTGTAGCTTTAGAGTATTATCAGTTAAAGAAATTGGTTTTTAATCAATGAAATATCAGCAACACGGACCAATTTTTATCATCATTGAGTTTGAGTAACAATTTATTTACACACAGTGACCATTGGATTTTAATAAAAAAAATGTAATTACAAATAAAAAAGTATTTAGTCCTCATTCCGTTCAAAGGGATCAAAAACATAATGTAACGATCCTAATGAAACATTGAATTTGAAAACATTTATAGTTTATTGGAACTCTCAACTGAAACAACGTGTGAGCCTTTAAAATTTCAACTACACAATATTTTCAAGAATAACTAGCAATTTTTTTGAAAATTGATCAACTTTATCATGACAACACGTGGTCGGAGCAAGCGAGCCACATGTTCGCCTTGCAATGCAACAGCAATAAATAATACTTGAAAAATTGTTCAAAGTCAACTTTTAGCGTAACATTTAGCGAAACCTCGAAAAATTCAAAAAATTGAATACACTTACCATTTCGCCGTCTTTTTCACGAGGTCACACTCATGAAAAATCGGCTAAGCAGGCAGCTTACGCGCTAGGCTAGGCGGAAAGAAAGACGGGTGACGGAAGTTGCAGTTCGCATGACCAAGTCCCACCAGAAGGCGCTGATGTCGGGGTTGAGAATTATATCAGCGAACATGACGCTTATAGAAGGCCCGATGCTTGAATCGACTGGTTATTGCGGGCTACCCAGCTACCGTTCGGCGCTGCCGTCTGCTTTGCATAAAGCGCTGTTCTACACTGTACTATATGGCCAAGTCATTGTCATGTACTACGTATACGGAAAGCTTCATTGATACCAAGTGAACATAGGTAAGATAAACAAAAATTAATTAAGTCAAATAGAATTTCATATTCATACATATACTTTAACGTTAAAATAAACAAATATACATCCGTGATTAGGTTGTGATTTCCTTTCTCATTTCCATATCCTAAATGACCTTGTATTTATTCTTAAATCCTGAATTAATAGCCTACTTACTACCTTCTCGTGGTTTGCATCGAATAGTATTAGCGATACAAATATGTAATTGGAAACCATTGGTCTTGTATTTTTATTGTTTTGAGGGATCATTACAGTGTCAAACTTTCATAAAGTCTGTTATTTTTGCATTATCGGATAGTATACATCGTTATAAACATTCTCTCGAATTTTTAAATCGAAATTCGAATTATCTCCGAGTATTGTGACTCAGCAAATCGTCGAAACTCCGATTCCGTTGAAAATATGAGGAAAGCAATATGGGTGAGGTTTTATCACAAAAGCTCAACTGATTCGAATCACCAGCATCGGTATTGCCCTTCGGGAGGAGATTCGTAGTGCGAATGGCGCAAAGTTGAGGCCAATCGATTTCGGGAAAAATATTCGTATCCTCCAGCACTGGATGACGACGTCCAAGACATTTTAAAGTCAATTTACGAAGATTTGACCACAGACTATTTGTTGGAGAAACGTACGAGCGCAAACACTCAAAACAACAATGAGAGTTTTGATCATTGCGTGTGTCAACTCGCCCCCAAACATATATTCTGTGGGAAACAACAAACAAGCTTGTACAGCTGTACGTTCAACGAAGAGTATGATCCAATACTGAAAATCATCAAGTAAAAGGCAGGGCGCATCGTAACTGTGGTACGCCGAAGCTCTCTGGGCAGCAAAGAAGCCAGGACAGTTCGTCGAAACGAAATTTCTGAAGAAAATGAACAATTTGAGGAAGTAGAAGGAATATTGTACGGATCTGACATCGCCGATTGATGGTAAATAAACAATTTATCTGAAAATTTCTCACTCCAAACTTTAAACGCGTTTTTCTCGGAATGGTGTTTTTCAAAATGGTGTCCACTCTCAAAGGAAGAGTTTTCAAGCCATCCATTTCAAAATTTGACAGAACATTCTTCACGTCACTTTCTATCGCGCTGTGGAAGCTTTTCGTCAATCTTCCTATTTTTTGTGCGAAAAACTGTCGACAATAAAGGCTAAGTTCAATAAGCGTTGTTCAAATCGCTGCCATTTTGTCAAATCTCGAAAAAATCCTCCTTAGCACGATAGCGGATTTTCTACAGAGTAATAATTTTGCTGAAATTTTTATTTCAGATCAATATTAAGGCCGCAACTCTGGATACCGTGCAGGACCTTTTTTTTATCCGAACTTTTCAATAATTTGTAACAATATTAAACAATAAATAAAACAACTTACACAGAATCATTTTGTACTCTTCATCACTGGCTTGATTTGTAAAAAACCAGACCTTATATCTTATTCTAACCATTAAAAAAATCGCAAAAATCAGTGATAATCCCGTAATTGTATTCGTTGTTTTGTACGACGGAAAAATTTAGATTTATTGGTTTACTAACAAATTGATATTAACCCAACACAGAATAGGCGTTTAGTTTACTTGGTAAAATTGAGGGATTTGATAATAATTAATCTAGTTATTAATGTTGTCAACATTGGAACGACATTAAACAAGAGGCAGATGCAACGATCGATTTATGGTAACTTAATGGTTATTGAATGCACGGCTAAATTAATCCAAATGTTACGATTCAAAAACAAAGTATGAATATTTGATGTAAAGGTGATTTCTTAATGTTACGTAGAGAAATTGTTCGGATATATTCAAACAGTTTTTTCTGAACGGAATATTATTGTAATATCTATGGTGGGTATTCAGAATAGTACGTAATTAGTGTTCTATCTTGTGTTTTTCCCGTTTCTTATAAATCAGTGGACTTGTTACGATAGCTCGAATGTAATTTTCGTTTTCTCTCGATTCTCAGGTAGCCGGGATGGACGATTCTTCGATCTTTCCGATGCACTAATTTGAAGCGATGAACGTGAAATATATATCGTGAAAAATCGTGAGAACAAAATCTACGCGTGCGATTGTTATTCGTGTAATTGTTTCGTTGTTTTTGGCACGTGACAATTTTCTCGAGTTACTTCCGACAATAATCAAGATTAGAAATTACTAATAAAATTATCGAATAGACATATTAATGAAATTAACATATAGGTGGCGTTATTTTAACGTTATTTATCGTTGATTACAAGAAACGTTGGTTCTAAACAAAGGTACGTTGTCATTCAGAATGTTATTTGGTTACCTATAGAGCTAAAGCGACGATTTAAATTATTTTGACAAATATAGGATTTCTCATTACTATTAATACAGAAACGAAATTGTACCTAGTTTACTAATACAAGACAATACTTTTAACGTTTCCAATAACCGTTTCACACGTACGTATTTTAAAGTTACACTTGCGATCGAAGTAGTGGATAATTGACGAAATTACACGTATCCGAATATAATTGGCAACCGTTTACAATGTGACAATAACGGTCACTCGGAGATATTTGATCAATAGAGCTCCCAACAGATTATCCAAGGATAGTCCAGGGTTAAACGGTCGCATAATTATACAAGTATAAATGTTGTATAAACAGGTATAAAGCGATAATAGGCAAACAGAGAGAGAGAGAGAGAGAGTCATAGAGGCACAAACGTATAGCTACACACTAAACAAAACAAGAATTAAGTTGCATTCGATAGTGTTTATAAATCGATTAAAACAGCCCACTTTTGTTCTTCTAAGACGATTGCTTCTTTTTGCAACAAAGTTCGAGACGTTCGATACTTGGACGTAAAAGTAATTATTTATTTTGTTCAATTTTTGTATTTTATTTTTCGTATGAATAATTCCTTGGAGGGAGGGGGCAGGGTGGGATTGTTGCGTTTCTTAGACTTTTTCACGTGAAATATCCAACGTTGCGTCAGGGGAGCAAACTCGGGTTTTAAATGGCATTACGTACCGATCCGTCAGCGCGTATACCGTATGTGGTTGTATATCGACGAACACCGCAATTTGCGTGTAGCTATCCCTACGATACCGAATGTTCGTATTTGTATAAAAATCATTACTACGTTAATTGCCACTATAATTAAGATCATCGAACAGATATTTCGCGTAGATTTACGTTCCTTTGATACAGCTGGCTTACCTGGCTCTTCGTTTTCAACTTACCTGGCTCAAGTGTACGTCTTTACGGTTTCCCGTTGAAACTTGCCAATGGTGGGTCCACGCCATACGGACTCAATCAACGTTGAAAATGCTATTTGTTCGGATTCAGGAGGCCAAGTGACGCCTCGGAAAACGTGTCGATGCACGTTCGTTTGACTCGTGTACACAGCATCGTCTCGAGTTTTCTTTTGAATCGGTGTTTATTACCAACCAAATACGTCACAACTTGTTATTAGCCGTAAACGAGTGATGGCGACAATATGAAAAATGGACGGCAACCCGAGTATTGTTCGGATTGGCGTTCCTCGATATTTTCTCCGTGTACATTGTTGGGATTGACAGCAAAACACGCACTAGGCTTGCACGAACGTTAAAATCCGGAAAAATCGATCGAGCGCAGATGTCGGATTGTTGTAAATCTTGCGTATAATTAGGCGTGTTCACGAATTTCTACCTGTGTCGTATAATAAATTATGATTTTAAAACCATTGTACAAGATGAAGTAACGATAGCGTTCGATGTCGTATTTAACTTTCTATACCTCTTGACATCTCGACCATTTGTACAGCCTGGAGACAATAGGAAAACACCTCGATCGGTTTACGAGTGAACAGCGGGTAAGCGACCCTACCCCCTAGAGCTTTACGATTAGCAATTCGTTAACGAGTCTCCACGCGGTTGTGTCAACGTTTATAACGGTGCGACGAATTAATCGCCAAAATATTTCTTCTCCGTTGTCTTATTGTAAAGCTAGTCGATTGAAATTGAAGAAATTGAAGATCGATGTCACGTATGGCCTAGTACAGGTAGAACGCGTTCATACGAGTCCTGTAGATAGGTTCTCAAAGCGATACAACGCAAAGAGAGTACGTCGACGAGTGAAGAAAGATCCGATCAACGCTTATAGCGGTATCGAGGGCCGGCGTTCGATTCCTTCGAAACAACGTACGTTTTATTCCGAAATTTACGATATTTGTTTGCTTACAAACGGCTTGCCGACGTCAAATCGGTTCGCGAATAAATACAATCTTGAGAAAAAACAACGGTTGCGTTATTGGCAAGTGCTATGCGGGGCGCTACGATTCGAAATTCGTAGATGCGCCTCAAGGTCGATTCGTAATACGATTACAAATTTTGTCATAATCGCACGGCGGTCGCGTCTAGTCGTTTCGAATACAAAGTTAAACCAAATTTAACTAGTTTGGAACCAGTAATATAGCGTACTTACGTACAAATACAAACAGGCGATCGCTACTTGATTCGACCGTGCGAAAAATGGCGAACGCCGACCAAAAAGGAACATCGGAAGACTCGTCCGTAATTTTGCGAGCGAGTTCACGAGTACGCGTTCATTCTTAGGTGTACGAATGTCGATTTCTCATTTCGTAGAAAACAAAACGCTTTTAGGACTAACGTTGATTTCGCAACAAAGTAACGCGACTAATGGATACTCGTGGCTTTCGAATTTTGCAAGTTGTACACGAGTAATGTCGGATCTCAACAGCGAACACAGATCAACGAATCGTTTGGAAGGAAGGTCTGATATATTTGGAGACGATAAGTAAATTGAAAAGCTTTCAAAGAAGCGACGAAGAGACTGGCAAAAGTTAAGACGGGAGTGAAGATGAAAGGGAAGACGAGATGAAAGGCGAAGGAACACAAACGAACGGCAAAGTGGTCTCCGTCTAACGATCTACGCGCGATCTACGTGCCGTTGAAACATTGCTGATTACTCAATGTTCAAAGTTGGAAAATTCTATAGAAAGCAAATTATTAACAATGCCATCGTGGAATAATTACAACCGATTAACTAAACAAGACGTTGGCACGTGTGACGTACCGACAAATTGTTGTTCAGCTTGCTGTTCAACGCAATTTCCTTTTTCACTTTACGGTGCACTGCGCGATCTTTGCACAAATACGCTTTGCTTGGAAGTTTCAACGTTGAACGTGGATCGATGGTTCGCAAAGAAATGGTGTTTACTTATGTCGCCTTTCGCGTGTGATTTTCTCGTGCGTAAATTCGTTGTATTTTACCAAGGTTAATTGCGTTATTTACGCCATTTTTGAGAAAACAACGTACGTTGTTTGAAAATGGCATAACGATCCATCGACTATTCCGAAATTGGAAACAGCGTTCGAAAGCAATCGCCGTTAAAAAGTATCACCCCGTGCAAGCGTCTCGTTTTGTTAATTCGGTATGATCGTTTAGACGTTAAACTTGTTGATAGGTTGAGCTTAAACTGAGTAGGAAAGAGCAAGTTAAGGGTTGAGAGAGGGAGAACGGAGGCGTGGTGTCGGGTAGCGTGGGTCGGACTATAGCGACTAGAGGCAAACGGTGAGAGGGGATTATGGAAAAATATAAAATGCGTTCAAACTGACAATCTTAACGACATTTTAGCACAGTTGTCCGTAGAACTCACAGCGAACGCGTTCGTCCGTATCTGCGGTCGAGCTATACTTTTTTTCGCTCTGCGGTTTTTGCGAAAGTACCACTGTGCGCTGTACGCGATGGCAAGCCTAAACGAAGAAATCGAAGATTTGAACAACAAGTTTTTGGAGTTTATGGTGAATCCTGGGGATATCGAGGACGCAACGCAAGAGATGTACGAAGACCTCGTCGATGAGGTGTTGATGGGATTCGTTTACGACACTCATCGAAACGCAAAACTCGGCATCGACAAAGCTTTGGAGGGTGGCCCAGAGGACGAGAAGTTTAAAATTGTTGGCAAGTGCATTTTTACAAACTCGTTTTTCGCGTCGCTGGTACGGCACATCGAGGTGTAATACCCAATACACGAGCGGCTCGATTCCTACTACTCGACGTATAAATACAAATGCGTCGTACACGTATCATACGTATAATTGTACGGCTGTTTGCAGAGTAATGCACGTCGGTTTTTTTTTTCGAATTCGTTGGAGACGAGCGTTGCGCGTTTACGACCGAATCCTATCGCGCGTTAATTTACGCGTTTCGAGTCGAACCGCCCCAAGACTCGGGGTCGTTCACCTGCTTTCGCCGCCGTTGTATCTCGACTCTACGACGGCCAAGCCATTAAGGGTTCCGCAACGGCTTATCCACGGCACCGACGACGCGTAACGCCAAAATACGTAATAGCCACCGCGTCTGGTTTGTTCAATCGATCGAGCTCGTTCCTTGATTACTATTTAGCCGAGCCGAGCCAGCGGTACTCGCGTTTTAACGGAATCGATCCCACGAGCAGTTTTCGTACTTGGGGTCGGGTCGGGATCGTCGACGTCAGTGGCACGGCATGGAATCGCCCGATGGGTTGGCACGCGAATTCGCAAGTCTTGGGGCTGAAAGTGGACAGGGAAGGTCCAGGCTGCTCGTTAACCACGGTCTACGTGACGTCCGTTGAACGTTGAACGTTGGACGTTAGTTCAAGCGAAGCGGTGCCTGTACTTTTACGGATTCGCGTAAAATTCGCTGTTTCCGTTGTCGCTGTAGCAAGAGGCACGGCAGCTCTGTTAGGGCTCGATGCGGTTCTCTTGAAATCGCGGCGTAACGTACCTGGCACCGACAAGCGTTAAGCGGGCTCGCGTTTCGCGTCCCCGTGGGTCGGTAAGCTCGTCGATTTGTCGAAACCAAAGGGCTACGACGAGCGATAACCCTGTTGGTCCACTGCAATTGTTCGTACAACAATAACGAAAATGTCGTTACGATTTGCCAACAGATGCTCCGGGTACGGATGTGTTCGGCGAGCCATTGACGCGAAAAACCGGCAAGTGCAACTGTCCCAACTGCGGTCAGATCGTCGTAGCGAATCGCTTCGCACCTCATCTGGAAAAATGTCTGGGCATGGGAAGGAATAGCTCGAGAGTAGCGTCACGCCGCATCTCCGACTACGTCAACAAGCAACAATACGGTGGCAGCGGCGAGGACGACGACGACGACGACGCCGACTGGGGCAAAAGTGCAAAACGTAAACGCAAGAAGGCCAAAAAAACGTCCAAGAAGAGTAAGATCAAGACTCAGAGCGAAGAAGACTCGACTACTAGTAGTAATTCTCCACCGGAAATGATCCTATTTGGATAAGCCTTCGAGTTTTACAGTTTCGTTCCCTTTTTTTCTTTGCGTTTTGTTTTTTCTCTTTTTGCGTTTTTTTGGGAACTCGTCGCGTTTATGTAAATATGTATCAATAGTTGATAGAAAATAGTACATATATATCAATAGTTGGATCAATGTCTGGACAAATGGACATTCATCGAAAGCAATTATCGAGAGAATTTGGTGATTTTTTAGACGTCGAAACGTGATGCTTGTCCGTCATAGCGACGTTGACAGAGGTTAAACGGGTGTTTGATCTCGAACGCTCGTTTTATCGATAGAAACCGATAACATATCATGGATAAACTTTGAACAGCGATCGATTGTCGTTAAATGTTTATTTACATAATATCTTACACAATTACAGCATGTAACTATTGTCATTTGTATTGGGTAATGTAAATTGTATTTAAATAAATAAAAAAAATCACTATAAAGCTTGTAACTCTCTACAAACGTATTATAAAATTGTTAAAGCTAACATTTCAATGATTATATATAATATAGTCGTATGTACAATTTCGTCATATTCAATATCTCTGGAGAGAGAGAAAAAAACGTCTCAATACGAATTAAACATGTAGAAAAGATCGAATATACAATTAAAAACGTACAATTAAGAAATATCACATTCTTATCATCGTTCTCAAAATGAACAACAAAGAAGAAGCATCGAGCGACCGCTATAAATATATACATATATAAATAAATCTCTCTGTCTGTCCGTCTGTCTGTCTATATACACATATACATATAAGAACAAAATATCAAAACTGCACGAAAATTTCCGGTACACAGCGATGATGCGCATCATCGTCGCACTGGCAAAACGTCCGAATGAAGGCTTGCAAATCGTCGTTGCTCATGAGTTTGAACGCGTACGTGGCGCTGTCGAGACGCACGCCAAACTCCCTCTCAAAGTCCGCGGTGGCTTTCTGTAGCAGGGCGTTTCTCAAGCGGCCCCTGGCGTAATTGAGGGCGACCGTGTCAGCGTAAACTTTGTAATTGTCGCGGTAGCCGCAGCAAGGAAAAGCTCGAACGAGCTGGTCGCTCGTGGCGTAGGAGGCCAGCGAGTCCTCGCTAGCCGTGAGTAGGTCGAAGAAAGTCACGCCGGCGACGATCTCGTTGGTCTTGGCCCTCTTCAACTCCTCCCGGCAAATCTGGTAGAAGGCGTTCAAATCGCTGTCGGCCCGTATGAGCTTGCGGTTCTCGTGCTGAATTTTGCGCCCCTCGGCGAGCGCGAGCACGGCGTACTTGAGGGCGAACATCTTCTCCATCAAGGGCGATTTGGCGTTGATCCAGGCGCCGTACTTGAGCAGCAACTTGGTCATGCTGATGAAGCGCGCCTTCACCGAGACGTCGAGGCAGCGCACACCCTTGCAGACGAATTCGTTGATCGGCGCGCCGCGTTTCAGCAGCAGCTCGACCAATTCGATGTCGTTACACTTGACGGCCTCGTACATCAACCGGATCGTCCTCTTCTCGCCGAGATCGTCGAGCGACGCGTCGTACGTCAAGCACACCTTCATCATGTCCTTGTAGCCGCACTCGACGGCCAGCTCCAAGGCCGTCTTGCCCTCGACTCGGCAGTCGATGGACACCGCTCCCTTGCTGAGCAGCAGCTCGGCTATTTTTCGACAACGCAATCTCACGGCTTGGTGGAGGCAGGTTTTGGCCAGGTTCTTGGCGCCGCTGCGCAGGAGGAGCGCGACGATCTTGTCGTCGCCGCGACGCACCGCCAGCGACAGCGGCGTCGTCGTTCCCGTCGCGTTCTCCTCCTCGTCGAGGCTGTCGCTGCCGCTGCCGCTGTTGTTGTTGTTGTTGTTGTTGTTGTTGCTGTTGTTGTTGTTGTTGTTGTCGTTGTCGTTGTTGTTGTTGTTGTCGTTGTTGTTGTTGTCGTTGTTGTTGTGGTGGTGGTGGTGGTACTTGTGGTTGTTGTTGTTGTTGTGGTACTTGTGGTTGTTGTTCTCGTCGTCGGCGACGTACGACTCGTTGACGTTGGCCCCCTTCTTGATCAGCTGTCTCACCAGGTAGTATCGGCCTTTCTCGATGGCCAAATGTAACGGCGTCTTGCCTGTACACATTGGAAAGCAAATGAGCAACGGGCGCGTGTTTGTAAATATCGGCTCAAACGACGCTTGTGTACATCGGCCCTCGAACGCTTCTCGTCGATGGGACAACACCGCGATTACGCTCCAAACTAACGATAATTCCGATAATTCCGACAATCAATGCCGAGCGTGTTGACAAAGCTAAACTCACCGTCGAGCTGGCTCCTGGTGTTGATGTGTATCTCGGTAGCGTGCCGAGTCAGAACGTCGGCCATCTTGTCGGTGCAGCCGTTCGACAGCGCCAAGTGCAACGCACTGCCTCCCAGCATCGCGTTGGTGTCCTCGATTTTGGCTCCCTTCTCGAGCAGCAGCTCGACGATGTCCTCGCAACAGTACTCCACGGCCATGTAAAGCGGCGTGCGTCCGTGGAACTTTTTGGTCGGGTTGGGGTCGGCGTTGAACTCCATGAGCAACGCGACCATGCCGAACGAGCGGTTGCCAAT
Source organism: Chouioia cunea (assembly GCA_030064505.1). NCBI lineage: Eukaryota > Metazoa > Arthropoda > Insecta > Hymenoptera > Eulophidae > Chouioia > Chouioia cunea. The sequence goes on from JAOPFQ010000002.1 coordinate 25,124,110, forward strand.
GGCGATGTGCAGCGGCAACAGGTTGTCGTCGGCGTAGGCGTTCGCGTTCGCTCCGCACTTGAGGAGCATCCGCGCGATCGACAGATTGTCGTTACGCACCGCTACGTGCAGCAGCGTGCGACCCAACGGCAACAGGGTGCGTTGGTTCAGCGTCGATTTGTCCGCGTAGTCGATCAACGCTTCCACGATGCTCGCGTGATTGTCGGCCACCGCCAACGTCAACGCCACGGTCATCTTCTCGCGCTTTGTCGGTCCCTCGCAGTCTCTCGTTCTCTCTCCGGCTGTGGTCGACGCGTGCACGCCTATTCACACACATATACACGGACGCGCGCGCGCACGTGCACGCACCTTCGATTTACAAACGCGAGTAGAGGAAAACGCGCGACTACTTACACGTGCGGTCGAGTGCAGAGGCGCGTACGAGTGCCGCGTCGAGTCGTCGTTGCGTTTGTCGACGGCTAATTTGATACTGGGCTTGGGTTTTCCGAATGCCTCGTTATATATACAAATAGCTCTCGGCTAGATCGCTAGTTATACTAGCTTTCCTCGCTCAACGGAATCACTGGGATATAGGCTTAAATCCCATCTTGATTTTCGTTAGTTTACGGATTATACGCAAATGATGTCGAGGGCAACTAATATCTCGATAAATTTTTCGTTTTACGGCAATCGCTTTGGATTGAGCGTTCGATCGATATTCAAATATCAGGCGATTTTCTCGGATTGGTTCGTTTATTTATTTGCTTATTTTTTCCACAGCGTGCGTCGCGGTGCGCTGTTTTACAGCTGTATCAACTTGGCGATTAGCGCGCGCGTGAACACACCTTGCTGTCGAGCGTCGTCGCGTCCGCCGATTCTTCGCTTCTGGAAACAAACACGTCGCTTGACGACTTTCCGCGTTACACCCGGTCGTTCGTTCGCCGTTTTTTACCGCGTCGAAACGTGCCTCGGTCTGCGCATAAATAACCCCCGTCGGATGTTTACCAACACGCGTCGAAAGCCGTCCTTACGAGCGGAACTCGAGAAAAAATCGCACCAACTTGACCGTACGGCACGTACGCCCGCGTAAAACCGCGTCAAAACGACGGGAACTTCGATAGCGTCGATGGCGCCGAGGCAACCCACCCGAGCAAGCCCTGCACCTCGACGAATCGCGGACGACGAGCTGTGGCCTCGCTTTTTCCAACGACGCGAGGATCCAAGGGTTGTCGCGACGAGTGATTCTAGAATTGTATGAGGTCGGGCTGGTCGTCCTCGATGTACCAAGGATCGTCGATATCCCACAAATCGGACGGCAGACACTCGCGTCCGGGCGGTGGTCCAGGACTCGGAGGTGCCCTCGGACATTGCTGCGGTGGAAAATGCTCCAAATCGAAGAATCGCTCGACTCGCTCGACGTCGCACGGCAGGTAGTCGTAGGGCGCGCGCCTGCGAATCGAAAGGAGGATCGTCACGCAGGGAGCCCGTGTGGCGAGATCGTTGGACGCGTCCAGGATCGAAACCTCGGTAACGCGAAGGTAGCGGGTCCCTGGCAACAAGCGTCGTCGTCCGCGTCGAAAAGGCCGGGTGGAAGTCCTTCGGGAGGTTCGATCAACTCGTCGTCGTCCTCGGCTGGCGCGGCTTGTCGCGCGAGCTGCGCGAACGGATCCACGTACTTGCCGCGTTCGCGCAAGTACTGGCGTCTCGCCTCGGCACCGGGGTCGTCGATCGAGTACTCGGGCGTAAAGTACGAAGTGTCGATCGACGGGCAGCGATGCAGTCGCGGACTCGGGGGCTCGGGCGAGCCGAGATACGGCGGCGTTACGTCCGATATCGGCGTCACGTTCGCTAGCTCGTCCTCCTGCGGCACACGCGCGCACGCACATATACACGGGTGTCGAGCGAGCGACAGCGTCGGCCCAGACGTTCGGCGATTCCGAACGTCTGGGCCGACGCGCCGGAGACTTGTCGTTCGACGAGAGAACCTGCAAGTTGATGGCGTTTCCACCGACGTTCGCCACGGCCATCACAAAGTCACGTCGCGCTTGCTGCAGGTCTTGCAGTTTCGAATTGACGACCGCCGACTCCGTGGCATCCTGCACGTAAACGTAACGCGCGCACGTGTACACGTAGGATTGCCCATGCAATTGCAGCTTCGCGAGCGAGCAACGAGTCAATAATATACTTGTTCGTCCAATGTCTCACTGATGATTTGAACGCTTCGATTGGCAGCCGAACAGTTGGCGGCCGACGCCATGGTCGACGACTGCATCGCGCTACAAGCGAGCTCCGCGGTTGGCTGCTGCGGTATGCTGACGATCGTCGTCCTCTCGGAATTGATGGTGCCGGGCGGTATGATAACGTTGTCGATGGGCCCAACCTGAAGTGGCTCCGCTTGAACGATGTCGGCGTTCATGGAGGCCGCCAAATTGCGCGTGCGCGTCGGTACGGTTGCCGCCCCGCTGGGCTGGTTGACGCCTTTGCCGCGCGTGCTCGCCGCCGCTGGGCACGCCGTCGGGCACGCCGTTGTGGTGGCCGCCCGCGAGCACGGCCTACTCGACGGCATCCGCTGGGCTTGCGCCGTGGTCTCGCGAGTGGGCCCGCACGCGGGGCCGTCTCTACTCTTGGGCCGCGGACACCGAGCCCCCTGCAGCCAACGCGCAACGTCAGTCGAACCCTTAGACGCGAGCGCGTTTCGACGCCGGAGCTTACTTCGGGCGGCCTGCGCATGCGCGCCTCGCAGGCGGAGCTCGCGGGCGGGGCTCCCGATCGTTTCGGCCTCCTCGTCCGCGTGGCTTCTTCTCGCTCGCGCTCTTTGCGCTCGATTTCCTCGCGAAACTTCTCCGTGTGCTTGAGCCTCTGCATCATCGCCTTGGTCATTTGCGGCTTTTTGTAATCGACCTTTTTCGGGCACGCCGGCGGTGGGCCTCGCTTGGGAATCGTCGATCTCACCGCGGCTCTCGTCGTTCGAGCTGCGTCGTTATTTTTACACGCTTTCACGCTTTCCATTCGGCGTCGCCGCGCGTACGCCTTTTCAAATCAAACGTGAACGTCATACGTACGTCGACACGGTCCAGCAGCGAGAGCGGTCGCTCCGGTAGCTTCGGAAGGCGCTCCCGAGCGCGACGTCGGCCGCGAGAGGCACGTCCCTCGTGGACGGTTCATTGCTTCTTTTTCGTGTTTTTCCTGGTTTTTCTTTTTTTAAACAGCGACCATTCTGCAGGGCTCAGTTGCCGCGCGCATCCCGCCTCATTGGCAAATCATTCTCGGTCTTTGGCGGTACCGCTTCGTTTGAATTTCGTCGTTGCCGAAACGCGTTGTACTGTCGATTCGTTGGGGAAGCATCGCGGAGTGGACGTTGTTGTTGGCAAAGGAAAGCAACGTTGGTTATTCAGCCGCGCGGATGCACCGGTCGAACGTACGCGTTGATTCGCGGTCCAACGATCGCGTAGCAACGCTACGGAAGAGACAAACTCGTATTTTCGCGAATTTAACGATGGATCTTAGGCCGTTTCCACGGTGCATTCGATGCACCGATGCGACGTGAATATCGTGCGTAGGTTAAGGAGAGTTGTTTGAACGCGACGGTGGTTCGCGCGATCGTTCAATCGACGCAAATCGAGTGCTTGTTGCAACAATGACAAAGCCAGTAGTGGAAAGCAACGAGAAAACCGATCGCAGCTGTACTTTCTTCTTTTCTATTTTTGCGAAGTAATCGTTGAAAATGGCAAGAGTACCGGACGAACTATTTGCTAAAAGAAGTAGCGTATAACGTCGCCAAGCGCAGACTTACGTGAACGTTGACGGGTGATTTGTAATTTCGAAAAAGTATGTTTTTGTCCGTTGTTAACGAAAATTTTGTTCGTGGTGGCCGAGACGTGGGGTTGGAGTTCGTTGACGGTTAACTCGTTACATCGCTTGTTTTCAAAGTTCGATGTTTATTGCTCAATTCATACGATTGCCACGTGATTCCACGCGATGCCACGAGGTACATTTAAATTTGCTGCCACAACGTATTTGTACTACAGAGCAACGCGTGATTTAAATAAACGGCGTATAGAAAATGGTCGGAAAACCCGCGCGATATTTGTCCCAACGTATGGTGTACAAGTCGTCGAAAAATTGACGTACCGACCCGTTATCCGACGACGTAAATTCGTATTTTGCTTAAATTCGCCTTATTACAGGTGATTGGCGAGCTACGAATGCCACGACGCGTGACGAACGCGTTGCGTTAAACAAGATATTCCTTTTCGGTAATATTCGGTTAATCCGCAGGTTAATAACCGACGTGTTCTATCGCAAGACACTTCTTATGTTTGCGTTCGATGAAACGACTTTGTTTGATTTCACATGCGTGGTGTAGTCCAGCACCGAATTCGTTAGTGCAGCAAATACGTCGAATCGCGAATTGCAATCGTTTTCGCGCGACGATTGACAATTAGCCGAAACCAACGGCCAAACGGCTACCCGTGAGTTTGAGCGGGAAAAAGCTATCCAGAAGCAACGATTGACGAGTATTTCCAGCGTTTACACGTGTCCGAGAAAGGTTTTTACTTTGACTCGACTAAAGATAAGACCAAAGTAATCTCTGTCAGTGTTCAACCCTTTTTCGAGTATTTACACAACTTTTTGTTCCATTTACAGCAACTCTATCCGCTTTGGTTAGTTTATTTTGAAACTGGCACGAGATACTTCCGTAATCTCTCGTGTCATTTAGAAATTTGTGTAGTTCTGTCCGCGTAATACGTTATTTTTTGTTCGATAAACGTACAATTTTCAGTTTTACCTACTTTTGTCGCTGTGAACGACTAATCTAGGCTATCGTATTTAAATGTCTCGCAATTGAGTCCAGTTGCCGAGAGTAGCGCCATCTATGCGACATCTCTTGCACCGGCGGGCATTTAAATTTGCTAAAATTGATAACAATGGTATAACGCGTTACGTTCAATTAATATCCAAGCAGTAACATTGCGACGATCCCGATAATCTGTGCCGTTTCACATGTCAATCACTGTCTAATACTAATCGCGTAAATCGAATAACCCAATCAAGTATTATATTCTCTATAGACTTTAGATTAACGTTATCAAATGAAACGGCTTTGTCAATCGCCACACACATGACGTACGCTATAAGTCATTGGCTTCTATTTGTTTATTTACCCTATTTTTTTCTCTCTCTTTCCCTTTTTCTTGTTCCAACTCTTGCGCAATGTGACCCGCTGAGCATCCTCGTACGTAGTATATAACCTCAACGGTACCTTGTTGAAAATACAAGAGAGAGAAAGAGAGAAAGAGAGAGAGAGAGAGAGAGTGAGGAGAAACTCGACACACACCTCGTTCCATCGTCTGATTTCTTTCCCTCTCTTTCTCTCGCACATACACATTACAGATATACCGCGTGTTTGTTTGCGCGAAAAAGTGGACGACGTGACTTGGGCAGTGACAATCATGGCTGGTAAGTGCACACTGTCTTCCCTTTTACTCGCTCTATTTTCATTCGAAATTCTTAATTAGATCGTGATTATTCAGAGTTTTTTCCACGACCGATTGTGTTATTAGGTTATTTTGAGATTATTTTGTACAAGTTTTATTGACTATTCTGTGATTCGACGAGTTTTGAGGGAAATTTAAATGTTCCATACATTGTTTCGTGAACACTTTTCATTTATTTATCTGTTATCGCGAAGGTCACATTAATAAAATCCGAACTAAACAACATGAAAAAAGAAAGTAACGTATCGCTGTTATTTTGTTTAATTTTTTGATGTTTGAAGTCCGTAAATAGTACGTTTGCTGAATGATGAGCTTGCACTTATGTTTCAATTTCATACTTTGAGATGCAAATTCTTTTTAATTTATACAAAGCGTTCTCGCGAGCTAAGCAGAAAACCTTAAACGACAGAAGTTTATTTTTCAAGGGTATTCATAACTTTTTTGTTCCAGCTAACAACCCTTATAAGAATTTGCTGCAGACCATTGAAGTTGGAGGAAAGCAGAAACATTTTTTCAATGTAACTGCTTTTGGTGAAAAATATGGTAAGTTGTAAGACGTGCATTTCTTTCGAAATTTTCATAAACAGACACTTCATTGCATTTTATGTGATGTACTAAACGTTTTTCTGTCATTGCAGATAGATTGCCATTTTCTATAAGGGTACTTCTTGAGAGTGCAGTTAGGAACTGCGATGAGTTCCAAGTCAAAAGTGCAGATGTCGAGAAGCTTCTGGAATGGGAAAAGAATCAAGCGTTGGAAGAGGGTGTGGAGGTGGCATTTAAACCAGCTAGAGTCATCCTTCAGGTATGTATTTTCTATTATTCAACGATTAACTCGTGATTACATTTATTTTGTAACGTTGAAATTAGATGTCACATCACTTCTTTTTTTATAAATTATAGTTAACAAATACATTTTGCATAAAGTAAATTTATGTTATACTATTTAACATAATCCAGCATCACGGTATTATATAATAATGTTATCTTCGTGTCAATGTATTCAATCGATTAATTATGCAAATACCATCTATGTGGTCATACCAAGAAGGAATTGAGGACGTTACATTTTACTGCCTTATTTTTGCAATGCTGTTGATGACATTAATTTATTTACGTTGACGATGTTATTTATAAATACTAATTCTAGTGTAAATTTATGAAAGCTATTTCATATTCATTATATACTTTTACAGCTGATATTGTAATTAATTGTAATACTTTAGGATTTCACTGGAGTGCCAGCCGTCGTTGATTTTGCAGCTATGAGGGACGCTGTTAAAAAGCTAAGTGGAGATCCTAATAAAATCAATCCAGTGTGTCCCTCCGATCTAGTTATAGATCATTCCGTTCAAGTGGATTTCAGTAGAAGGTATTAGAAATGAAACGTCAAATTATTTTAATTGTAACGAAGACAATCTTTCCAACACAATTTCAAATATTTTGTTTCCCTTTTCAATTACAGTGAAGATGCCAGCAAAAAGAACGAGGAATTGGAATTTGAAAGAAACAAGGAAAGATTTATGTTTTTGAAATGGGGTGCGAAAGCATTTGAAAATATGTTGATTGTACCACCAGGCAGTGGTATCGTTCATCAAGTTAATTTGGAGTATTTGGCTCGAGTTGTGTTCGATATGAACGATTATTTGTTCCCTGATAGTGTGGTAGGCACCGATTCCCACACTACTATGATCAATGGCCTTGGTGTATTAGGCTGGGGAGTTGGAGGAATCGAAGCAGAAGCTGTTATGTTGGGACAAGCAATCTCTATGCTAGTACCAAAAGTTGTTGGTTATAAATTGGTTGGCGAATTGAATCAGTACGTCACATCAACTGACTTAGTGCTTACAATTACAAAGGTAATAATTACATACCTAGATATTATTTTAATTCAATAATCGATTGATTCGAAAGTTAAATTAAGAAAAAAAAATTTTTTACATTAACTTAAAATTATTGAAGTGCAAAACTTAATTGTGAATTATTTTACGAGTCAAAATAATGTTTATCAAAACAACAAATTAAAACAATTGCGATAATAATACATAAAATTTGAGAATTTAAAAATGTATACGTTGACATAAAGCGTGTTAACGACAATTGATAATTTATTTCAGAACTTGAGGCAACTTGGTGTTGTTGGGAAATTTGTAGAGTTCTTTGGTCCAGGAGTTTCACAGTTGAGTATCGCAGACAGAGCAACCATTTCTAACATGTGTCCTGAATACGGGGCCACAGTTGGTTTTTTCCCCGTAGACCATCAGAGTTTAACTTATTTGCGTCAAACCAGTAAGTATCCGTGTAAATTCCATCACTGAAAAAGTTTCAAGTGATTTTCACTTTTAACTAATAAGTGGATTCGATCCTTGTTAATTTAATATAATTGTTACTTAGATGAGTCAAGGGGAAAATGTACATACAATTGTATAATTTCGCCTAGACTATACAATTTTTGTTCAATTGACAAGAAGTAGCTGAATAATAGTTGTAAAAATAAATTATAGGTCGGTCAGAAGAGCACATCGAAAGGATAGAAAAATATCTCAAGTCCGTGCGAATGATTCGCAATTACGATGATTCAAACCAAGATCCTATTTTTTCGGAAGTCGTCACTCTCGATTTGGCTGCCGTTGTTTCAAGCGTTAGTGGACCGAAGAGACCACACGATCGAGTTTCCGTCACTGACATGAAAAAAGATTTCAACTCTTGTCTCTCGAACAAGGTAAATTCAATTTACAAACATAAAGTACAATTATCAGTCGAAATAAGTAAATATACGTCGGAAATAATTGATCATACCGTTGAGTTGTGGGACTTGAAGAGGTTCAACACTGGTAAACAATATACTCCGTTCAAATAATTAAGACGTTTTTAAGAAACAATTGCACAATAGATCGTTGATGTCTAAGCACGTAATCGAACATACACTACCCAATGACGCTTTCAACAGAACGCCAAGCGGGCCTTGTCCATTCAATGTAGTACTTTACTGTTTCATTGTTTGTAAAAAAAACTGACAACTATGAAAAACCAACACACGCAAAATACTACATTACAAGCAAAAATTAGAATAACAATTAAATCATTAGCAACTATTTACATACGAAAGAGTCATGGGCGTAAAAGGGTATCGAAAATGGGACAAACACCACCCAGTGACGCTCAAATAGGTATCGTCATCAGGGTAAAGTTCACCCCACGATCGTACCTAAGCGACTACTGCACAAATGCTACTGGATTACTCGAGGCATCAAGGCTGAGGTATTAACTACGTTGCAAACTAAAGCACAACACGGGATAAACATCACCCAGTGACGGAAAATTCGATGGCGCCGTCAACTAGGAGGACGTTCATCCCGCGCGTTACTTTCAAACCATGCACCACTACAGGAATACAACCAAAACAATAACTACATTGACGATTCGTCGTTGATTTTGGCGTGATATAATTTATTGAAATTACAGCTGTGATATGAGGACTTTAACAACACACATCGCAGCTGCAGTTTCGGCAAATTCTATCCACAAGCAAATAGTTAAAGGCAATCCCCTCTCCCATCCTCTCTCTTTCACTCTCCCACCCTCTTTCTCGCTCTCTCTCTCTCTCTCTCTCTCTCTCTCTCTCTCTCTCCCTCTCTCTCTATTTTTCTCGTTGTGACGACTTGATGAACATTCCACACACGTAATCTTTGATAAACTAGCTTTATGATTTCGAAAGTACCATACAACTAGATCACCAAAGAGCACGTATGCAGGGCAAACTGGAAAGGGCTTCCGTTGTTTTCCTGTGAAATTTGGATGGCAAAATAAAAATAACAAATTACAGATGCTGGATCGTCTCGCTAGCCGGGGACGAGTATTTCGATCTAGTCACGACTATCTAATTAAATACGTGCCACTAGATCCATACTTCGCCCCTAACTCCGAGACTCGGTCGTGAAACTGTTCAATTGTTAAATTACTACTGTAATTAATATTACTACTGTACTTAAAAGGATGAAAACTGAGATAGGACGCCGAATGAATCCTACCCGGTGAGGCAGCTGTGTTATCCGCCCAACCGGACGGGATTGCATCCGACGCTCTACCACTCTACTCAAACATCAAACACCAATCACCGCCGCTAGTCTATTCTACATTTGACACTTACTTGAATTTTTGTTTCGCTGCATCTTCCCCGTAGAGTCGCTCGTTCTCGTTTCAACCATTCGTTATTTGCTAATACTCGAGTTGTCGCCCAGCGTTCGGATTTATTTATTCTCTGGTTTCGCCTTGTGTAAATACCATTCGATGGATTCGCGTTGTCTCACTTGGAAGAGACGAAACCAAGAGTGCCAATTCGCTCGTTTATCGTAAATATTCGAGTAGGCTGCGTTTGTGCGTAGAAGCCCGTTAACGAAGACTAGCTGACTCTAGTACCTAACGATATTGCCGCGCGGAAAATCAGATGCTTTGCACCGAGCGAAGCGAACCTGGCTAGACAAACTAGACGAGAATCTTGTATACAGCGTAACTTATTGATACGACGCGTGCAAAAGTCGATTTTGAGCACGCGCTACATGGCGAACGTGCGCAAAAACGAACCTCAGCAGGTAGCGTCGGGTCGACAAGCGTATATGTCCGAAAAATTGGAAATTGAAGGAAAAAGTTAGTAACTACGTATTTGAAATAAACACCGTCTCCTCTTACCGTGTTTCAAAAGGCAATCAAGCTACTTCACTTCTAACCGCCTTGGTCAGCAACGGTAACACACTGGTCGAGGTAGCTAGCGGCTGACGCTTTTATAGTCGATCCGATCTCCCCACTCGAATGGGACCGCTTCGCACCCCCGCTTTTCCACTTTCCTCTAATTTTATTGGTTGGCGCCAGAGGAACCTCGAGAGGGATGGACGGGTTTTCGCGCGCTTTCGACGTTTCCCGTTGGAAAAATGGCGAAATGCACGTTGTCGTATTTTTCTTTGATTTGAACCTTACAACCGATGTATCGATCACTATCGGCATTAACGATTCCTTCGGATCCAATGCGATTTAACGAATACCGCGCAATCGTTGAACAGTTGCGCTAAAGTCTTGCGCGAGCGTGAAAAACTAGTCTCTCAGAAGACGCCAGTTTTGTCAATGAGATGCCAACGTACATTGAAAGATAACGTTGACAAACACGTTCCGCGAAATCGTTATAGTCGAATCAAATTTGTACTCGATTCTACTCGACCAAAGGACGCAATCGATTTAAATGGAAGTCGTTGACGAATCTCTTTAACGCTTGGTCTACTGGGACAGATAGCACGACGAACCGACTAGTGGTCACGACGATATTAACGTTATTTTACTTGGAAATGCCGGAAAAAAGGAATCGATCGACGGTGTTTACTTGATTGACTGCTTCCTTGGATGCTGGAAGAAAATAGCTATTTCTCGTTGGGGTATTTTCGGCAAAGAGACACACGAAACAACGGGCAGCTTCAAATTTTCCCATGGGAGGAGATTTTACAGAACACGGAAAGAGGCAAACGATTAGTTCTAACGGTCGTTTTCAAAAATTTTTCGCACGTTGAGACTTCTAAGGGAATAATTTCATGGATTTAGCTAGTAAATAACAACCGAGACATTCGTAACGAATCGTTGTTAACGCTGCTATTGCCCACGATTTTGTCTATTCGTTTATTTTATTCAAATAACCAACCGCTGTATACGAGAAAATGTCATATTAGTAATTATCTAAATAAGCGTATTGATCGCAAGCATAAACATCCGTCAGCTGAAAGACTCCAAAGTGTATACAGACAGACACAGACACACACACACACACACAGACACAGACGCGCGTGTGAGCATCGGCGAAGAGACGAACAATGAATCATATACAGAACGAATAAGGATCGCGATCGATTTTTCCAAACACGTAAAGTCAAAGAAACGTTCTCGCGTTTTCCCCACACACGCACTCGCCGATATATGGATATATGTATATGTGTATATATATATGTATATATATATATATATATATATATATATTACGCGTGTGTGCCTGTTCATACATAGATCTCACGTTATAACAATTGCTACGGTTTTCGCGCTTCCGCAGATACTTTGCTAAGGATGTTTTCGCCTTTTGTTCTAGGCACATTGCATCGTACGATATCGCACAGGTATACGGTGAATTGTAACCAATCGATGTCTTTATTACGCGCGTTGATAAGACAACGACGGAACAAGAGAAAGAAAATCGTACAACGACGTATGGTTTGAAAGTGAAGAGATTGGTCGTTTAAAATCGACGGATTATTTGTGTGTTGTGTCGAGTACAAATCGTTGTACGGATTTTGTTGACGTTGCTAGCTATACTTTATTCGTTAGGTCACTGACTTTATTTCTCTCGTGTGTCGTCAACTTCGTATTTCCATTGGCATGTTTCTCTTTCGACCATTATCTTACAAATTTCTAATATTGTTCATACAACGTTGAATGTTCAAAGAAATACCAAAACTACTTTGAACCATCTCCTTGATACGTTACGCGTAAACAGAAATATTTGATCGTAACAAGATAACGATTAAAAAAATCGCGAATCAGCTGCGAAAACAAGAAAAAGAAACATCCTACAAAATCTCCCTCGATTTCAAAAACAACCTCAGCTGCATCTCGTGCTAAGCAAGAGAAAATTCCAAAGTCGCGACCGTCTGTTTTTCTCCCTCTCCCATACCTGCATCACCGGAAAAGCTATTAACTACAAGGCCGTATATGCACCTTGTCTGCTGCTGCTGCTGCTGCTGCTGTTGCTGCTGCTGCTCATCCGAAACCAACAGCAGCAGACCCCCCCTCTCCCCTCCCATTGTCATTAGTACGTGGCATACGTGTAGGGTCGGAAATTTTGCGTCGTAGTATAGAAAATGTTCGGGGCGAAAGCTGCTGTTGGGCGGTGTTGCCGATTTTTCCCGTTGAGCCCACTCACATATGTGACTCTGTTTCCTCGAAAAGTTTCCAACGAAAGAGAAAAGATATTTTCGTATCGTGTAGAGTCGTTAGGTGGATGGATGTTCCTTTCCTTTTCGTAACGTGAAACATCCACGGATTTGGATATTGGCTTAATGGCTCGCGCGTTAAAATCTCGTTAATATTGGATTTCACGTAGAATCTACGATGACGCATTTACAAGGCGTTACTTTAAAAATCACCTTCGCAGTTAATTTGTTGGAAACAATTCCAGCAACGAGCGTCAAACGCCTTCGTATTCGTGGATTTTACGAAATGAAATTAAGAAAAGAAAAAAAATCAGTCGGCGAAATTTGAATATGTTGCTGTATACAGCCGAGCGACCGATGGAAATTGAGTGCAACGTGCTCTTTCGCGCGAGAATCGCTGATTCGAGCTTAGCGCGCACATAATATCCTTTTTCATTGCACCCAACACACACAAACGTGCCCGCACACACATTCGCGGGATGTCGCATTTTTTCGGCGTTCGCATTGTGCAATTCCTTTTGCGGCATACCTGGATTTTGATTTCGAGTTATCGCTCGGCCGAACGACGTCGTATAAAATATTTTTCAAGCAAACCGTGTATTATTGCTTGTTGTTCTTTGCGTAACAACTCAAGTTTAGCTTCTGTGACTGTACGACGAATTGTCAAAGCTCAAATATTGGAAACGTTAAGTAACGTTGAAAAAAAAGTCGTAACGGTTGCCACAAAGACGTTTAATCTAGATCACTCGTAGTAACAACATCGTTGACCGCTTAATTACGCTTAATTATTAAGATGAAACAACATCGTTACAAATAAAACCGATAGAACAAACGTACTCTCGTTGTGCATTAATCGCATTCGCATTGCGAAAATGCGTAAAACCAAATCTTCAATTTGTAGCTTCCAAAAGTCTCGGAAAATTCGGAAGATTTTCGAAAATTCCGTCGGTTTACGGCTTTTGCGAACTACTCGAAAATGGCGTCGAATATCGAGCTGAATCAGGTGTAATAGTCGTAGAGTGCAATATTCTTGATCGAATTATACGTTCGTTTGGTCGTTTATAACGAGACTCGATGAGTACACTGTTGCAATCCCACCTTCGACCGATAATTGTTTCCCAATCTCAATTAGATATCGAAGAGACAACAACAGCTGTCACTCGTAATAAAACGAAAAAAACAAAGAACGACAATCGCATTGTCGCCTTTGTCGTATCAATCGAGTGCTCGATTCGCCCGTGATAAGCCGCGAGAATCACGAGGTCTTTAGCCTCGAAAATAGTCAGCGAAAAAAAAATCGCAAACTCGAGATCCCTATCGTACGGTGTATCGAAGGTCGCTGACATTGTATTTGAACGGACACAAGCTATGTAATTGGACACACACACGCGCGCGCGTGCTCGCGTCTTTCAAAAATTTCGTTAAAGACGAAGAGAGCCAAGTTCAAGTGTACACCTACTGCGCTGTTTCGTATAAAGAATAATCACTCGACATTGGTGAAATGTCGCGCACGATGCACTTTTCACGTTTCTTTCGCGCTCCAAATTGTTTTATCGCATTGCGTTAGGAGGCATACGCGTATACGTCAGCTCCGACGTTGGCATTGGACGTTGGTTTTGCCTCGCTGATAATTCCTTGTTTATCGGTTAAATAGCGCGCGATCAATCGAACCGAAACAAGCGCGCATTCAGGGAACAGTCGTGTAATTCGGGCCATCGCAAAGACGTTCGTTGCCATTTTGCGGCGGCGTCGACGACGAATAATCGACGATTCGATTTGTACGAATTTACGCAAATTAACCGCCGAACGTTCGTTCGAAGAACGACGGAAAAGAAAAGTCGAGGTCGAAACGTTTCGCGCCCATCCGCAAACGTTCGGAACTTCACAGCTTCTCCCGTCCTCTTTGTAAAATACGTAGTCCCTGCTGCGTGAGTTTAGCGAAATGAACAGAAAAGAAGAGAAATAAAGGTTTCCATCAAGACAAAAGAAATATTTTAAGTTTTGGTGTGTTCTCGAATATTTCAGATAGGCTTCAAAGGTTACGGTTTAAGCGGGGACAAGGTTAAGGCCGAAGGCGTCTTTCAGTTCGAAGGCAAAGATTACAAGCTGTGCCATGGCTCTGTGGTCATCGCTGCGATCACCAGCTGTACCAACACAAGCAACCCCAGTGTCATGCTTGGAGCAGGTATAGCATTCCGCTTCTCTCCCCTTGTCCCCCTCAAAGCCACTTTTATCGCGCTGTTGCCGAATTTTCTTTTTTCTAGGCGAGCAACGCAACGTCGACCGCCGTTGCCGTTTCTAGGATGCTTCGCTTTATCAGCGAGATTCCTTTCCAAGTTTCTTCCCCTTTTGAACGAACGATTCTTTTGATTGTTAAGATTTTGTTGCGCGACGCGGCGTTCGACGATTAAAAAAAACACATCAGAGTCTAGAGGCCAATAACGCGACCATTGGCTTTTCAATTTAAATGGGAACATCAAGATTGGTTGTTTCCATTTGTACGCATTTCCGTTCGTTCAATGCGAATATCGAGAATTTTAAAGCAAAAGAGGTGGCAAGATTGTAGTTTACGAACAGAAAGCTACAATTTTGCGACCTATTTCTGCGCGTTATCAAGTATTATTTGTACGCGCTGCAATGTCAACGTTTTCTTTGGGTTCGCAAGACCCAAAGAAAACGAACTACCAATCGTTCCAAACACGACAAGTACGAGAAGATACGATTTTCACTTCTGTACACGTTTCAAACAGAACGGGGGTTGTCCTTACGACTGCGAATACGCGCTTATGCCCAAATGTTTGCTATAAAGTTGATAAACGCGATTCTTTGAAATCGCTAATCAAACGAACGACGCTATCCTCTCCGCTTCGTTACGTCTAATACGAGTTGCATTTATCTCTGTGAAGGTTTGTTGGCGAAGAAGGCGGTGCAGGCTGGTTTGACGGTGGCGCCTTACGTCAAGACATCGTTGTCGCCAGGCTCGGGTGTCGTTACTTATTACCTGAAAGAAAGCGGCGTCACTCCTTATCTCACCCAACTTGGCTTCGACATCGTTGGTTACGGATGCATGACTTGCATCGGGAACAGTGGACCGCTGCCCGATTCTATGGTCGAAGCTATCGAGAAAGTTAGTTTCACGTGAATTTCCTCTTTTTCTCTTGTCCTTCACAGTCTAGGCTTCTACAATGTTACTAGTAACGATTAGGAATCGTTAAGAATATCAACGAGATCAGCTTCGTTACGATATATTTCATTTGCAGAACGAACTGGTTTGTTGCGGCGTACTCTCTGGAAACCGTAACTTTGAGGGTAGAATCCATCCCAATACAAGAGCAAATTATTTGGCGTCGCCGCTTTTGGTAATTGCGTATGCGATTGCTGGAACTGTCGATATTGACTTTGAAACGGAGCCACTTGGTAAGATTCGCTGATTAAATCCCGCAACAACGTAACGCAATAATTAGCCTACGAATCATTGATTCGTACATCGAGTACCGGTAACAATATTGCTCGATTGATATTGATTTTTCAACGTTTAGGTCGCCGAGCAGATGGCAAAGAGGTCTTTTTGCGCGATATTTGGCCGACTCGCTCCGAAATCCAATCCGTTGAGCAACAATACGTTATACCGGCAATGTTCAAAGAAGTTTACGGAAAGATTGAAAAAGGCAGCAATAATTGGGCCAATTTGATTGCCCCAAGTGGCAAACTCTATCCGTGGGACGAAAATTCAACGTATATCAAGGATCCACCTTACTTTGAAAGCCTTACAAAGGTGACGTCAATATTTTCAATCAAATCATCGCTGTTTCAGGTTTCTGTACGGCTTATGGATTATTTAATTAGAGCCACTTTCGATCAATTTGTCTCGATTTTTACGGTTAAATCGTACGTTAAATCGTAGCACACGCAACAAGTACCTGCCAAAACGCTGTCTCTCTTACAACGTTATTCCTTAAGCTATTACACTTTTCTGTTAAACTAGACCTAATACTCGTTAATACTTCGGATTATAGGAATTGCCGACCATTAAACCGATAAAAAATGCCCGAGTCCTCCTGAACCTTGGCGATTCGGTTACCACGGATCACATTAGCCCTGCAGGGAGCATCGCGCGTAACTCTGCTGCTGCCAGATATTTATCCAAAAGGGGGTGAGTTAACGATCATTTCGTCGTCGCAGGGAAATTACCCCAAGATGTATCAATCGAATACGGCTTCAGGACTATTTATCGCAAAAATTAAATATTTTTTGAGGATTCGCTGGCGATTGCGCCGAGTAGAGAGTTTTTACGTTAACAATTAATCTTCACGTTTCAGATTAAATCCTAAAGACTTCAATTCTTATGGGTCTCGGCGAGGTAACGATGCAGTTATGGCTCGAGGAACTTTCGCAAACATTCGATTATTAAATAAGTTTATTGGAAAGGCTGGACCACGAACTATTTACATTCCTACAAACGAAGAGGTTTGTTTCTCGAGTAACCTACTAACCTTGTTGTAAACAATCCGTTTGATTTTCTTGCGCTATTGAGTTTGACTTATTCAACGCGTTTCAACAATTATGCCTTTTAATTCTCAGTTTAATATTGAAATCTATTATATTAAAGACCACTTCGGTTAATCGCAGTAACGCAGAGGAAAAATAATTAATTTGTAGATGGACGTCTTCGATGCAGCTGAAAAGTACAAAGACGATGGCATTCCCTTGGTTATTTTGGTTGGTAAAGAGTATGGTTCCGGATCATCTCGTGATTGGGCTGCCAAGGGCCCTTACCTTCTCGGTATTCGAGCAGTGATCGCGGAGTCATACGAGCGCATCCATCGTTCCAACCTTGTGGGGATGGGTATTGTTCCGTTGCAATATCTGCCAGGTCAAACAGCCGAAAGTCTTGAGCTTACCGGTCAAGAGACTTTTGACATTGATATCCCTCAAAACTTGCAACCTGGTCAAAAAATCCAAGTCAAGACAAATAAAGGGCAGAGTTTCGAGGTGATCGTCAGGTTCGACACAGAAGTCGATCTCACCTACTTCAAGCACGGCGGAATTCTCAACTACATGATTCGTAGTATGATTTAACAACGATTAAGATTTATGAAATTGTCTTGAAAGGAACGGATTTTCGCAATCGATTCTAGTGCACAATGATGACTTTTAAGATTTAAGATTAGAGGATCTTCTTAATATTTGCAAAATTGATCATAGAGTGTCGATTGCTGCAAACACGAGATTAAATATTTACGTATTGTAAAGGTATTACAATCATTATCAATTCTTAAATCGGTCATTGTACACTAGAACTATGTAAAGTTATTTATCACAGTTTGTTAAAGAACGTCGTATGTTCGTTTTGTAGCTATACAAATGTACATGATATGAGTTGGCTTTTTGTGTTCAGTATATTATTTGATTTAAAATCAACAAAATATATTTGAAATAAAGCTAATATATATCAAAATTATTCAATTTTTCAATATTAAGAGTTACATTTACAAATTAAGTGGTTACTTATAGCTTGGGTTTAGGTCTGGTGAAATTACGAAGACTCGAGTTTTTCAGTTGAAAGTGTAAATGGGAAGGAATCATCGGATTTTCAATGAAATTACTACAAAAGTCAGTTTTGTTAACACTTGCTTCTTAATTTTTGTTTTAAATACTGGCATCTCTAAAGATTGTCAATGTGTTATTGATTCATATTTTTATATTTTACGAAAAAAATATTTTATACAAATGAATGTACAACATGATCACTTGTCTATGCTTATATCCTATTGTACTGTACACAATAAAATTGTTAATAAAATTTTGTACACATAGACGTTCTCATTTAATCGCCATCCATCGTTTTGTACATTATGCTATCACATACGCTTTGATCTTTCAATATTCCTCATAAGCATTCTATGAAGAAAAAATATTTAATTAATATTTTTCATTATTTATTTGACGATTCACAATAGATACATACTGAAATTGGGATTAATCATTATATGTAACGGAACAATTATATAGGAGGCAGAATGCGTACTTTCGCAAACTTTGATTCCACTATATTCCACTGTGAATGATCATTGCTTATTAGAAATATCAGAAATAATCAGATAGAAAGACGTCTTAAAATACTGACTCTAAAATCAATAATTTCATTAATACGGCATTTAAAAAAAATGTACTAACATTTTTTACTAGACGAACACGTGTAGCAATTATAATAACAGCTTAGTCACTGATCGAAAATAAATGATGCAGCATTGCATTGTCAATTGATTCAATATTAACAATTAATCATCTAAACATCACTAAATTTATCTTTCGCGTGGTGAGACCATCCCATATTTCATGATTTCCCGATAATTTTTCTTGGTGTTTGGTTCCCCGGTGAATTTCACTTCCACCACATTCTGATCTGTGGCACCATAAAGATGACTACTATCAAATGATACACTGTAAATTGGGCTAGACATCCTTAGAAGATGCATAAAGTAAAGCTGTAATAGAGAATCAATCTTGAGTATTTATGTTTGTGAATACTTGAAAAACATGCTATGATTAATCAAAGTTTCATAACATACTTGTACATATTGAGGTTTCCTTTGATCCCACAATACAGCTTTACAATTAAACTGGGTACCAGTTACCATAGTATTATTGTAATCGGATGATATAGAATAAATTGTTGCATCTGTGGGATCAGTCCAATGGCTGACACATTTTCCAGTTCTGATACAGAAATCATTTTGTCAAATTGTCTTTTTCACGTATTCACATCATTTCAATAAAAATGTGTTATAGCCTTAGCATTAACTGTTCTCACCTGATGTCCCACTTTCTTATGCAAGTATCGTAGCCACAAGTAAGTAAAGTTTGAGGATTTTCCCATACCATGTCTAAAATTCCAGCTCCAGGTCTCCATGTATGAAATATAGGATAAACTTTACTAAATCTGAAAAATAAAGTTTTTTTATTGAATTTGAAATAGTCATTACGTTGAACAGAACGGTCATTTTCTACGTTTCTCTATATGAGTTATTTAAAAGAATTTAAGGCGACTCCTTCAATCAGATCTAATTACAAAACTAAACGAGTTAAGCTCTGCAGAAGTAAACTCGCATCAGTATGTGTGCCGTTAATGTTACTCAATAAATTTAATGTAATCCTCAACCTTGGATGTACAAATAAAATATTGTCAAATCTTTCGATATTCAATCAAACCTCATAACAACATTTAACTAGTTTGTACTAAATTAGCGAGCTTCCTTTTCAAAACTCTCAATAATGATAACTTGAAGGATGATACTGCGATATCTTTATGACTTACGACTATGTTATCGTACAAAAATAAATAATGCTTACTTGTTGGTGTTGCAAATGGTAAGTGGAGGTTTAGCATTTCCAGCAGAGCCAATGGCAAGCTTTTCACCAGAAGGATCCACCGCGATGGACCATATACGATCGTTAATCACGAACGAGGCTACAGGTTCCTGGGAAAGGATTTCCTGATTTCTGGGTGATGTCCAAGCTTTGACTATTCCATCAGCTGAACCAGAGAACACTAAGTCGCCTGCTTCGTCTACTGTCTCCACGTCTCTGGAATGGGCATTTTCAATACTGGCATTGTAGTGCTGGTTTCTCTGGTACCACAAGTCCTTTGACCAAAATTGAATACTACCGTCCCTATTAGACAAAACAAGAATTAATAACTTTTATTTCATTTACATAGCCTGTTTATAATGGAGGGAAAGAATGAAAGTATCAAAATAAACAATCACCTGTGACCAGTTATGATGTAATCATTTCTAACGACAAACTTGCAAATATCACTGCGAGTTGTTTGACAATAAATTCGGCTGTGTGGATTGAAGGAATTGCTTCTTGCGAATCCACACAATTGAGTACCACCACTCCACCATAGAATTTCGTTGGTCAACTGTATCCATGGCATCAATTTTGTCTTTTGCGAAAAAAGAATGTTCTTTTGATACCTTCCATAAATCCAGTTGTGTGTTACCTGCCATTTGGCCACTGAGTTTAGAAGTGGGTTGCATCTAGTAAATTTAAATTTGAATTGATAAATAAATTATGCAATAGGCAAATACTAAAATACTACGAGAATGGTGATTCATTTATCAGGAATCAAAACATGAAAAAACGGATCTTTGACCAATTTTTCTAATTATAAATACGAACAAGTATTATTATTCCTGAACCAAAATTCACGGATTAAATTAAGTTGTTAGGGCAAAATAACATTAATTCGATTTATTTTGAAAATTGATGGAAACTGTGGTCCTGTGGTCGTGAACAATATACATCGTTGTACAATTATTTCCGACGACTCTAATAAAACTTGTGTTTCTAATAATCAAAGTGTGACCCAACCAATGTGCTTTAACAGTGACATTATATAAAATCCAATATGATACACTTCATGGAAACAGCTGTTCGCTTGTTCGCACAATGAATAACAAAACAGTCTAACCTCTCTCCCTTTCGAAAACAAACACCGCAGAGCAGAAGCTTTTCTCTAGCGCAAGATAATCCGCGATTATTCGCGCTTTCAACACGAGACGAATATTCCCATGTAAACAAAGTAGAATGAATCAACGTAATTATCGACGGCCAAGGTCATTGTCACCTTGGAGATAACGACAAGTAGAACGCGAAATATATATACATGCAAGTCGTACATACCTGGAGCGGAATCGTAGAGAAAGCTGATTAGTAGCGATGGTACGATGACGTCGTTTTAACCACAAACTCGGATCTTTGACAAGGGTATTGAAAAGCCAACAAACGCCGCTAAGTCGCACTAAGTCAAAGGCATGGCAGTAATCGAAGATTAACAAAAGTAACTCCCACGGCAGCTCGTCGAGTTTTAACGACCTTTGATTCGAGTCAGCGGCAACGTCCTCCTCCTGCTCCTCGCTCATGTTTGTCATTTTTTTTTAAAGATATCAACCTCGTCCATGTACTTTGTTATTTTTTTTGAATGGTCTCTTTCACATCGTCACGCACACGATTATTTCGGAATGTCTATCATACGAGACGAATAGTTCGCTACACGTATTTGCGCACTGTATATAACGTACGTACGTAAATATACACACACTCAAATAACAGGCTTTGCTGTTAGCGAGAACGTATTCTGTTTACGCGCCATCCTTATTGCACTCTCGGAGAAAGTCGAAGCTTAGGTCTATTTCTTGTATCACGAGTTGCGTTCGATTATAACTCGGAGTACTGTCAGAGATTTGGTAATCGCTGGTGCTGTTCGGACCGTTTAATTCCGCATTTCGGTTAGTCTAGTCGTCTGCGTAATAAATATCTGGTTTGGATATCATCTACGTAGAATTTGCCTCACTAAAACAACCTGCGTTATACGGCAGTTTGAAATATCGCAATCAGTACCAAATAATATATACGCTTCCGTAGGCTTTCCACTGACTGTCCAATCTATTGCTAAGATAATTCATAAATATTTTTATACATACCTTATTCACGTTAGTAATGTAGGAAACCTTGAACGAATCCAAGTAAGAAAGTAAGGGGTACACTACAACGAACAAGGTTGACTGCACAATATGATTGCCGACTAAGTTGTGAGAACAAGCATTTGGAACAAGCGAACCGAACCGCGCTCCAAATTATATTCGAACGAAACGAAGATTGCTGCGTACCGGCGCTACGCGATCAAAACTGTGGTCACTCGGTGTTTAGAGATCGACACGACGCACAAAAGTGAAAGATGCAAAGCACAAAGACAAAAAGAGTCGAAAACGTTGCCGTTCGACGTTGACGTTGCATCGAACCGTTTTCGGCGAGTTTGGTCAAGCTCTTTCTTTAAAAATAATTACGTTTAATTAGATCGCAGTCGTAACCTTGAGCCGTCGCGTTGCAATTGTTTGGCGTCGACGGTTTTGATCGACCGTAGTAAGCTGACGTATTTGATTTGCAATAATATCGCGTTCGTAATTTCATATAACTATAATACTATTTGATAGTCTGATATAAATGACGAGACGTGTGTATGCGATATAATCAAATTAATGCAACACTCTACAATTCGTCACTTTACATTTACGTATAAATCGTTGGGCAGCTTTCATCGAGAAAGGTTAACTTTCCAACGTATCGTACAAGAAGCGATAAGAAACGATCACTCTGTGAAGCAAATAACGATTCTATCGCGTTGGTCAAAAGTTCGATTTCAGTTTTTCAACGTTGTTTATAAAGTAGAAGATGAGTAAGGCAGCCGTTGCGTGAATCATTGGTCTTTCAAAAAAGGAAAGCTCGTCGGGTTTGCTGGCAAGGCTGTACAAACAAGTAATCCGTGAAAGTGCTTTTTTGGCCAAGTTCTCCCTAGCGTAATATATATTTTAACGTGCTAGACGGTATCGTTGAGCGGGTCTATTCACGCGCAACGATACCGTATGTGCGTTGATTCGTGTTTTTGTAAAAAATGCGCGTCTCTAGCTGATTTGAAACGAACGTAACGAACGATAACGGTGCGACCGATCTTTTGTTCAAATAGCGAATGCACGTTGTCGAGTTAATTTTGACTGACCATCGTGTTGCCAAATATCGCAAACGTTTCGAATTCAATCGAATAAAATGAATTTGACAATTGAACCGTATCATGAGTACTTTATTCAATGTCCGTGTTACAAATGACGAGGATTTAAGACGTACATCGAACAATGACTTATTTTTCAGAAATTACACATCAATTAGTATTAGTAGATTACTCAACGGCGACATTTGATCTTCCAAACAAACGTAGACTAAACTAGTAAATCACTAAGGCTTACCGATTGCATACCGTGTAATCTTTATTTCTTCTGTACGATTAGTTCTCGAATGATCTTTAGTACGGTTTGAGGTTGCAGATTGTTGATCGATTCAAATACATTTGTATCGACTAATTCATTTTTATGAGAGATCAAAAATTGTATCGCGTAATTTCTCAAGATCGAGGCATTGTGCATATCAGCTTTGTGCAGTAATTCCGTCAAATTAGTCAGACAAAGTTTGCCGCATAAATATTTCTCGCACTCGTCTTTTAACGTTTTGATGTGATATTTATCCGCTGCTATCATCAAGTCTTGCACAATTGTCTCGATGTTCTCCACCGTTCCGCAATAAATAAATCGCAGCATTTCTTGAAGGATATCGAAATCGATATCAAGAATATTAACTCGATTTTCAATGCTTTCTTTTGTATTTTTGTTGAACATTGCCAAGAACACTGGACTATGAGCAGCTAAAATAGCTTTATGCGCGGATAATTCTTTGTTGGATGCTACGAGAATAACGTCGGATAATTCTTGAGAATTGAACAACGACTTGTACCCATCCTGTAAATGGCAGTTGCATGCCGTGAAGCTCGGTACATTGTGCTCCAAAGTGAACGAAGTGGACAAGTCGACGCAGTAAACGATTTCGCAGACGAGCGACAAACAATCATTTGGCAGAACATCTTCGTTCTTTATCAATTGGCTTCTTTTTATCAAATCCGTGGCCCCCCACGACTGACTTGTGCTACTGAAAATGGCTATTGAAGATGCTGTTGATACTCTCTGTCTTGACCTATTAGAAATAGAAATGCTTACTTCTGCCTCAAGCTGTTTTACCGTATCGGTAGAATTTGATATTATAAATACTGATATGTACTCTGAGGCTTCTAGTCTATAATTTTTCGGATACAATTTCAAGTGCCATTTGATATCGTCATTGTACGTCGAGGAAAATAGTGGCGTTTCTATGTATTCCGTTGGCAGTTTACCAATGAGGCTAAAATTTTCTATTTTCCATTCGTAACTCACTTCGATTCTCCTAGTCTTGGTGAATCCAGTGATTTTCGAAAAAATAGTCTCTCTATTTTCGCACATTGTGTACTTTGTCACTGGGATTCTGCCCGATATTATCTAGTAAATCGATAGTCAACCTCGAGCTCGAGCGCGCGCGCGCGCACGCGCGCACCTACAGCGACCAACTATCTATCGATATATAGTTACAAAACTAATGGCTATCAATACTCGAGTACATTCGACACTTTAAATTGGATTAATTGAACGTCTATCGCAGACCTACATGCATGGTTGCGTGCGCACGTACGAAAGTTGCCCACTCCCTCGGCATGTTCGACGATACAACGATATTCAAATAAACTTTAGCTACGACCATTATTGCGTCGCAAGCGATAAGCTCGCACTCTGCTTACTTCGCTCTCATCGGCGCCTATAAGAGCAACGTTTCATTTATATGCAAACCGATACTACGAGTATCTTACGTTATAAATACCGATTAAGTATTCATTGATAGTTTGAAACATCACTTCTTCCACCAAACGCAGTACGCAAGTAGTGTACATTTTAATACTAGTGCGAGAAAGACGACGATTATTTTGCTTGTCATAGGCTGTAGTCAGCTGATCGTTTGCCTTCCGAAAAGGGTCGAGCCTGCAGCCAAATTGAACTTTTCCAATTATGCACGTGCTTATGCGCCAGGAACACCCGCTGGTGCTCCTGTTCTTACCCTTAATTGTCAATTCAGAATAAGATCTTGTAATCAAATTCGACATTTATCAACCAACTATCAGAACTGTTGTATAAGATTACACGGTATTAACGCACTCAAATAATCCTGAAATATTCAAAGATTCCTTTACCGTAGACTACTCTTGTGGAATTTTGTTCGTTTCCTTTTCCCAATCTTTCTACATTTACATGGAGAATGTACCGGAGTCATCTTACGACGTATCGTAACAAATTTCTTCATCAGTTTTCATCGGTTTTGAACTATCGGTCTTTGATTTTATAACGCGTGCTTCATTCTCTTGTGGTTTTTTCTAAATCTTCAAAAACGACCAAGTTGACTATTTACGATGAAAATGCCGTTTCTAAATCGAATGTTCGCTAACATGATTCCTTGTAAAATAATTGATATTTTTGTTAATTGGAAGTGTCGAGTTACGTCTTATTGTATCTACTTTTGCGTGTTATTTTAACATTTATCGCAAGAATAAATTGTTGTTTTATCGTTACTCTAACGACCAACGGATATTGCAAGCATCTTATTTATTTGGGGTGTACAGAGTTTTAACTCTAATAACCGAAAAATCGATCCAATTGCTTGGTTGAATATCCTACCCGTCAGAGGTACACCTTATCTAGGATTCGAGTTATAAGAATTTTAGTGCAAACGGTGGTTTTAACAAAATTGTTTGCCACAATTAATCAGTTTAACGTAACAATTGCAGCAATTAAATAAGAGATGCGGAGAAAAGGAGAGCACTGCTTGCTATGTTTAAGCTAAAATTATACATGGACCATTGCGCTGTTGAAGATTAACAACATAGTACAAATAGTTTAAACAAAGGTAATATTTCAAATGAAATTATTGTACAAGTATTGTGGTTTATATTATTAGTAAAAAAATCTCTGACCTTACCGGGAGTCTACGTTAAATAAGCCCGACAAGTTCAGTATATTTTGACGGTAATAAGCAATAAGGGACGGGGCAGCCTTTAAATAGAAAATTCCATTAACGAGTTTCGTGTAAAAATAGTTCTACATTCAATATTTCTAAATGTCGATATTAAATAATTGTACCGGTTGTCGTTTGAAGCATTAGCGTTGCTCCTGGTGATGTTTCAATCTCCCCTCCCCTATTTTCGAGATCACTAAATCTACGCTCGTTTGTCCAGAGAATGCGATGGGCTGTTGCGAGATGCGACGAGAGACTTAGTGATTTAGACCCACTTAGAATCTAGCGTAAAGACCGATTTCCATGTACGGACGGTTGTCCTAGAAATTGCTGCAAGGATCAACACTATGAACGAGCCATTGACAAACGGATTCGCTTGCGTAACAAAATAGCGCGTGTCCTACGACAACGCGCTCAGATTCACCTCGAACTAGGTTTCAAGGTGCAATCACAAGCCGGTCTTGTTTGACCCGTGCACGGGAGATATTTAAATACTCGAAGTCAGTGTTCGCAGATGGGGATTTTAACCGTCGATTTGCTAGCCTCGTTACAAATAACGAACCGTTTGCTACCTGTCAACGATAGAACGTCCATAGTTGTACGGGCGAAGATAATCCAACGTACCTGGACTTATCCTTTGCCTCCTCTCATTTATGCGTAATCCGCGGAGTTTTACGTGAAATTGACGACGACCGATCTTCGGAAAAAATGATTTGCTTCAATATTAAAGGACGGCTAATTGAATCAGAGCGCTTCTCGAGTCCCACTGGTGTTAGCGTCAGCCAGCTAATGATTTTTCTCGTGGATTGCGAAGCTCTGCGGTTCGCTGGTGATATCGCTCTAATTGGCTCTTCCGACGACCCGGTAGCTGGCTTAAACATCTACAAACTCAACAATTTGCTCAAGAAAATAGGACATTTTTCGTTGTATCGAAGCTAAAGACAAACAAATATTTTCTTACGTACGAATAGGAACAGAGATACTACGGATACGTTGATACAAGCTAGGAATCTTGGTCAAACATTACAGATGGTTGTTTGTTCTGGTTCGTGCGTCTATTGTTTGTTATTTATTTAAGCGCGTTTAAATTGTTTCATCGCTAAAACTCGAATAACGTTCGAGTTATGTAGGACTGCAACGGAAGGATATAAATACATCATAACATCTTTAAAAATACACAATTTTGTACATTCTGTACTTTGAAAGCCATCGTCATCGATCCATTGTTTACGTCACCTGCAGAACGTCGCAATTGTAAACTAAAGCCAAAAGCACATACCCTCGAACTACGAGACAATCCTTTCGCTTTGTGAAATTATTAACTTACTTAAGTAAATGCGCAATTGCGATATTTATACAAAATATGATTATGTGGTACAATATACGTTATCTAGTCACGAAAAAATGGAGAAAACGTCAGAATTGTTATAACGATAAAATGTAAAAAATCTCGGTAAATTTCCATATTCGTCAACGTTGAAAAATAGTATTTTTCAACGGTTCTGTTTAATGACTTGATTGTCTTGGCATTGTTTTTCTAACAATCACTAATATACATACACGCGTGTACTTTGCTCCACTTGTGGTGAGTTGTGTCGATGGTGGATGTCTATTTATTGCATCTTAGTTCCTTATGATGCATAGCCGTGTGCATATTAAATGCACTATATCGTTTATCACAAGATACTTTGAGAACCACTTCCACGTGTCCGGTACTTGTTTTGTTTTAAATTTTCGTGCACCAACTATAAGGAAATTATTGACGAGCCGGTATAAAACTCCAAGTTTGGAAACGATTGCTTCAACGTTTAACTTGCAAGTCCTCGTGAAATATCGAATGTGCAATATTCCCAAATTGTTCAAATAATTATATTTTAACATGCGACGAGTATTATTGATCTGTATCGTTCAACAATTACTATGTTGTAAGTAACAATTCATAGATATTACTTGGTCGTATTTGTAAAAATTTGAGTGATTTTAATAAACGTGATTCTCTAGTTATCTCAAGGGTAGAATCGTTAAAAGGAAAGAGAGTGAGCAGCGCCGCGATTGGAGAATTTCCGTTTATCGCCTCTCTTCAGTATTACCCACAAGGACAACACTTTTGCTCGGGTACCCTTGTCACGACGAAATACGTTGTAACGTCTGCACATTGCATGGACGACGAAACTCCAGATGGGATTCGGATTGTATTTGGGGTGCTGAATTCGCGAAGTCCTGCTACGCATCATGCCGTGTCTTCGTGGCTTACGTACGATGATTGGGCTGATGATTTAGGCATACAAATAGAACCAATTTTCCACGACATTGCTATTATAACCGTGCGTACTTTTCACTCTAAAACACAACGTAGCAAATGATAACTGGACATTGCAGTTATTCGACATATTTCGCTGACGTATGCCACATTTATTGTAGCTAGTCAATCACGTTAACGAACCAAACGTGAGTCCTGTTAGTTTGAGCGAGTTAAACAAACTACAAGTCCAAGGTAAACCGGCAACGTTCGTGGGGTGGCGTGCCGAAGGAAACGCTGAAGTGTTACACAAAGCAACCGTAAAGATATTAAGCGACGAGGAATGTACAAATAATATACGTTTGATAACAAACGATCTTCAGGAATCTAGCGCAAGACTATTGTGCAGTCAGGCTAAGCCTTTCGCTTTAACAAGCGAAGTAAGCACATTTTCCAAATTCATCCTACTGAAATTGATCGTATTTTGTTTTTCCAACCATTACTGACGTTCTCTTTATTGATTAGGGAGACAGCGGAGGGCCTATCGTGGATAGAGACAATAAACTTTTAGGAGTTACTTTCGGTGACTGCCCAGATCCAAAACATGCATGGTGTCTTCTTACCGAACAATTTTTACAGCCGTACTTGATGAATTTACATTTCAGCGTTGACTACTATCGAAACTTCATCGTCAATGTTACTGGCTATCATTAAAAAACGATGTATTTTAAAAAACAACCGAACTCTGTTGTCACGTAATTCAACAATAAAAATTTAACGACAAATATAAGTTTATAGAGTGTACGTTTTACGTACAAATGTTTTACTCGTTTAGAGATAATTACATAGGAAAATGCACTATTTTCATTGTATCAAAAATACATATTGTATTTTCGCGAATGTAATTGCGAAGGTAGGGCACGTTAAATAACAGGAATGACGATGTAGAAAATTACGAGCGTTTGCCTATTGCACAGGGGTGGGGATATAAGCTAACGACGTACACGAAGTAGTGGCTCATGAGTTAAAAAGTAAAAGCCGACATTGTAGAACAAAATATATTCACACTGGTGTACGAGTATACATATACGTATATCCACACGAATAATCGATCGAGTAAGAATTGGCTACATAAATAGTGGACAACCTCTACTTGCTATCACTTAGTAGTTAGTATAATAATTGAAATATATAATCTTGAGATGCTCAATGCAATTGAACTCGATAGATATCGCAAGCACTCTAATGTTGTTGTGAGCGAGGATACGGATGTTCTAGTTTCGTGATTAGATTGCATCAAATTATCAACCGAAAAGAAACGACAAAAACAGATGGAATAACGTATGCTGTTTCTTTTAATTGTTTTATTCGAGTGTTGCTTATCCTCTCGCTATTGGCAGAACCAAGGGAACTACTAAATATTTTGATGATTGGCTTTTGTAAATAGAATTCCAACGGCAGCAAGAGGAAGAGAGGGGCGGGAAGGATATTGATAAGACTGATAAGTTTCGTCCAGTAGGGTTCACAATATAGCACATCGTCCATCTAACGTTATCAACTCTCGTCGGAAGTACATCGTTATTATTGTTACTGTAGAAGATGGAGGATGACCATATAATTCTCTACCCCGTAAGTATTTGTCGAAATTGAAATCCGCTAAACCGAAGTAACCGAATAACCGTTGTTTTTTATTCCTGGAAGCATTCCCGTTTGATTTTCGAATCCTTGATCAATCTATTGATCGTTACCGAACTATTCTCCTTTAATATCTTTACTTTGCGAGACAGTTGATGGATGTGTAATAATATTTGCTGTTTAACGAAAGGATTTGCCATATATCGGGGAAGTGAAAGGAGGTCTTTGTCACGGTAGAATAGTCAGAATCCAAGGTTATATACCTGCAGATTCAACGTTTTTTGCCATCAACTACCAGACAGGTCCTTCTTTGAATCTCAAAAATGATGTTGCTCTACACCTGTCACCAAGATTCAACGAGAGAGTAGTTATTAGAAATCACATTAAATCCAACAAATGGGGTACAGAAGAAAAATGTGGTCCTTTTTGGATTAATCGTAGCGGACCTTTTGAAATTGTCATATTATGCGAATATTTGTGTTTTAAAATTGCTATTAACGGAGGACATTTCAGAGAATTCGCTCACAAATTTCCTTACAGCAGAGTCACTCATTTGATGATATATGGCGGAGTAGAAGTAACTTCTATTTTCTACAAAAAAATTCCTATCCCAAAACCTTTAATTTTAAGGGTTCATAATCCCGTAGCATTTGATGAAATTGGTCAGTCGAACGTTTATCTATCTGTTTTAATAAGTTTTTTTTTGTAATTATACAATTAACATATTCGTAATTGCAGCACCTGAAAACTTACATTATCATGAGTTATACTTAAGAGAGCCCCAGGGAATTATATAGCATTTAGATTCGTTGTCTTTTATCTCATTTTGACAATTGGACGAGAGACTCGTCAACAATGGAGATTTTCCAAAATTTATACAAGTTATTTCAGGGATAAATACGTTAATAAAATATTACGCATACGAAGCATCCGAAAGCGACTTATAGCATCGTGCAATTTTTTCGGTGATATTATTGCTCGCAAACGTTCATAAAGAATTTTGAGAAAATACGAAAAATACGATCGATACGTACAGTGAGATATTTAGTTTTATACACAAAGGATCTCCTCGGTGTGGAAGAAAGAACGCTTTAAGATGAGCATGGACGTCTATTTAGATCTAGTTACGGATATAATCAAATAAAAGTGTTAAAAATTGCAATCTACTTTGGGAAAAATCGACAAGATAAAACGATAAACAGTGCAAAGAAAGCTAGTCAACACGTCGTACCTATCAGATACGTGCGCAAAATTAAGGTCTGCAAGATCGAATTCAGATAATTATCGGATATTTGATCGCCGAGCGGGGCGCATCTGTCGTGCTAATACCAAATTGCATTCTAATAAGAAAACATTGATTGTACCGTGCTGATCTTCCGGCCAACGACGTCAGCGGATGAAAGAGCCATTGGCGATTGACGTGCAAAAATTAGTAACATAAGTAGAGCGTACTCTGATATTCTTGCGAAAGGCAACATTGTTGCAACGAAGGTCGAAAACTCCGCTTTTTATCTCCTATTCGAAGACTTGCCCTTACTCGTTTCCATCAGTTATGTATACTTCATTATACGTACCTGTCTGTATATTCAATAAACCGCTCTTACGATATTACACTTTCTTATATTTTCATTTGTCAAATGTTATCGTGCTCGCTATTGTTCCTCTACGTGAATTGTTTCGATACAAATTGTAGATGTTGAATTTAAGCGAAGATATTTGATCAACTTTATTTTTGTTCAGTCCAAAGTAAACAAATTCAATGTAGGTCAGTATTCAGAAATCGGAGTATCATTGATGTCGTCGTATACTAGAGCACCATTTGGTGGGGATTGGAGTGGATTAGTGCTGCTAAGTACCCTTATTGTTAGTGAAAGCTGAAGGGACTTCTAAATATTTTGGAATTTTGGAGGTCAACTTTTGTAAATAGAATTCCAATGTTAGGAAGAGAGAATGATACGAACGATAAGGATCGTGCAGTAGTTGTTCGCAATATAACCTACCGACTATTTACCGTTGGCTACTGACATTAAAAGTTAATAATCACTATTGTTACTTTACAAGATGACTCACCAACCGATCTCTCACCCAGTAAGTATTTTTTGCAAGGAAAATTCGTTATATCGAAATAATTCTTATGCGAAATACGCAAACTGTCAAAATTTCTTTTTCGTTTCAATTTTTACTTTGTGAGACAATCGATTAACTATTGTACTTGCTGTTTGACGAAAGGAGTTACCATATGTGGAGGAAGTGGAAGGAGGTCTTTGTTTTCGTAAAATGGTCAGAGTCCAAGGTCGAGTACCCGAAGATTCAACATTCTTCGCTATCAACTATCAATTAGGGCCTTCGTTGAACCCTAGAGATGATATTGCTTTACACGTGTCACCAAGATTCAACGACGGAATAATTGTCAGAAATCATATCCAATCCATGAAATGGGGTACAGAAGAAAGCGATGGTCCTATGTTGATACAGCGTGGCAAATCTTTTGAAATTGTCATATTATGTGAATATCAATGCTACAAAATTGCCATTAATGGAGAACATTTTGCTGAATTCGTTCACAGATTGCCTTTCAGCCAAGTTAAATACTTGGTAATTGATGGTGACGTAGAAATAAATTCTATTGTCTACGAAACCATTCCTGTCCCAAAACCTTCAGCGCCAATATTTGATGCGCCCATAAATGCCGACCCACCAGGTCAGTAGAACGTTTATATACCTGTTCTATAGAGTTTTTTCTTGGAATTGTACATTTAGCGTATAAATAATTACAGCACCTGGCTGTTTGTATCCTAAACTATACCCCCACGAGAAACAGAAACCTTCACCAGATACAGATGATTTGGCAAATAATCCACGTGATTATGGTTATCAATCAAAACCTCAAGAGTCTGAACTGAAATCGCTTTCCAGTGGCCACTTGGACAAAGTTGGCTTAGCAGTTGGAGGACTCGTTGCAGCAGGAGGCGTAGCAGCTGCAATGCACGTATACAAGGTTCGTGAGCAAATCTAATTTTACCATAAAAAACTAAAATGATTCCAACGTTTATTTATTTAGAAAAACAAAAAGAAATATCAACAAGAAGGTACTCAACAAAAAACTAAGGCTTCAAGGAATGCAAGTGGTTTGAGTGGATTGGGAGCATTGGGCGTAGCCTTGGCCAGTAGTTTAGCTTCTAATGCTCTTCAGAGAGATAGGAGAACAGATGCACAACAAGGCTATCCTCCTCGCGAAGCTAAAAGTGACATTTTTGGTTCTATCTTGGGCGCTTTAGGTAATCCGTATTGTTCAATATTACACAGAATTTAGATAACTTTACATAAAATATATTTCACACTTGTTCTACCAATCATCTGTTTAACAAAATAAAATTATGCCGTTAAATTTTTTAGGAGGAGGAGGAGGGGGTAATCTTACGGATTCTCGGTCCAATTACAATCAACAATCTCGGTCTAACCCTCTCGGCGACGCTCTAGGCTCTATCCGTGATGGAGTACTTGGAGGTGTTAATAAGCCTCAATATCCACCGTCAGGCGATTATGGAGGATACTCCGAAAGCCGAGATTCACGAGGAAGCAATAATAATGATTTGAGCAGTGGTTTAGGTGGGGCCATATTCAAATCAGCTTTTGATGGCCTATCCTCGCATGTAAGTCATACGGTTGAAAAGAGATTAGCTAAAGAATTTACTAAAAGTTTGACTAAAAAATTAAATTTGACACCAAGGAAAGCTTAGCCGACTACTTTTCACTACTTTCATATTGTTAATACTTTCATTTTTCGTATCAACGATACTCCGTTATTTATAGCTGTCTGCATTTCATACGTTTTATTTAAGAGAATGATTTATATTGTACGTCATTGCCAAAGTTTTATCAACTGACTTCCTCTC
This sequence comes from Chouioia cunea, assembly GCA_030064505.1. Classification (NCBI taxonomy): domain Eukaryota; kingdom Metazoa; phylum Arthropoda; class Insecta; order Hymenoptera; family Eulophidae; genus Chouioia; species Chouioia cunea. Next base: position 25,157,804 of record JAOPFQ010000002.1, read on the forward strand.
CATTGTATCTGTTCACAATATTCTCAATTAAATAATTAAGCCATGCATAGATTTATTGTTCTTCTTCCTACCTTATTTCTCCGACAACAGTTGCGTCTACTCTTGTTCATTCTATGATCGAAATTACACGCTAAAAATACACCTGGACCTTTTCAGGTCTGCCTCTTACGTAATTAAATATAAATCTGTTCTTTTCAAGCTAGCTACGTTGTGGACGTTGCACAGCATATTTTACCTGTGTTATTTTTTTAACTTTTGGCTCTGCTTTCGGGGTCGACGGTCCGTAGCTTTCTTTTCTGGCTACCAGGGTAGCGCAGCGGTATAGCCTTGAATTGCGAATAGTCGCGGGCGAACTCGAAGTCGGGGAATCCCAAGGCTCACGATCCCTTTACTGAACCATGTTGGTAACGGCACGATAGCATCGAACCTCATTCTTCTGGCATTGCTTCAGTTTTAGTTGTGTGCGTATGCATGCCAATAACGAACACTGACCTGTTAAACAGAGATCGAGATCGAAATAATAACGTACCTCGTCATAGATTTTTTGTAATATTTATCACACATGTCAATTCACGCTGAATAAAACTTAAATTCTTGGCTATACGTATGAACTATTTGTACGTTATTCGTTTGTACGACCCACATTTTCATCGTATTTCTCTATTTTGAATTCTCGCGGTAATGAGTTCAGCGAATGTATAATCGTATATTAATGTTATTACACAACTACTTGATAATCGATCGATCAACGAACCACCGTATGTTTGGACGAATATCTAAATTAAGAGGAAAAACGTTATTTCCACTTTGGGCGTACAATGGAATCACGTATGTGTACATACGTTCGTTTTACGAACGTACACACACGTACACGCGCGCCCACGGCTGTTTATACACCAGCTTCTATGTACATACGTTTGCAGTCCACTGTTTTCATAAACCACTGCACGGTTCCTCTCGTGATAAACGTATCAAGTCGATATAGCAATGGATACCGAGAAGAATTTATTAATTAAGACGTTCAGACAACGTAGAGTGCACTTGGAAAATATTTTTAATTATCCAACACACGAACACAGTGCCAAATCAGCAAAGGAATCTCAGCAATTTTGTTACAAGGGCAGCGAATTGTATTCGAAAACGAATCACGATGCCGAAACGCACATTGAAATTTTTCGTTATTTTTGCCGTAGTATATTGTTAGCTCCATTGGACTCGGAAGAACTCGGCAAAGCCTACGAAAAAAGATCCGAATTCTTATTGCACATAAACAAGTATGAAGAATGCATCACGGATGTCGATAGAGCCTTAAAATTCAACCACTCAAAATTACACACAATTGAGCTTCTTTGCCGTAAAGTAGAATGTATGAAGAAACTGGCTTTGCCCAATTATGAAAGTGTATTAAAAACAGCTGTTGATCACGCTGACAACGTTAGTGAAAACGATAGAGATAACGTCGATCAAATCATTAGGAGAATTAAAAACTGTTCTATCGACGATTCCAAAGTTTCAAAAAGCCAATCTAACACCATTTACACATTACCCGAAGTGGACCAACCTCTTGATTGTATCTCTATAGAGTACAACGAAAATTATGGACGTCATTTGATAGCAAAGAAGGATTACAAACCTGGAGATTTTATTTTGCGCGACAATCTTTACGTAACTGTTCTCAATCCAGAAATGAAGTATACCAATTGTAATTATTGTCTGAAAGTTTGTTGGGCTGGTATAGCATGCGACTATTGCAACTGGGCAATGTTTTGCTCGGAAGAGTGTAAACAGAATGCGTGTCAATCCTTTCACGACGTAGAATGCTCTATAATCCCTTTCGAAGCTGCACTAATGCATTATTTTGATCCTATTCGAATTTCACTGCGCATGTTACTTGTTGGTATCAGGGAGTCCGGAAGTATTGATAAATTGAGAGAAAATTTAAAATTAGTCGATGAAGCTACAGGTAATTGTGTGAACGGTATTATTTTGAATATTGTAATCTGTTTTTCTAAACAATTACGACACTTTATATAGATAATCGCTACAAGGGCTTTTATAAGAATGACCGATTCACCATCAGTACTATAGAGAGTATATATTCATTACAAAGTCGCGAATGTTCTACGATTGATCCTCATGCATTAGCATTTGACGTATTGGTTACGCTGAATACGATTTTAAAACGTGGTAATTTAATCGAACATTTACAATTTGACAATATTGATGACATAATAAGAAACGAGAACGCGGTATTTCTGGGATCACTATTGATAAAATTGACATTGATAAGTATGAATAATGGTTTTTTAGTAAGTACTAATTGTGTGCCATAATAATGACTTTAAGAACGAGTAAAGTTATTACCTCCTTATTTATTACAAGTTTGCCCAGGCGGTTTGCGATTGTCAACGATTAAAAAAATTAAACTACGAGTGTTGCGGGCGAGGAATTGGTATTGCAACTCTTGCCAGTCTTCTTAATCACAGTTGTAATCCTAACGCGGCTCGGGTTTTCACAGAAGATCGGCGAATTAATATTTTTGCTTTGAAACCAATAAAAAAGAATTCACAGGTCCACATTTGTATAATATACAATCTTCTCAAACTGTACAAAGAAACAATTATTAATTTTAAGTTTTTCCTAGATCTTCATAACCTACACATCTTTTTACTTCAATAAAGATATAAAGGAGAGAAAGGAAATATTGAAACAATACAACTTTACGTGCACGTGTAAAGCTTGCACTGAATCCTGGCCTCAAATGCGGCTTTCGTCTTATAGCGTAATCATACTAATATCGTGCGACTCAAATTAATGCGTATCTTTAATAATCTAATAAATTCAACTTAATTTGTAGGAGTTGGTGGCCAAGCAAAGTGGTACTGAGAAGAAATTGTACAACGATTGCAAGTACATATGTGGAGCTTTAATTCAAAAAGAATTGGATTTTATTCAAAAGGATGTTAAAAAATTGAGCAAAACGATTGTAAAAGCTCATAAACGTCTAACCGAACCGACATTTTTAATGGCATTATTAGATGACTCTTTGATACAAATTCATTCACGTTTATATGGTTGGAAGGCGCCAATACATGTGTTTGGAAAATGTTAATATTTATGATTAAAGAATCAAGAAAGTAGCTCATTATTAATACAGTCGAATTGAATCAGGTATAACAATATTCTAATATTTAGTCTTTGCTCACTTCAACGTAACGCATTTTTGTTTTCTTACTTGACTGATTCACTAATACGATACTTCAATCTTGAATATTCAGCACTGATTATTTGCCTTGCATAATAGTACAATAATAAATATAAAATAAGAAATACGCATCTAAGTGCCGTCCATAATTATTGCTGGTTATCGCAAACAAACGACCGATGGTTCCTTTCACCAAATTCCTATGAAATCGGAACGGAAAGTTGTACTTATGAGGCTCTTCTGCTCGTGTTTACACGTGATATTTTACGTTCTATTTGATTATTTACGTTTAAGTTAGCCTAAGCTTTGAGAAAAAATACGTTGTATCGAAGCATTTTCTTTTTAATTTGTGGCCTTTAAAATTTGACCTCACTCTACGTTACTCTAATAATGAATCATTTCCATCGCTAAGGAATTATCTTGGAGTCGCGTAAACTTTTCGGACAAGTGTTGAGAAAGCTTGAGAAATATCGAGAAACGTTTTAACGCGACTGTAATTATGGTTCCAGTACGCTTTTACGAAACTGTCATTTCCGTTCTTATGTTTACGTATCTATTATACGTGACTGCAAGGTATTATTGGAGACACAACCATTCTTACAGTACTCGGCCAAGTTGTGACCCGAGTACTCCTGCTTTCTGAGCTTTTCTAGAATAATAATCCCTCTTACCAAAGTGCCGAGTATTATAAATTAAAAATATCTCTTTGCCATATATTGTAACTATCATATTTATGTTGCGTATAAAACTAGATTGTAACATTGTTATGTTATCAACAATTTTTATGAAGTATCCTATAGAATCTTACGTTCTAGGTAAATCTTATATAGTAAATAAAACTCTGAATTGAATCAATATCTTTTTATAATCGGCAATTTCTTGTAACTTACTCAATCTAAAAACACTTTTTCAAATGAATTTTCCAAATTCTGCACACTTGAATAGCTTGCATTTATAAGGAAATCGTTCCAGATCCTCACCTGCATTATTTTTCCACCCTTTACAGATATCGGGTACAATTCTTTACATTTCTCAAAATAATTTGAGAGTTGATTGTAATTTTGCAGTTGTATCGTATATATAGAGAGTAATAACAGTTTTAGTTAGTCCTCGCACGTGCCCTCTTCTCGTCATACGGGTAGGCATTTGAATATCAACAATTGTTAGTTTCATTCTATTTCAGTTGTACTTACAAGTGGTATTCGTAATTTTCTCAAAATAATGCACACAATAAGATTTGTCATGTTTTTTCTTTTGTCAAAAATAAATGCCGATTGTAGGGACAATTCATCCAGTTCATACGTCACCGCATTATACTTTTGTTTGTCTTCAAAACGATTATAACTATTGGTTATGTTACTTTGCGCTATAATTAAAATATTTCGTTTAACGAATGTAGTAAACAAAAAGTTCTGATTTTGTAGTTTATACAGCGTATAAATAGAGCTTCAATAACAAAATATAAATAATCACAAATCAACTGGTTGATAATGTAAATATTACCAATAACACACGTGAAAATCAAAATAACGTCATCGTAATTATTGTAACTAACGAATAAAAATCGTATTTATCGTAATAAATAATTATCGAATTAGTGGTATTTCTTCTGTACATCTTATATAAATAGATTATTATAATACATTCTTATAGCATCTTGTACAACTTATAATCACTTTGCACTTGTCTGTTTTCTTTCTTTATTGCCGCTGATCTGTTTTTAAATTGACTCTTGCGACATCCTACTGTAATACCCCCGGTGTTCCTCGATTGTTCGCTTTTATCAGCGTTAGAAACGATTTTGTTTATTTTGCAAGATACATTCACTCTGAAAACAAAGAAAAAAAACAACCGAGTAATTCACAAGTCGCAACTTCGTCCCAGTGTATACCGTATAGGAGGTTTCACAAGTCGCTCACTCTTCTAAAGCTATTACCTCGTTAGTCAGTGAGAAAAGAATCAATTAGATGATTTTATTTTAATAGGTAATAAATTATAATTAAAAATAAGATTTTTCAGGATAGATATGCGCTTGGTTACAAACCTTGCTAACTTGCTGTGTAATTATCCACGAAAACTAGCTATCCGTTCCGTTTTGCCTTTTCTCTAACAATTGTTTGTACTGTGTTTGGCACTTTTAACGCACACAGAGTTTTGTGACAGCGGTTTCTTCAAGTATGCGCTTGTTTCGCTCAAAATACGTAAATAACTAATATTATATATTGGCCGCACTGGCAGTGTCTCATGCTCACCGTTACGTCTGTCCTTATTCTGTTACAACTTGTACACGACCTGTCTTTTAGCTGGGACGGAAGGCAAAATTACGTAACAATATCATTTATAATACATACTTTCAGAAGTGTATAAATTCGTACTTCAGCTCCTTAAAATCAAATTCTAAAAGAAAGTTTATAGCTTTGGTATTTATACGATACAATATTATTGTAAGCGAGCTTACGTAGCCATCAAGGTTGTGCGAGGATCAAAGAGTTTGGGGTAGGGCTGATAGGGGCGGAGTGAGTAAGAGTAAGAGGTCGAATGGGGAAACGGCGAGAGCAATTAAAGCATCAGCAGCATGTCGCCTGACGTACATTTACACAGGAACAAGCCACGCGTCACGCCATTTATCGACAACAATTGGTCAACGTTGTAAGTGAAAGGATTGGTACGTACGGTGGAGAAGCATAGTAGCTGAGAGGGGGAATTGACGCGCGATAAAAGGCACGAACAAGACAACAGTTGCGATTGCTCGAAACCGTATCGCAATACGAAGTACCCAATGAATACGGAGGATTATTTAGACAATGTTTTTGAATGGCTACGTTCATCAACCATTGCAAGGACATATTGTACAAAATAAAATAAAAAAGCTGCGTAGTTTGTTGGGTAACGGCTAGAACAAGTGGACAGTTTTTAACCTGTATCTTTGATTGTAATTATATTTAATCGCATTAGCTAAATACAAATAAATTGCCTATAAAATCAGAAATCCCACTATTACTGAACTATTCTTGTATTTGTATTAGAAGAAAGGATAGCGATATTTAAACAATTAGATGCGTTGAAATTACACGTTTTCTTAATTATTAAAATACAATATCTCCCATTCTTATTAATACTTTTACGATTTTCAAAAAGTGGTGGAATTCTTACAAAATAATCAATCATTTCGTTGCTGAATAGTTTCTTTATTAGAAAAAATATTTTATAGTGATTTAAACGATAGAATTACTCGTCACGCATTTTTGTTGGTTATACAGCAATATCTTAGTTTTTAATCGATATCCTTTCAATTATTTAAATGCAATTGATTCGTTATAAAATCGACGATCATTTTTCATTACTAAGTCATGCATAATTTAAACATAATAACAGTTATTGCTTATTACCAATTAAAAGTTTAAATTATTAACAAAATTAAAAATTCATTTCATATGGTTAAATTGAAGATTCAAATTCAGAAGGTTAAAATGCACTTTAGAAGCTGTGATGCCTTAGTTCCTATAGACAAGTGCGTGTGTGTCCATCGATGCGCGCTATAGCCATTTTATTCTCAAATAGATTGTTTGAATTACATCGATATGCCAATGACTATCAATTTCGACAGTGTTTGTATATTTGTTCATATTTCTTGTCTTAGATCGCGAAAAAGTTCTCCATAAATTATACAATTTTTCAATAATTAACGTTTATTGTTAAAGGATAATCAATTTTCTACTCCAGATATATAATTTTTAAGTAAATGACTCGCAGTACTTTCTTTCTTAAACTGCCGTTGTGTTAGCAGTACCCGTTACCCTCATTTTGTTACCGACACAATATAAAGAATGAAATCACTATACCAATGAAAATAATAAAATAACGTTACTATTGAATGATTCTGTTGATACTTTGGTATATAATATCGCTTATTCGAATAGAATTCAATTCTATTCATCTTTGGTTGGATAAGGGATGAAGAATACCGATAAGGGTTTGTTTGTTATTGCAATGTAAAAAAGTATACGAAAGTGTAGACCCATCACACGTTTTGTTACGAGAAGGCTTATATCGAATCCGATGCTTAACTCATCCTTACGGCTTTCTTGTCATAATGTCCTTTTTTCGTTGAAAAGAAAAATATCCACTGTCACTATTATAAAAAATACTTATTTTTGTTCTGTTTTTTCAATTTGCTATTACAACAAAGGTAAACACGAGTGAAGTCAGTTGATACACGGTACCGTCTGGCGGTCTCTCTTGGTCAACCATTCCAAGTAATCTTACATACCTGAAAATGTTGCCACTAGAAGATAATAAATAGTTGCAGTTCTTTTAAATAATAATAATTGTTGTCTTTGAATGTAAGTAGAGATGATCTATTCATTTTTGGTTGGATAAGGGTTTGAATAATTTAGATTGCATATAGCAATTTAAAATATTGACGATTTTATGTTCTACCACAAAGCAATGATTCTGTTAATACTTTGGTGTATAGTATCGCATATTCAAATAGAATTCCATCCTTTTTTTATCGAAACGCTAATCAGTCGTTCATTAATCAAATTAATCGGAGTAAATACTTAGTTCAGTGTGCAATCAATAGTAACATTATTTTGATTGTTTATAGTGTAATATAGGATCAATATTCAAAAGCAAAGGGTATACGTATAAAAAAATTTCAGAGTGAAACAGTTAAAAAAACTTACCAGTATAAATGGACAAAAATAATTGTAGTATCACAAATAAAATTGTTACGAAACTTATTTTGTACATCAAATTGTTACCTTCGTTATCAAAATTCTCGTAGTAATTTTTCACCTCGAGTGATGAAACATAAGTGATTCTCAATGTCATTCAAGATTTTAGCTAAAATGTACGTCTGTTTTTTTAATAAAAGATATCAAAGATATCCAAGTCAATTGAAAGAAAAGTGTAATATTATTGCTGTCTCGTCAATAAAATAAAATATCGTATGATAATGAATTTATAACAGTTTGAATAGCATGTTCCATATAACTATATCAATTCTCCCATTAAAATCAATATGATAAAACTGTAAACCAATCAAGTATTCTCATACGGTAGAAGATAATGTAAAATTTTTTCTACGAGTGTATACGTAGTTTCAGCTGAATTTCTCATTTTTTGTCAAATAAGTAAATTTCTGAGATAAGTTAACAAACAAATAAAATGTGGAATAAGAATACAAATGAAAATATTTAAATATCACGAAGTCGTAAATCTTCTGAGTTTTTCCGTTCTATTCTGTAATTTTGGTTCTGCCAGAACTGCTCTTTCTGTTTGGATATAAAGTGAAGTACAGCAACATTTTGTGTCTGGATTGGTAAGTGTTTCAGTGAATCCAATAGATGAAGGAACTCTTGAACAGCTTGACTAGCAAATAGAGTAGGCTCTGATCTCTCATTTTCATCAACTATCACGTAGTCATAGTCATAGTCATGGGCATCTTCATCTTGTGAAAGATAAGCTTCGTCAGACTGACTATTAACTGAATCCTCCAACAAATTTAATTGATAAGCATCTTTGCCATAGCTTTGTTTAGCTACAAGGTTATCTATTTTCTCATTTTGGATGAAAGAGAATACATTGTTTGACTCTACTTCTCTAGCTGTACAGAGGTCATCATGAAATTCTGGTTTTCCCTCATTGTCTAGGGTATCCATTGCCAAGATATTTGTGAAATCATTCTCATCATCTGCGGTATTATTCAAAGATTCGTATTCTTCAGCAAAGCTTTCTTGAAGACTGTTGTAATCGTCATCAAAATCTGTCCAATATTCTTCGTCTAATTTACTATTGAAAGATGTCACGTTATTTTCAGTTTCAAATTCTTCACTAAAACTATTTTGAAAACTTTGATAAACTTCCAGATCACTACAATCTTCTTCCTCTAGTTGGGCACTTTTATTCACAAGGTTGAAATTTTGCTTTTTTAATTCTATTATGCAGCTGGTTTCAGGGCTTTTGAATAGATTCTTGATAAGATTACTTAAGCAGTTGTTTTTATTTTCTAAGCTTCCTGTTTCGTTAGTTGTTAAATTTGCAGTTTTATTGTTTACACTAAATTCTTGCCAAGAATTTATTATAATTTCATTATGATTGTTGAAACAGTTGCTTTTACGCTCTGCTGTTTCATTCTCTGAAGCAGTAGATCTCTCAGAATGATAATTTTTTTCTAAATTTGGATAGACTACTTCACAATTATCTTGTCTAGAATTATCCCAATCTTCAAACTCGTACTCTTCTTTTTCTTCTGAAATAATTACTATTGCATCTTTGGTTTCGTTTTCATGTTCTTCCCATGAATGTGGATAACTGTTAGCTTCAAAAGTAGACCAATGATCACCCTTGTACTTTTTTACTTCTGCTTTTGTTGCATTTAATAAATAAAGTTCGCTACTTTTTGCTATTAGATTAATTCGTGGACTTTGGTAATTGATCCAATTGTCATGCTGACATTCCACTTCTCCCTTCTGCAGAGAATCAGAAAAACTTGTCTTGAGACTTCCATCGATATCTTCTGAGAAATCATTGCAGCATTCATTGGATCTTTTCTTCTTAACGCTTAACTGAGCATTATCTACTTTCTCATTTCTTTCTGCACCGTTTAAAAACATTTTGCAATGTTTATGCAATGGATCCAAATAATCCATATATCCCCTGGCACATCCAGAACACTCGTTCATAATGGCACCTCTGCGACCACAGTTATAACAAACCTTATCAATCTTGATACTATGGCAAAGATCAAATTCGTGATCAAATCGCAAACACTTGTAGCAAAAGTAAGGTTTGAGATCGATTGCAGGATCGTGTGATACGGGGCCAAGATTGTCAAACGGAATTCCCGTGGTTCCGTGTCTCTTTGACACAGAAGAATCAGTCAACGAGAATAACGAGCCAGTGCTGAGGCTGGACATCGACGATGACGATGACAATGACGACGATGACGACGACGACGACGACGACGACGAATCAGACCAAGTAGTTATTTTTTGTTGGGATAATGGAAAATGATCGAACAGTGACTCCAATCCACTCTCGTTGACGACTTTACTGGAGACTACGTCCTGTTTTGGTGGCTGCTGACTGCCACTGCTACTTTGTTGTTTGTACACTTCGTAGAACTTGTACGAGTTCTCTTTGTAATATTCCGTTGTCATGTTTTTTGAGCACTAAAAAAAATACATATATTGTATGTGAAAACGCGAAAACAGTAGAGGTGTTTATGACTTGTTTATACATACGTGAGACACACGTTTAAAAAATTTCAACAATGAGCAAACAAATAAAGCAGAAAATATTCTTTGTTGTTCGATCGAACAATAAAAAAGCAAATTCTACAGATGTATTTATAGGAACGTCATGATCTGTCAATTATTCAATGTAAGCGTGAGAAATCTTGTAATTTTAAAAGTACTCGAATCCATTATGTTATGCACGCATTAAACACGTCATGCCAGCACTAGTGTCTTGCGTAAAACTGACTACCCCAGAGAGACAAAGGAATGGAGATATATTTAGAGTAGCGCTCTTTGCCGCTCACCAATGTTGTCACAACAATTGGAAAAAAACAGCCAAATATTGACTATAATATGCACATTACTATACGCACTGAAAAGCATGACCAAGGCAAGAATATAATCTCGGTCGCTGCTACCCTCTAACTTTTCGCGCTTTCAAATGCTTTCCTACAAAGAACAAATATAAATATACGGGATCGTATTTATATCCGCGCAAAAACGAAGAAAAAAAGTGTCCCTGTTATTTGAACTTGGCCATAGCGGGTTTCGTATAATACGTATATCCGTCATGACCAAGCATTTTGATATAAGCGAGATACGGTGAAAAAAATGACGCTTGATCGGGTATTTTGCAAGAAATTTACATGTACAAATATCCGGAAAATATCGAAAATAACGCTAAAAAGTTACTTGCAAAGCGGTAATAACGATGTATTACGGTACAGTGTATCGGCGCACAAATACGTATCATAGGCGCTGTATTTTAGTAACGACAGAATGACAAAGAATAACCAAACTAATCGTAAGAAGAACAAAAGAGAACATACGGGTAACAACAAGTAACTACGATTCGATATCTGCTACTAAGAAGTTCGTGGCAGTTTACATTCAACAAATTCAGAAAAATATTCATGATTATCGCGCAACTTAGCGTTTCAAATATAAAATAAGTTCTGGGATCCTATACGGTGCGCCATAATAAGAAACAAACCACCGTCACAATCTATATCACACAACGTAGCATGAAGCACGATCAATTTTACTACTTTTAAGGACGAGATAAAAATGGAATTGAAATGGTAGTGCTAAGTGCATTATACACATAACTTGTTTAAGCGATTTAACGTATTTTTTTATCAGATTAATGCTTTTTATTTCTATTTCTATTCGACTTTTCAATCGAATAATCCATATTGATTAAAGATACTTTTCATAATTCCCGCAAAACATTAAACAATCCGAATTCGTTGTTTGGATTCACTTTCAAATCATCAATTAAACAAACACAAATCAAGTAAAAGAAAGAAACATATGCTAATGTGTCAATATTTTTCAACGCTTTATTTAACGTTTAATCAAACTGGATATACACGTGAAAAATTGCCAAAATCTTGAATTTTATTCTACAATAATCGAATATGAATCAACTTCATATGCTTAAGACACTTTCATAAGCATTCCAATATTAATTAAAAAAACGCATATACTTTTAACTCTGCAATTAGATAAACATTAACATGTATTTAATTGACTATAAAATAAACGGAATATCTCGATTATAATGATTACTTGCAATACAGATGTGACATTTTTTCGACATTTTGAACAAAAATTACTATCGGGAACATGAAGCTTACAAGCACCACTCATTTTACAATGTAAGTGATATTATGCAAATATTCGGTCTAATTTAATCTATTTTTTCTGTTAATAATCCCATTTTATAAGAATTCAAACTCTCTCTTTCTCTCCCTCCCTCCTTAAAAACAACATTCAATGTACGTACTCGATAATCTTACAATATGGAATTGAATTATTTAAATAAACAACAAAATTCTTGATAGCGCCCAAATGATTGATTATACTTTTCGCGACGAGTATAATAAACTTTTGATTTTGATTTTGATGAAATGAAATTACAGACCTTAGAAATTCGACTGAACGACTTTGGTACGTTCAAACCAAAAATGACATTTTCAAAAACAGTTTTAATACTGATCGTATAAAAGAAAAAATATGATTTAATAAACATACAAACGTTAGTCTAAAACAAGCTCACGATGTCTTCGATTTTTTAATGGATTGCATCTCATTTTCAACCATTAGCTTCTTCCGTTCGGACATGAACTGTAAAACAACAACATCCTGTGTCTTGACAGACAGATGTTTCACTGCGTTAAGAAGTTGCAAGAAATCTCCAAGAGGCTCACCAGTCAAACGTGACATTTCTTTGTTCTTTTCTATAGAATCTTCCATGGATATGATCGAGTTCTCGCCAAATGAATCTGTCTCGGCCATTCGTGTCTCATCGAGGTTTTCTGCAGCGTTGTTTATTTCATCAGTTTCGAACTCATCTTGGATCTTTTTATCTCGCAGATGAGAAAACACGTGGTTTGGCTCTGCATAGACTGTCGTGCGACTACAGTAAGATTTTGGTGACATCCAATCGACATTTTCATACTTATACTCGTTCGATGTATTCTGATCCCCGGCAATTTTGCCATATTCGCTGTCAGTTCTTGAGCAATAACTCCAACATACGTCTTTGTCATTAATATCCCATTTCTCGTCAACATGTTCATTCACTTTTGCCTGACCTGTTTGTTCTATGTGGTCAGCCTGTAGTGTTGTAGTAATGCAAAATTGTCTACAAATCCAATCTTTCAAATCGACTCTCAGTCCTTGAAAAGGTCTGGCACATCGCGGACATGCGTCAACGGTGACGCCCCTCCTCCCACAGTTGCAGCAATAATTACGAGTCTTTGTCTGAGTGCAAGCACTTTGCTTGTGTCTAAAGCTCCAACAATTATAACAAGCATTACTAGTAGGATCGATATTGCTGTCGTGTTGTACTGGGTCAAGGTTTCCAAATATTACTCCTTCAGTTCTGTACTGAGATTCGCCAGTTGATCGTTTGGTTCTCTTGACAGCGTCTTTGCCGTTTCCTGGCGTCATATTCAACATTATTATTCGTAGAAATCAATATTTTGGCTGGTTTGTTGTCATTCGAGTTCGTAGAAATTGCACTCCATTTTTGGGATAGGGTGGTGATGCGTGCTTCAGTCACTAGAAATGATACGTACGGGATTGTTAGGAAAAAGATCTCGTGCAAATGGACAAGTTTACTTTAACGTTGCAATATTTCCGAAAATTTACGAAATCGTCATCAATCGGTCTCTTGACTTGCGAGTTGGTAAATCGAGAAATAGCAATGTTGTGATCGAAGTAAATTACATTTTTTTACAAGCTTTGAAAATCGATTATTTTGTTTCAGTGTACGTTAAACTACGCGTTATTCTCGTTCCAGATATTTACAATTATGCGAAATGTATCATTCAACTTGCGTAAAACAAGTTTATATAAGAAAACAAGCAGATGAACTGGAACGTAACTGTGATCAATTAACGTTAAATTATAAAAAAAGAATTAAGCTCATTTGTCTTCGAGTACGAGGCACTTTCGACCTAACGTGCCTCTATCGGAGTTCCAGAAAAATTAATGACAATACTAAACAATACAATGAATACTCACCAAAAAAAAAAAGTGGTTGACGCACGATCGTTGATGCATTAAATGCGGCTGAGAACGGTAAATTTGTCGACAGATACGGATTACGCAAAGCGAACGATACAATCGACGCGCACTTGCTTTGGTTTAGGAGTGCGAAGAAAAAAACAAACAAAGCAAACTCCAAAACAAGATCGGAAGGTGATGCCCTCTCGTGACACATATCCAACCCACCCATGTATACGTTTGAAAATGCACTAATTACAACTAGGATTTTTAGAGCATTATAAAGTTCATGTATGTATTATGAGGCACGATTGTATATTTAGTATGATTAACCGACGACATAAATATTTACAGGAATAATAAAATGATCAACCCATCGTCTTTCGTTCAGTTTTTTCATTTAACACATTTGATCGAATTCGTAAACACATCGCTGTAACATTAGAAAAATGTATCACTAACATATTGGAGCAATATTAGCAACTGCTATGGCATGTCTTTTGACAAATGTTCGCGTTCCAGATGGATTAACAATATAATACCAATACTTGCCAGTGTGAATTTTTCTAATACATCGAATATATCGTTCGTACAAACGTAACGAGGCTAGTGAGCCACTTCCATGCCAGTTCGAAATGTGTTCCATGTCATTGGTTGACGATGATATTTTATTTTCACAACTCGCACGTTATTCGTAGGATTTATATTAAAAAAAATAAAATAACGACAAAGAAGGCAGGTCAACTAGTTGATAACACAATTTTTCGAACCCGCTTTGAACGCGTTCAATTGCTGGGATAGCCTTTTTTATTTTCTAAATAATACATGAAATCGAATTAACACAAAAACAAAATAGTTTTACTAAATAGATAAAACGTAGGGATTCATTATCGGAATAGTTAGTATTATTAAACAACTTTATTGATAACACGTGCGATTGTATCAAATTCACAATAGACGTAGATTAAATCGATAATAGCGATATAATACTGATTCTAGACGATATTAAACTATTATTAAATGCATCTTACGGACGATCAACTCGTGCAAACATATTTCAAAAGTATTTCAATTGAACGCCAATGACTAAAATATGTGAATAAATAATATTACAACTAATAAGTAATTTTACCGTAACATTGTAGTATCGTATAAAATAATAATCTTTAGATCAACATTGGTATATTCGTTTCATAACGTATCCCGTACATATATAACAATTTTTTTTCGCGCAGCCGTGTTTATAGACTTATAGCATGTAGTTACATTTATAAAATAGCGTATAACTGTCTGTAATAGCATTATAAAACAAAACTCGAGTAATTTTTACGGATTGTCTGAACGTTCAGGAATCTTTGCATATTTCTTAAATAACCATGTTGTTTTTTTTATTGCGGCTGATTGTTGCGACGTTCTGTCACGAAATGCAGAAGAAGGGTGTTTTGCACTTCAATAGGCCAATGTTTGACGTTGTTTAAGAGTTTTAAAAAATCACGAACTAAATCACTTACAGGTTGATGTGATCTTTCATCTTCGTCAACGATTACATCATCACTGTAATTTTCGGTTTGATCTAACGAATAAGAACATTGCTCATCGGATGAATTAGCGGTGGACGTTTTGGAAAAGCTTATGCTGCAATTATCGCTACGATTCTCCCTTGCCTGAAACATATCGTTGATACAGCTTTATCAATGTTACGTTAATTGGTATCATTTGAAATGGTAGATATTTCGAAAATTATCGTCTATCTTCGTTCTCGGTATTCCACCAAGTACCTAAAATCAGTTAGTAATGGTGGGGACCGCTACGAGGCAATACATTTATACGTGAAAATCAGAATTTCTAATCGTGAAGATATTAACGTTTTGTTAAACGTCTAATAACATAAAGAGCTAGCAGACGTCAAACTTTTGTATAACTCACTTCGAATTGCATAATATCATCTTCCGTTGTCTCGTCGCCATAGTCGTAGCCAAAATCGTCGCTAACGCTAACTTTTTCCTCCTTCTTTGGCTTGAATTCTTTTAAAAGTAAGTAGCGGCGGTAAGCTCGGTCGCAACGTGGACAGGAATCTATTACGACGTTCATACGTCCGCAATTTACGCAAAATTTATGATTTTTTGGCAAATTACATTCCTGGTATCGATGACCGAATTGCCAGCAATTAAAACAAGTTGAAAAAATAGGATCGATAAAAGGATCCATGGGAATGGGTTTCAAATTTCTGAGAAAAACTCCCATTGCTAAATTTGTCTGAGATTTTTGATTTTCGTAGGCGATGAATCGGTTCATAAAAGTATCGCATTGTCGATGGCTACTATTTATATCCTCGTTTAGATCTTGAAATTCTCGAACTTTACTGAATTGGCCACTGTTGGAGCTCTGTATACCGAAAAAGCAAGCAATTAAATTATTTTACTTTGATCGATACAGGTATACTATAGCATAGTAAACAAACATTCGCCGAGACGCAAAAGGAGTTGGTTCCCCACTCTTCGATCATTTTCCATGCGGCACTTGTTTAAAAACAACTGTATTTAATTTAATTTAGCTTTTAATCAATCGATTTCACTTGCGGAAATCTTACGAATATACGAGAGAACGATGAAAGTCGAATAAGCGTGGTGTGCGAGCGTGGTCATCGGCGCGGAGTCAAATTGCCATATCCCAGTAGCCGTTCTTTTAGCGTTTACCTGCAACTTCATTTATAAGGCAGATAAGAAACGTGTCAAGTTTATAGTTAAACATTTTGTTGACGTGGCTATGTTTCGGTCAATTTAACAAGACAACACGTTAACGTTGTTTAATACCAAGTCCGTATCAATGTAATTTTGATAAAAAAGCTAAATTTGATTTGAAAGTGGATTTCATTGATAATTCTTCTATATGAAGCGAAGAAGACTACTGTATCAATTTTAAGACCAAACAATATTATCAGTAGGTGTCAACGTTGTGTTAACAACACCTATGTGCATCCCCCTCGTCGAACGAATTTTTAACGAAAAGAATCGGTAAATAAACGAATTCCAGCACTTGTCTTTGAATCGTGCCGAAAACCTCTGATTTGTATCGTATAGCGTTTTGTACAGCGGGAGGTGAAAATAGTAAAAGCTGCTGTTCGATGACGTGCAGTGCACACGTTATACACGCTATACGACGGTATCGTAAATACACGTCAATAATGTACGCACACTTTTTCATTAACATACACTGCACACCATTCGTTGTACATTGTGAACGAATTATACGGTAATACAGTATCCGTAATACGCAGTACTATAATTATTTTCTACAGGGGTACACGTACAAGCTTTATCACGAGAACAAGAGGTTTACGGTACGATTCGAGGATAAGTGCTGTAAGTTATTTTGTTCAACTCTACGTAATAAGATAACGAAAACAAGCGATACAGTTGCGATTTCTAGGTTAGAGTAGCATAAACTTACATATGGTTAGCGATTTTGAGAGTATATTTGCACTTCTACTCTGCCGAGTAACACACAACAAACTGCCGAACATTACACGAGACGCGTGTTTACCTAAGCATATACACGCTTATACAAATATAGAGCAAAATACGTGACAATATACGCGCGAATGTGCGATATTGAAATATACGTATAAAGAGTGAGATCGAGTGACGTGCGATTTACAATATAAATTACACGAACGATATAAACATACTTTTACTAATCGAGACTGGCAGTTGAGTATTGCTAACATTGGTGTGTATTTCAATTACGAGATAATTACTATTAATTGTGTTTTTTACCGTCTATTTTGCACGTTATATATCGAGTTTACAAAACTTGTAATAATACATTCAGTCATCCAGGGCTATGAATTATGTATGTATTTTACTCGGTTTCAGAATCAGGGTCTCAAAACATATAAAGACAATGCATGTTCTGCCTCGCGAATGAAATTGCATTCGTGTAAGAAAGCAAGAGATCGTATTACTACGAGAGCGGCATCCTCTATACACCGGAGCGATGTCAAAGAGACAACAGACAAGGGTCGTAGTCAAAACAGAAGCAAACTCGTGGCATAAAGGGCAGTTAGTGACCGGGCGTAGAGGAAGCAAGACGTAAAAGGAAAATCACGCCTACCTACCCATTGTACTCTTAAACGTTGAGCAATTGATACAGAATAAACTTAAATGTGTCGGTGAAGTCACTGCCATATCGTCATTAACATCTGTACAGATTACGAGGTCTGAGTAAAAAAGTGTACGCAAACACGTCAATAAAATGTTTGCTCAGACTTCATTTTTTTGGAATGTTCAGTGATGTTGCCCAGACTAAATCCTACAGAAATCTAGAAATCTGTATCGTGAAGACCTACCAATACTTCGACTTTTTGATTATACTACTAAGTTGCACAGACCAAATACTATAAAGATCTAGAAGTCTGTACTCTAAGTCTGTATCCTGCGGGCCCACCATTGGTAATATAAACAAAAAGTCGTATTAAAAAATCGTTGGATATCTGTATGATACGATAAATATTTTGAAGGCTACGCGAAGATGGCGAGAGCACGTGGAGGAAGAAGCGGAACGAACGATAAAACTATGACGAAGAAAAAAAGAAAGAACAATCAAAGGAGCAGCACGCTGCCTAAAGCATACTTGTACAAGAATAAACCAGCCTCTACTCCGTTGGTCGATCAACGATTGGACAAAGTTGTAAGTGATAAAGATAGCTATAAAAAGTGGGGAAGTAGATTAACCAAGAGGCGGAGCTAAGCTAACAAAAGGCACGAACACTAGTATTTGGTCGAAGCTGTATCATTTAGGATATTTTTTCGACTGATTCCAAGAATAGTTATTTAAACAGCAACCGCAGTAGCAACAGTATCGTCATTAGTTGCCGTTGGAAAAATATCGTTAACACCAGCCGACACTGGAACCACACCACGAACAAGCGCAGTATGCGATACTACCTTCGCAGGCAGTGAACAATTTTAAGATCGCTGTTCAAATCTTTGTAAAGTACACGTGGATGAAACCACGAGGTTACTCAGCGCCAGGTGAGTCGTAAGTCTTGCCTCTTGTTCTTGTTTATTACCTTTAAATTGAATCACACAATAGTAAACTCCAAAATTATTATTAATTCAATGCAATTTCATGAAATTGCATAACGAAAATCAGCTTGAACTCTTTGTACACAGGTAGTTCCAGTCGAAGGAGGCGTATATGAGCTGGAATAACCGGCATTGGTTAAACTGACGAATACGATCTCCAGGTATTAGTACGATTAAAGAGGCCACCGTTCTCAATACTATTTTGAGGGCGGGGTTTCAACCAGAGCTTATACAAGATATATTTGGGCGTATATTTATCTCTGCTGGGCACTATTATATTAAATAGGTGATATAAGTTAAAACTATAGCGCCTGGTGCGCAGGCTGATTCATTTTACGCTCCCCCCCCCCTCCCTCATAACACTGTCTTACAATATTACATTTGCAATCAGGTTTTCACTTTTGCGATATAACCATCATAGAACATATAGCAGACGTGAGTTTTGGCTGTGATACAGTTTTATAGTCACTATTTAATAAATGTTTTAAATTCTATACAAATTTTAAATGCTATAATTTCAGTTATGCGTATTTGAATTACCAGCATTTCTAAGAAAGTAAAAATTCAAAATTATAATATTAATAATTTTTGTCTTTTTTAAAAATTATCAAAAAGATCAGATCTTACATTAGAACTTATCCGATTATCACTTGAAGGGCTGCAGCATCAATTGAAATAAAAATTGTACTATCAAATCTTAAGTTAATGTAAATAAATACTGTAACAATTGGATAAATAAAGAATGAATTCTATTTTTATAAACTACTACACTTTCAAAATTATATTAGCCAATAATGATATACTTAAAAAAAATATTGTTTTTCATAGTAGAATGCATCGCCGCTGAAAATATTTTCTTGTGTAATTCAAACCTTTTACTATACAAATAAGTATTGATTGTTATTGATTTTTTCTCACCATATCAAGTATTTTTCAATTTTTTATATTTTTGATTAAATAATTAAGTTCTTAAAGAAGAAATAATTGTTTCAATGGCATAACAGTTGATAAACGCCGTTTATGGAATAATTTAATGGCTGGCTATAGATAAAAGTTATTTTTCATATTCAATAGTATCTTTATTAAAAAGTTATAAACAAATGTAAGATTTTCTCTTGTCGCTGTAAAAAATCCTCACTTGGCCTGAACAGCAGAATCTCCCTTCTTTTGTTTAGGCTTGGATGCCTTGACCTTAGCCAACTGCTTCGATCGTATTGCCCGTTGTTTCAGATATTTTGCGGATGACGACTGTGGCTCCAGCTCGATCTACAATTACGCAACGATTAACCGAAGTTTAATCACTCGACGCGTAGCCAATAAAAGTATACGTACACCACGCTTTTCAGCAAGGATCTTGTCTTTCTCGTTCTGACGTTTGACAGCGGACAAAATAGCCGCACGCTTCAATACCGCGGCGTACGGATTGAGCCGTAACATAGCTCTAGTGTTGTTTAGCGGGTTCGATTTCTTCACCCTCAGTACGACCTTCTTCCTGCAAGTACGAAAAACGATCGTCAGAGCTCACTCGCGTATCACTCGTAAGAGTCGAAAGCTCCGCGTATCCATCAGCCACGTTACTTTGTTTCAAAATCAAGGCTCTTCATAAACACGGACCAAAGTGTTTCATCACAGTTTTCGACAGAGAACAAATGCACTTTGACGCCGAAGGGCAAATACGTACTTTGGCGCTCTCAGGACTTTGCGGATCTCCTCGGACTTGAGAAGCCTGCCGAGGTCGGTGTTGGCCATCTTTGGCATGGGCAGATTGTAGCCCTTCTTGAGTTGCGTCTCCTTGCGCCACGTGCCGTACAAGTTGTCGAGTTGCTCAAAGGCCGACTTTGTCCAGATGATAAATCGGCCAACGTGACCACCGGGTGCCAGCTTCGGAAGATTCATCTTGTCAACCTTCATGAGATCGACTCCGGGAATGTTTCGGAACGCCTTGACAATACCCTGCGCAAAATCGAAGCAAAACGTTGGAAACCGATCGAAACCGATCGAAACGATCGCGCAGATTTCAAGTAGCTTACCTGGTCGTTTCCGTAGACTATCAACGGTCCACGACGTTGAACGACGACGACGATTCCTCATTTTACCTTTACCCGCACGGGTACGTTGGGATTTGTAGACCTAGAGAATGGAAACGATGTCAAATAATCGCATAACGTTCGAAAAGATAAATGTGCAACGATTATGTCCCTTTTTTGCGAAGATAACGCAAAACAAGAACGCCTAATCATCGGATTAATCTAGCACCTGATGGATCAATCGAGCGATTAAAACGACAAGATTGAGGACATTTGCTACAGTGCACAACAATGTCGAATTGATGTACAAAATTATTCTTACTTTCTGGACGTCGGTCCAGGCCTTGATCCGTCGCAGGAAGCAGACGGCCTGTTTCGTCTTACTGTAAGCCTCAATGGTATCCGAGACTACCAGAGGGAACTCTGGTGTCTCCTGGATCATGTGTCCTGCAAATATTCAAGGTAAATCACGCTATACGTCAAGAAAAAGTACACAATCGCAGCATTCGATGCTACTGCTTAGGAAATTAAAATCACGCTCACCTTTAGACTGTACCAGAGCTGGAACTCCGGTGGCAGCGATAGCCGAAACTACGGCGTACCTCTTTTGGTTGACGTTAATACGTCTGTGCCAACGTCTCCATGGCTTCGTAGGCGCAAACATGCGACCTCCTCTGCACATGTTTCCGTAGGCTCCTTGACCGGAACGGTGAGTACCACCACCTCGGACACGTGGAATACGAGCGACGGCGCGCCCTGTACCCCATGACTCGGCTGAGGTCTGGTGTCCTGTGAAAATTTATTTTCGTAATAAGTTTTCAAATAAATAAGAAAGATAAGCAATTTGTTCTAAGAGACAAATGTGCAACGATCGTGTCTTTATTTCATGCATGATTTCACAAAACAAAAACGCCTGATCGTCGTATTCATCTCGCACCTGATGGATCAATCGAGCGTACCATTTACAAGATTGAGGACATTTGCTACAGTGCCTGATTTAATGCCAAGTAGCAAAATATTTGAGGAGAAGGAACGAAAATATTAAAGTTATTTACCAGCCTCCTTTGACACGCAGTAAGGCTGTCGGCTATTTTTTGAAACCTGTTGGTGAACAAAGTTCACCAGGTCGGGCCTAATTGGGGCCTTAAATACAGCTGGAAGAGATACTGTCTCTCCCGAGACTTCGCTCTTTTCTGAGAAAACCGTTATCAACGGTCTAGCTGTAGAAAGTGACTGTAAGTAAAATAGGCAATTTTATTTAACGATTCAATGAACCTTGGTTAATAAGTGTAGCTTTTGAGTATTATCAGTTAAAGAAATTGGTTTTTAATCAATGAAATATCAGCAACACGGACCAATTTTTATCATCATTAAGTTTGGAATAATAACTTGTTTGTAACAGATGACATCTGATTTTAATCAAAATGAAAACTGTAATAATAAACCATAATAAAAAAGTATAGGTGTTATGGATGCTTAGCGTCTGACATCAAGCAGTCGGTTCCTTGAAAGGGAACAAAACCAGATAACGTGAGGATTCTAACCAAACATCGAATCTCAAAACATTTGCCACTTATTGCGATTCTCAATTCAAACAATGTGTACGTCTTCAAAATTGTATCTACATAAGCCTTTTTGGACAATAACTAGCAATTTTTGTGAAAATTGATAAATTTGTTCACGACTATACGCAGTCGGCGCGAGCCAGCCGCATGTTCATCTTGCAATGTACGCGCAATAAATAACGCTGAAATACATTGCAAGAGTTTTTTAGCGCGAAACTCAGCGAAACCTCGGAAAATTCGTAAAATTTAATATACTTACCATTTCGCGGCCTTTTTCACGAAGTTTCGTTCATAAAAACTGGCTAACCAGACAGCTACAATTAGTTCTTGCACGCTTACCCAACGCCACCTGGTCACGTATACGTACACTCGTGCATCCTTTGATGCATACAAGCGTGTGTCATGCGCTTTATACGGATAAAGGCGCGAATATTCGAATCCTGCATTGTATTTGTTTTTTCGAAAACGCGTATACTCTAAACTTCTACGTTGAAACGTATTCCGTCGAACTTGTTCGTCCCTGCTCACGAATATAACGGTATCTATGTATCTGGGCCAGGCGAGACTCGTGAGCTTATGCTCGAGGAAGATGTTTCAAGAGTAGCAAAAACTCGAGCTGCTGTCGCAGTTGAATAAGACACCGAATTATCGTTCACGAATATATAATCGATACTCGTGGCTGGCTGTTCGAGACTAACTTTTGTTCCATCTGTGGAATATTAATTAGAAAAGGCCTCGTAACGATTGAATTGTTCAACGCTACCCAGAAATTGATCGTGGGATGACGTTTATATCGCGGGGTAACAATAATATCAGAGACGATGGTAATCACGCGTGTCTTGCTCAAGGCATACAAATAACTAATAATGCATACTTTGGTGGGTAGATCGCGAACGTGAAACGGCGGAATTTAGAGGAAAAGTACGTGGGTGTAGTGGTGGCGCGCAGGCTCGTTCGCGCGACAATCGAGCTTGCTGGTTTTGTGTTACGTGGGAGTGCTGCGGGCAATGACAAGCACGTCTTTGTTTACGAATAGATTTAAAACATTCGGCTATTTTAAGCCACAAACATGTATCAAAGATCTTCGATTAGTCACTGCTTCATTCCAGTAAGTAATATTTCAACTTTCTAATTACCTAAAGTCTGTTGCAAAAGTCTCTTTCATCGAGAGAACAACTAGTATCAATGAAGATGATTCAAGTTACTCGCGTTTCGTGTTATTTGGAA
This sequence comes from Chouioia cunea, assembly GCA_030064505.1. Lineage (NCBI taxonomy): Eukaryota > Metazoa > Arthropoda > Insecta > Hymenoptera > Eulophidae > Chouioia > Chouioia cunea. The sequence goes on from JAOPFQ010000002.1 coordinate 25,181,675, forward strand.
AAGGAACAAATACGTAGTCGAGAAAATACCACGTACTCGTGCGTGGTATTTTCAATTCGGAAACTTAATAAAAAACTTGGACTGTTCGTCTCGGTTGGAAAAGCCACGACGTAACGATGACTTACGAATAATATTCGTAACTGGCTCTGTGACTAGGTTTTACGTTCCTTACACGTTGTTAAGAAAAGCGTTAGTAACGATTGAATTTGTCCAATAGTGTCCAGGAATTGATCGATGCAAGTTTTACAAACCATCCCAGGCTAACCATCCACGACATCATTCCGTTGGGAAAGTCACGAAAACGTGCGACAAAAGCTTTGCATCTTACACGAGCAGTGCAGTGCCAAGAAATAGAAGCAACGGTAAGAGGCTCGTGCTGTCGGGAGTCTTTCTCGATAATTTAGCTCCTGTACCTTTCGATCCACGAGTCGATCCTCCTCGGTCCAACGTGTGCTTCAATTGTTGGCGCACAAATCACCTGCTGGTGGACTGTTACGTACGAAAGAGGAACAAATTTTGTAGCAACTGCGGCAGGAAGTTTGTCCGTGTGGATGATTGCCCAAGATGTGCCAAGGCCTACTACGAGTACATTGAAGAGGACGAGCATATTCGCGCCAAGATAGAATTGTACGGAAATACCGAGTCTCCTGATTTTCGCGAACCGACAAAAGTGATAGACTTGAAACCAGCGGAAAGCGAAAATTATTCTCAATGTCCGAGCCTTAAAAAGGAAGAAAAATCGTGGGACGATGGCTCGTTTGACGATTATTCCGGGAAAGATGTTAGTACGGATTATGTAGGTACCAATAAATCTAACTACGAAGGCGAATGCAAGAACGATTATACGAACGAGTTGACAAGTACGGTCAAAGAATTAAAAAGCATGAATTTGAATGGAAAAGAACAAGATGAATACGAAAGGTCATCTTCAAGTTATTGTACGGGCCAAATTAAGAGAGAAGAAAACTACGAAGATTTCTCAGAATTAGATGAATCCACTTGTTTTACGACAAACGGTAAGTTACAAAACCTTGAGAAATCTCATAACAGCGATTCGTTTGCAAGTATATTGGACGATGAAAACGAAGATTACGACAATACGATTTTCGTAGATGAAGATGAGCAGTCTGTGACACTAGGTGTCACTGAAAACAATTTTCAAGTATATCGGCATCTATTAAGCTTGATAAAGCAGTTACCAGTAGAAGCACAAGATGTTGCTGTTCGTTGCTTTGTAAATTTTCAGAAAAAGAAGAATTAAACGTTAAGAGATTCTGCGAAATATTGACGATTAGTACACCCTGTAAGATGATTATTCATTTTATACGTATGGCTTATTTATTTTTCATATTATTAGAAATATTTTCACAATAGTTAAGTCATTGATATCACGTGTAAATTACTTACGTTTGCCATCTGTGTTTAAAATTGAGTTTTTTTTGTTTGATAAATATGCTTTAGATTGCATTTATTATTTGAAGATATTGAATCTTACTTTCAATATTTTTTAAAACGCCATTTGCTAAGATAAATTACTGCCTGTATTAACAAAGATTTTGTTTCCAGTTATTGCAAATAACTGCTTAGATTGCTATTATCTAAATAAGTTTTGATTCATTATTTGTAACAACTGTTATCTCAACAGATATCTCGTATTGGAAATGATTATGATTTCAATTAGTTTCGTTTTATTCAGCGGAGTGAATTTATCATTTTTTACAGTTTTATACTAATTACGTATGTTCATAATTATTGCTGCATCACGTGTAAGGTTTAACATGTAAAAACAAGCTTATTTTTATTTTATAAAAATGTATTATTTTTGTTTGTAATCTCAAATAATTTCACAATTGATCGATCGCAATACTTTTCTTATACTTACATTTAAAAATAAATACAATCAGCATTAAGTAACGAAGATTTTTGGATTCGAACAAATACTTTTTATATAACAAAACAATCAATTTCGATCACCAAAGTTTTATAGTAAAAGAGCATATTCTATTGATAAAATTAACATTACTTATCAAATAGTTACAGTATGCAATTATCACATTAGTTGACATTTTCACACGCGAAAGTTATTATAGAAATAAGATTTCCAAGTTTCTATTGTGTATTTTTATTCTTGCATATGGTTAAAATATACCATACTTGTTGAAACCCATCTTAAATAAATATAGTTTTCTTAAAATGTTATATCATATAAAAAATATAAAGTGTTAACAATTGCTTTCACAAATTGCAGGAGAAGTTAAAATAAACGGATTATAAACGTTTTTTAAACGAAATAGAGTCCCAACTCTTAGCGTCGTTGATAATTACAATTTATCATGTTCAATTGGCTTTTCGCAGGATTTCAAAGCTTCCTCGGGGCTTTTCCACTCAATATTTTTTCGATTGTCTGTAAATATAATAAAAAATCCGAAATAAAATAAAAAGATACTCATTTATACACGATGGTTGCTTACTTGTGTCCGGCATCGCATGTTTCAAGTAAGTCGTATGCATCGTAAAGTAGACAATCGCTGTTACGAAAGCTAAGCATGAGTACATTCTCAGCGTCACAATTCCTCCAAATTCTTTATACAGTACACCTCCAACGAGGCTACCAACTGCAAATCCTGTAGAATTCACATTTTTTATTCGTCTGTGTAACCGTTTTATTTCAACGATATTTGTACAAAATAGAAATTTTACATTCACTTTTGCGAGTAATAGATCTATGATAATTAGACTCACCTAGGCCATCGTCCATACCAGCAACGATACCCTGCACAGTTGCGGATGTTCCAGGCGGTGCAACAACGCTCGCGTATGCGACGATGGTCGTGTAGCAAAGCGCGTAACTAGGTCCTTGCATGAAAAACTCAACGAGTACCACCCAGTAGGGTGTCGGTGCTAGCGAAATCAGACCAAGCCGCAACGCGTAGCACACGAAGCAAAATACAAAAGTGTAGCCATAGCCGATCCTTTTCAAAATTTTACCTGCAAATTGTACGTCATTTTTTCCATTCTTCTTAACAGTTATTGAATCATGTTTATCGTTGGCTGCTAAATTTACCCGATAGAGTGAAAAATATAACTTCGCCACCTAAAGTTTCGGCAAACACCGTCAATCCTTCGATGAGTTTGATATCGTGCATATGACCAGTTGCTAGAGCAAGATCCTCCAAATACCTAAATCAATTATGGGACTCGTGTTACTTCGACATTTAACACACGTACGTGGATAACGAAACGATTAACACATTTGTTAATTACCAGAATAAAAAGTATATTATAAAGCTATCTAGAATACCAGCAAGAGTTGCGAAACAAAGAAAAATGGCGATGGGTTTTATCTTGATTAATTTGTAAACGTCTTTGAGAATGTTATTAGTCCCAGATATTATCGGTAGCTGAAAACAAAAATTATTTGAAATCGGGCGAGTCATATATCGATAGCATACAAATATTATATTTAATTCGTGTATACGCTTACGAAGATTTGTTTCTAGGTTATTCACAATTTTACTTTGTCTAAATTACATTTTCTATTGCAGTCTCTTAATTGCAGATTACCTCAAATTTAAACGGCAAACTATATATGTTTGCTTGTGAATTATAGTATTTTTTATATTTTGCGCTTGAATAGGAGGCGCTTACATTCAGATCGTAAACGACGTATTCCTCTTGAATAAAGTGCATATTGTTTAAATGCTCTCCCGCCTGTATTAAATTTCAATATATATCCTATCTCAAGTGTATTTTCGTACGATTTGAACTCGTTTTGATCACTTGGGAAGAGAAGAAATTTCGAATACGAGAGGAGCTAATGTGTCGACAACGTTGAGCTGAGCACAGCTCAGCCGTAAAAGGTACTATACCATCCACATCCTCAGTGACGAGAGAGATTCATTAAAGAACGGTGTATGGATTAGTCGAAATACCATGTCTCTTTTCTATTTTACCTTTTTTCTGTTTCTTGACGACAATGGTCTGAAATTGCCTTTTTAGAAGAAAATTATTCAAATTTATTACCGATATACTGCGATTACAACTCTACAGCAGTACGCGAAGAACATTGAAGCCACGAGAGAAGTTTAACGAGCAAAAGAAAGGAGATCACAAATGGTGCCTTAACTTATCGGAGCATAAAAACGTATATTTCCTATTTTTTTGTTAAAAACAAGAAATACAAACTGATGTAAAGCAATAATTTGAGTTTATAAAAAAATCACGCGATTAAGTTGTGTAAAGGACACGTTCATACGTAAAAGGTATTTTACTGGGACCTACAATTCGTTCACAGTGAATCGTAATCTTCTTGGCCGGTTGCAGGACATTTTTTAGGTTGTCACTATCACTGTTACTTTTGTTCTGTAGGCGTTGCCGTGCAGTTTAAAAAATTAGATTAAAATTACGCTTTTTTCATTGTCACATTCCAAATCTTAGCCTCTAATCGTTATATTTTTCAATGCTGAAAATGCTGTTTTACTAAAACATACGTAACTTTAATAGAAACAAAATTATGGTGTTTCAAACGTTCAAATTGTTAATAAACAATTGACAGTTACTTGCCACCTCTAAATAGCCTGGAGAATCCGATTGAGAAAGGCAATGCACACTTTGAAAACTTTAGTGTTTTAGGGGCATTAATCGATCGTGAAAACAATAAACCCACTGGTCTTGCACTGGAACAGCGGAAAGTGTTGATTAAACGGTAGTCCCGTGACCCCGTGTGGCATTCAAGAGTGACATAGGCAACCCTGTGACGCGCCGTCGGACGTTTCACATCAAAAGAAGAGGGAAGGACATACGCCATGTAGGAGGAAAAAAGACGAGGGGCTTGTTTATAAAAATTCAATATAAACAACGTTACGTATTAATGAAAAGCATATAATCACAGTACTCGGTGCTATTGGTTAAGAAATGAAAATCACTCTTACCTTTCTATTGTACGAGAGTTGGAACTCCAGTAACAGAGAGAGAGAGAGAGAGAGAAGTTAATTTATCTAACAATTAAATTCGATAAATTTAACCGAATTCGACCAGAAAAGCTATTTTTCGATGACTTTCGAGAAATTCGCGATGCACTAGATGGAACGAATTGTTTGCTTAGATCAGAAATCAGAAAATCAAAGATAAATATCAAGTCGATCCTGCCACTCCCGAAAGCCGCTTGAAAACATCTTTCAAGTCGAAATCTCGGTACGTCCATACTCTATTCTTAGCTCTGTTACTTGTTTAGTATTTACAAGCATCCAAACGCAACTTATCAACGTTAAATATTATCTCATAACAATTAGCTAATACAATTACATTGTTTTGCGTGTCTTAGTCTCTTTGACCTCTCGTTTTAATTTTAGCGCTAATGTTTTACTTTTTAGAAGAGATCTTTTATGAGATTAAAAGATTCAAAGATGTTGCCCAGAGAGGAAATGTCGGTAAGATCGTGGATTGGTCAGTAGTTGCATCGTGATAGCGAGTATAGAGAAAAAAAGAGAAAAACAAAAAGGCAAACATGTAAAGCGTAGCTATTAATTTTGAAAGATGGTACGAGCTGATTATTGCCATTATACCATTTTCTGTAATATATGCACTAATCAAATAAAAATGGCGAGTATAGATTATTGAAAACTCTTACCTTCAATTTGGAGCAACAGCACAGATCAACGAGCGTGAAGATTGAAATGAATACAAATGCTGGAGTGTAAGATTTGACGGTATCACTGGAAGACCACCAGTCCACTGTATATCCACTCAATAGCGCTGTTATGCCAAACCCAATCGAGCCCCACACCCTCTGCCTTCCATAGCTCATTTGTCCACCTTCACCTATGTCAATCAAATAAAATAAAATTGAACAGTAGAATATAAAAATAACAAATTTCAAGAATATTTCGAATTGTTGGACAACTGTAAAACATACCCAGTACGTCAAAGCAAATAGCATCGCTAATACAGTTACTGACGTTGAAACCAATGTTTCCCAGTGACATCAATAGCACGAATCCCCAAAAAGTAACGGATCCATACAAGCAGGCACTCTCGTGCTTCGAATCGTCGCAAATAACATCGCATACGTCACTTTTTAAGCATTGATGCCTTGAATTCAGCTTGTCGACGAAGCACGAAGAATTGGATTCAAGCTTTGCCTCACGATTAGCGTAAAAGTAAACATCGGCGGTGAAATTGCCCAAGTCGTGGCATTTCCACTCGCAAGTACTCGATCTGCCATCGTCCACGCAGGAATCTGTTACATTGATTGTCTGGATAGTAAGGAGTTTTTAAAAATCGGTATGTCGAACTTGAATGATTTACTATATTCTTGAATTGTCGTTAAATTTACAACCAAAAGTCGATTGATTGGTATCGTATAATTTATCGAAATATTTACGAATGTTAATTTTGAACAATTTTTTAACGCGAACGATAATAATTGATTATCAAGTGAATGATTGTACGTTCGTACGTAAACATCTATTTAAAAATATTATATCGTTTATGCTCAAATTCAAATATTGAGACATTTTTCGAATAAAAAAACGTTAAAGGATCAGAAACGCAAGATACACAGACGTATTTTTTGTTGACCTTGTAAAAACATCATATTTTTGTACTATCGAACACATAGTTAAATAATTCGAAACTTATCGGCAATAGTTATTTGAAAAAGTATCGTGTACAATGAATTTTAAATAAAATACCAATTATTAGTAGTGTTAATTGTACATTTTCTCCTTAAATCCGTTCGAGTAAAATACTTTTCTACTGTAGACTACCTTATACGGGAGTTATTGTAAAATCGTATAAGCATTAAATACCGAATATGTGTTATTCGATTTCGATATTTGCAGAGATATTACTCAAGTATATATTTTTCAAAAATACGTATAATTAAAGAGAGTAATATATTTATCGCTCAAGGCAATTATTCGGAAAACTTCCAGTATTCTCTACTTTCGGGTGAAGTACGACAATATTCCTGTTTTAGATTCTGTTTAAAAATATCATTGCTAAACTACTACAACATAAAGGCGTTGCTGCGTATTGGTATTATCCATGGTTGTTTTTGCTTTAATCCAAAGACAAACAGACAACGAGAATTGATAACGAAGCATATCACACGTATCTGTAATACTCATTAGTAAATGTTCGATTGATTACATTATCTACTGTGAGTATCTTCGAACGTCTATTCGTTCAAATACATTTTTAAGTAGTTTCAAATGATCGATACAGATACGTAAAAATTTTATTATAAACTTTAATTAGGTGACAATATTGGATATAAAAAATGCGATATAACAGAGACCACCCGGAGAGATCATCGCTATAACGGCTAGTTTCACGATCGATCATTAGAACAGTAATAGATCCAGATTGTTAATATTCATGTTGCTAATTTGCTCTACCGAATGTTAGAGACATAAGAAAATACTTGATAATTACTCGTAAGTATCTTTTCCGAACGGTATCCCATTGATGCACTTTTGAATTGTGTCGCAAAACTATTGAAAATATAACTTTTTATTCAATCCAATGTCTTTCGATGTAAATGTTTACATATTACAACAGTGATGTATGTGATATGCCTTAACCACCCTCCCCTTTTCCTCAAGAAAACAGCTAAAGAGTACGAACGACGTAACGATAAAAAATATTTTAACCGTTTTACTGGAATTATTGCAATACTAGAATACTACGTTTATTGTTACGTTTATATTTTAATAGGCCCTCGCCATTTGATAAAAGCCGCAAAAAGCGACTGGGAAAAGTAATAACTTATTGTATTGAAATAAGTTTAATTTTGCCTTTCGATGCTAAAGTTTCCTCTTATTGAATGCTAATGATCAAGTTTCGCATAGTTATTTCGTGTATAGCTGATTTTTTGGTAATTAAAAGTAAGCGTTTTGTGTTATAATTTGACAAGATTGTTCATTTTAAAAATTACAGTCCCACGTTAAATATTTGTTTGCGAAAAAACTAGGAAAACAACAATTGAAAAAAGAAACAAACAAGATATCGGCGTCGTAACAAAAATTAATTTAACGTATGATCATTAAGACATCTACGATTTGGAATGATATGCATATTCCGATTATTGGTACACATTTTCAAGGCCTTATTTTAAGTATGCCTCGTTCAGCCATCAAATTTGATTTGATTGTTTGAATTGGGCTCTACAATAATTATTTTCTAATTTTCAAATTATATATATATATATATATATATATATGTATGAGGAGTATTCGATAAAATAATAATCGATGATAATTTTTCATTATCCACATTTCACAAATAGGTAATGCTGAGGAGAAATGCGAAGAAAAAGAATGCGAGGCTGGATGTAAAAAGTTCTAAGGTGGTGATAATCATTATGGAACTTGTACCGGATCAATCGACGATTTTGAAAAATATTGCTGTTGTGACTATTTTTCACATTCTCGATGCTAATCAAAATAACGTCATTATTATTTTCCAACGTCAATATATATATATGTATATATTCGTCTCTGTGAAGGAGCTAGTTGTAATAAGATTTTATTTCACTTTAAATTATCATCTCAAGAGCTATACTACAGAAAAATCCAATTTATTTTCTTGAATATATGACTTTTGGAATATTTATTTTTTCATTAAATGAGTCTTCGAAAGAACTGTATTTGTTTGTATTTCATCACAGCCACTGCTCCGAAGCATCTATTTTGTACAAATAATCAATACATTCAGTAACGGATTCCTCGGATTTTTATGAAAATGATCAAATAGAAATAATTAAATAGAAGAGAAAAAACAAAAAGACAGCAGCTGTGAGACGTATGGGCTTCCCATTGGAAGCTCCACTACGTTTTGGTTGTTAGTTTAATTGGCTCAATTTAATGATTTCATTTTGTTACAATGAATTATGACACGTATGCGACTTATAAAGTGTAGTGAGAATTTCATGGAGCAATTTTAAAAATCGTACATTAGAATTATTTGGAAAATTGACACAATTCCCAGGAGGTCTTTACTATACGTAAATTAGCTTTCAAACTTACGTAAAATATAAGCCACTATCTTGATTTGTAATTGACTCTTGGGTTGGCTTGCTTGCGTTAATTATCCATGCGCGTGCGTGTGCATGTTCCAAATTACGTGGTAAATCATTGATATAGCAGCCACTGGCTCGTACGATAACGATTCAATTTAAAATTCCATAAATTGAATCCAAAAAGACAGCAATTAAAAATATCAAATTTCTGCAAAGTTTTCCGGATTAAAGATGCCCGCAACACAGCGTTACAGACAAATTCGATATATTTCGTTATAAAACATACGTCATATTCCATCGAGATAACGGAATGTGAGTCATTTGTTATAACGATAGAAGCATCATACAGAATTTTTCGCATCTATACATACTTTATAGGTAGTTGCAATACTTCCACGACGCCAGTGACCACTTGAATTTCAAGGTAGCTGAATTAACAAAGCCAGCAAAATGATAATTGCAAAAATCGTGTTGTATTAAAATGCAATTTCAACTATCCTGACTCGACTGAATTCGGTTCTTTTGCTCAACTTCTGTCATCAGTCTCGATACGAACTTTCAAAATGAAGGATCCAATTGTTGAAATACAAAATGGTAAAATACGCGGAGTGATAACTAAGACCATCGAAGGCCGCGAGTATTGTGCCTTTTTAGGTATTCCCTATGCTAAACCACCTCTCGGCGATTTGAGATTCAAAGTGAGCAAAATATAGAAATGTAGCAAAGAAAATTAATTGTTACATGATCGAATACGACGAGAAAGGATTTCAGTAATACGTCTTTTTTCATTGTTTCGCAACAGGATCCAGAGCCAATAGATAATTGGACGGGAATAAAGGATGCAACGGAATATGGAAGTGCTTGCGCACAAATTGATGGATTCGGTAATTTCATCGGAAGCGAAGATTGTCTTTTTATAAATGTATGCGTTAGATCGCTGAAAAATGTAGACGTACCAAAACCAGTAATGGTTTGGTTCCATGTCGGTGGTTTTATTTATGGAAGTGGTTGTAATCTAATGTATGGACCAGACTATTTTCTAAGAAAGGACATTATCTTCGTTTCGTTTAATTATAGGCTTGGCATCCTTGGTAAGACACTCGCTTGATTTTTGTTTTTGATCGATCTCAAAATATATTTTTCACGTTACATGTTTTGAAAACGTCCTCGACATTTTACAATTTTCCGTTCTGACAATAGGATTTTTAAATTTGGATCACGAAGTAGCACCGGGCAATCAAGGGATTAAAGATCAAATTTTGGCCCTAAAATGGATCCAAGCAAACATTACGAAATTCGGAGGAGATCCAAAAAATATCACGGCCTTTGGTGGCAGTGCAGGCGCAGTTTCCATTCAAGTATTAGCTTTATCACCATTGGGAAAAGGTAAAACTTGAGTGTGTTTGTTTCAAGAGTGTTATAACGATTGTTCAACTATGTGTTCTATGAAAATTATAGGTTTATTTCATAGAGCAATCAATCAAAGCGGTAGTATTCACAATACTTGGGTCACTATTAAAAACCCCAAAAAATATGCATTTCAATTGTGCACATCTTTTGGAAAGTATCATCAAGACTCGAAGAAAATTGTTACTTTTTTACGAACGCTCGCCGTTCAACAGATGCTACAAGCTGTGGACAAAGTCAAAAGAACTATCGTAAGTGTCTTGCGCAGACGAATAATTGACGACAACGTTGAACTTTACAGTTGCATAATTAATATTATTTATGCTTGCTACTTATTTTAGGAATACGTTCACGCCGTTTATCCATTTACACTGGGTGTAGATGACAAATCGCCTAATCCTGTATTACCTGTACGACCGGAAGAACTGCTGTCGGGAGGTATCCAAATGCCGTATCTATTTGGTCATACTAGCAACGAGGGGCTTTATTTTTTATTGAGTACGATATTACTTGTTACGAGTGCGCAGAAGGAACAAATACTAAATATAAAAAATAGATTTACATGATTTTAAAGGTTTGAAAAGCAGCGATTTCGATAAAATCAACAAAAATATCAATAAGGCAATCAACGAAAGAGCTACGGACATGTTGAAAGATTACAAATTAACTAAAAAAGATTTAAAAAACATGTACTTCCAAGATGAAAAGATATCGATAAATAACTGTGAGAAATTTGCAAACATGCTCGGGGATTTGAATATAGTTCAAGGTATTCACAAGTTTGCGAAAATTCAGGTGGACAAGAATCCTCATCCAAATTATTTTTATCAATTTTCGTACGACGACGAAGTATCCTCGACGAAATTGGTGTTGCCAAGGCTGCTCAAAGGTATCTAACTTCGTCTCGATATATTCAATTGAGTCATGGTGTATCGATATAATTTAATTGTGCGTTGTAGGCTGTTGTCACGCCGACGAACTAGAGTATTTATTCCACGGTACTTTTCGTATAAAGAGAGGTTGTAAACCTCATCAAAAAGGCACCGCTTCGTACAAAGTCATGGAAAATATGATTGAATTATGGACAAACTTTGCTATATATAGGTGATTGACCAATGAAAAACGTCGTTTTGTAAACCTGCCAGTCTCAGGGTCTAATATATGGATATTTTTGTTTTTGTTTTCCCATTAGTACGCCTACTCCATCAACTTCACAAATTTTACCTGTAACGTGGGAACCCCTAGACGACGGTACAAATCTGCGTTACATGGATATAGGAAAAGATTTGCAGATGAAAACAATGCCGAATGTTGATGAACGCTTTTTGCTCGCAAAATCTTCAAGCAAGGAATAATTTGATTAATTTTTATACTTTTGTAATACCCGGCAATAAACGATTATTTTTATTCAATGTAATTACCTTTTAGTTTTAGTTTCAATATCTATTGAAACTAAAACTATTAAAGTCCCGACAAACCTAGGAAAAATATTGTATTCTCTACATAAAGAAACGAGGTTTCCAGTTCACTCCAATGACGTTCGTTCATGAAATACTGTTATCGATACATATATATGTATAAATGTATATTGTGAACTGTGAAAAAAATTGACGAATTGAAATAAAATTGGATTAAAACGTGTATATTCTTTAGATTATTATTGATGTTTTGCTATTGCATTTATCGAGATCCAATGGAAAACATATTTCATTATACCGACGCTTTTTGTTGCATTATCGGCCGACGTATTTTTCATTCTACATGGAATGCACTGTGAACGTGTTTTAAGATTAAAGGATATTTATTTATAAGACAAAAAATGGCTATATTCAATACTCAATTCAACGTGGTCTTAGCGCATTACATAGTACATCCGTTGTAAGTTTTCATTATACGTAGGTATTCATCGCCTGTTAATCATCCGAATAAAATATTCCAATTCTCTTAGATTTACAGTCTATACGATTCAACTTTCCTTGTATCTTCCTATAGTTGAACGTATACGTTAGAACCAGAACAATGCAATTTTGAAAGGAAATTAAGTTACTTAACATGTTCTATTGAAATGTTAAGCGTACTGAATCAATCAGGCCAGTAGAAAAAAATTATCGAGTCAGTCTTTAAAAATACACTCGTCGTAATTTTGAATGCATGCCATTCTTACGATTGATTTGCGGTCAGTCTTCGTTCAAACGTTTAACATGGAAGAACCGATAGTTGAAACGCAAAACGGTCAAATACGCGGTGCAATAAAAAAAAGCGTCGAAGGTTACGATTATTGTGCTTTTTTAGGAATACCTTACGCTAAGCCACCACTTGGTAATTTAAGATTCAAAGTGAGTACTGGCGTTGATTGTCTATTCATTTTCATAGTATACCTCACGGAAATGATTTAAGCTTGAACGGTAAAGAAGGGTTTGATTATTATTAATTTATTGCTAAGTTTGGACATTCTCGAAGGCACAGGAGAATACGTTTTCGCGAACAAAAAATCGCCAAAAAAATAAAAATCGGAAATTTAATACTTGAATACCAACGAACAAAAGTGTTTTGCTTGTCGGGTCAAATTAGAATACGCGTAAAATTAAATTTATTAACGTAACATTACGTATAATTAGGATCCGGAGCCAGCCGACAATTGGACAGGGATAAAAAATGCAATTGAATACGGAAATCCATGTGCCCAAGATGATTCCGTTGGCGTGTTTTGCGGAAGCGAGGACTGCCTTTATTTGAATGTTTGCGTAAGGTCGTTGAACAATGTCAATGAACTGAAACCGGTAATGGTTTGGATTCACGGTGGTGGTTATTTGCAAGGATGCGGAGACGACAAGTATTACGGACCTGATTATTTACTTAGAAAAGATATCGTTTTCGTCTCGTTCAATTACAGACTTGGGATTTTTGGTAAGTTAAAACAATAGAAATAAGAACAATAATCCGATACGCCGATTTTTCAGAGGTTCAACTCTTTGACGTATCGTTCGTGATATTCATTTAACTAAAATTTGTTCGATGTTTTATTGAAATACAAAGGATTCTTGAATTTGGATCACGAAATAGCAGCGGGCAATATGGGGATTAAAGATCAAATTATGGCTTTGAGATGGGTTCAAGCGAACATCGCGAAATTCGGAGGTGATCCCAACAATGTTACGGTTTTTGGAGAGAGCTCAGGTGCAACATCCGTACAAATATTAGCTCTGTGTCCAACGTCAAAAAGTAAATCTTTATATTGTAAAATTATACGAATGGTGAATAGTTTTCACAAATCCGATTTTAGATTTGTTCCAGAAGGCAATTTTACAAAGTGGTAGTATTCAATATACTTGGGTTATTACGAAAAATCCCAAAAAATACGCCTACCAATTGTGTACTATGCTTGGACGGTATAACGATGATCCCGAGGAAATGTTCAAATTTTTACTAACCCTCGATACTCGACGGTTGGTACAACTTCAAGATAAGCTTCGGCGAACCACTGTAAAGTTTGATACGGAAAAATGGGAAAACTTGGTAAACGTTATTAAAAATAAAAGGAAAACCTATTCTTTTTTTCAGAACAAATTCCATTGTCTTTTTGTGTTCACCCTGGGAATTGACAGTAAATCACCCAATCCCGTAATGCCGGTTCATCCGGACGAGCTTATGGCGCAAAGTATAGAAAAGCCATGTCTCTTTGGACAGAACAGTGCCGAGGGACTGATTTATCTAATGGGTGAGGGTGACGATAAAAAATTAATTAATTGCTAAATATTCTCAATAGATTTGCAAAATTTCATAGGGTTGGAGAGGTCGGACTTTGACAAAATCAACAGAAGTTTCAATTCGATAATCAACGAAAGAGCCACGGAATTATTGAAAGGATATGGTTTATCCAAGCAAGATCTGAGATACATGTACTTTAAGGATGAAAGAATTACATTGAACAATTGTGTGAAATTTGCATTTTTGCTAGCAGATTTGTACATACTTGATGGTATTCATAAGTTTGCAAGAACGCAAGTCGAAAAGAATCCCAATCCACAGTACTTCTATCAGTTTTCTTACGACGAAGAAGTATCGTGCATGAAGATGCTGCTGCCGGTTTCAAGTAAAGGTAAATCATTTTGATCGACGTTACGGTAGCAAAAGTACACAGGTTGTTAAAAATACGATGCGATATTGTTATTTTTCCAGGTACGTGTCACTGCGACGAATTAGATTACCTGTTTTACAGCAAGTTCCGAACCCAAAAAGGTTTCAAACCTTTTCAAAAAGGCACACTCTCTCATAAAGTAATGGAACAGATGACCGAAATGTGGACGGACTTTGCTATACACGGGTAAGGAATATAAGGCTCACAGTTGTATCGACGTTGCAAATATAATAACGCGTTGACGTATGTAACTGTCTATTTGCGTAGAACACCTACGCCTACTATTACAGACGTTATACCCGAGATATGGAGACCACTAGATGATGGTACAAATCTTCGATACATGGATATAGGAAGACACTTGAAGATGAAAACAATGACGAATATACAGCAACGTTATTTATCTTGCAAAGCTTCCAAAGATCATTTGACGAAACAATCAAATATCAACGGTTGAGAAATAATCGTCAAGCTATTCTCTACATCCACGTTGTATACAATAAAAGTTATTGAAAAGTTGTTTTAACAGCGCGTTTATTTTACTTATAAAACACTACTTGAAATTCAATCGCGTAATATCGTCAAACGAAAGTTAACATAAAAACGCGTTTGTTTGTCCTGCGCACCGACTGTGTCGCGAACGTTTTGCATGTTTTATGTCTCGCTGACGAAGACGATAACGCGAGCAATTAAGCTCGCAGTACGCAATACAATTTTTCAAGCGATAATATCTCCCGAGTCATTTAATTTTTATCACGATGTTACAATGCAAAATTGTTGTTAAATTTGATCAAGTCACGTAATGCACGCGTGTATTTCGGGAAGTCACTTTTAGGCATTCGGACATTGGGTTTCAATTAATAAAGCTGACATTCTTTCGAAACGATAGGTAAAGCTGATACGTATGTACCAATTGTATGATCTGTATCTACGAGTCGAACGACAGATTTTGTAGACCAAATATTTATCATCTTCGTATGTGTATAGGCACAATCGAGATGTACTATACGAAGCTTGAATGTTTGTACTCGCTATACTGACGTTAAACTGACGCCAATTGTTTTTATTATACGTCACGCGATCAATCCCATTGCCTTTTAGTATTAATCAAACGATGTACTCGGGTGAATTGTCGAAATATTGAAAGAAAGCAAATAAAAAGTAAAAAACTCACCGCGACAGAGCACTCGGCAATTGTAGCACACGAGACGTTGAAAAATGTGCCGTTGTCGGGCAGAACCGGTCCCGCGAGTGTCGGCAGCAAGTACATCAGTACGTAGCAACCGCTCGTCGCTGCCAATAGAAGGATGAAAATGGTACGACGCCACTCGTGAAACTTATCAACGAGGAAACCAAATAGTGGCTTTGCCACTAGGAATAGTAACGGTAGTACTGCTGTTATGCTACCCATTACCAAGGGTGACACTCCCAATTGTTTGCCGTACACTGGTAGAAATGGTAGGATTGGCCCCATCGCTGCGAGCAAATTTAGAATGTTTTGATATTGTATTGCTTTGCTCGCAATCGTCTCGAAAAATACCAAGATTTCGACGCATATATGCGTTGTATGTTTTAATTTGTTTCTGCATATTTGATTTATCGATAATCTAAAAGCAATCGTTTCAACAGTCCAATATCCAATTCGTAAACAATGTAGTACAGATGATCGCGTAATTTACATCAAATTGTAAATTATAGATAAATATTTTTTAAATACGTACACGCTTGAACTAAGATACAACAGATATGTAATTGTTGAATAGTTATGGAAGTAACGTTTGCTTAAGGATTCGCATTGAGGACGTACTGTTGTTAAGTCGATATCGAAACTCGAAACTCACCTGCCAAGAAGAAAAAAAAATGAGCTTTGACAGGCAGCTGTTCAGAATTGATTTTAACTTTTCCCATTTTCCTCGATGACTACTCGACTAATACAACTGAGTATATGGCACTTTGTTAACTAATTCTCGTACATCAGCTGCTCTGTACGTCCCTGGACGTTAAGTTCTCGTTTGCACTGTCATACCTGAAATAAAAAAGAGTGACCCTGCTAAGACGAGTGAGTTCTTTATTTGACTGGCGTATCTTTACAATTGATAATTTACAAAAGATCGAGATAAACTTGACTTCAAGCTAATCGAGAACGTATGTCTCTTTTCAATTGAGATAAACTTTGAGTAGGTGTATTGAGAAGTCTTAGACATAAATTTTATTGTATTTTAATATCATTATGCTTGTAGCTTTGTTGTATTTCCCTCGTTTCGTTGTTACCATCTACACTTATTCTCGCACACCTTACTGTATAAATAAGATTCGTTCAATTACCGCGAACGACAAGTTTCCAATCAACGATGATCTTGTAATCCAATCATTTGAAAATATTTTTATTAATAATAATGCGCGTCAATGGATGCGGCCACTGTAATTATTACGCAAAATATTTCACGAGAATTACCGTTGATTAATAATACGTCTTACCAAAAATTCGTTTTATTTCTATTCCAAAGGAATTGCATGGCCAACTGCGACCGATACACTTAACTTTCTTTACGAACTCTCGATTATACACGCGCCCACACTGAGTAACGTTGTGTTTTCTTGATTTATCACAGCAATCGATGCATATAGTTTCATGTAAATTCGCATTTACAAGGACGCTGCGCACTGTAAGTAAACGTATGTATTCATACGAGTCGGATTAAAACGAGTTTTTGACGAGCTTGAACGGGAAGTTGACACTTTTTTGCCATTAGTTTCACAAACTTTGACGGAAACTAATCGATCGATCTTCAGATCGATATTTTTCTTTTCTAAATGTCGCCAAAACATCGAAATACATATTCGGGTATTTTATAAACGAACAAAGAACGTTACATCAAATTAGAATGACAAGGAACGGAAAACGAGAGGGGTCGAGGTAATGACGATACCAGTAATTGGAATTACTTATCAATAATGAAGTAATTGTCTAGTCTGTATAGTTAACCGTGGACATCCTATATAATCTTGCGGATTACGCGGTTCACGATTGCTTTAAAATATCGACTATTTTATCGGCGCGTCGTTAGATTAAAATCGAGCAAATAACGTATCGGCTTTGTATCGGTCGATTATATAAATGTTTTATCCAGACACCGTTGATTATATTTTAAAAAAAAGTTTTTGCTATCTCAAACTAATATACGAATAGACGCTGTGGTAGTGGAGAGAGCAAATGATACTTCATCCGATGCGCGTATTAGCCAAACAAATTAAACGCACAGCGATCATCGACGGATAAATCCTCGTCAGAATCCGCGTAAAACACAGTAACTCGACGCGCAAAACTTCAACGTTGTTTCGTCTAAACAGTAGAGCCAAGTTGTATTGGTAACAAAGTGTAATTCGCGTTCTAAAAATATATATATTTCTTTCAGGTCCAAGGCAAATGCACCGTGCACGTATCGCTACTTGCAGCTGTTTCGGAGCAGCTGTACGGTTTCCGCGACACACGGATAATTCGTCTCTCGATCGACGAACCAAAATCTCGAAACTGTACTAGCAATCGACACACCAACGCGACGACTATGATGGGTGCTCCCCGCGACACAACTATTACTGATGCTGTACGCGTATACGCGTACTAACGAGCTATATATACATATGTATAATCGCGACGCACGGAAACTGCCGACGATTGCCGAAGCTCCAAACTGACGTTTAAAGTACCGTGGCGTGGCGCGGCTCCGTTGTATTTTTAGATCAGTATTATATCCTATGTTATATACGTTTGGCAACGCACGTGGGACGCGCGGATGTATACAATGACGGAGCTTTGTCCAATCGTCGCTACTTGTGCGTGCGCGTGTCTGTGTGTGAGCGTGCATGCGTTCTTTTTATTACGATCTTTGTATGGTTTGATTGCCTTCTGTGGCGGCTCGTTTTTATTATTAAAATACGCCCATTGCTTGCATCGATGTGTAAAAGAACGAGGTTCGAACTATACCCGAACTTTACAATCGGGAACGAAAGAAGAAAGAGGGAGAAACGTTGTAAAGTACAACTATATTACGCTCAATTGTGGTTTATCTTTGTACAAGCGTTACATTTATTTAAAAGCGTAACATTCAAACAATTACACGTTGTACATTTGGCAAAGGATTACTGAAATCCAAGCATTTTTAATTGTTCAAAGAATTGCATAAATTGACGGCACACTTGGAACACGATTTTACTCTGAAACCTTGCTGCTCGAGGTACGCTTTATACGTTTCACATGGAATTTGCGCGATAAGACAGGCTCTGACCGTGTGATATTTGTCACCAGGTCTTCCTATAATTTTTTTAACATAGAGTTAGATAAATTATATTTCTTAAAAATTGTACATTCGTAATAATTTAACAGATAATTTTCTTTACACGCACCTGCTACGATAGTTCCGCAGTCAAAAGCTAGCCTTTCGCTACTCAAGCCTAAAAGGATACAAATTGGTTATAAGAATCATTGATAAATAATACGGTTTGATAAACGTAAGAAAAAGGGAGATATATGCCTTCCGCAAGAGGTACGGATGAGATATAACTTTCGATGAGCATCTCTTCATTGTCTTGTGCAAAGTTTAAATTATTTGGACAGGTGACTTGAAATTTCGGTTGCTTAGGTTTTGTAGAACACTCTAAATCGAGTTCCGTCGTACAAGTGTAGCATTGCAGTGACAACGCTGAAATTCAATTGAACGGTATCGTTAATAAGCCGCGAAGATGTTCGTTTCGGGTAAAATGAACAACAAAGTAAATCCCATTCAATATTACACTACAGTGGTTATTCAATTTTATAACGATAAATTAAGCGATCATGCTTCGTTTAAATTACCGGTGACCGACATGGTCAACTTGCAAAGTTGAATAATGATTATACGTGTGTGATTCAGATCAAACTAATATACATTTTTGTTAGAATCAGCCCGATAACTTTATACAAAGGCTTTGTAAATAATACCCATTGGTAAATATGTCGGCTTTTCAAATGCAAAAACGGATCAAATTGAGCGTTAGAATTCAAGTTTTATTCGCGTCACTTTGAAAACGTATAACAAATATTAATTGTATTCCTGTTGAATAATTTATACGCAATTAACAGGCATGTATACCTTGATCTAACAAGCACACGGTCAATCCGACTATCAACAGACAAGTCTTAAAAGACATTTTGTACGACGGATGAATCCACGTGTGAATCGAGGGAGAAATGTTTTATTACTAACATTAATAGACTGGGAAAACGTCTATTTATATGTATCTGTTTTTTATTATTCACGCGATCACGTGATGTGTATATATAAACGAGATAGCATAAATGCAATCACTGTTATATATCTTTAAATGTGTATATTCGCTTGTATATTTAATTAAACGATAGAGATTTCTTCGTTGACTCGATCATGTACTAATCTGTTACGTTTGTTTATAAAAAAGATAGCCTGAATGATATCACCTTTATCAGTTATTTTTTTAATAAATTTTATATAAATTTATTGAGCAGCTATTTACTTGGATTGGCCACAAGTGTATTTCGTGAAATAAAATCCATTTGAATAATAACGCTGTATTATAAACATTGAATAGATGAAATAACTGAAACCATTAAGAAACGTTAGTACAGATTGATATTTTTTCAATCTATGCAACATCAACCAGAGAATTGTCGTCAGAGGATTCGATAAATTCCGTAAAATTACTTATAACGGATCTTTTTAAAGTAAATCTATGTTGATGCGAACTGAAGCAAAATTCATCGTATAATTTTGAAAATGACAACTAACGACTACGGAGCGGTAGTTAGTTTTTGACGTTGTTCTTGTACCCCTTATTTATCCTAAGTTTGCGTCTGATGTAAACCCTTCTCGATACCATGGATGAGAGACTTATAGTAATAACGACAACAAGAGAATTAGACCTAATGCGATTGTTTCATCGGAATAAATGGCATATCATCGTCGGACGTAGGTCCGGTAGCGGAGTTCGCGTCAAGAGCTATTTTACCGTTCACTTTGTCGCGATTGACGAACGCTAATATATTAAGTTGAGCGGGTTAACAAAAGAGATTTTAAATAAGAACGAAAAAAGTAGACATTTTTGGAAAAATTTTCAATTTCATAGACGTATTTATTATAACTAGAGGGCCTTTCTCGCAAAGTACTCTTAAGGAGTCTGAACTTATTTGGCTCATCGATGGAATATTATTTATTGAGAATAAGGCGTACGATTTTCCTTCTCAATAAACTTGGGTATGTCGACGGATAAGGTTTATCCTGTCATTATTGACAGGAGTGTGATAAGAAATAACATCATCGAATTTTTTGTATTTATAAACGAGACAACGATCGAATCGAGCGATACGATATAATCCTGCATTGAGGAAATCGCCGTTAGTCTTATAAAATGAGTAATTGTAAAAGCAAAACGAGATTTTATTCAAAGATAATTAAAACAATTACGTTGGAGGGCTGACTGCAATAATGCCGCCTGCGCAACGGCAACCCGGACTGCATACACGATTGTCGGTTTGACACGACTTTTCGTTGAATATGTTTCGCGATTTCATGGATAAATAATTCGTAACATCTGGCAAAGACCAATTTGAAAGTATGTTTATTTTTTGATAAGCGCGATATTAAATGTTTCAAAAAATGCATGACTAGTCTACTAAACCTTCCACTCTCTGTCTCTCTCTTTTTTTCGTTGAAACGATAGATTTTTATGGGGCAATCGTCTTACGCGTTGATCAAACGAGTAAACTGCAAAGTTGGTGGATGCGTGGGCTTACAGATAAATAAATTGCTTTTGTCAAAGGTTTTGCGACCTTACCTATCTGTACATCGAATCAGTGTACAGTAAATAGTTAGTTTCTCAAGTGTTCAAAAACTCACGTTTCTCGTTCAAATTAACAAACCGTCAAATCGGCATTGATTATAAGTACATAGTATTGTAACTAAAAACAGTAATCAAGAATAAGTGTAAATATCACGCAATAATAAGAAAGTAAAATTGTTGAAATCGAGTGATTCGAAGTATTCACAACAGCACCTTACACGAGGAAAAGGGGCGGGACACGTATCAATTATTTATTTTTTTTTATTTTGGAAATTCCATTGGAGTTTGAAAAACTCGTGACATCTCTTATCAGTGCGTGAACAAGAGATTGTATATAGTAATTTCATTTTTACCGCACATATATGTCACGAATATAGCACTTTGTTCTTCAATATTGAATTAGTTATGAATAATATTTGGAATTGTTTGTGTCTAATTTTGTGCATCGATTCGTCAGCGGCTACTGGTCTGCGTACGTGTAGTGTTCTTTTTCAAATACATTAACAATAACATGCTTTTTATGTTCGTTTTAACGATCAATTGTTGTTTTTCTTTTGTTTCAAGTGAGATATTGCGCACCAAAAAAAATCGTCAATGGGGTAAACCAAGCACAACACGTTTGTGAATCGTCACGTGAAACTCAATACAGCGTACAATGCATTTCGGCACCCGACAGGTATCTCGTGTTTTCTTTATTAATCGTTGTCGTTACTGAAGCCGACGCTCGTTAACGGTGTAAACTATCACTAACCATTTTTTTAAACTGTAACAATAAATATGACTTTATTTGCACTGAAATAGTGGAGTTTACAATTGCTATGAATAACCTAACGATGTACGTAATAATAGAACTATTGACAATAAGACAAATCTATTTGTATTTTACAATCAGGATAACCTGCTGGAAAATGTTGACGAGTGGACAAGTCGACTTTATGGTTGCGGAACCGGAAGACTTGAGAATGATAAACACTTCTGGCGAGTCGTTCATTGTTGTTACACACGAGCTCAAAAAGTTTGACGATTGTTCGTAAAAGTTTTGTAATCATATAAAGCACAATCGTAAAAACGCACGTTATAAGTCAAACTATTATCGTTACGCTTTGTAGCATCACCACAGTTAGATGTCGAAATGGCTGCTATTGTCAAGAATGACTCCGATAAGTATTATACGACCAAAGGAAAGAAGTTGTGTTATTTAGGATTAGAAACTAGTCACAAAACACAATTTGATTACTATTACACGTCCGTAAGTTATCGATTATTAATAGTCGATGTGCTTTGTGGATAAACTTAAAAAAAACATCTTATTTAGTATTTTGAGGGTTGGCTTTTTGCGAAACGTTGTGATCCAAGTAAAACTTTATTGGAGAACCGCATAGTCAGCTTATCGGAACATTTCAATTCGTCGTGCGTTGCTGGTCGTTGGTCGCTTGATCCTGATATAGACAGCGAATTAAGTTGGTATAAGTAGAATATTTAAAAAAAACCGTCATAGTTTCACGAAAAACTGTGTAACGCGTACCATGTAAATTTTGAATATTTATAAACGAATCATAAGCTAAAAATAACTTTTTAGAAGCAAAGTACAAAAACCTTTGCGAGCTATGCGGTAATCCATCAACGTGCAGCGAAGGAGATAAGTATTACGGGATGAACGGAGCGATGACATGTCTAAGGCAGAGAGCAGGTGACATAGCTTGGATAAGCAAATCATTCGCAACCAAATACGCTTCAGTGCGTGCATTATTGTTTGTTACGTTGTTGTCAATATCGGGCTATTCGTAATATTTTGAACGATTCCATGAAATTACCATCGTCAGCTTGTATCGATAGACTTGATTTCGTACGAAGCAAAGTTGAATCATTCGTCAATGAATTAACCGAGTTGTTATATTTATCGGTCAACGCGTAATCAGAGATTGACTTTATTTCGCAGCAATTAGTTCTCGATGGCTACTTGTCGCTTTGCCCAGACGGAGCCGTAGCTGATTTAACTACAAACTTGAATAACACTTGCACATGGATTACCGATCCGAGACCAGTTATAATCGCAAATAAGTCAGTGGTATACGTATGTTTCAAGTCGAGGCGAATGATCGATTAATGTTCAATTTGTTATATCTAGGAATGTAGGGTTGCACGTGCAGCGTTTACTAGAGGACGAAGGAACGGAAAAAACAAATTTTTCCCGTGTCATCCACGCGTCGTACAAGTTTTCACACCTACATAAAATGGAGATACCTCAAGATCCACGCACGTATTTAATACAATGTGAGCGTTTTCGTTTGACTTTACGGTGAAATAGAAAGCATTTCCGGCTTTACGTTGCGGTTCTACTGGTCAATAGAGTACATGCGTTTTCCATGTTACGTCTCGTTAAAACGTGTTCAAGTGTTAAATCAATTTATAATAATTACAAACTTCTTGAGATTATCAGCTAGTTTTTCCATCGTGTATTTTGTCAACAGTTCCAGGATATTATAGCGCCGCTATAAAAGTTCTTTCGACGTGCCGTTCAAATCGAAGCGTGCGTTGGTGCGTAGCATCGAAATTGGAAGCGCGAAAATGTGAAACTCTGGAAAAAGCAGCCAATGCTCTTGGAGTAGAACCTATCTTTTCGTGTATTACTTTAAGCAGCAGAGACGACTGTATCAAAGCAGTGAGCGATGGGAAATGCGACGTATTTGTATCAAAGCCTGAAGAAGAGTACAAAGCAAAAAAGTATATATATATTGGTTATTTGGATATATGCGTTTATTACACAAACTTACGTTATTTTTATTCGCAGATTAAATGTCATATCCATCATCGATATGCTTCTTTATAAACGAGACGAGTCAAATCAAATCGCAGCAATAGTGAAAAAGGATTCCAAATACAAAACTTATTTCGATCTAAAAGGCGCCAAAGCTTGTTTTACAGGATACAAGAGTGCCGGTACGTTGAGACAGTTTGAGACAGTCAATATTTCTATCAACTTTCTTGGTTAGTTGAAATATCGCATGTTCTTTATCGTAGGTTGGAATGCATTCTTCTGGGCAATAAAAAACGAATCAAGTGCGTCGAAAGACGTCGACGTCATTTCGAATTACTTTAGAGAGGCTTGTGTTTTGGGATTGAATCAACAGAATGGGAATATTCCTAAGAATTTATATTCATTTTGCAAACAATACGGTAAAAATATTTATTTTACTTTGTTTCTAATGCCTGGCGAGGATTGACACTTGTTTCTGGTTTAGATGAGAAATTGGGAATCGAGGAAAAAACTTTCAAATGTTTAATGGATGGCGCAGATGTAGCTTTTGTTAACGTTACAGCCGCAAAATTGTTTGCCTCTCGTAAATATATCGATATTTTAGTATACATTGTGTCGTGCATTTACATCTGGTATTTTGTATTTTTATTTAGAGATCGTCGTGTTCAATGCCAATTATAAATTGCTTTGTCCCACTGATGAAATAAAAGAGAAATATGCTTGTTATTTAACGAAAATTAACGTAGGATCGGTAAGTGCCTAAAAATAAGGTGTTTTCCATTAACTGTACAACGAAATGTCTTTCTTTCAGGTCTTAGCCCATGTAAATATTCCAAAAGTCCGAAAGGATGACATCTATTCGATGTTTTTGGCACTAGATCGACATTTCGGGGGGATTTTCGATAGGGAAACTCCAATGTTTGACATGTACGAGCCGTTCGAAGCCACTCCCAACGTTATCTTTCCAGTATGTTAATAATCTACATTGAAATGAGAATTACATTCAATTGCTTAATATTCGAAAATCTAATGGTATATTTGTTTTACATATTCACGTTTGAAGGACAACACAGTGAAATTTGAAAGATCGTCAAATTTTGGTAGGTATGCCGCTGATTTAGATCCTTCAGAAACTAGATACAGCAGTAGTACATACGTGCACTTTAGATTCTTCGGAACTCACGTAGTTTTAGTGTTGAATTTACTATGTTCACTCTGTCTGTTGAACATAATGTTTTATTAGCATATATATTTTTTAAATAAAATTTGTTACTTTTATACGCTTTAATTTGTGAGAAAGAAAGATATCATAGTACTAGGAGAGCGGCACCGAGTGACATTAGATATCATATGTCGAAATGATATCAAAGGAACGCCGGCTAGAGCTCGTAGTCAAAACAGGAACAAAATAGTGGCTACAAGAAAAAGGCTCAAAGGGCAGTCAGTTGCCAGCCGTAGAGGAAGCAAGACAAATCGCAGGAGTCACTCCTGTAGTGAAATTGCATTCAACTTAGAATAAAGAAATCATTATTTTAGTGGAAATCGAATTATTATTTATATCCTTACATAATCTACGAAAAATCGGTCGTTCTCTATTAGTAAGCGTAAACAAAAGTAAACAAAAATAAACGATTTAGAAGTATTTTTGACAAATATTTAATGTATTTTTTTTCAGCAAACGATCATCTTTTCCGTTAGCATATTAGTGTACATACGATTTTTTGTACCCTATCATCAAAATATAGCGTTTTGCGTATACTGCACGCGTGTGTTCGTAAATGACCCTGTGTGAGCGAATTTTGACGTTCGAGCGAAAACACTTATCATGCACGCATTATACATTGCACAGCACGCATTCGCTACATTTCTGAATCGACTTTGAATATATATATATATGTATGTATTATTATTTTGTAAATTTATTTCGTGAACACAACTTGTTAAATATAGGTTAAATATAAATGTATAGGTTCGCTACATACGGTATATAGGGTATGGGTATTGTTTCGTTATTAATAGGACAGTGCTGTGTATAAGAACTGGTACTTCCGAAAAATCTGGCTCAAGCCTGTATTAGAATAAATCGTCAATATTAAATTTCTGATTGGGTGATATTTCAATAGGATCTCTCTACATGTATCGCAGTAATCCTTATTTAGCTATTTTTTAAATCATATTAAGTGTGTACATATCTTTCGTATCTATCGTGAATTGCTTTATCATCAATTATAGTGGTTAGTGTCAATCGCTTCGTGCAATATCGTTGTTAAAATGTTCATAGTTAAGCTATCTTTGAAATAAATTTTTATTGTACATTCAACAGAAATAATTGGAACATTGTTGTATTTAATCTAATATTACATCTGATACATGACTTATATTGCAATTTGAACAATAAAATTCGCTATAAAAAAAACTAGAAAATAAAATCTACAAATACTCACATAATTTAATGTTTTCAAAAACCAATAAAACTGTAATTCTTTCATTTATTTCAATACAATGTAGAATATCATTTATATCATGAATCGCAAAAATTGTGATTTGTATGTGCTATTATCAAACAATATTTTCATTTCACACTATTTAAAGAGTGAAAAGCATTCGGTAAAACTGCACTCAGCCACAATGTAACAGGCTGCATTTTATACCATGTTTATAATACTTATTATGAAGCAAGTATGAATAAAGTCGTTTTATAATAATCAGTTAACAATTTTATTCAAAAGTCATACTTAATGTACATCCATTAAAAATATACCAGTCATGTCACCACATCGTTCAGATATTAGTACTTTTAGGGTTATCTGACTTTACATTTGTCTCTTCTCGCTCTTGTAATGGATGCTCCAAAACTTTATCTATGATACCAAACTCTTTGGCTTCCAATGGAGTCATGAATTTGTCTCGTTCCATGCTATCTTCTACAATAAAAAATTAAACATTATAAAACTTTATCTCTTAATTGCCATAAATGATATTAAAATCATAGGCTTTCTAGCTGTTATAGAAATCTATAATAGATGGCAATATATCTTACCTATTCTTTGAATCTCCACACCTGTGTGTTTTGCATACAAAGCATTTATTTGACTTTTCAATTTAAGGATTTCTTCTGCCTGTATTCTAATATCAGTTGCCTGGCCCTGTACTCCTCCAGAAGGTTGATGAATCATTATCCTTGCATTGGGTAATGCATGACGCATACCAGGTTCTCCAGCTGCCAACAGCAAACTTGCCATTGAGCAGGCTTGTCCAACACACCAAGTAGCAACTGGTGGTAAAACATATTGCATTGTGTCATAGATACCAAGACCTGCTGTGACCACTCCTCCAGGAGAATTGATATATAGGTGGATTGGTTTTTTACTACTTTCCGACTGCAGGAAGAGCAGTTGTGCAACAACTAGAGATGATATGTCATCTGTTATCTGAAATATATAACTATATGAGTTTTAACATAATTAAAAACTCTAGCTTTATTAATTACTTAATTCTGTATACATCGTAGATTTAATAAATACTCTTAAACTTTATATAATAAATTATTCAAAAGTCAACGTGGATTGCTAAAAATAAAAATTTATAAATTGTGCTCCTATTAGATATAACAATCCTAGTGTCTGATTAGTAGTTATAGGATGCATTTCGTTATTATAATAAAATATGTACTTACTGGCCCCATTAAACATATTATTCTTTCTTTCAACAATCTGGAATAAATATCATATGCTCGTTCTCCTCTACCAGTTTGTTCAACAACAATTGGAATCAAATTCAAACTTCTACTGCTGGTTTTTCTAATAGAGTTCTACAAAATTTAACGAATGTTTTTGTATAAGCCAATTTTATTTGATGAAATTATCCAAATTTACACATAATGAAAGATTGCAAAACCTTACATTTAGCTGTATTAAACTGCGGAGATTTCGCAACATTTTGGTGTACTATTATCGAATATTTAAATTTAAATAAAATCAGGTTGTACTTAGCGTCGATTCTTATTTCTTTACAAATCACAAAACGTAAGTTTACATTAGCAAGCCAGCTGATAACTTTCACCAATTTTTCTGTATATATGCCATCGTGCACATGAGCATACACATCCACTAACACAGACACATTATACAAATGAACCGACTAACCTATGAAATTGAAGTAGATTGATATGTCTTCTGCTAAAGACAGCGGAATAATAGTTCACAATTACATATATTAAAACAATTTTTATAAAACATACAAATTAGTGGAGAAGTAATTTCACCTTAGCTTACGAAAGAAAACAACGAGATAATTAAAGATTGTATATAAAACTATTTTGTAAAATAAATTTAATTAGGCAATTTACTTTATTTTTAAAATCTTCTTCCTATTTTGTTTATAAATCTGCTGGAGTCATTGTTGACAATTTTTTTTTAATAGTGTTTTAGTATCAAGAGAATTTGTCACTTCATATTTAGTTTTTCGCCTACCTTATACAATCGTTTACAAATTATTACTTAATATAATTATTAAAATCTACATTCACTGATCTATTGGACCAATTAAAAAATGGTGTTTTTGATTTCTCGTTATCCTAAATACGTTTCATATTTATGAACAATAACATATAAGTTCAATTCTTCCCCCTGTCTCAAAAAAATGACGAGTTGGCGAGATTCATCACTGCCATTGGTTGAACGTGAAGGAAGCGCGGAAACTCAAAATGTATTAGTAGTGAATTTTTAGTTTACAAAATGTTACGCAGATTAAAAGAGACATGAAAAAATAATCATTATAAACATTGAAGAATCAGAAAACCGTGCGACAACGACTTTTATTGATCAACCTTTTGGACAATATATCATTTGTTTCTTCTCTGCAAGATACGTATTGAATACAGTTTATTTTAATTATAATTGGATTAAAATGTGTTAATAGATTCACTTTTTATTGAGGATTACATTTCCAAGTTCTGGAATGAAACTAAAAGCATTTATCTGTATCGATAGTTATATATTTTGGGCTTTTTTCAGGTATATTTACAATGATACGAATCAGTATATAAAGCATAATTACATAAATATATGCTCGTTCTTACATCAATTACTATGTTTTTATCAATCGTTAGCTTGTGACGTTAGCAATCGTCAACGAAGGAAAGAGAAAGGGAGATAGAGAGAAAATTAAATTGATATAATTATAATTTTTAATAACTTTAAAAACAATTTATCCGCGATGAACACTATTTCCACGAAACGTATAAAGCAAGAAAAAATAAAAATAAGAAAGTTATATCGTAGGATACGTATATGAAGGGTGTGGATAAAAATCGCATGGGAGAGACAAAAGAAAGATGGGCGGTAATATGAAGACTCGTAAGCGCCGCGAGGGGCCTTACGGCCCTGGTTGTATCTGCGGAACCGTCGCAGTGGTGGTACTGCGGGGTACATTAAACGACTTTATATGTATAAGTTGCAATTTGATCCCGTTTAGCCGGCTTCTCTCCCTCCCGTAATTCTCGCTCTTTCTCTTTTCCTCTCGTCAGAGAAGCAATTTGCGGGGTCCTCAAAACTTACCTGCTACGACAGATGACGGCCCCATGTGTGCACTGCTTGCTTGCCTGCACATCAGTGTGTTTTTCGGGGCCTTACTGTGCTGCACGCATACACAGACTCCACCTCCTCTCTCTTTCTCACTCCACCTCTTTGGTTCTCGTTGCTAGCTACTCGTGGGAACTCGCACGGACGAAGGAGGTGAGTTGTCTCTTACTCTCGTTTTTTTTTCTTTTCTTTGCAACAGTAGCAGCATTCTCGCGATCTTCGAGATCTTGTAGTATATTGTGATTTTACTTTTAAGCAAATTTGCTTCTCTCTTCTCGTCGTCTATTACTGCTGATGCTCGGTGTTGTGATGAAGGATAGGCGTCATTGGTCTCGACGTTTCGTCGCCGTCGAGACTATCTACGGATGCAACAAGTGCTGTTCGTAAAAGAGAGAGAGAGAGAGAGTTACTGTATATCGAATCACTTCGTATATGACTTGAAAACCTTATGTAGATGTTTACGAATATAGCGTTGTTGTATTTATACGTATACTTACTTGTGTTTTTGTAAAAAAGTGTAAATATCGTTATTTTTATCACGTAGAAATCCGCGACTGCGCTATTACCTTGTTATATTTATTGTCGCTGCGGAGGTCAACGATTGTTGCCCAAAGCATGTTCGCACAAGTAAAAGGATAGTTTGCAATCCTGCATTCAGGAAGATTGAAAAAACTCAGTACTAGCTTTATTCTCGGTACAAATTTACCTATTCCGCGTGTATCTTAACTGATAAAATGAACGATGAATGAAAATTGTTTGATCAATGTGTTTAAAGTGATGTTTAATAGTTATTTTCTTTACAGAATCGATGATTGCATTTATTGAATGGTGGAACAGGGTGTAATGCCAGTAAAAACCCAACAGAGATTGGACAACATGAGCGTGGTAGGTGGAGGTTTGGTCGATGCTAGAGCTAAGCAAGTTCTAAAGGAAGCAGTAGATGCAGTTGTCAACAGTTTTGCTAAACATACTCAAGGATACGGCAGAGGTAAGAGATGACTTAAACGTTTTTTCTACACCGGCTATGTAACCTACGCAGACCATAAGTACATCTCTATTGTTTACCGCTGGTGCAGTGAATGTTGTAGAGGCGTTACAAGAATTCTGGCAGATGAAACAGAGTCGCGGCACAGAATTAAGAAATGGAGCTCTTGTGATATACGAATCCGTACCAGCAACCAACCCACCTTACGTTTGTTACGTGACGTTACCTGGTGGATCTTGCTTTGGGAGTTTTCAAAACTGTCCAACCAAAGCTGAGGCTCGCAGGTCTGCTGCAAAAATAGCCTTGATGAATTCTGTGTTCAACGAACATCCATCCAGAAAAATCACTGACGATTTTATAGAGAAAGCTGTTTCCGAAGCCAGGACCAGTTTCTCTAAAAGCACCGTGCAAACTTCTAACGGGATCAACAACCACTCTCAGGTTCTTACACTTGACGTATGCATTTAACCTACCGTGGAAACGCAACTGCATCTGTCGTTCTCGTATAAAATACGATTTCTTTCATTTTTTTAACAATTATGAGAATGGTAATTTGAGAGCATTAAAATAATCCAGAGAGAATTACGATTTAATTTGTGACCTTTGGAAAGCATTCATCCAAGGAATTCTCAAAATTACTTTGTTTATTGCAATTTCAAAGTCGCGAGAAGAACAACAGTGCGTATTCATAGGTAGGTCTTTATAGTGCATGTATTGTGAAACGTATCGGCGAGCAAAAATGTACGAGAATAGAATGAATCGATGAGCTAATGGTTTGTTTGATATTGCATAGTTGAAGGACGACAAGGAAGATCCCAACACAGGGATTGGTGCATTTCGGTTCATGCTGGAGAGCAACAAAGGTCGCACGATGCTCGAGTTCCAGGAACTGATGACGGTGTTTCAGTTGCTCCACTGGAATGGTTCGCTAAAGGCGATGCGCGAACGACAATGTAGCAGGCAGGAGGTGGTAGCGCATTACAGCAACCGAGCTCTCGATGACGACATGCGCAGCCAAATGGCTCTCGACTGGATAGCTCGTGAGCACGAAGCTGGTGGTGGCGTCGTCACCATGGAATTGGCTTTAGCAGAACGCGAACTGGAAACCGCGAGATTAGCCGGGAGAGAACTTCGCTTCCCCAAGGAGAAGAAGGACATACTTATGATTGCTCATAGACAAATCTGCCCACAGTGAGCCCGGCTTTATCTCTCGCATTTGGACGGAACGATTTGTTTTATTAAAGTTTTTTGTTTATATCATGAGGATGTCGGCGACGATTATCCCAATCTTCTCGCGATCAAATAGTATAACGATCGGTTAATGAAATGTGATAACTATGCGAATTCCTGGTAAAGAAGAGGTGTTTTAATTCAAGATAACTTTGAGCAAGTAGCGTTAATTGCATGAAAGTAGAGTAAATCCTCGATATTGAATTCGGTGATATTTCGATAGGATCTCTCTACACGTATCGTAGTAATCCTTATTGAGCTATTTTTTAAATCATCTTAAATGTGTACATATCTTTCGTATCGATCGTGAAATGCTTTATCATCAATTTCAGTCGTTAGTATCATTCGCTTCGTGCAATATTGTTGTTAAAATTTTGGTAGTTAGGCTAGCTTTAAAATACATTTTTATTGTACTTTCATTCAATGTACTTAAAACTCGATTTTTCAACAAAATGATCAAAAGAAATAATTGAAATTTTGTTGTATTTAATCCAATAGTACATCTGATATATATAATATACATTACAATTGCGAATAATAACAAAATTTGCAAAATATAAAATACAAACAAACAAAGGTTTCATTTTCTTATTTTAAAAAGCCAATGTATCTATGCTTCTTTAATTTATTCTTATACAATACAGAATAGCTTGCTTATCATTTATATCATGAATCGCAAAAATTGTGATTTGTATGTGCTATAAACAAGACTGAAATGATCAACTCTAATTCAGGCATTGAATATTTCATACCTTCTAAAGAGTGAAAAACATTTAAAAAAATTGCATTCAAAACATACCGTGTTTATAATACTTTTTTATGAAGCAAGTATTAATAAAGTCGTTTTATAATATTCAATTAAGAATTTTATTCAGTTGCTATACTCAATGGACACCTGTCAGAAATATACCATTCATGTCCTTGCATCGATTGTATACTGGTTCTTGTAGAGTTCTCTGTCTTTAAATTTGTTTTTTTTTATGTTTTAGAGAATTAAGAAGTCATAAATTTGTTTCTTTCCATGATATTTTATACAATAACTAATAAGTTGTTAAAAAACTATATTTTTAAACTTTTGGAATATGGAGTTAGATCATAGGCTCTATTACAATTAAAGAAATCAATAATAAACTGCAGTATGTTATATCTACACTTTAAACCTATATGCATGTGTTTTGTATATAAATAATTTATTTGAATTTTACATTTAAGAATTCCTTATACTTGTATTTTGATATCAGTTTTCTGGTCTTTCCCTCCTTCAATAGGTATACTTTTATATCGTAACATTAAATGTATACCATTATATATTATAAACAAATTAATTAAACATCCAATATAATTGTTTACGAATGATTTCAAAATTGTACTTTCATTAAGATGTATCAATCATAGTGTATGATTAATAATTATAGGATGCATTTTGTTACTTTAATAAAATATGTACTTACTGGCCCCATTAAACATATTATTCATTTCTTCAACAATTTCGAATAAATATCATTGCTTGTTCTTCTCTACCAGATTGTTCAACAACAATTAGAATTAAATTCAAACTCATACTGCTTTTTTTTTAAATTGAGTTCTACAAAATTCAACAAATGTTATTGTACTAGTCAATTTTATTTAACGAATTCACCCATGTATGCTCATAAAGCAAGATTGCAAAACTTTACGTCTATATGTATTAAACTGCGAAGATTTCGTAAAATTGTTGTGTACCTTTATCGACTATCTAAAATCAAAATAAAGCCAGGTCGTTTTTTACTTTGAAAATGATTTATTTACAAATCGCAAAATGTAAGTTTATATTGGCAAACCAGCATATGCCATTGGACACACGGCCAAACACATACATAAACACAAATACACATTTAATTATAGAAATGGATCGACTAAGCAGGGAGTAAGATATACTCCCTACGACTAACCTATCAAACTGCCATAGATTGGCTTGTCTTCTGCTAAACATGTTGGAATAGAAAGTTTTCAATTGCAAACATTGAAACATTTTTTTATAAAACATAATAATCAGTAGGCTGAAATGGACGCGCTTTAATATAAAATTTAATGTATCTAAGATTTGTTAATCCATTGATATTGATTACTGTTGACATAATTGTATCCAATCATCAGTAAATAATATTTCAGGTTAGTCAAAATTTTAATTAAATATTTTAGTATTTATTTGTAATAAACTGATATTGATTTGTTATATTATCGTAACTTGAAATATATCTTAAATAATCAAATAAATACTAAGTTAAATAACATAATCCATTAATATTATAAAATAATAAAATTGACCCATGCCTGCTACTATTTTAACAGGATGAGTTTTTCAGTGATTAAGACTTTTCAAAATGCTGTTAGCACTTTAGCTAACAGACTTCTTGCTCCAAAAACAATGCAAATCACTGAGAGAGGAATTCATCAGTTTTGCAGTCCTATGCAGAATATGTTTAATTATATACATATTCCAATCAACAATTTGCTTGCTCCAACGTCGTTGTTGATTAATCAAGTTCGGGGAATGAAAATGAAAGGACAATTACAACTCCGATGCAAAGGATGTTATAAGGTTGCTCGAGATGGAAGATTATATATTATGTGCCGGTTGAAACCTAGGCATAAACAAATGCAAATGCAGAAATCATTTAAAAAAAGGCGAATACTAACCTTTGCTTATCAAAGGAAGGAACGTGATTGGTGATAATTCGATCAACAAAGTTATTGATAGTAAGTTGTTTATAAAACTATTTTGTAAAATAAATATTATTGATTAAGACTTTTTTCTTATTTTTTATATCTCCTATCTATTTCTGAGATCTAGCATTATGATGAGTTGAATATGATAAATAAGCTGAAACTTAAAATGTATCAATGAATTCTATTTTTGTAAAGTATTAAACTAAATAAAAGACGTGAAAATAATATAATCAATTTAAATGATACAAATCAATAGACTATAATAATTATGTTTATTGACAGAACAACTATAATATTTATAAGTCAACGTTTTAAATATTTTCCAGTCTAGAAGTGAATGATAAATTTGATTTGGTCATTACAACCCATTACAGATAATGATTAATTGGTGCATGAATGGGTGATAGATTTGAAATTTGTTATATTTTTATAAATAAATTAATAGAAACTTCATATCTAAAAGAGCCAGCTTTTAGCAGAAAAAAGAATTTATGAAAATCTGTATGAATAATTTCTAATAATAATCAAGACTGTGTATTATTTGTATAATAATTATACAAAAAGTTGAAATGAAACAGATATATAAATGGCATTATTCTATTTATTTCTGATTTTAGTAATTGTTGTTTACTATACTAATGATTCATTCAAGTATATTTAGAAAAAATTGTTATATTGTAATTGATTATCTATAATTTTTATTGAATAAGGTGATTTCTATTATAAAAATAATGAATATTAATAAATATCGTGAAAAAAGTGAGTGCACGGAGCGAAATGTATTACGTTCGTGATCTCAAAAATTAAATAATAAATTTGATTTTATCACTTAGATACAGAATGATCGGTTGATACATCGAAAGAATGCAGACATGTGAATTCTGTTATATTTCGTTGAATAAATTAGCATCTTTGTTGTTTGCACGTACGTTTAATCCTTAAATGCCACATCTCTCAAAAGTTGCATGATTGCTACATGGTTTTTCTGAAGCCCAGCGCATAAAATTAGCAATAACTCTGAAAGCATTAAATAATTTAACCTGAAAATTTGTTTACACGTATTTCAATACTTTATTGATAACAGCATTAATTCATTGTAATATAAAAATGATTTCTTATTGTGTTTTTTTCCTTTTTTTTACAACTTTATATTTTTTTTACCTTGTTACTAAATAATTTAGAATTACATGTACATACGAAATTATTAAGTTTGAAATAAAATTAGTGGTGGCAAGGACATTTTCAAAAAGTATATTTATTTTAAGAAAAAAAAAACAGAAATTTAAAAAATTTTGCAATCTTAGACATTTCTGATTTAATAATGATTTTACATTTTCAATCTCACAATATATCACTTCAATAATATAGCAGTAAAATACAGTTTCTGTATAATGATTTAGGTGGGAATTTTATTACTAAATCTTTTTCTTTCTCGATCTTAGCCGGCATATTTAACGCACATGGGAGTAAGATTTGATATATTGCATTTTCATATTTTTATTAAAAAATAATCCTGTGATTCTCTAATTACGTAATTAAACCAGTAATGTTACGTAAAAAAAACGATCAAACATCAATTGTTTTCCATAAGAAATTTTGTTTTTTTAGACAAAAGTATATCGACTCTCGATCACACTCTTGTATTTCTGAATAAATTCTACTGGAGGTTTCGGCAGGGCTTGCAAGCACAGTTTAGAACACCTAGATTATAACACTTTTACAGTTATATCTTTTCAGGACTTGATCGTACGTAAAAATTGCAAACGTAAAAAAAGTAGATAATTTTATACTCTATAGGATGACAAAGATCGGCATCAAAAAAGATATTTTTAAAACTTAATTAAAAAAATAGTGAAAGAAAAATTGAAAATTGTATGTTCTACGGGTACGGATTTATCAATTCGGAAAGTTAAAAATGGCGGCCACATGAACTTACAATTTTTTTTTTTTCGATCGCTCATCGTTTATGAGTATTAACAATTTTGATACGTGGATAGTTGCAGTCGTCATATAAAGAGTCATATTTTTATGACTAATAAGAAAAATGTATTAAATTTATTTTTCATAATTTTTGTGTATTAACAAAATTTTTTTTTCGTGTTTTTAAAATTTAACCATGAAAAATGTATTTCAACTTTGGACTTGAATTTACACTGAGAGTTCTTTGAAGTCTGGAGTAGAGAGACTTTCGAGGTTACTGACTGATACGTATATTGTAAGTAGAGTACAGAAACTGGTCAGAGATTCGGTACGACTGATTGTAGTGAACTGGTTTTATTTCCAGCGAAATGGCTCTATTTATAAGCCTTTTCAGACAATATAATTTCAAGGGTTTAGTGTTAAACGGAATTATCAACACAATATACAACAATTAAAAGAGATAATCGAAGGGTTAAGTATGAGATAAATAGATTGGTTAAGATTTTTAAATACTATGGTAACTTGAAGTAATCACGTGAGATTAGTAGTTCTTTGCGAGGTTCTTTGGTGGCATCTTTAAGGGGGTGTAACTGCTCTGATGGAACAAGAAAATGAAGATTCGATTATTAGAGTTCGTTAGATACTGTATCTCTGCTATTATAAATTTTAATATTTTTAATGATTCACGCTAATGCTAATTCCAAACTGTGAATAAATACATATTTTCATATTTTTTTAATTATTGGATATATTTGAAAGGGACCAATATTGTTACGGCGCGCAAGGAAAGTATAATGCAGCTGATTTTGGGCGTCGTGATGGAGGTAGCAGTTTTCTTGCCGAGCTAAGCGTCACCTATGGACACGATGAAAATGTTTGCGTTTTTTGTGACGAGTGTTTAATAAATGACATGCATCAAGTAAGTAACAAATATCGCGAAACTCTACTAAAATCAAGTTTAATGAAAAGGGATTCGTTGCACGCTCGTTTTAGTAAAGATAACACACTAGAAGTTCATTATAAATGCTACCTTTCGCATATTTATGCTGGTAATATTGATACCGTAGCAAAACGATTTATTCAATTAAGTCCAAAAAAGCGACGAACCTCATCCATTTTTTATTTCGATTTGCTTTGTATTTTCTGTGAATGCGATACTTGAGATATTATTATTAGGATGCAATTACAGTTTGGAATTAGCATTAGCGTGAATCAATCAGAATATTTTTTTTAGCTTCAGTACGCAAGAATTATGAAAAATAGATTAAACAAATTTTTTTCTTATTGATCATAAAAATATAACTCTTCTTCTGTCCAGCCATTTTGAATTTTCCAAATCTGATAAAACAATAGTTTTATATTTTTCAGAAGCCCATCCATTATCTTTCTCTGTATAATCAGTTACACGTTCTTATTTTCACAGTGAGTGCCGGTAAAATATAACATTTTTAATTTTTCTTTCCCTCTTATTTTAATTAAGGGCTAACAAAAAATTTGTTTCAATCGATTTTCACTTTTCTACAGAGCATAAAAGTATCTACCTTTTTGATATTTTTTGTACGATTCAGTTCTGAAAAGATACAACCGCATAAGTGTTGTAATTTAGGTGTTCCAAACTGTGTTTGTAAGCTCTGTTGAAAGCTCCAACGGAATTTATTCGGAAATCCAAGATAGTGATCATGGACTGATGTACTTTAATTAAAAAAAAAACTAAATTCTTTATGGGAAGCGTTTAATGTTTATCTCTCAACTTATTCGGACTTATTCCCTTCCTCGATCCAGTCCGATAATCTGCGGATTTTTATCGAGTTTCGTTTTTGCCGATTCAACAAATTCCTTTAAAATAGCTGGTACTTCTTTTTTAAATTGTAACGAACGTTTATACGTATACCTCGAGTAATGATCAATTATCGTAAAAATATACCTTTTTTCATCCAGGTGTAACAGTTTGCATTGGATCACAAACCTTTGCATGGATGAGATCGAGGATGGTTGCTGATTTTGTTGTTGATTATTTTGTAAAAGGAATGCAAGTGATTGTTGCCTTAACGCAGCACTCGCGTATTTCACGTAGCCCACGTAGGTTTTAATACATAATACTATGTCATTCGCAGTTAATAAGTTAATCATTTCGACGTTTTGTGCCTAAATAGCTTGTACTACGCGAGCTTGACAATTAGTGCGTTGTAGTGCACTTGTAGCACCGAATGCTTCATCGATGATCTTGAGCTTGTACAAATTGGACGAAGGTTCTGCTATGTCATTTTCAGAAATCATCTTGTGCCCTTCCTTTGTTAGTTTTTTGACTGACTATAAATTGCTGGATAAGCCGGCACGTACTGCACGTCACTTATTTCCACTTTTGCGGTTTTTTCTGCAGCAATACCTCGTTCAAGGCTGCAGGAACCCACGCCTTTAACGTGGAGAAGCATTTCTTGATCCGCCAGTTACACGTATAGCCATTTAAATGCCGCCAAAGAATACAATCTAATTTAAGTTAAGATTATTACAAATCATACAGAATGGAGAGGTACGCGCTTACGACTCAAAATCGGAGGAGGCTCAATTTACTTGTATATTACCTACACAGTCTAATAGTCATTCAAGAGGTGCACTTACACCAAACAACGAAGTTAGTGTAAAACAACGCACAGGTGTTCGAAGTGATGCGGTTACGATTGAAACAAGCGTACTCGGCTACACTGAGCCAATTGATGAAATTGTCACGGATGTCTTGAAGAAGAGTTAAAGTCTATTATAACCATTTTCATTTTACGTGGTATCAAAATATCTATGTATTCATTCCTATACGTGAGAATATATATTTGACTTTGGTCTTTTTCACCTTTGCTTTCGAGAGTACGTACGGCTCAGTGGTGTAGGGAGAGATCGGACGTTGCTTGAAAAATATTTTGTATTTCTCAGCAACTGAATAACGTCATTTCCTAATTTTTGCAAATTTCGGAAAATTCGACAAAATATTAACTTTTGCACAAGTAATTTGGTTAAAAGGTCATCTTACTCGTATTATAAATCTCTTACCGAGATGTCAACAATGTTACGTCAATTAGGAAGGACCATATAGCGAACGTTCATTCTTCGGCTTTCTATCTGTCACTTTCCAGAGAATAATCGACGTGATTTCTGAGAATTTACAATGTTTACTGTCTGAATAAATTATCGAATTATGGTCCACCTAATCGGAGGAAATATATGCGTTGATTTTGTTTTGAGCTCAGGCACTATATTGTTTGTTTGTAAATAAGGGAATACTTGTTCTTTTTTCTATAATTATTTAAGGATTAATTTAAACAAATACGTATTCAGATTTATCCCTGTCTAATTATATTACGTACTACTATTACATTTTCCATAACATTACTGATAGTCCCTTGTCGAACATTAATTTTTTTCGCAGTCAATTTTGTTGTAATAAATTCTAATTCCACAGATAACGTTGAAAATTTCATTTTTGAACATGTTCTTCGGCTACATTTGAAGAAAATAAAATATATAAAAACGGTTTTCTATGTTCCTTTTGTTCTTAAAATTCATAGACAATACGTGTATACTTAAGACAATATATATATTCAAGTATAAAAATCAATCATTGTTTGGAATGCTGAATTAACAGACAGTTGAAGTATGCTTTTCTACGACTTGAAAATATATCGTTTAGCCAAACTGTGTGTCCAATTTTTTATGTGAGATAAAAGAAGGATGAAAGTTGAAAAACTATTTTCATGAGCTTCATAAAGGATGAAAAAAAGAAGAAAGTTGTATCGCAGAGCGTGCATATTAAGGGTATGCATAAAAAATCACACGTCAGAGACAAAAGAGAGAAAAAAATGGTCAGTAGCAGAGATTAATAGGGAGATTGCGAAAGGTATATTTGGCTGTGCGCCAGATTGCAAGAGGGCGATCTTAGAGACCACATTTGGAACTATGGTAACCTACCTAAAAGGACGGGGCGGGGGATATCGATAAGTTGGACTGAAACGAAACGAAGTAAAACTATGGAGCATGGTAGGTTTGAAGGGATGCAATGCTGAACCAATTTCTTACGTATGTCTTGATATTCATCGAGAATTTCTGAGTTTGAACTCAAACGAATTTTTTTGCAACATATATGTACTTATCATACATGCTTTTAAATTAAAGTATATGTACAATAATAATTCGCATCGAATCGTTTATCTTTAAACCATAAATTAATTAAATACAAATTTTTTACTAACGCGATAACAAATGCTTCAATTTTCATAATTCAAAAACAACGATTACCGTTATTTAAACTAGATACTATTATTTATTGTTATTTAAGTGAAAAACGTTTCCACTATCACTGGAAAAACAATTAATAAAATCGATCTTTATAACACTGTCTTTTTAACGAGGAGATGAAATTGTCAAAAGACATCCATACGGATGGATAGAAACGAACTTACTGGCTGATTCAAAAGTTTTCCAGTTTACTGTAACTTGTATTGCT
The DNA here is from genome assembly GCA_030064505.1 of Chouioia cunea. Lineage (NCBI taxonomy): Eukaryota > Metazoa > Arthropoda > Insecta > Hymenoptera > Eulophidae > Chouioia > Chouioia cunea. The sequence continues at coordinate 25,222,770 of JAOPFQ010000002.1, forward strand.
TTCACTGGAAAGTCTTCTGAATCAGGTTTCCAGATGACCAGAAATAATTCTAATTATCAGTTTTGGTCATCTGGGGGCCTGATTAAGAGGACTTTCTGTGTGAGAGAAATTCAAGTTATAGTCCAGTCAGTCTGGCAAAGTTTTCAACAAAATCGTGAGGGGATATATGCCTGCGAAGAGGTATGAACAATCTGCAAAAATAATTTCTTTTATAATATTGTAATGAAGTTTAGTTTTTTAAATTACGAAATTTCTTAATTAAGTAATGTCTTGACACGTATCAAAAGAAAGATCGGCCTATCAGGGTATCCATTCAAACCTCCCGTGCTCCTTAGTTTCACTTTGGATCAACTCGATTCGACTTGTCCATCTCACCCCCACCCCACCTTTTTACTACATTGCCATAGTTTCACATGTGATCGCTAGGATCGTCCTATTAGAATCTAAACCATGACTAAGCCACCGTTTAGCGATCTCCCTGTTAATCTTTAAATATAGTACGAAGACCCGTAAACGCCATGAAGGGCCTTACGGCCCTGTTTTTATCTGCGAAATCGTCATAGTGGTAGTGCTGCGGGATACATTAAACGACTCTGTATGTATAAGTTGCAATTTGATCCCGTTTGGACGGCTTCTCTCCCTCCTACAGTTCTCTCTCTTTCTCGCTCACATCGAAGAAGCAATTTGCGGAGCCCTCGAGACTTTTCTGCGACACTCGAGAACTGTGAAAAAGAAAGAAAAAGAGAAAACATGTCTGCCTATATATATAGAAATACCTGCTACGACAGATGACGGCCTCATGTGTGCACTGCTTGCTTGCTTGCGCATCAGTGTGTTTTTCGGGGCCTTACTGTGCTGCACGCATACACAGACTCCACCTCCTCTCTCTTTCTCACTCCACCTCTTTGGTTCTCGTTGCTAGCTACTCGTGGGAACTCGCATGGACGAAGGAGGTGAGTTGTCTCTTACTCTCGTTTTCTTTTCTTTGCAGCAGCAGCAGCATTCTCGCGATCTTCGAGATCTTGTAGTATATTGTGATTTTACTTTTAAGCAAATTTGCTTCTCTCTTCTCGTCGTCTATTACTGCTGATGCTCGGTGTTGTGATGAAGGATAGGCGTCATTGGTCTCGACGTTTCGTCGCCGTTGAGACTATCTACGGGTGCAACAAGTGCTGTTCGTAAAAGAGAGAGAGAGAGAGAGAGAGAGAGTTACTGTATATCGAATCACTTCGTATATGACTTGAAAACCTTATGTAGATGTTTACGAATATAGCGTTGTTGTATTTATACGTATACTTACTTGTGTTTTTGTAAAAAAGTGTAAATATCGTTATTTTTATCACGTAGAAATCCGCGACTGCGCTATTACCTTGTTATATTTATTGTCGCTGCGGAGGTCAACGATTGTTGCCCAAAGCATGTTCGCACAAGTAAAAGGATAGTTTGCAATCCTGCATTCAGGAAGATTGAAAAAACTCAGTACTAGCTTTATTCTCGGTACAAATTTACCTATTCCGCGTGTATCTTAACTGATAAAATGAACGATGAATGAAAATTGTTTGATCAATGTGTTTAAAGTGATGTTTAATAGTTATTTTCTTTACAGAATCGATGATTGCATTTATTGAATGGAACAGGGTGTAATGCCAGTAAAAACCCAACAGAGATTGGACAACATGAGCGTGGTAGGTGGAGGTTTGGTCGATGCTAGAGCTAAGCAAGTTCTAAAGGAAGCAGTGGATGCAGTTGTCAACAGTTTTGCTAAACATACTCAAGGATACGGCAGAGGTAAGAGATGACTTAAACGTTTTTTCTACACCGGCTATATAACCTACGCAGACCATAAGTACATCTCTATTGTTTACCGCTGGTGCAGTGAATGTTGTAGAGGCGTTACAAGAATTCTGGCAGATGAAACAGAGTCGCGGCACAGAATTAAGAAATGGAGCTCTTGTGATATACGAATCCGTACCAGCAACCAATCCACCTTACGTTTGTTACGTGACGTTACCTGGTGGATCTTGCTTTGGGAGTTTTCAAAACTGTCCAACCAAAGCTGAGGCTCGCAGGTCTGCTGCAAAAATAGCCTTGATGAATTCTGTGTTCAACGAACATCCATCCAGAAAAATCACTGACGATTTTATAGAGAAAGCTGTTTCCGAAGCCAGGACCAGTTTCTCTAAAAGCACCGTGCAAACTTCTAACGGGATCAACAACCACTCTCAGGTTCTTACACTTGACGTATGCATTTAACCTACCGTGGAAACGCAACTGCATCTGTCGTTCTCGTATAAAATACGATTTCTCTCATTTTTTTAACAATTATGAGAATGGTAATTTGAGAGCATTAAAATAATCCAGAGAGAATTACGATTTAATTTGTGACCTTTGGAAAGCATTCATCCAAGGAATTCTCAAAATTACTTTGTTTATTGCAATTTCAAAGTCGCGAGAAGAACAACAGTGCGTATTCATAAGTAGGTCTTTATAGTGCATGTATTGTGAAACGTATCGGCGAGCAAAAATGTACGAGAATAGAATGAATCGATGAGCTAATGGTTTGTTTGATATTGCATAGTTGAAGGACGACAAGGAAGATCCCAACACAGGGATTGGTGCATTTCGGTTCATGCTGGAGAGCAACAAAGGTCGCACGATGCTCGAGTTCCAGGAACTGATGACGGTGTTTCAGTTGCTCCACTGGAATGGTTCGCTAAAGGCGATGCGCGAACGACAATGTAGCAGGCAGGAGGTGGTAGCGCATTACAGCAACCGAGCTCTCGATGACGACATGCGCAGCCAAATGGCTCTCGACTGGATAGCTCGTGAGCACGAAGCTGGTGGTGGCGTCGTCACCATGGAATTGGCTTTAGCAGAACGCGAACTGGAAACCGCGAGATTAGCCGGGAGAGAACTTCGCTTCCCCAAGGAGAAGAAGGACATACTTATGATTGCTCATAGACAAATCTGCCCACAGTGAGCCCGGCTTTATCTCTCGCATTTGGACGGAACGATTTGTTTTATTAAAGTTTTTTTGTTTATATCATGAGGATGTCGGCGACGATTATCCCAATCTTCTCGCGATCAAATAGTATAACGATCGGTTAATGAAATGTGATAACTATGCGAATTCCTGGTAAAGAAGAGGTGTTTTAATTCAAGATAACTTTGAGCAAGTAGCGTTAATTGCATGAAAGTAGAGTAAATCCTCGATATTGAATTCGGTGATATTTCGATAGGATCTCTCTACACGTATCGTAGTAATCCTTATTGAGCTATTTTTTAAATCATCTTAAATGTGTACATATCTTTCGTATCGATCGTGAAATGCTTTATCATCAATTTCAGTCGTTAGTATCATTCGCTTCGTGCAATATTGTTGTTAAAATTTTGGTAGTTAGGCTAGCTTTAAAATATATTTTTATTGTACTTTCATTCAATGTACTTAAAACTCGATTTTTTTGAGTTATATGATTTACATCTCAATGCGCGAGTATTTGCAAAATTCACGATAAAAAAATCTACAAAATAAAAATTACGAATGAGCGTTTAATTCTATTGTTTTAAAAAGCCGACGTAACTGTACGTCTTTAATTTATTCTTATACAATATAGAATAGCTTGTTTATCATTTATATCATGAATCGCAAAGATTGTAATTTGTAAATGCTATTATCAAAGCTATAGTCGTTAATTTGATTGAGACGTTCGATATTTTCGTTTTACACTATCTCAAGAGTGAAAAATACACGGAAAGATCGAACTCAACCACGATGTAATAAGCTACGTTTTATACAACATTTATAAAATTTTATTATAAAACAAATATTAATAAAGTCGTTTTATAATATCCCATTAAGAATTTTATTCAGTTGCTATACTCAATGGACACACGCCTGAAACATACCATACATGTCCTTACATCGTTCACATATTAGTTCTTGTAGAGTTACATTTGTCCGTGCACTTGTTTCTTGTTCATTGTTGTAAAAATGTTTGAAAACGTTATTTATGATACCAAACTCTTTGACTTTCCTAAAAGTAATAAAATTGTCTTATTCCATACTATTTTTTTAAGTAAAAAATAAACTATTCACAAATTGTATTTCTTGCACGTTAAAATCGTAGTCCTTGTAGCTATTGATCAATAATAGATGGCGATATATCTTGCCTATTCGTTGAATCTCCACACCTGTGTCTTTTCTATACAAAGCATTTATTTTGCATTTTAACGTAGATTTGTTCTGTCTATGTTACGATATCAATTGCTTGGCCCTGTCCTTAGATAAGTATCATTTATGCACCGTAACGTTAAATGAATAGCATTGTACTTGATAAAATAATTGATTGGACCGCCAATGCAGTTGATCTACAATAATCAAAAATTGTGCTCTCGTTGAGATGTAAGAGTCCTAGTGCCTGATTAGTAGTTATAGGATGCATTTTGTTATTTTAACAAATGATACGTGTACTTACTGTCCCCATTAAGCACATTCTTTCGTTTAACTATCTGCTATAAATATCGTCGCTTGTTCTTCTCTACCAGTTTCTTTTTCAAACTCCGACTGCTGATTTTTTAATCGAACTCCATAAAATTCAGCAAATGTTGTACAAACCTATTTTGTTCGATGAGATTATCCAAGTATGCACGCGATGCAAATTTGCAATGCCCTACATTTAGTTGTATTAAACCGCGGAAATTTCGCAAGATTTTGGTGTACTATTATCGACTATCTAAATTTACAATAAAATCGGGTTGTATTAACGTCGAATCGTATTTATTTACAAATCATCAAACGAAAATTTACATTGGCTAACCAACTGCCAACGTTCGCCAATTTTCGTGTACATGTAGCATCGAGCGCTCGGGCATACGCATACACGAATACAAACACAATTAATTATGCAAATGGACCCGCTAACCAGGGAGTACGTACCAGCTTACGTTGACACCCTTTGGCCAGCTTACTGCTTGCATTTTTTATAAAACTTCAATTGCCAGTGTAAAATGGACGAGCTTTGATATAAAAAAGAATTTACCTGAGATAACATTATTCATCCAATAGTATTGATTACTGCAGAAATAATGTTCTATTCGTCCAATAATCCATTCAGTAGTAAATGTTATTGCAAGTTATAAAACATTTTATCCTATTTTAATAGAGTGAATTTTTCAACGATTAAAACTTTTAAAAATGCTGTTAGTACTTTGACTATCGGACTTCTTGCACCGAAGGCAATATAAATCACAGGGAGGAATACGTCAATTTTTCGATTCTACGTAGAATATGTTTAATTAACGTCGTTGACGAATAATAAACTTTGCTAAATGAACGTAAAAGGACAATTACGACTCCGATGCAAAGGATGTTATAAGGTCGCTCGAGAGGCAAGATTACACGTTATATGTTGGTCGACTCCCTGGCATAAACAAATGCAAATGCGGAAATCATTTAAAAATAAGCGAATTCCGTCCTTTGTTTACCAAAGAAAGAAACGTAACTGGTGACAGTTCACCTAACAATGTTATTGATAGCAAGTTTATTCATAAAAATATTTTGTAGAAATAAACAGATTTTGTTAATAAACTTTTTTTTATCATCTTTACTTATATTTTTTTCATATTATTTCGGTATCAAGTGTAATTGTTATTTCACATCGAGTGACTCGTCGAAATACAATTGTTGTAGATTTTAATTGTTGCGTTAAGAAACAACGAATATATTCAGATTGTGATATGTTCAGATGAATATATCTGTGTTTTATTTAATTTTTATAAATTATTATTGGATAATATAATTAATATGTACGTTGACTTTTTTACGGGCTTATTTACAAAAAAGGTATTCGTTTGTTTAGTAATAATATTTTCTAATGTCGTAAAGGTATACTCGACACGCTTGCGGGAAGTATCGTTCAGGTGTACTCATTAACATCGTACTTTTCTCGCGCTGTATCGAAATGTACCACGATCGTATTAAAATAATTCATTATTATTATTATTGACGTTTTTTATTTGAATTTCGTGACACGACAACATCAGTTTTCACGTATTTCTTTTTATTGAGAATATTTCATGTTTTCCTTATTTGCGAGTGACTTTATTTGACATTGCGTTATTATTAGAAATCTGACATTCGACGTTTTATCAAAGTCGTCTAAATCCAACGTTATAACGTATGGAAACTATTATACGTACATCGATCCATCTAAATATTTTCAAACAAACAAATAATTTTAAAGATTATCCGATAAAACAAAACGTCGATTTTTCGTAGATTAAACAATAGAAACAATGGGTACCAATTGCGGCTTTGATGCTTTTCCGTTCCTGGTCATACTTCCGTTGTTTTCCTTCCATGAAGGTAAGTTTTATTGAATACCGTAAGATGTGTTTTCGGTCAGTGCAATGCCGAAAAATTATCATTACCGTATAAAATATTTCTTAATCCGAACATATTCATTGTTTGTTAACGCAACGATTAAACTGTATAGCAACTGCAGCTCCCGAACCTTTAATCAATGCTAAATTCGCTTGTAAGGGCCAATTCGGCTATCACGTCTCTATAGAAATGTTTAACATTAGTATTTGCGGTGGTGGCATCATCGACGATCGCTATGTCATAAGTGCTGCTCATTGCATAATCAACAAAAATAATGAATTCGAAGGTGTACCACTGACAGTCGTTGTTGGTACTGTGGATTTGAACGATAACGACTGTAAAAATAAGGTGTCTGTCGATGTTGAACAAGTATTTGTTCCAGCCGAGTACAACAGTAGCGATTCTACAAAGATAACCCGCACAGTTGGGGATATAGCTGTATTGAAGGTGAACGCGGATTATTCTCTAGAACTAAACCGAATACGAAGAATTTGGAAGCCATACTGAAACGTTGAGGTATCGATCGTGATTTTCATTTGTCGTTTCAGCTTAAAAGCGATCTTGGTTTAACAAAGCATAAATATTTGAAAAAGCTCAAACTCCCGACTAAAGATAAGTCGTACGAAGGAAAGGAAGCAATCGTTACTGGTTTTGGTTACACTGAATACGACAAGAGCAAAAAATTCACTGCTCAAGGCTGTGGATCTCGTGATAACAAATTGCGTTACACTAAAACTTTCATTATCAATAACGTCAAATGCCAGGTATTGCGGAAGAAGCCAATTAGCGAAAGTCACATTTGCGCATCTTCCGCTCAGTTGGATCCGGATCTTCCCACTGGTGTTTGTGATGTAAGTAGATTTTTCAGTTTATTCGTCAATTCAAGAAATTTAGAAAAAATGTTAAAAACGCGGAATAATTGTCAAGGTAATTTTTGAATAGTAATAGTTGAAAACGGAAGTAAGAATTAACGATGCAAAATATGGATTCAACATTAGTAAACTTGCGATTTCTACAGGGCGATAGCGGTGGTCCCCTGGTGTACAAAATGAATCAAATAATTGGAGTTGTCAGTAGCAGCCCAAAACATTGTCGCGAGGATAAAGCACCGGCAGTTTATACGAAAGTCTGGCCTTTCGTCGGTTTCATCACGAAAGCACGACAAGGATACATCGATAAAAGCTTACGTAGTATTACACTTAGCTCCAATGATATAATACACCAATAAAAATGATTAGTTTGTCTTACTTTAACGTTTTGTTTTTAATAATTTTATATGGTTGTCAAATTTGTTGTTGTTGCAAACAGTATAAATAAAGATGGTAATCAAAGTGTTTTCTCCTATTCTGATGTTGGTAAATCAAACGGGTTATCTTGCTTCGCTCGGATGATGAATTTCGTTCGTCCAGAAACCACTTGTTTTTTATACTTTTATCGTGATACATTGAAATGTACATTTACGTATGATATTTTAACGTAGATTAGGATGGGAAATAAGGCACAACGTTTTATTCATGGAACGCGACAGCAGCAGCCGGATTTGCTGAAAAACGAATCTTGCGGCTGGTAATACTTTTCACTATCAACGCGAAGATGTAGATGATTTAGTAAATGCCAAAGTAAAGTGGCACGTGCCATAACATCCTACGAATATAGTAATAAGAACAAGGCCGCTTATTAAGTAACTGATCCATCATTTCCATCATTTCGTTCAGGAAGTCCATCTCCGTCACTACTGTTATTGATTTTACTCAATAAACCTACACGTTAAACATTCGTAAAAGCTTGCAGGATGTCTAAAAATACGGCAGAGTAAAACTTTTTCTCTTACAGAGTTGTTCTATTTTTAAGCGTTGATGTCTACTTTCACATTGGGGCTTTAGGATCGGGTTGTTTTCGTTCATTACAAGAATAATGGTAGGTTTATGCATGGGTTTACTTCTTCCAAGTTTTTGTCAGATTGTAGAAAAGTGATCCATGCCATTTTGCATTGCGAGGGAAAATCTAGGTACTTTTTGATTTTTCGTGTTTCTGATAATATCAATCACTTTGGTGAATTCGACTGTTTCGATCGACTTGATATTATAGCAAGTTGACAACGTCTACGTTGATTTTCTTCCTGTTTTGTAATTTATCTAACGTTGGGTGTAAATACGTTGCAAAAACGGTTTGCAAATAATGTTACGGTTTTTTCTTTAGTTGTTCTAGCCGAATTGCCACAGGGATGGAGAATTGAGGGACGAAACCTTGTAGGATTCTTCAATCTTGTGGTGTCTTTTAATAGTGAGTAGCTTGTTGGGTTTGCGGGGGCGAGGTTTATGATAGATATGATTAAACTTCGCGGCTTTTTCCTTCTGCAGTAGCTCTTTCAGTTCTTCAATTGTTCCGTTAAAGTTGACCGTGCCGTGTACGTTTCTTGTAGTTTGCTACATCTGTAAATTGAGTTCTTGTTATAAGCGGTGAATGGTCCGAGGTTAAGTCTAGACGGAAACGGATAGGGTTACTGTATTTGACCGTGACGAAGTAGATTAGGTTTGGTAACTTGTTTAACTCTGTTGGTCAATAGGTTGACACGCTTGTCGATATAGGAGTTCGTTTATTACTTCTTATTGTTTCGCACAGCTATCCATCTCTTGAATTTTTATATAATGAAAAAACGTAAAACTTCACATTTTTATACGAGGGGAAAGAAGGTCGCATCGGTCGGTGTAAGTATTTGCGAATATAGCATCCACTTGCCAATAAAGAATCGGTAAAACTAACTCGCGCGCGTGAGTATTCTTACGGACAAATCGGTATAAGCCGATGCGTATGTATACGAGTAGCGAAATTTATCGATCGCAAATAAGAGCTCGCTCTTTCTCTCTCTCTCTCTCTCTCTCTCTCTTTCTGATTTCGCTGGAATAAATAATGGTTCTTATCCGACAACCGAGTCTCCTGCAGGGCAAAGACGCGCTCTACTCCGTCCGTGTACATGTTGCGCTGGACTTTGCTCGCGAAAGATTTATCGTGCACCGTATTTTTTCACACGTATCATGCTCAGGTTTAATATAGCGGAGGTTTGCTGTTATAAAGGGCATGCAAATTGATCGACAGGTAAATTATAGTTGCCAGTCGATCAATTTGACCTCAAACGTGCTGTATACTATTTTGTTTAGCTATGTGATCGCAGTCGCTAAATTAGTTTTTGACGTTGAAGGCAATTTTACCGCCTCTAACAGTAGTGATTCTCTCTATTAAAAATTCTACGATAAGAGAACAATTTTCGTTAATGTTGACATTTCTACGTATTATACAAAACCGATGATCAATTTGACAAGTAACTGATAATTGCGAGCAAATGATTTTGATAGATATTGTTTTTCGCCGTGAACAAGAAAAGGACAATACGAAAATTCGTATATATACGCGTACCGAGATGATTCCCAAGGCCGCGCTTGGAAAAATGAAAACACAACGCATTTGAGCTTGTATAACGATAGCCTATTGATACATGTCATAGAAGACAAGGGTTATTGCTGAAGATATTGCTGAAGTTTTGATTTTGCAACTAGACTGAGTTTTTAATTTATGGGACATTGGTTTTTATAAGCATACGTTTAAATTGACTTTGAACGAGTACGTAAATCCTCGTGTGATGGCTATTCGATTTTAGTATTTTTTATTTTCCGTTAGAAACTGCGTCAATTCAATTGGTAAATATATATCTATACAACAATCTTGATCAACAACGTGTGCAAAGAAATTCGCACTGTTGAAGAATACAAAATCGTTATTGATAGAATCAGTCTCCTTTTCGAGCCCAGCAATATTTTGGAATTGTTTCTATCACGCAGCTTTCATAGACTATATGGATAAGCTTATTGAAAAATTATATCTCGCATCGGAAGGGTGTACGAATTATAAATTATTCGCGAACGCTAATAATAACGATATCGAATGCACATTGTCTTGTCCACTCTATAGCGTTTATTTTGAATCAATATATTAATTTGTTATTGTTAGCTGCGACCAACATTCGTCGACAAACAAAAATACGCAAAACATATCAAAAGTTCAAAAATCACAATCGTTCTCCGGTTTTTTATCTAGTACATACCGATCGGTATTTCTTTTCAATTACATTGTACCACTATGCACCCGTTAGATTCATACAGAAGGATGGCCTAAATCGCATAAAGTAAGTTGCTTTTGTTACGAGCCATCCATTTCCGTGAAACCGCTTGGTGCTTTTAGCCTCAATCCCTAGAGTATAGCTATAATCATAACGTGAGAACGTTTTGGTTTCTGGCGTGATTTTGTCAACGCCCTCGTCTACTTTTTATTCCGCGACCAAACTTGTATACTATCAAAACGGTATTGAGTCACGAGAAAAAAGTTTCCTCACGTTTTACGCGCGCAAGTACGAGAGCACACGCTCACGATAATTCGTTATTAATAATCGTTCATTCGCGGTCATTAAGGATGTCTCTTTTGACGTTTCACGTGGACACGCGAGAGGAGGAGACTCGTATTTTTTTAACGGTAATCGAGAAGGCCGTCGACGTCCCACGACGTATTGTAGGTGCAACGCTATGTGCAATGCAATTGAAAACGAAAGACACCTTCGCACAACGGTTTTTTCTCTTCTATTTTTCCGTGCACTTGGCTTTCTTCAAGCATCGCGGATGCACTTATCCACTCGTGTACATACTTGTTGCTTTCCTTTTTTTCTTTTTTTTTTAGCTTGCTTTTTATTCTATGACTTCTACGAGACACGAACATCTGATTTATTTACGTATAAATATACGAAAACATCTGTAGAATTTGGGATTATTAGTTACGTACCTTAAAATACTCATTTTCTGCGTGTATTCTCGTTCACGAAGAATAAAAATGTATTAGCAAACGCCAAATAGAAATCCGTATTTAACAGTGATCAAAATATATCTGTTACAACGAAATGAAGGGTTGCGACGGTGGCATGTTTCATGAATATATTGTTACAGCGTAAATCGAGTGTATATTACCAAACTGACATCTTTGCAGTTTTCCGGAGAAATGGACATAACAATATTCGTCTTTTAAATAATTGGGATAGAGAAAACGAAAACACAAATGAATAAACATCGAATGCTCACAAAGATAAAATAAAACGAGAAAAAGCGTTTCGTTTTCAAATTGTGATCACGAAAAAGATCAACGAGACACGAGAGAGAGAGAGAGAGAGAGGGAGAGAGTGGAAGAAGGGAATCTGATGTAACGGTATGCGATAATCCACTACGCGACCTTTATACATCAGTGCTCGGAGTCGCAACCGGAACGCCACCACGAGTGAGTTGGCGTTTTGAATTTTCGATGAGTTTTTGCCGCCGCTGTAACGCCAAATTTTACGATTACGCAAAGTTTCCTTCCTTCGTACAGTTAGATTTGACATACTTATTCATTCTCTCTACAGACAAATTGAATAAACGTTGTTCGATGTTTTCCTTTACTATATTTAACAAGATTTTTTAATTTTTAGCGTAACGGATATAATTTTGGTGTTACGTTCCATTCACTGTGCAATACTTCCAATTAGCTTTAGTTGGTATGAAATTTCGAATGTTGGCATTTGATCATATCGAAGTTTGAAGTTGTAAAAGGTTCGAAATTGAATGTATTACAAGGTTTGCGAACACAATCTACATTCCATGCGAAACGTAATGCTACATAGGATCCGAACGTCAGATTGTGAGAAATCGTAAAACAAGAAATTTCATGTCCAAGGAAGTATTCTGGGTATTATAATAGAAAGATAATACAAGGATACAATTGGAAGACTGAGCTTTAATTCGAAGGCCAAGTTATTATGCTTCGCAGATCATTCGAATATGATGTATGTTACGGAACATATACGCAAGTTAATCTGAAATCGTAACAAAGAGCAAGTCCCACTTACATAATAAATCATTCAACCGCACATTAAAATTTTCATCTGCACGAGCGTTCTTTTTGTTCTTTTTTTCTTACGTTTAATGAGTATACGTGCGAGCACGATAATATAACTTGTTTTCCCATATGTATATCGTTAAATAATTTAAAATATTCAAAATCGATCAAACGAAAGAGTTCATGGAAAAGTTATTGTTTATCAAAATGATAACAGCATTCCTTTAACGATTGTCTTTAAACGTTTAATATTGAACATCATCAGTCAAAACATCATCATTTGTTATAGATTCGAGAGTTTACTTAAGATTGACAGAGTCCAACATTTCATTTAATTATTGATTTTCGTAGCAAGAATACGAGATAAATACATTAATCAAATGCATAATATTAACAAATGACTGAAGCGTCGAATTGGGAAAAAATTAAGAAGCGACGATCCATCTGAATTATAGTTCCATTTAATATGCATTCAAGCTCTCGGTTTTTTTATGCAAATATACTAATTGAGGTCGGGATAACTTTGAAAGTGTAATATTCTCGTTTGAAAAGGAAAACAAAAGCTACGACGTTTCCCACAGCCACGGAGCCATTAAATTCATTACTCGCAAGTGCACGTATACGAACGGTGACTGTTTTTGTTGTTGTTGTTGTTAATTTCTTCAATTAAATCTACATAATTGTGCTTCATCGATCGTTGTCATTACAATCGTATCGCTCCCTTTTATCCGTTTGGTATATTCTCCTGTCTTGTCGCACACGCGCGCGCGCGACATTCTATAACGTAATAATTGGGCGCTCCTATAGCGATGAGTGAGATACCGGTCGATCTCTTGTTTCTTTTTCTGTATATTGTTTTTTTTTTGCTACTGTACGAGTCATTCGAAGTTGATTGGTTAATAATCAAAATATACATTATTAATATTGTTTTTATGGAATGGGAATATAAATTGTTCGTTCAAATTTAGACTGCTTATGACAAGTATACTCTTAATTAGGGCACGTACGATTTAGAATACTCTTCGTAGCAAAAACAGTTGTTATGTATCGGTCGAGAAAAACTTGGCAGCGATAGGATAATAATCAAAATGCAATGGACAAGATTGGATTGATGAGAAAACGATAGTCACCGAGAAGCTACGAAACAAAAAGAAAAAAAGAAAATAAAAGATGTCAAAGGAAAGGCTTTGAAAGTTACGAAAGCCTCTATGAGAATCGTACAGTTTACAGCAACTTTCGATACGTCGTCGTGTTCTTCACATCGTACAATTGGGTTTTTTTTCGTGTTTTCCAGTGTATACGCTAACAAATTATCGCAGTGATCAATAGCATCGCGTTTGTTATTTGCGCGCACACACACGCGTAAACCCGTATTATCACCGTGTAAGAAACGTTGTATTATTCGTCGAACACAAATAATTGTACGACGACAGAACTAATGGTTGTATTACGGTACAGTAGATACAGTCGTATAGCGTTCTTGGTCAGGCATACGACACGTTTACACGTATGTACAATACATCTATTTTTTTCACGCACGGCAGTGTTATTGAAAACTACAAAGCCAAAGCGCGAAGAAATTTGCCAACGAGGTTTTCGCCAATTATTTCCTCTTCGTGGCCACCTGTTGCTGCGGCAAATGAAAATACACGCGCGTAAGCGCACCGCACTGGAAATCTCTCCCTCTTCGAAATTGTAATAACACAATAAGTGTAAGCTTCTCTCTCCCTCGTACGTATACGCATACTTGAAGCTACAGTGCGTCGGCATTCAAAAATGGAAGAGATCTCGGTGTGCAAATGCCGGAAAATGATCGTATTTCTAAACATGAATTCCTGCGTATACGTCTATGGTCAGAAGCATCGGGAGTGTTGCACGTATGCGATGTGCGTACGTAGGCAACAAAAGAGAAGGAAAAGAAAAAAGGGCTACACCAGTCTAGGGAAGGGCAATTATTACAAGACGCGAGTGCGCTTCGACGTTAATTGAAGTGTCGAGAGAATAATAACAATACGAGTGTAGATAATACGGTTGGTTCATCGACATATCGTTCGGCGTTCAAGCGCTCTACGCGGTGTCGCTTATATAATTGCGCGTCTGATATAAATTTTATGCCATTTGTTCGTTGCTCCCTTCCCCGCGTAGTTATATCTCTCTTGGATTTTTCTCTACCCTTTTACGAATTTCATTATCGGTCGTCGGATTCGTCTCGAGGTTTCGCGTCGTAAAATTTTAAAAGCTTGCGTTGTACGAGGGTTGCGATGGTAATGACAAGCTTAGGCTTTTACTACTGTGTTTTCTTCTTTTGTTCCCTTTTTAGAATCGGTCGGCCCTCTCGCCTTGTTTTTAATATTCATGGCTGTTTCAAACGACACGATACCCCTCGTTTGAAGAAATATTAGCGCTTCTACTCGACGCGTATGGTGAAAGGAAAGATCTCGCTGTGAATTTGTATTTCAATGGATATGTACGTTTTTGGCATTTTTCCACCGTTTCGCAGTTGAGAGGACTAATAAAACTAAAAATAAACAAGAATAAGTCAAGTGCAAACAATTTCATGGAGTAGCCCTGAGAGAGTTGTCGCGGTCATTACGTATAGAAAGTGTTCTTTTTGCCTAAAATCCAATTCCCTTGAACTCGTTTCAAACTAGATTACCGAGCCGCGCGGAGGGAAGACCCCTGTGATATTGTCTCCATGCTCATACCACCTGTTTTTCTCTTTCTCTTCCTTTTTTTTGCGCGCGTAGTGTTTTTCGAGGACTTGTATTCTTTGCGAAATAACAAGTTACGCTTCACGAGCTTCTGCTTTATTTGTAACGAGACGAAGAATCAAAGAAACTTGTAATTTCGAAGAAACGATTGACAAAGCTTACGTATTGAGTGAATTTTTATTTGCGGCGACTTTAGTTTACAGCATTTCCGCTAAGAAGTTAATATCTCGATTTGTCAAATCTGCAACGAGCTTAGCCGAGCAAACCCTGTAATTTAACCGTTAGCACACGTCATACACAAGAGTTCCTTACGACTTCGGTAATTTAACGTACTTACAGCGATATTAAACGTGGGCTTTTGCCAATTAATTCCAAGTAACTTTTTGAAAAAACTTGTGAAAAATCTGCAGACAAAATATTCCGATCAACGCGTTAATGTTAGAACGTAAAAACTCGAATTGTTTGCAACGATAGGTTTCTAGGAATAATAACAACTAAACATCTCTACGGTATAAATTAGTTTTGCAAATATGCAAACTACGTTCCCATAAAAACACAACGAGGAAAAGAAAAGGGATCGGCGATAGCGACAAATAGCTGTACAACTTGAATATTCACAGAAGCATAAGCTTTGATGAGAATTTTTGATAAGTCGGCTCCCGGCGTATAAAGGCCTCGATACTCCGCCAATCGTCCAAGAATAAGCGCACACGCAGGCATAGATAGAAGGTACCAAAACGAAAAGAGTCGGTGCTTAAAACAAGTCAAACAAAATTGAAGCCGAAGAAGAAGAAAAAGGAAAAGGTGTATCTGCAGGCAGCTAAACTTCCGGTATAATCGCACTCGGGTGAACAAAACAAAACTCTATATCCCTTTCTCTCGAACTTGAGCATCTTCTTCTTCATGAGTCCCCCCGTATGCGCGCATCGTGGACCGTAGGGTAGCTTAAGAGAGCGAGATTGAAGGAGAAGGGGGAGAGAGAGAGGCCGCTAAAGAATGAAGATGAAGAATGGAGGCGCTGGAACATCGTTGACTGTCAGTCGGTGCTGAACCGCCTCTCTGGTTGGACGCATGTAGTCATCGTCGTTATTTTTCTACTGTCTACCGATCTTTTTTTTTCGCAGCATCGCTGTCCTCGTGGGAACACACCTTTTAAACAAGTATTGTGCGATGAACCAGTTTTTTAGTCCGACATTTTTTTTTCTTTTATTTTGCTGACGATCGAACGGTGTGACTTTTGGGGTTTCGAGTGTACAGTTTTGAAGATGCAAACTTGAAGAACGTCGGAAAAGCTTTTCTTCCCCAAGTGGTGGTGTGCCGTTGTTTGTTTTTTCATTCGTAAACGATGGCGTCGATGTGCGGAAGTACCAAAAGTCATCCAGCTCTTACTAGCAGTAGCTTCTACAGACCTGGCGCTTACCCCAGCCCTTACCAGGTATGAGAAAAGCCTCGGCAAACTTTATACTCGATCCAGTTTTACTCGTTTCTTAGCTATGTGTATGCTATACACTCGCACTGGTTTATTAATAAACGATCCATGAAGTGTTTAGAGGTTTGCATGTCAAGGCAGGTTTTTCAAAGCCTTTGGTTTTTTTATTTTGCATCGGAGGGGAATTGCGGCTACTTTTGAACGATGCTAATAGCTTTTAGCTGGCGGCGGACCATTTTGTAGAATTGTTTTTCTGAACGATAGTTTGCTTCGTTTTTCTATTTTAATTTTTATTGAAACGTTATCGTGATTCTCTCCAAGATACCGAATAACGTCGTACAACTAACAAAGGGCAGATTTATGTATCTACGAAAACTTTTTGTTCATTTGCGATTCGGTTTTCGCAGAAAGATATAAAATCCATTCTTGTTATCAAGTCGTACGAACTTGCGTAACTTTTGTTTGCAAGGAAATTATTGCATTTTTTAAACGTAGCAATGAAACGAATGTTTTATTGCGTCAAGATATTTAAGCGTTATGATTCTGATCGTTTGATTTGACTAAGATCAATTTAAATAGCACGCTATCGGTTACTGCCAGTTTGGTTGTACTTTCGTATTAAGCTTTCAATGACTATTTTATAAACATTGCAAGCTATGTTTATACGATTGAATGATTTTTACATAGATATGGTAATTGTAGTCCTTGGTCAAACGGACTTTATTCAACGTAAATCGATTGCAAATTGTTAAAATAGGCGTAATGCCTCGTCAGATTATAAAAATGGCATAAAAATAAATTCGTTAAAAAAATCAATATACCGGAAGGTGTTTACAAATTCGCAGCTCACACGTACAATCCAACTGCACTTCTTTTTTCAACTTTATTTCGGAAACTTTTTTCCTCGCGACTAGAACGTTTGAGAATGCTTAAGAAAACGTTGAAAGATCGATTGCCTCTAGACGCGAGAAATCGATTTTCTACATCACACACACGAATTTCAAGATCAACGTTGGCGCCTTATAGTTACGCGAGATTTTAAGGCGACAAGGCCGCAAAGATGCGCTAGTTGTTGCTAGCTACTTACTTTAGGATAAAAACCGTGGTATTGTCCGGCGTGGTACGCCTGCGTAGCTGCAAGCATGTGTGTAAGATCGTAGTTCTTTGATAATAAATAATCGCTCGTTCGCGGTACTACGTCCCGCCCCCCTCCCTCCCCGCTTCCCTTTCAGAGCTTTATGCGCACACACACATATATACAGAACTATGCTTATATTGCCTATATATACGAATATGGCGACGTTTAACGAGCCTCGTATCGTACTACTATACAAACACGATTTATATGCGCTTTTGGCTATATGGCTCTTCCGCGATGGTTATACGGAAGCTGTTCCATGTACAAGTTGGTCGATATTTTTTGCTGTGCAGTGTTTGCCCTTTAAAAATTTACCGTAAAAATGTTTCATGGCTCAGATTTAATTTTGTTCGATCGTATCGAAAATTCAAGAAGCTTTCCAAAAGCTATCGACAAACTTCGTGGAAAAAATGCGTAAAGTTAACTTTACGTATAATTATTCTTTATAATTGTCGTTCTGAACAAGTGAGCGAATATTTGAGACAAACAATTTAATTGTTAGGCTATAAACGCGCGATAGCGTCTGTTATCTAGTTGATGAACGTAGAAATCAGAGACCATCAGAAAAAGGATTAACGACCATCTTAACGATTCTGATAGACTAACTAAATTAAAAAGAAATAACATTTTAAGGAATATAATAAACGTGTATTTATCAAGCATCATGAATTTTAAAGGAAATCGGATAATTGTTAGTTCGCGAGCTGATAAAAAAACTATCTGTTTCCGCAACTATAAAATAATTAAACGCCGTTGAACGGCATCGGCTATAAAACAAAATAATTTTTCCAATATCATCAACGCCAGCCTCACCTCTCGTTAGTTATTTCCGTCTGCGGTCACTCGCACTGGCTCGAGTTGAAATTCCCGATTCACGCTACATACCGTGCGGTAACTATTATCTAAAAAAGGATCGCTTTTGCGGTAAACGAGTCAGATATAAAAATTAATTTACGTTAAGTTTACACACGCCACGTGAGATTGAACGTTTAATCGTTTGTCTATACGCAGTCGAGAAGCTCGTATTATTCTCTCTCTCTCTCTCTCGTTCTCTTCTCCGATAGATTATCGATAGAAAAAGGTGTATATGTAAGATGATTCACGCGAATAGCTGCCACGTATAATTATCCAATTTATTGTATTTTACATTCGTAAAGCGTATACATTGTTCGTGACCTAATCACGTAAATTTTGTTTTTTCAGTTGCAATATCGTCTCTTTGCGATCTCGATACACACTTTGTTGTTTTTGAAGTACGAAATGGGTTTTATTTTCAATAATCGTGAAGAGAAAGTTGTGCACGTATTACATTATTTCCAAATCAGATATACGGATAGCTTCCAATTAAACATTATCATTTGAAAAAATTAATTACCATATAAGACAGTGATTATCGCGAACGTATTATATATACATATATAAGTATTATGCTCATCACTGATTCGCAAAACAATCGCAATAAAGAGCGAGAGAGAGAGAGAGAGAGAGAGAGAGATCGAGCAATCCGATATTTCCAAAGCTCGAGTTGCAAAAGAGCGTTTATATCTCGATAACATAACAATTACGTTGGACTCATCTCGCGGATGGATAATTGAAATAAATATATATCTGTGAATAGGTAGCGTGGTTTATTATATATATATATATAGACATATATATATACGTATCTATATCAAAGGGATATGCCATTATTGGAAATGCCTATATCGTGATGCTGATTGAGTACTTAGCACACGTTCTCAAGTGTAAAGTAATCATTTTTCATTTTAATGAAGCTCCTGTAATTAAGGGATAGACACACATATATATCATTCTCTTGTTTATACGAATAATATGCTTTGCCTTTCGTTAATCACGCTTAATTACATACTCGTTATTTATTTTGATGCATTAATGCTTGCTTAGGTATTGATATATTTCGCCTGTACTTTTGCGCTACTTTGTATTATTTTTCAAAGTATCACGGTTGTATCTGTAACGTGTTTAAAACAATATGAACAATCGACAAATACTCACGCAGCGTGTAAAAGGCTCCAATAACCTTAATCCATCGAACAATAACAATTCTTGATCGATCGTCGTAGAGGCATTCAAGGTTCGTACGTACCAACAAAACCGGGCGCAACAGTAGCAAGCAACAACCGTAAAATTTCGTTGCCGATCTTGGTGCGCGCGCGCGCGTGTGCAAGTGTGCCAAAGGAGCGTATATAACATAACAGTACTCGTTCGCTCTGTGGCGTCTCTCACTCTCGAGTGGGCGCAAGGTCAGTGCCACCTTCTTTGCGCCTTTCCGAAAGATCAACGCTCGAGAAAGAGAGATAATTGGCGATTTCGCGGACCAGCTTGATTTTTTTGTTTCTTTTAAGTAAGAGAGAAGGATGAGCGTGTTAGCTGTGTACCCTCGAGGTGCTTATGTAGGCTCTGTTATTACGGCTATTAATTTTAAACGATTACGGGGAATACTGGCAGCCCTTTTCGATGGAAAGAATTGTTTAATTAACGATCTGCAATGTGTACAACTGAATAAAAAACCAACGATTTAACACAAAGAACTTGTCCGGTCCGGTGTTCTAATTTACTTGGGTAGATCTGTTTGGGTAATTTGTCACCGTTAAAAAAGCACGATATAAAATGTGTGCGGTCAGAGAATGAGCATACGAATGACTTTGAACAGCAAGAAATAGTGAACTGCTTTGTCTAAATTTCATACCATTTTTATTCTTCTTTTAAGTCACGTATATCTTATTTAATTTCTGTACTATGGCCATATCCATGATATCCATGTAGTCGTTAAATTATCTAACGGTACATACGTCATCTCGTGCATTAACATACTGTCCTCGTGCTAAAATTTAAATATTTCTCGTAAAATAGCCGTACCGATTTATACCACCGTTAAACCGAAAAAAATCGCGCGCAAACACGCAAAGGAAACAATTAAAAGTATATAACCGTTTGCCAAACGTGTAAACTGAAAGAAAAAGATTTACCGATGTTAATTGTGTTGTTTCGAAGAGTAGCATTCGACCAGAATTATCGAGTGGTGTCTTTTTTTTTAACTCCTTGATAATGGTTTTCAATACTGTGAAAAGTAAAAGTGGACGACACAGGTGTAACTGTTACAAGGTGTTGTATACTGTTAACTTTTTGTTCAGCAGGTTTTGGGTGAATCGTTATAGCTATAACCGTTAACTTTTATCAGTTTCCGAATGAGGATAAAAAAAAGTTATGCGTTTTTTACGGTATACCAGGTCGATTGTTGTATTATTTTTCTGATATTCGAACTGATTTTGTGGTTTGTGCGACATCTATTTTCTAACGAATCAAGGAGTTCAAGAAACTACGATTTTCCCTTTTTTTATAAAATATATCGATGTCAAATTGTGGCACTTAATTTAGAAATTTGTACTGAAACCGACTTGACGAATAATTTCTCTAGCACCATTTATCATCCAAAGAATCTTTCCGTCGTTTTTTTTTACAAATGTTATTAAATTCAGTTTACTCGTTATGTAATTTAATCAATTTACCTTGCATTTATTGCATTTTTTCCATTCTTCAGAGAGTTACCGTAATCATTTTCTTTATTTATTCTAAATTGTACGATTTTTAACGCGTGTTTATAAAAATTGTTTCGGGTGTATTGTCTGATAGATTAAGTAATAGTAATCAATAAAGAAAATAATGATACTGAAAACCCACCCATCGTGTACTCTAAGATAGATTGGATTCGCGTCCTTTCACGATCATTTTTATCTGGGGTTTTCACTTTAAATGCTCGTATCGAGACTAATATGACGAACTGGGAAAGGAAACGTTGTGTGACTGAATTAAAAATTTCTATATCTTATAGTCGAAATAACAGCCCAAACACCACATACCGTAATATCTGGTCCTTCGGTCTCTCTCTCTCCCCAATAAGAAATCCAAAAGAAATAAAAAACGCATTTACGAGCTGCACATTCTCGCCCGCGCCAAATTCCCATGGATGTCTTTCTCCAAGACAACGACAACGACGACAAATAAAAAGAAAGGATCGAAGCAATCGCGTGCTGCGGGATTAGCTTTTACACATTCGAAAAGGAAGATGAGGGATCACGATATAGCGAGAAAGAGGAGAGAGAAGCAAAGTTCTCGGAAGTGGCAATCGTGAGTCAACGAAAGCCATTAAACTACACACACACACACAAAGCAGGAAAGAAGGACCAAACGATTGTATGGTAATGAAAAACATCCATTTGGATTTCGTCTTTCTGTGTGTATGTGTGTGTGGGGGGGGGGGGGAGGGGATGTTACTTCTTAACCGCGCTCGAAATTAATCCGCGGATGGATCATGCCTTGATTTTTTTTGCGTGTCCCTGCCTGCGGTGCATGTTGATTATCCGTTTGTTTGGTAATCTTTGAGTTGTATGCAAGATACCAAGTTATGAAAAATACCGTTAAAAATGATTTTGATTTTTTTAAATTTTAGCAACTTTATTTCTTATCAATTTTAAAAATAATCGACTTATTTATTGTTACTGAAAAGCAAATATATTAATACACACCTCGACGATAAATATTTGCCAATTCGTACGTTTCTATATTGTTGTTCCTTCAATCGCTTCGTTATCGAAGTTGCAAATAACAATTATTCCACTGCAAATTGGTCGTGTAAAATGTTGAATTGTTTTTTTCGTTACTTCCATGTTAACCGATGGTTTAATACATACGTATATTGCGCGATGTTCGAATACAGTATAACTATTCTTTTTTTCATGATTACAAGATACGTAAAATGTATAGCGGCAGTTTCAATGCTCAACGATTATTGACTGAGAAAAACTTACTACGTGCTGTCTTCGTTGTACTACGTGAAATATCTACAAATTATACGTTATTATAGAGTATGCAAATTATATTTATAAGGCGACCATTTCTGCGAAAAAAGTAATGCCACGCTTGTATTTGCGAGAGATCATTTCTCAACCGCTCGTCCTTCAGTTGACTACCATTTAAAAAAAAGAGTTGTTTTTAATTTGCAAAATCGCATTGTCAACTACGCGTATGCTTGTATTCTATTAAAAAGTAACGGCGTTGAACAAACAATATTAAGCCTTTGAACCTTGTTGTAATAGTCGTGCTTGACTACATCCAACTGACCTTGATATACAAGAACCGCCAATAATTTTACCTTAAAAAAGCTATCTCACGCGATAAAACAATATAACAAAATCGTTGGGGCGAACTTAATGAGAGTGCCGTAAAAACCATTAGCCGCAAGCCCGCATGCTCTCGAATAAAAGAGAAAAAACAGAAGTCGTCGCAAACTGCCCAAGGGGTGAGCGTACGTACGTACACGACGTGAAAAAAACGAAGGAGGAGAAGAAGGAGGCGGTATTTTTATCGGCACGACAACAAAGGAAATGGGGACTGCGAACGCGCGAGGCGACAAAATCACGTAACTGCGCGCGACAACCAACAAACGCTTTGCGATTCCCATGAGTACCATGCAAATATAAACGTGTACGAGAGACCTTCGCGCTCTGTGGAGCGTAGCAATCTTTCGAATCGTTTTGAGCCGCGGAGAGAATGCCGAACGTATTATATTCAAAAAATTCGTATTCTTTTCCTTTTATTTTTATCTTGTTTTTGAAAAATTGTCGTTTTATTTTTGTACACTTTTCATTCGGTATATTTCGGGGAACAATTGCAGATTTGCAGAAGACTGCCGTTTATAAAATTACGCGACAAGTATTCGAACTCGCTCATTTCTACTAAACTAAAATAGATTCAAAGGAAAATCAGTACACCAAGAGAAATCACTGTCCATTTTTTTGTTCAATGGAAGAAATAACGCGAGAAACGAAGCTTGATACGTTACATTTCACTCTGAATTTTCATCAAACCTGCAACATAGCCAATTGTTCGATAACAAAGAAACGAATTTGAAATCACCTGTCAAAACTCGATTACGCGTAATACGTTCTAACTAAGACACTATGTTCTTGCGACTATTGTTATAACAATACCAAAAAAGCCAAGTATTAAATAAGTTAACGCGCAAAAGTAACCGGAGCGCATCAAGATACTACCGTAGATGAGTTCACGCATGAATGCATCCAACGACGAGAGAGAATTACAGCTTTAACAACAAGAGAGAGAGAGAGAGAGATGCATCGTAGTGTAGTTCTTCGATGAGGAGCGACGATAAAGACGCTTATTATGTGTTCTGCTTCTGCGGCTGTAGTTCCGCGCGCGTTTGTAGATAAGGATTTTCTTGGAAGGGCTTGGCGCACAGCTGATGAGACCTTCGTTATTCTTCGTGTAATGCACGCGCGTAAGCTTTATTGTCTACTTCAGAGTCGCCAATAAAAAAGATATTCCTCGATGAACGTATTAAATATTAATTATTCTACGCTCGGCGCGTGAACAGAGCTAAGGAATTGTTTGTCGGTGGCTGTTAATTTTTTCCCTCTACGTATCATTTATTGAAAATCTGCTTGAAATAAAAAGGAGAACGCACGTATTATTTGATTCTGCAAGTACGAATATATATAGCGTAACGTTCTCTGCAATCAGTACATCGTTCTTGTTATCGATCGTGCGTTCGTTATAGCATAACTTGTCCAAGGTCTAATATTGACATGCACATTGTAATTAACTTGAATAGCAATAGAACGTACAAATAATGTACAATTATCACAATACTGCACCTTTTCTTCTACTAAGTACGTTGAACTCCGTCGTATATATTTATAACTATCTGAATCATCATAGAAATGTGTCTCCAGGTGAAGTACACGCGAAGGTTATGTCTTCACCCAGATACCATAGGAACGTAAGAAA
The DNA here is from genome assembly GCA_030064505.1 of Chouioia cunea. Taxonomy (NCBI): domain Eukaryota; kingdom Metazoa; phylum Arthropoda; class Insecta; order Hymenoptera; family Eulophidae; genus Chouioia; species Chouioia cunea. Next base: position 25,247,168 of record JAOPFQ010000002.1, read on the forward strand.
AGATTTTACTTTCAAGTCGTCCTCGCATATATAGAGTCGCACGGCGCAGATCGCTCGTCCTATACAGAAACTGGTAGCTCGACAAAAACTCGCTCCGTTCAAGCAACGAAAGCAAGAGTTGTTATAAGTATACCAATGACAACAGCTACTACGGAAAAAGAAGAACAAAACGACCAACAACGGTCGACGCGTCTTCCTACGAGCTAACAATAGCTAACATTACGAGCATTCCCAAAAAAAAAACACCCAGGACTACTTATTTCGAGTCCTTGTAAAACACTCAAGCGTTATAATGGAGAAGACTCCCGCGTGTGAGATTCTTTGTCGGTGGGAAAAAGAGATATGCGTACGCTATTGAGAGCTAGACACCCTTTTCACTGCGAGAAATGGTGTTTACCACGTGTGCACACCTATACCTGTGAGCTTTCGTTGCGTTTACTCGTAGGAGACAAAAAGTAAATATATATGAAAAAGGAGAGAGTATGAGAAGTATAGCGGGTTACAGTGTGGTTAGATGTAATCCGATACCTTACTTTTTACTATATTTGACAAAAACATTTTTCTAGAATCCAGCAACTTTATGCATTTTACGAATTTGTTAAATTATTTTAGAGTTTATTGAAATAACTAGTATTAATGAATTCAGTTCTTAGTAATGTTAAATCAGACTTTCGCCTGATCACGTCGCGTAAAGACACTACACGCGATCGATAACTGCCGAACTAATTTGTCGCGTCGTTGATAATTTTGTTCCTTCAAATTAATAAACAGGTCCAATTATCAATAATTACCAAGATTCAATACACATTCGTACGAAACCCAAGATTCACAAACCTTACGAAACAGCAATACCTTGGAAAAAACTCGCAACTGAAAATTAATTATTTATAACAGAGAGAGAGAGAGAGAGAGAGATAAGAAAAAGACGAAGGGAAAGAGGTGCTGGAGAGAACAACCGGAATAAAAGCATCGTCTAGGAAGGAGAGAGACGCGGTCTCTCATTGTACAGTCTTGGAGGTGAATGGCACAGTTGAGGTGTTAAAATCCATGGAGATATGCAACGAATGCATGTGTGACGTCACGTGTACACACATACACAACGGGCCCTCATCTAACTTACATAGCTGGATAGGAAGTGCAAGCTGTGCACGATAGCTCGCGCGAGATTTGTGTTATCTCTCACGCGGCAACACAAGCCTAATGTCCGCTTGTTATTCCCAGCGCGTGAATCGCGCGCTAACTTTATAATATCGTGATTTTACTTTGCTATAAAACGATTTTAAATTATTTTATCACCTGTCATTCAAATATGTGACGGCGAATAATAGTATTGCTGCTTGTTGAGTTTTTCGTTTAATGACTATAGATTTCCTTTCAAACCAGTTGTACAGTTTCGTAAAGAAATATTACTTGTAGGACGCTTCGGTTATCTGTTTTGTTATTACGCTAAAAGATTTTTTTGGCTATATGAAAATTATCTTCAACGAGCGCTCTAGACGTCTGTGAAAAATTAACGACAATTGTTCAAAAAAATATCGATTGTACGATGTGGTACTGTTTTGTACGCATATGTATTTGACGCGTAATTTTTTGTCTGCTCTAATGTTTATAATGTGCCCATTGATAAAATATTTTTTATTGGTATAAATTATCGTTCTATTCTTTTCAAACGTAAACAAGCGTTTTTCAAACTGTTGTATAACTAATAGTCTAATGGTAGAAAATGTATCGATACATCTTTGAAACAGTCCAAGTATCTTGAATAATATCAACCAAATGATGTATTGCTACAAGATTTTTCTTTCATCGGATACAAAAGAGTAGAACCAATTATGTACGTTTGAATGTACGAGTCAACACTGCCAAGAAGTCAAAAAGCAATGTTTGAAAATATTTATGTGATGTCAGGATTAATTGCAGAATTAGTTTTTCTATGTCATTAATACAATGAAACCTCGATTTATAGTTCAATAACTTTGATCGACGTCTCCATCTGTTCATACCGTATAGCAATCAATGATTTAATAAAATTAGTAAAACATTCAATTTCAAACGAACTAATTCCACTCTGCCGTGCTGAAAGTGTATGTGTCGAAAGATGAAATACCCAAAAGTTCGACCGCTCTATCGCGCGTTAAAGAAGTCATTTATCATCATTGTCACGTTTACGACGGCAGCTTGATGACGCGTATCGAAGGTCACGAACATGCTCGTGGTTCGACATTTAACACCTGAATTATAACGACAGAATAATAATTGCGTAACTGTATCGTCACTCGGCAGCTATATTACAGAAGTACTTGTAAAGAAAAATCGTACGATTCTTTACATAAAGTTTTCTTACATTGTTAGCGAATTGTTTGGTTCGCACGGTGCATTTTTGATCATGGCGATGAATTATCCAATTTTTAATGATTCATTAAACAACTTTATCACCCGACTAAAAACTTGTTTACTTCGTTTAATTCCGAAACGAAAAACCAAATAGCACATCCTTCGTCATAACTTCATAGTATTTCATAAAATCCTGTTAGCCAATAAATCAAAAAGCGGGCATTGACTTGTTCTTTTACCGTGAGCACGTAGCTTTTATAACGTTTAACACGTACACAAATCATCACAATATTCTAAAAATCACAGAGAGCTTTCAATGCTCTAAACGACCAAACGATGACGATGGTCACCAACTGCACAATGGCTCGACGACAGTTAGGTTCAACGGACTGCTCATACGCGCGCGCTGAATATAAGCCTTTCGAGATACGTAATATCGACGTCCGGAAGACACAAGACGTGACACAATGTGAATCTAGAACTCTCTCTCTCTCTCTCTCTCTCTCTCTCTCTCTCTCTGTCGCACTCTATCTCAATCGTTCTTTCGTTTGAAACAGAATTGCAGGTACACGCGAATTTTCTCGTATCGACGTGTATATACTTGCACTCGTTGTACAAGCAACACTGTAGTATGATGTATTTAATGGGTATATTTATATTTGCTTATGTATATGTATAAGTATATGGTATATTTAAAATTTAACGCATAGTATGAGAAATTTATTTTTTCCGTGGACATTTTTCCGATAAAATGTCAAGATATCAGATTTTTTCAACGAGTCCATACATGCATACGCATTCATACGCACGCACTTACTCACGAATAAAAGAGTGATAGTATAATAAACGAGCAGAGCTTTGTTTCACGAGCACATCTTAATAATAAATTCATTTTAAAATTCCTTATAAAGCGATACTAACTTTATATACAATTAAATTGGCGCATAGAACTGAATGCTCACTTACCAACGAAATCTCATCGCTTACGCGTGTATAGCTAACTATATACCAAGATGCACCACACAGTGTCGCGCGCTCGGCAATGGCGAGGATAATGTACATACACTCACACACAAGGTATACGGGAAGACTTATCTTCTAGAAGGGTTGTTTCCAGGTAAATTAGAAAAGGATATTGTACTCGCGAGAAGCTCCCATTATATATACGCGGAACGGTTAGGATCGGTACTATGTAATCGGTTACATGAGAGTCTGTGTGCGTGCGTGCGTGTGTGTGTGTGCAGTACACTGTATACTACACGTACACGTGTATTACATTATCAGAGTTACGTGCTAAGTACGGATTGAGTAGACTGGGTTTTTTTCGTTGCACGCAATTATTATGTTTGTTTTGTTTCAATGGCGATGTCCATTTTCATTTCCATTTACTCTTTCTTCTACATGCTTTGTATTTTTTCTGTTACAGGTTCGTTCGGTAGTTTTCTTTATCAAGTTTGATCATCACGACGTCTGTAATTAATTAGAATATTATCGGTAAAGTATATAACGTTGATAGTGTGTAAATGAACAGTTTCGCTATCTTCGGAACAGCAAAGTTTCAGCATGATTTGCTGGTCTCCTTTACATAAACACGTGTTCTTCTGTAATCGGATTAATTTTGAATCACTTTGATTTGCACGATTAATCGATCGAACACGCCATAACATACCCGCCAAGCGAGTCATGTCTCATTCCTTTGGTTTTTCTTTCTCGTCTCGCCTCGATCAGATAAGTCAAGTTCAATACCAATTGTCCTTAATCCCCCTCCCCTCCACCCTTCCCTCTTTGCATCGAGAAAAAAATTACCGAATTCAATCATTCCGCACCTTTTCATTAAGAGAATAGACACCGCTGTGGCATATACCTCATAACTTTGAGTCAATATAAAAATTGCCACACCTCGTTAAACGAGAGAAAAAGAGAAGGAGATAGAGAAAGAGCAAGTACACGAGCATCCCTGACCTTCGTGCTAGCGCGAGTTCATGAACCCAATAAGGAGAAGAAATGCCGAGCACGCGACTTTCGATAATGGATAGGGAAATCCGATAGTGGCGCGACGATGATGCTAATGATTGCCATCTCGTAATCTTAGCTTTTGACTATTACGTGGTGTAATCGCGCGAAACATTAATTGTCAATCCGACATTTGTAACCGCAAGGAAGTCGGGCGTTATAAGCCTTTGCGATGATGGGAAATCAAGCGTGGAAACAAGTAGTAGCCGAGGGCATTGTCGGGGGTCATTGGGCTACATTGTTCTCGTTTCTTTTTTTTCTTTTTTCTGTTTCGCTCTTCGACCATTGTACCAAGGCTTTTGTAGTTCGAGAACTTTGTACATCGAGAGAAGGTTACGGGGATTTGAAAATTAGGGTTTAGATGTCACCTATTTATTTGAACATTGTTGATTGTTTTCATGGTTGGTTACGACGTGGATTTTTTGTTTAAAAGAACAAGACAAAAGTCCATTATATCGAGTTTTAGCTGTGCGCAAAAAAATATCTACTCTCGTGAACGGAGCAAGGTTAATATGCGTACTTGAAACTTGAAAGACTTGTTTTATCCGAAACAAGCTGTATTCTAGTTTTAAAAATCATTCGCGAAAGATTTAACTAAATCACGAAGTATATTAAATACTTTCTCCATTTCTATTCCAAACGAATTCTCGTCAGACTATGATGATTTCTGCGCCAGAACGACTGTAACCATAGCAAACACGCACACTCGTGATGCTCTTCCTGCTCACAAATCCAATAATTACTCTTCCCGTAACGCTCTGCTGAGTAGTTAAATAATTACGAAAGGCGTATAGGCTTTTGTGTATACCATTCTTTGCCCTTCCTTTTTTTTCTCGCTGTATAAAGATTTCGATAGGATCGGCGTGAGAAAAGATACTTTGCTACTTCTTCGTTTAAAGTCAAGACGATGAGAGATATGCGTAAAGAAGCATTCGACGAGATAAAACGAGGCTTCGCGATTTCGATTACCAATTACCGATTATACGATTGTACACGGCTTTCAAATTTTTGGAAAATCGAAATAATTGACTTTCATGTAATCATTATAGCCTCTGGTACGATTCTAACTGAAAAGATACCAATTTAGTTGAGGAGGAGGCGGCTTGGAATGGTAACGTGTAGCGAGTAATGGTTGTGAATTCTTCATGCTCAATGTCTAAAAAATCGTCGTTTCAATATTTTTGCCTTTAAATTGATCTACTGCCACCCTTACCCTTTCACTATATAACATTGACAAGAAAACGTATAAACACGATGAAACAATATACAATTTAACAAATACCTGGTTTTCTCATGAACATTGCATACGATGTACGTAAATAACTGAAATATACATCGTTCTTTCGCGATTATTCGTATTTATTTAGCAGCAAATACAAATAATTAAAAGACCAACTGCTATGTCCCACTGATTACTCGGTATCACACGTATATATAATCTAATTTAACAACGTCTAATTTAACGTTATTATCGTTTTCAAAGATCTTGCTTTAGTTTTAATATCGCAATCAGATCGACGTAATTCACGGAAAAGAAAAATATGTATTTCTCCTGCTTAGAGAATCGGCTCACGCGCGTATATCGCTACGGAAAGATCTTTTCTTCGTCCTTGTATCTCTCCTCTTTTTCCCATACGTGAAATCGCTATCTTTCCAAAATTTTACCACTTATTTCTTACTCGTTATCGTAGTTTTTTTTCTCTTTACGATAACATGATAATAAGCATTGAATGCCTTACATAGTGCCTAGTGATTAATTCGTGCGGACAGTGATGATAACGGATGTAAGTGTCACTGATGCAGTGGCAAAGAAGAAATATCGACGAAATTTATTTCGAGATACAACGCACTACACCGTTACATATGTATATGCGTATAGCTTCTCGATCTTGCCGTTCATCCGCAAGGAATTTGAATCCAACCGCAAGCAGAGACTATATAAAAGAAAAGGATTCTGATGAATCTTTTTTTTCGCGTTTCAGAACAATGACTTTGTACTCTTCCTTATGCGAGACAATCATGACGTTCCACTTCTTTCTTCTTTTTCTAAAGCAGACTGTTCTTTATTATTACCTTTTTCTGTTTGAGATCGACTAGAATTCCGAGATGAGAAAAACTTAACCGAACGCAACGCTAATGTAACTGTCATGACAAATCGTTAAAATTACGTCGATGCTCTTCTACTTCCGTAAGATTAATGGATCGTGAACATCTATATATGATACGCGTGATATAAGAACGTGACGTTAAAATTTTTTCTTTTACCGGTTGATGCAACCATTCGTGATTTTACGCTGATTTTACTAGTGGAGAAGCGTAAATTAGAAATTGAATAGCCACACTTCTCAGTTGTAGGGGTAAGAAAACGTTTATTTTTTTCGACGTGGCGAATCGATGATATATCGACGACCGAACGAATTAAATTTATTCTAAACTTGTGTTTTTCCGAGAAGATGCAAAAACAGAGCAGTTTAAACATAATAGCACCAATACAACATGTAAAACAATTACGTGAAACTTGAAAGCATCGCACGTCTAAACGTACGGCTCGGCGTGGATTACGTATATAGCACGAGACACGCCTGCGATACGTGCTGCGAGCTATGTCTGCTTTCGCGCATCCGGAAGTAAAACTAATTCACGACCGAGAGAGAGAGAGGAACGGGGATTTATATTATGTGTGTGGAGTACCAACTGTGGAATTAAAACGGTGACGATGGATGCAGCGAGATTACATGTATTATATAAAAACAGATGCCCTTTCCGTGGCTACTGCATAGATTTGAACCTGATGATGCCCCGTGTGCTTTGCTAATGGTCCTTGTCGTTATATACGAAAGATTTAGACAGGTTACTTATTGTTGTAACTGTATATTATACGAATTCCTGCGGGTTTTACAAGTCTTGGACAATGTCGGTACAGAGTGAGGCTCGTTGTTCTTGTGCTTTGAAAATGCTTTCATTCCTCAACTCATTCGCATTGGTAATGTAAACGTCGAAAAATGGCTATGTAAAAAAACAACTCTGCACGTTTTATAATTCGAGATAAACAGTAAAAAGAGTTAAGTGCTTGCTACAGATGTGTTTGCGTGTGCGTGCGTGCTCAGCTCTTGCAAATTAAAGAACTGTGCGCTGTCTGACGTGAATTTAATCATGTAAGTTTTATGTTTTGGTTTTTTTTTCTTTCTTAATATTACAGTAAAGATTGAGTAATGCGTGCTTGTCTTGTCTCGCAACGGTACATATAATATGCTTTAATTCATGATAATATGTCTTGTCGAAAATTTGCAACTATTGCATGTAATTTTGTAATTACCGATGGTGTTGATCCGATGGAGTATTTAAAAATACTCGAACAAGTTAAAGCGTGATAACTTATTAATTTCGTTAATGATCAATATGACACGGATTTCATATAACGATTCCGTTAGTATTGTTATTTTTCTTATAATTAAACAACTTTTAGGAATGGCAGCAGGTTTAAAAAAATATATTTTATGATTTATTTAATGAGCACTAGAGGCTGTTTCTTTCTATTGCCGTAGAAATAAAAACTTGTAGGAATTTAAACATCTGGAACGACCGATTACAAATCAAATCTACCTCGCAATAAAACAAATCGTCAACAATGTATACGCAAAATACCGTATACTCCTTTTTGAAGCAACAAGCACAATTGTTCAGTGTCTTTATTTTCTTCTCAAAAGCTGGCAATAAAAAAGCGATATGGCGTTGTCTTTGTCAACAAAAAAGGGAGAGAGAGAGAGAGAGAGAGAGAGAGAAAGAGCGCGCGCATTTCCGCTGTCGATCCTCGTATATAACCGGTAGAAAGGGCAATTGCCATAAGTGCAGGTCTAGAGAAACCCTCTGATGTGCGCGTAATGGTCCCGTCGCGGGGATTCGTGATCTTTATCTAAACTCACGAGAGAGCACACCACACGTGTGGGCGAAAAGAGTGTGTGTGTGTGTATATATATTATATACACGCGCATTGGTTAAATCGCTGTATCGATGAGAATCCATAGAGACACGGAAGTTGGTCCTTTTTGAGATTTTATTTGTTTTTACTCGGAAAAGTGCCACGTGATAAAAGCCACTTATTTTTATTTTTCACGACGTCGTTAATTGTAACTTTTGTGCTTTTAAACCTTTTTGACGATCTCGTTGATTTCGATTAGTTGGCACGTGATTTGCACGTTTTCAAGATCAATACGATTCTCTTTTAGGAAGGGGGAGACGAAGTATTGATGTTTCATTGCCAAAGTTGAAGGTTGCAACCGTTGAATTTCAATGGGAATCGTCTACGCTCGATAATTGATCATCGCGCATATACGCAATTCTTAATTTGGAAATTTGTCCAAGGCCATATATAACAAGGATGAAAACATACTGGGTAAAGGTTGTATACATTCTTGTTGGTACGCTCATGCATTATTACGTTTCAAATTGAAAAAGAAAATAAGTATGTTTCACGGAAAAACCGATTGATTACTTTCATTAGCACGATCGTAAAATTATTCCAGATTGAATGACTTTTACCTATACGACGTTGCTTCGTTGGCGAGCTCAGTTACGCGGTAATATTGTAATGAATTTTACGCATCTTAACGAATGCAAAATTATAATATCTCCTCGGAAGGAAGGAGGAAGTTGCAGCTTGCTCATCCATTTAATAAACTTTCTAAGGGCTCATTGTACAAGCGCAAAATACGATAAATTATCAACATAAGGAGCATGGTAATCACTCCTAAAGTACTCGTGTACATTCGACAGCTTAATTGAATTTCTACTTCTCTCTCTCTCTCTCAAGTTATCCGTACTAGAATGAGCGTCAAGGTTGCTGCTCTTTTTGACGTCTATAGTGCTCGTTACTCGTTACACACGGTAATGAACGCCGACCGCTCGGCAGAGCTAACCTAGTGCATGTAATATTTCACCCGACCAACTGTTGCGGGAACAGAAAGTCAGAAGGTACATACACGTATACGTAAATCATCGTATAACCTTCCGAGATCAGCAACTTATAAAATAATCGGAGATCCAACAATTACATCACTCAAGACTCGTGGCAATTGAGTAAATAAATACTACATGTTCATGTTTATTATTTAGGTACTGGACTTGAGCGATTGTTTGGAATACGCGGTATTATTATCGGTATTCCATAGACCGTAGTACGTTTAATCCGATTATAAATTGTACCGAACGCCATCTCTCTCGGAAAGTTTCTCGGATCGACTGATATTACCGTATGTCATTCGAAAGAAAGTAAGACCGCGGAATCGAATGGAATAATAAAATATCGTTTGTGTAGTTTGGTGATATCGTTCGCGAGCGTGTGTAATTGCATTTGTTTGGTATAAAGATGGATCAAGATTTCGCGGACATTCCCTTCACAATTGTCACGCAATTCGATCATCACGAAAGCGTGGGACCGGCTGGTGAAGAATTGGTGTCAGAATGGGAACATACCATGGAAGATAACGTTTGTACTATTATATACTTACTGGTTATTTTGTATAGTATAGCACGATTGCCAAACAGTTATTATTGTATAAAATTTTTAGCAATACATCGAAATCAAAGTCGACAATGTACTGTTGGAGCAAGAACCATTTGAAAGACTGAACTTGAAACTTATAATATTTTGCGTGAGAAACGATCAGCATCATCCATATGGCCAGGTGCTCATGAAAAGTCTGGGCGACGGCGATCGCAATAGTTATTTGGCTAAGTATTACTACAACTACCAAATAGAAATGGAGTTTTCAAACTACGTACACGAATTCAACGGTAACTATAGTTACGAGGTAATGTGTAAAATGGTAGCCGATGATCAGCATCTGTTTCGCTTTATGGACAAGAGGACGTCGAAACGTATATTTCGCGATAATTTATTTTTCATGCAGAATTCCCGCAATCTCTTTGATAAAGATGTATCGCCGTTGTTTTACTTTTGTATACGCCGAATCAACAATGACTTTAAGTCGAAGTCCGATCTTGAAAAAAGACGTCGCGATGTGTTGTACACGATTATATCAGTGGGCTACTGCGATGTAGTCCTGGAAACGAAAAACGGCGTTGTCCACGCCCACAGATCCATTTTATCGCACAATAGTGAAGTTTTCAATGCCATGTTCAGTAACGAAATGGTAGAATCGCAAACTGGATTTATCAAAATGGATGAGCATGAAAAGGAGGTTGTGGTTATGATGCTAAACTACATGTACACAGGAACATTAGATGAGGATCCGGGAGATTTGACAAAAGAATTATACGCGCTCGCGCATTATTACCAATTGCATAATTTATGCAGTCTCTGTTTAGAATACTATGTTTTTCGTATTAGTTCCGACAGCGAGGTCGTTTTCGACATTTTAGAACTTGCTCAGTTTTACGATCTCCACGAGCTCGATAAGTTGGCAACGGCATTTTTAAAAACCCACCCAGACGAACTAATCAAGTTACCACGTTACCAAGACGACCTTATGAATGCTATAGGTCCAACCACTGTCTTACATACGATGAGTTTGGCTTGTCGTTTTGACATAGAACCAATTAAAAAGAGCGCCTTAAAATATATCAAAGACAACTATTCAGCAATGATGCAAAACCCAGATTTCTTGAAGATATTTGAATCGTGTAACCCCATTTTAAGGGAATTTATCCCCAACTTGTGTTCAATGTCAACGCTTATCCGCACTCCAAAAAAACGTAAATCGGTGAAGAGACTGAATAAAAATTAAAACATTAATTTTTTTGGTAAATTAAAGCAAAATAAACATTTTTCAGCATTATTTTATGTCATTTTCTTTTTATTTGCAACACTTAAAGCTCAATTCATGATAACAACCCGATGCTGCACCGTGTTTTCTTTTTCTTCGTGTACTTCTCCGTATGGTACTAGTACGTCTTTCGAACCGAACGCATAAGACAAAAGTAACGCGTGCACAATATTATCTGCATTGTGTCCACGATATAGTGTCCGAGTAATACAGCTATAAACTATATCGATTTGTTTCAACGTATTTTCTCCTTCTATTCGCTGCTATCAGCATCTGCACCACTCGTATCACTTGTCAAAATGTACTTTAAAGTTTATTGTAATCAATTCACGTGTTTTATTGCCATCGCCATCTCCAGGCACCCGCGTTAGTTTACGTTTATTCGATTACAGAATAAACGTCCCAAATGTCGAACGTTTTGAACACCGCCCTCCCATTCCAGAGTGGACACCTGACTTTTCTCACGAAACGTTTATCAGTGATTGAATCACGAATACTCAAGGAGTACAAAGCGATCGTCTCTAATGTATTCACGGGCGATCTCCGTCAAATCACTCGCGGTGTGTTCGGTAATTTGGTTTTGTTTTTGTTTTTGTATTCTAAGCATACACCAAACGTTTTTGGACAATAAAAAAATTAACGTTGACTGCTCTAAGGATCTTTTAATATTTTTGATCGCACAGAGGGTATCGCGGTAATAGCAAGTCGGATATTATACACGCGCAGTGGAATAATACTTTAGACGACAACTTGGCCCAATTTTTTCTCAATTTTTTCCAGATAAAAAACGTAGCAACCTTATTTGACAGCTTATGTGACGTTGAGAGCAACAAAAGCGTCACTTCAATATCCTCGTAAATTCAGTAAACGAGTAAAACTACAATTCCATATTTATTATTTGGCCATTTGATTTGACTGATTGTTTTGAAGGTTCGACATTATTATCGATATTCTATAGTAGGCAGTACGTCTAATCCGATTATAAACTGCCGATCCCGCATGCCATCTGTCTAACGGAATCACTCGGCTCGGGGCTAATTTTCATTTGAAACTCACGAAAGAAGCAAGTGTCTGGAGTTTAAACGAATAATAACGTTATTCGCATAGTTAGTTGGTATCGATCAGGAGCTCGTGTAATTGCATTTGTCTGGTGTTAAAAATGGCGCACGACTCTATACACATTCCTTTCACAGTGGTCATGCCAGCCAGCGAGGAACATCCGTGTGATTATACAAAAAATCGGTATAATTGGTTCACGTTCGCGGACAACGTTTGTATTATTGTTATTTACTGATCATATTGTAGCGTGCTAGAAACTTTACATTTGCATCGAATTTTCAGGACGCATTAATAATTCAAGTATCTCAAATAAAATTGGTGCAAACTCCGCATGAAGTGTTCGACATGAAAATTCGAATATATAAAATATATTCCGACCCACATCATATAGAAGGTAGATTATTGATGAAATGTAGAGGCGTCAATGAATGCTTCTTCCCGGTGTCTTATTACCGTTACGAAATTGAATTGAAGTTTTCAAACAACGCGCACGAGTTCAGCAACTGCTATAGTTATGAGATAATATGCAAAAGAACGTACGCAAATTTGCAACCGGAAGTTGGCCTCGGAAGCGACTTCGTGTTTACCTGTGTTATACGCAGATTCGAACGAGTTATCAAATCCGACGAAAGATATTTCGTCCTACATCATTCATTGATCGACACGCTGACCGATATGTACTTTTCCGTACGCAGAATCAGCTCTGAATGCTGCATCATTCAAGATGTTCAAAAAGTACGCCGCGAATCCATATTAGCCTTTAGGCTCGAGGGCCGCTTCGACGTCGATTTAGTGACCAAAAACGGTCGCCTCGGCGCCAACAGATTGACTTTATCGGAAAGCAGCGACGTTTTCAGATCTCTGTTCACCAGCAAAAAGAAGCTCGCAACAAAGGCTGCTATCCCCATGATGGATTACGAAGCAAAAGTCGTGAAAAAGATGCTTGAATTCCTGTATACAACGGATTTCGGGGATTTAGGAGACTTGTTGGAACCATTAATTCAGCTTGCGACTGACTTTCACATGGTCAGTTTGCGAAATTACATTCAAGAATATTTTATTTTTAGCATTATGCCCAGTTCCCATAACATTTTCGAAATTATGAGTTTAGCCGGCGCGTACGATCTCAATATTATCTTGAGTGGCGCAATAAATTTTCTAACTTGTCACGAGCAAATAGTCATAAAGATGCCAAAATTTCAAAAATACCTCGTCAAAACTATAGATGCGGATAATTTTGTGTATACCTTACTTTTGTCTTATAAGTTTGACTTGGGTGACGTGAAAATGCGCATCTTTGAGTTTATAAGACAGAATTGCCGAAGCCTCATGAAAAATAAGTATTTTAAACGATTGTTTGAAGAAGGTGGGCATACACACTTCTTGAAAGATTTTTTCCTCCATGTGTGCAATAATTTCGAGGCTACTCGTGAGGTCGTTACAACCTAAACAAGAGATATTTTCGAGCACGAGTAAACCTGGAGACTTGATTTTTCTTACGTCTATGTAACATTTACAATAATAAAAAGATTTGAGCATTGCTTACTTTCGTGCTATTTATTTACAAAGACGTAATACGTAAGTGGAAACGTCACTACCTACGGAAGAGATATTTTTTGCTCGTCTAGTATGCATCAGCTCAACCGAACCCCTTTTTGTCCAGCCTTCCACCTTCCCCCGTCCCCAAGTCCCTTGTAAACGTTGCTTTAGTATTTTGTCGAATGCGAATCTACAGTCGGAATTGCCACATCTTCCCCAATTTTGTTTAAGTAATAGCGTTACGTGGATTTGGTACAGTAGCAGGACTACTCGAAATTGAATAGGCATTCACCCAATAATTACAACAAGTTCGATAGTTATATTTTAAAATATTTTTCACGAAACACGTGATAGTCTTAGGGTAATAATCTTACAGTCGAAGCATGCTGTTCAAAGTCGTTCCTGTCGACGCTATCGATGTTTTCAGTGGATGAACAATCAATTAGACAACGTCATTTGCTACATTATCGTGAAGTTGGCTATATTCCAAGAGTTCGGTCGACCGGGCCTCTCACGTACTTTGAAATAAACTAAAGAGAATAACGAAGCCAAACGATCAATTCGCTCGAAATAACCGATTATTCAATGACTTCGCAAAGTTATGGTGATCTTTGAAATATTTACCTTGAATCTATTTAAGCAAGTAGCGCCCATACTCAAAGCTACATAAATAACAAGATAAAGGCAGAACATCAAGTAGAAAATTCCTATTACAATGGAAATTGCCATCAAAGCTATTCCTTGGCCGTGCGTCAAATTGTTCGTCACCACGTCGGACACTGTCAGACATACCAGGTAGATGTTGATTGCGATTACGAACAACGATAGAACAGTCGATAAAACTTTGTTAAATCTGCAATAATCGGTCAAATTGATTGCCATACTCAACTTGGTTAAACACTTGTTAAATAGTTTCACACGTGTCAACTCACACTCCATTCTTGAAGTCGCCCATAATTAAAGCACTACTCGTGAAAGCGATCGTCGGCAAAGCTGCAAACGGCAGTTGTAAGCTCATAACGACGTTTAGAGCATCGTTCATAGCTGTCATCTTATCAATACTGGTAAAGAACGCAACGAAGAAAGTAGGCACTATGGCGATCGATCTCGTAAGTAAGACTCGCTTCCAACGCGGCCATTGCAAATTGAGGAAACCTTCCATGGAGAATTGACCTGCGTAAGTGCCGGTCATAGTCGACGACTGTCCAGCGGCTAAAAGGCCAATGGCCCAAATTGTCATCGCCGCGAAACCGAATTGACAGCCTAAAAAGACACCACCGCCGTATAGATCCGCTTGAAACGTATCGTTATTATTCTGCAATGTTTTGTTTATAACGCTTATTTTGTTATATCGAAATACGATAACCTATGAATGGACATGCGACTTATTAATTTGCTTACCTTGAAGGTTTCAGTTCCTATTGTGAAATTGTTATGTTCGCAGATTTCGTACTAAAACAATAACGTAGATTCAAGATTGTTTTTAATACCCATATGTACGTGCACCGTAGTATTGAAATAATCATTACTCACGACGTCGGCGTTGGTTTTCTTAAATAGACCGTATGCAAAAACAGACATAACGAACAAATTAATCAGGAATGATACGAATAATGCGATCGCAGCCTCGGTAAAAAAATACTTATTCGCCTCTCGCACTTTCTTTGGCTCTCTCCGATTGATATCGCGAGACTGGAATACACACAATTAAATTTAATTATTGCGAAAAAAAATACGATCTTAATTGGAGAACATTTTGTTTTTTGTTCGTATAATCTGATTTGATGCTTTTCTCGACGCATTTTCTTTCACTCTGCTATTATTTTTATCGGAATTTTTATTTACTTTGACTAGTGCACTGTGGAGATAGAGATTATGCGGTTGTATATTAGCTCCGATAACTCCAACAGCTTGCAGTAAGGCATTCGTATCACAGTCGGAACACCAAGGTATAAACATTCCCTTCGTGACTTCACCTTGCGGGGGATCGGATACTATATACTGTAAACACAAACGAAATATCATCGAATGACGACAAGCATTGGCAAATCAATGGCATATTGCTCGAGACACACACGCACCTCGTATCCGAAGGTAACAGCCATCACAGTTATAAAGAATCCGAACAAAAGTTCCAGTTTTCGTAAGCCATATTTGTCTAACAATAAAAATGTAAAAGTGTCCAAAATTGTGATGAGCACGCCTGCCCATATGGGCAATCTGCAACAAATAAAAAACGCCGTTCTCCAGTCTTTTCCACAAAAGTTACAGAGTTCTTCTTCGCGTTCAACTTTATGACAACATCAAGCGTGTATACTCACGCCTTGCTGGATAAAAGATAGAGAGCGATAGCAGTGCCTATGACTTCCTGCATATCACTGCCGATTATGGCAATTTCCGTCATGATCCATAAAAGTACGTTGGGAACGGTATTGAATTGACGATAACACATCTCAGCCAAATGCAATCCCGTAACAACGCCAAGTCGCATACTTAAACGTTGCATTAGTAAACCTAAAATCGTCGCGCTTAACAGTACCCATAATAGCTGCAAATGAAAGTCATAATTATACGTGTCGATGTCATTTGAACGATGTCTATTATCCGATGTACCTTGTAACTTGCAATTGTACCGGCTTGTAAATCAGATTCGATGTTTCCAGGGTCTAAAAATGCTATCGACATGAGAAATCCTGGCCCCGTAAAAGCCCATAATTTTCTAAAGCTAAAAAAAGTCTGAAAAATAATTCCCATTTAATTGTTCAATGTCAAGTGAACGCAAGAAAGATTTATCTCTTGCCAAAAGAACGTTTTCACCTTTGAAAACTCAGAAAATGTCTACTCGATAAACAAAATAAAACCATTAATACACGCGTAACGTACGTCTTCTCCTTCCGGTATCCGAATTCGTTCATCCGAAAAGTACGTGTCAACGCCAGGAATATTTAACGGGCCTCTATTTCCAAAATTATTTTCATCTTCATCGACGTCGCGCTCTTGATTAGCAATTAGCTCGTTATCCCATTCACCCGAGCTTAAACGGTGATTTTGAAGAGACGCGTGTAGACTATTCTCATGAGGCGTGACAAGTGTTCTATTCACTTCCATTGTAGAAGGATTCACTACACTATTCGTTACAGTTGCATTGCCGTTGTATTTTGGAAGCGGCGAAGGAGATGGCAACGCCTCGTTGTTTTCTTCGAAAAATGCTATCAGATCGGCTTCCTATTTTGTTGTCCGAGTCAATTTCTCGTCCATTACGGTCGTTAGTTTTTCCTGATGATTGATTTATTTTTTCACATTCGGACAAAAGAGTACGAGCGCATTTTTAAAGGCTACTACTGGGAAACGAGCGCTGCCGCTACTTTTTTTCAAACTGCGGAACTGCCTACGATTCAACCTTACGATTAATTTTCAATGTGATATCTCGACGTAAAAAGCTTATCTATAGTACGTGCTGAAATCTTGTAGATACCATATCGTTCTCAAGTCGGTCTGACATCGGCATCCGATTATAGAAAGATTTCACTATGAAACAATAGTAATTCGATCAAATCTGTCTAGCTGCTTTTTCCAATCCATCTCATTGAAACATAGTAGATGTAACGCATTAAATAAGAAAACAATTGACCACGTGTATTAATACGTTCATTTTTTTCATAAAACCATCGAATTTAGAAAGTACAAGTCGTACATTTTTCAATGAGGATTTTCAAAGATATTTATAATACATAGAAAACCGAGGACGGCCTCACCAACATCACCACTTATAAACGCGTCACGTTATCTACAATCGTTACGCTACCGTAATTTTTGGATTGAATCAAACATTCAGTATTCACTAATAAATCCCTTATTTTCAACCCCCTCGTTTCAAATTTCCGCAGGTCAAATGTATCCTCAACACGGACGTCCCTTGAAAGTTGATCAATAATCCCAAAACAGATAATCCCAATAGTAAAATAGTAGCTCGACAAGTTAGAAATTCCAAAGAAAACTGAATTTTTAGAAGCTAAAAATGCATCCCGGGATAATTGTTTTACGGACATAGCGAAAAAGATTTCCAACAAAGAATATAAATAAATATCGTGGCTTAATTGATGTCACAAAAGTAAAAATGTTTACTGTGATAAATTTTTAGAAAATAATGGCTAAGAACGACGAATAAAATAAAAAATAATCGCATCAACATTGGAAGCTATTATAACAATTTGGAAAGATTTGATTATCAAAGAATGATTATCGACTCGAATAAAAAATAAAAGTGATAAAGTTTTAAACATCATATTTTTTATATCCTAGTATTAAGATGATTTCTTAGAAATGATATTATTTCTCAAAAATACACGTGTATACTCGTATGTTCTTTTAAGCAGTCACTTAATAGTTGTGACATAAAACATTTTTTTATACAACGTTTATTACGTGATTATTGATTTGACTTTTCCAAAATAAATAATATTCGATTTCCACCATTTTAATGAACAAACCAAATGAAAAACGCCAGTATGGTATCGTCTTAAAAAAAACTCACGACAACATAAAATGCAATCCGACGTCAGAGACCAGTACCTGATTCAGTAATCTGTAACGATCGTTCTTTATTCCTTTTAACATGAAACGATCACTTGACACTTGTAAGTATCACTTTTAATTTATAACACGAGTAAGCATGTTTCGTTACAGTTAAATAAACTCACTCACTGATAGATCTTTAGAATTATTATAATTTCTGCAAATATGAGAAATCGAGTGCGAGAACGATAAAACAGCGTGCACTTCGATTGTCGCTTCGAAGTAATCTGTGCACTCCCCACTCGCTTAGTGTCGATTCATTTCTCAAATGTAGCCGCGGAAGACTTTTATCAGTGTACCGGGGAAGTACAACAGAGAAGAAATTACGCGCGTCATTCAATTCTAACAAATAAGTCGAGGTGCATCTGCGCTATTAGTGGCTAAGAGAAAAGTTGTCGAATCTCGCAATCCACGTTTCATTGTACATACTAGAAACACTTTTGCTTTTTAATGTTTTAATCGTGTCAATGATTGCATATAAAAAATGAGTCAATTGCGCAATTGAATAATTCGATTTACAAGTATAAAATCAACGAATCAAGACTAATCTTACAATTGAATGTGGATATGTCAGAATATTAAAAAATACCAATTTCATTTTCATAAATGTGTTACATTTCGCACGAAAAAGTGTTCGGTACGATAATGGAAGTGAGTAATTAGAAGCCCCCTCTTGAGATGAATTGTTGCATGTATACGAGGACAAAAACACAGCAATAACTTATCAATGAGATTATAGTTTTGGTCAAATATAATTACGATGAAAACACAATGTTCATTGTAATCGAAATAATAACGATTCGAATGTATAATTATTGCTGTAAAATACACGTGTCAATCTTGAATAAATATTTCTTAAAATTGTTCGTACACGTATATTTACCAAACCTCAGTGAGAATTCGAAAAACTTTTCCGACATAGCAAACAGAAGCGTGTAAATTCATTATCAAAAACTCTTTATCGGCGTAAACGCGCACCTGAGTGACACTAATTGCACGATTTACGAATAATCTGACCGTAGGACGTGTTTTGCATAGCTTCGGTAAGAAGGATTCCGCGGGCGCAATATGTCAGCGAGAGGCGACAGTGCATCAGTCTGCTTTACCTTCCCGACATACCGCTATTTCGATAAAAAATGTACATCCTTCAATTCCTTAATTACCAAGAGCATTCAAAGAATTTCCGAGCGCAGTTGAAATCGAGTAATTTTTTTAGTCAAATCGCCAAGTAATATTTACAGTTATAAACAGCCCATCAATAGGGTATTTAATAAGATCGAAATGTCAATGGTAAATGTTATAATAACCACCATACACAAAGTCCGGGAGAAGTATACACTTTTACTCTGTTTGTTTGATCAAAGCAGTGTTCTCGCAAATCAATAAGTCAAGCGCGAAGAACTCTCTAGCAACAAGCTCGCTCAATTTCATCTCAATCAAATAATTGTTAAATTTCTACAAACTGCCCTGAATTAATATTTTTCCTAGACAAAACGGAATCATTGATCGCTCGCGCTCGAGCGCTCTATTCTAGGAAACTCCAACTGGGAGACAATCCGGTCTTGTGAGAATCAACCTGCTCGACTGGTCTCTTTCTCTCTCTGTCTATTTCGTTTACTGATAGACGAGTTACCGCGATGAAAAAAGGTAAACAGAGAACGCCAAGCATAGAGTAGTGCAACTCCAGCGTATAATCCGATGAGACGATACGTAGAACGGATTGGAATGGTTTTTAAAATTATTTTTGTGCGCGCGATAAAGTGGAGTGAGCGAAAGAGAATGCTTTGACATTTGATAGAGAGTTATCGGTTACTTTGGGTAGAATTGCGTCATTCAAATCTCTTTTTGTTATCTGTTTCACGTATTTTTTTGATAGGTTGGTTACCGAGAAATCACCAACTCAAAACTTCCAACGACAAAAAGGTAGACGGAACACATGACACGATTGTAAGACACAGCGGTGTTCTATAAACGTTACAAGTGTCAGTAGCGAACGTATCTAGAGGATCCGAAAATTGCCCAACGCATATTGGCGAGTAGCGTAGAAGCTCAGCATCCAAACGAGGAACGTATTGTAAAGGCCAAGCTCAATAATGCAGATGCCATGAAGAAAGAAACAAAGATATAGGAAAAATGCAAAAAGGAAGGAGAGAGAAAAAGCGTAAAAGTTGAACGTACGAACGAGAGGGAAATCCTCCTCTGGCTCTCGGCGAGCCGCGAGGCGGAATGCACTAATGGTAGTGAGCGTCTATATTCTATACTATGCGCTTCTTCTCTATACAACCGAACCGATTAGATTACGCGTTTCAGCCTATATGTATATCCTACTGTCAATTTTCGTTAAGGCGAGAACGGCTTTTTCTTTTCTTTTTTTGTTTTCTCGAACCGCAGAGCTCTCTGTGTTCAACTGCATTATGGTTTTGAGAATTTCTTCTTTTTTTTTTCTTTACACGTTTCTTCGGTTTTGTTGTCGAGATTACTTCACGCCAATGTGTTCTTGGAAAGCTTGGGGTTTTGTTTGCAGTTAGACACTCTAACAGTGGCAATACATTACGAAGGTTATACGAAAAGCGACTTTTTCAAAATAACCGAGGGTTTTTTTTTGGGTGGTGTTTCGAACGTCGATTCTACCAAAATTTGAACATTTGTTCACTCGGAAACGACGCAGGAAACTAGAAGCGAGATATTGTAAAAAGTCGTATCTGCACGTTGTGCATCTATGAGTAAACGGTATCTCTTTTATTGTAGATCTCTGTATTAGTGTATAACCTAGATTGTTTTCAGAGCTAGTGAAAATAAAGCCAATAGTGACTTAGTAACGGAAGTAAACGTTAGCATAACGATGGTCTACGTATGTTTCTAGCTGCACATGGATATTAACGTTCCAACAATATTTGATTCTACACGTATGAGCCTTCGTAAAGAAATATGACGCAACTACTAAACAGACGGTAGTGAAGGTACGATTAAATACGATGTAGAAGTAGATGCAAGTGATCGTAAGATTAAACGTGATGTATCTGTGATTACCTATGTGAACATGTAAAATCAATAAAATTTTTGTAAATCCATGAACTAGGCGGCACTCGAATCATCGCGCGCAATTTATAACAAGAAATAAAGTGAAACAACAATATTTATCTATACGAAGTTGTATTTATTAGTACTGTTTTCGATCCAGGCGTTCATTTTTTACACCAATTTTTACGTAAAATAACAATAAATATCGTTTTAATTTGTTTGTCGCTTCTTGATCGTACCAGTTTGTAAATCAACTCGACTCTCAATAGCGAACAAGCGCACACGATACACGGATCGAGAATAAAACAACTTCCCCGAACTAACATCAACACACGATGATGTCTCAATGCGAGTTTTTCCTTCGACTAGGCCGGTTATACATCCTTTTAATTGTAAATTGCGCTCTCTTGAATGGCTTCTTAATAGGATTGAAAAAGAAAGTATTGTCACATTGTTCCTTCACTGATGGGGAAAATTCTTGTCTGGTCGAGCTACTTCATTAAGATTGCCCTCCCCTCCTTTTTCCTTGTCAAGGGCGCGAGACTTTAAATGGGCTAATGTTATTTATCGCCTTCTAAAATAGTTTTGTCTGTGCTTTCAAGCGTCTTGTTTTATCCTTGTTGGTTTTTCAGGTATCAATTGAAGCAAACGCTAATTAACGATGACACGGCCAACTTGAAGCGTTTTCATACTTTTTTTCAAGCAGGCCTTATAAGGATTTTCTTTTATTTGTAAACAAAAGCTGTTTTCTTACGAAAATATTCGTGTTTTACAGCAGAAGGTATTATTTACGTCAAATAGAAAAACTACAGCGCGTATATATATTTTTCGATTTTAATTAATGCGATATGTTTTTTCAAAGCCTCCGCAAAAATCTTTCAAAGTTCAACGAACGTACGTTTAAAACACTTTGTCAAGATGAAGCCTCGCTCATCGCGTCGACTCGGCTGTAACTCACGCGGCAGTTCTTGACTTTTCCCACAGAGATAGGCTGTTGCGCCCGCGCTTCTCGATGAATAAAACCAGACCGTAATTTATTAACGTCCGACACGCGAGCACCCGGGACAAATCCATTGGTTTCGTGAGGCGGCCCAAGGTCATAGCTGTCGTTATATGACGGCTATCTAAAGGGACACGAGATTGAAGCGAAACTTATACACGTGTATTATACAACGGCGGAACAAAACCACGAAGGTCGCTGTTGTTATAATGATTTACAAGTATCGTCGATCACCTCTTTTTTGTGGGACAAAGTACAAGAGAAGCGTTATTGTTACTCGTGTAATTTTTGACGGAGAATACGACTGGAAATTGAAGACTTTTAAGAAGAAGCGAACAAAGCAACATTTCGTTACTTCAACTACGTTTGGGATATGTATCTTATTTTTCAACGTAGATTCCGCACAAGAGTTTAAATTTAAAGCCCTTTTAGTGTAAAGTGCATCGAGAAAAAAAGCGTTATCTTTCCGAAAGATGCGTACATTGTGCGTATGAAAATAAACGCAATGCATCTTCTGCCTGTTAATCTTGCATTAAAGGACAATTAAAAAATATGTATCGCTATTTCGAGACGCTGGAATACGTGTTTTCACAATTGTAAAATTTATTTATAGGCACCAACAATCCGCCAAGAATGTAACAGGATGTGCTGAATTTAAACAAAAATTAACGGAATATTTATTTGCTTTACGTTTATATCTGCGTAAAGAATCGTTTGTTTTATTTGAAAATTGGTTGACATTTATTTGGTACGTAAAACCTTTGGATAAGATGAACAACTCGAAAACTGGACAATGCCATTTGAATGCTAGTACAATATTCACAGACCCGTGATAACGAATCACGCCTTACGATCGGCCAATATACGTAAGTAGAACGAGATGCATCATAACAAGACCTACGATGGTAAATCATTATTGCTCTATCAGTTAAATAAATCTACTACTGCTAGATTTAAATAATCACATAGATGTCCGAATCAATCCGATGTACAAATGGAAACGTATCAAGTGCAGTCGGTTAATCGCTGCGATTGCAATATCCTGTACTTGCGATCGAAAATCAAATAATGAGTAACAGTGACATAATCATCCATGAGATTATTTTAAATCTGAGAAAACTTTAATTGCACGCATCGCTGTTTTTCATAATGACATTTCAATCGGTAAAGCAAAAAACGAGAGAAAAAAGGAATAAACACGTTAAAAATGGAATACAAGCAATGAATCGTATAGTCGTTCGTAACGAACGTTCCACGAGATGAAAGAGAGACCCTTAAAGGATGGTCGTGCGATTGCAATTTATCAGAGGGCGACAAGCCACGCGCATGTATAAGCGATCACGCCCTTGCGCGTCCTTCGATCGATCGCGGCCGCGCATCTTCCGTCCATATGTGCCAGTCGCAGAGAGTGCAAAGATCTCTCAAGGCCATGCGCAAGATCGGTTAATGAGAGCAAGTATATAGCGCCCGAGAGTCGCCGATGTTTTGCCGATACTCTTCCTCGATCGCAACTCTCTCTCTCTCTCTCTCTCTCTCTCTCTCTCTTTCTCTCTCTTTTTTCCCCGACTATCAGCGAAGACGCCTTGAGTAGACAGGTTTTATACGATTGACTATTGAGCGTTACAACTTGGGAATCTTTTGTATCATTTTCGCGATACAGACAGAAAATAATGTAATTAATATTTAATAAGATAAATTATTCATTCGTATTAATCAAAATAATTTTCTAAATAATAAGTCTCAGTAAATTGACGCGTTTTCATATTTTCGTCACTCTCGTTGACTAACAATTCACAAACTCAATTGACTATACTGACTCAATTGCGATCATTGATTTTATTTTGATTTAATTAAAAAGCATTACGTTTGACTTTTCACAAGTTTATCTTCTCATTAGACTTATTTTAAAATTTCTGATCTTTAACGCTTTACGAAAATTATGTCCATTACTGTTTACTACAATTATGTACAAGCGTACCAGATTCAAGTAATTCTAATAATGTAATTAATTTAATTAATTGATTATCCACTGTTTCATTTTAAATGTACATCAGTTTAGGACAAGAAAACAAAAAAAATGTATATTTTAACTTTTTACAAGTCTCAAACAGAAAAAAAGATCAAAGCGCCCGGGAAAAATCCTAATCCGACATTGGTATCTTTCTTTCTCTCTCTCTCTCTTTAGTTTAAACATACACACACGCGCGCGCGCACGCAGACACACAAACTTTAATCCCGCGATCAGCGTCACTGTACGGAGCAAAAGGCAGCGACACTTCGTCTTGGTTGGTGCGGCGGCGTATAACGACGTTTTCTCTCGCGCGCTCTCTCTCTCTCTCTCCCTCTCGCGCGCGCGCGCGTACATAGCTGTAACCACGCTTGGTGATCTGCATAGTTGGACATGCTCGGCATCTCGATTTAAGTGCGCTCGCCTTTTTTTTACTTTTCTTTACTCCTTCATGGGTATGTGTGTGTATGCGTACGTTAGTGCTGCTGCTACCGACAGATGAGCAGCGAGAGTTTTCTCTCTCTCTCTCGTGGTTTCACTACTTTAAGGGCGAGCACCGATGCTTTTTACGTGAGTTCAAAGTAATTGCGGCCGCTGTTTTATCATGTACTTGTTCTTTCTTGTTGTTTTGTTTTTGCCTTTGTTTTCTTGGGTTTGCGGCTGGATTATTGCTAGTAATGATGATGTTTGGAATTTCTGGTTATCATTCGACCGTCGTTTTTTTGTCTGACGAATCGAACTATTTTTTTTAAACGTGCGTTTGATATTACATTTCAATGTTGCATAATGTTTAGTAGATTTGGATGAGTGATATGTTGTTGGATTTATTGAAATACGTGACTACTGAGTTGTCTATTTTTCAAATTTTATGTTGCGTTTGTCAAGTACAAAATTATAATCAAACATGACATGTAGAAACAACGAATTTAATAAACAAACATTCATGGTTTTAACGAGAGGAGACAATGTCCACTATAGAAATGAAAATACAGTTATTTTTCAGACAATACTATTTGAGAGAGCGTTAGAACAATACGAGCTCGTTTAATCCTGAAAATTTTTCGCGCTTGCTACATATAGTTGCTTACAAAGTGTTGAGGTGCGTATCGTTACGGCTTGATTCCTCCAGTAGTCTTTTAGAACTTCACTATCATCACGCAATCTATGTGCACTTCGTGAAAGAGTAAGGACAAATTGTTACGTTATTATTTTATAGATGTTATCAACCATTTTTAACATACGTCATATTACGTTTTAATTCGTCGATATTATTCCAGACCACCTGCAAACGACGACGCTCAAACCATCGAAAAATGTTTGTTACAGCAACAGGTTAAATATAAACGAGCGAATTCGCCATTTCATTAATCAAATTATAAAACACGCATTACTGAACACGCATGTATGTATAAATCGTCTTACGAGCATAAAGTTAGAATTAATTTAACGCAACGCCGATAACCAAGAAACGTGCACTCTTCATGCTGGTGTTTTGTTGTTGTCGATTTTTCTTTCTCTTTTTATTACAAGAAAGCTCGGAGCTTCTGATGACGAGGTGCAATTACATTGCGTGGGGCACGCGCCGCTGAGCGAATCGCTATATATAGATACACATATATATATGTTGTTTGTTTATGACCACGAGTTAATTAATTATGCGCGTGCGCAACTTCGTAAATTCGCTAGCGAAGAACAAGCATATAAGAAAAGTAACAGCGGCGCGTCGCTCGACACGGCAGTTTCACTCGATAATCAAAGCCTCCCAGTGAGACTACGTATAATTGAAATTTACTTTGGTCAATCAGAAGCACCGAAGCGATACATGATGGGTTTTTTGTTTTATTATATCATCGGTGTTACTACTTTTTCTTTCGGGCTATTTGAGTTATCGTCACTTCCGAGTACACTAACTTTACTTACCGAGTTTAATAGATTGAAGATAAGCTAATTATTTATTACATCGTCCGTTAGTGTTTCGTCATTTACAGACCACTGAGCGTCGTAATTATCGTTAAAAATACGTTTTTTAGAAAAACTAGTCAAATACTTACGATCGATAATTTTCAAAAATATTCTAATTTATCCAAATTTATTGTATAAATGAATATGTCCGTGTAGTCGAATTATTGATTTACGTTGGGTACTTTTGCAACTTCCTTGAGTTTAGCAAAAGTATTTTTAACGTTATGTTCAACAAAAAAATTGAAACAAATGTTTTTATGATTTATACAAATAGAACGTGTCAAGATGTTTTCAATGCACGACGGTACATTCAATCCTCGGTTTTCTTCGTAGATCATAAACAATAGTTTCTTTTCTGTTCACACGCTACACGATCGTAAACAAATCAATATTCGCATACAACAATTCCAGACAGAAACCGAGAAGCGCTGATTCTTCAAAAAGAAAATAAGCAAAACTCAATGGTTCTGACTTGGATGAGTGTGACGTTTTTCAAGTTGTGAAATAACAACTTGAAAAACGTCTCGCGTCCTTTTTTTTCAGAGTGACAGAGTACATACGCGTTTAAATGTCGAAGAGGTATTAGAATTACAAAAGGATGCTTTGGTGATGGCATATTACCATAACGAGCTCTAGTGCGTTTTTCTATTTGGCGAACGCATCGCAACCTCAATGATCGACAGGTGCTGATGGCCTGGCCACCTTGGAATACTTTGTTCTAGTACGAACTGTGCACGTACAATAATGCGAGCAACTTTCGTAATTCAGGTCGATATATTTTATAATTCAAGGATGCGGTTTGATGTCTGATAAGTGAAATTTTGAGAGAGACTTTGTGTATAAGATAAACACCGTAGAAAAGTGAAATTAAATACCAATACGTAAAATATTTTTACATCGTGATGAATAATTGACAAGACAGGTAGGAACGTATAAATGATGTCGTTTGTTCCACCGATAATGCACATTGTTTCATCTTACTATTCGAGAAATCAGCCATCAATAAAATTGTTCCGTAAGTGTAATAAATTTCAATGAAAAACTTTTACAGTTGCAACGCAATTCGTCTACGTGAAAACGCTGCTCAGTTATTGACATTTTCATATAAAAGTAATCTCCACTTCCGTCGAGAACCTTAAGGAGGTACTCGGTGCATCAACCCCCCGTGAAACGTTCATATGCGCCATCGTCACTACGTATAAACGTATACGGATGGAGTTCTTCGCTCATTGAGCAACCGTGCGAGAAGCTGTCTTAAACCGACTAAAAAAAGGTTCATCTTTGCGCTGGCTCTTTATTCATGAAGGAGAACAAAACTCGTTACGATCGGGACGATTTACGCGGGAATGAGAAAAAGCTCATTGAAGGGAATACTTATGCAAATGCGCGTTAATTTGAGTTCGCCCATATTTTTCTTCCTTGATTTTTTTTAAGTTTATACCTAGGCGAGTGCACGAGCACACCTTTGATGGTCCGTTGCTTGTTGTTGTTTGTTGCAACTTCCGGCTTGTGCATAATGCCACAACCTATGTGGCTATTCGTTTTAATTGACTCTGGAGAGGCGCTTGACTTTCACATGCCAAGAATTGGCTGATTTTTGTTATATTTGTCAGTATGCATTAGACGTATGTATCAATTTCTACTGATCCTTGTTCAATCGAGAGAATATGACAAAATTGTTTTCCAGCTACGGAGTAGGGAGTAACTTGTAAGATAATCGAAAAAGCTAGACGTTTCGATAAAAATTACATTCAAATTGAGAAGTGCCCTTTTGGTTGTCTGCGTGACATTTAAATTTAGACGAATACATCTGAACAAAAAAGAGATCATTTTCTAATCATTTGTCGCGTATACATTTCAATCTAAACGTTACATTTAAATTACAGACGAACCAGCATATCGGCATCATTAGGTCGACCTATTAAACTATTAACACCACTAGAAAAAGATTTACGAGCTAATTCAAGAATCCCGCTCGCCTCAAGTTTTTACTTGCGAGACTCGCGCAAGAAAACTCGTTATGTCACATAGCGCATGTCTAAAAGTCCAAGCTGCAGTTAGAAATCTCTCGTTCGCCCCCCCCCCCTCCTCTCTCTCTCTCTCCAATGATCAGTAACCTAGACACGATTTCGCTCAAGGCACTCAATGTAAATTTATACAAAATACGTCGATCTTCAACGATAAAGAGACGAAGGAAATCCGTGTGAACGTTAGAACTAATTGGAATGCAACTAATCAATCAGGCAGACTATTAATTTTAGAGGAGCGCACATATGACCTACATGCAGATGATGACGCGAGATTCAATGACTATGATCCATGCTGAGTTTATCGGCCTTGCGATTGGTATAGATGATATATGTGTGTTGCGCTCAGCTGATTGCTGTTATTATATGAAAACAAAAACAGCAATGAGGTAATTCAAAATGAAATGCAAATTTACGAGTATCATCGATAAAAGTTGTAATGTTACTATTCACATTTTTTTATTTTTGATATTTCATTTATTTTTTTATTTTAGTATTACTGTAATAACGCGTACCCTGATCAATTCTGTACTGACTAGTACTTTATAATAATATCAGCAGTTTGCAAGTATCAGTACATTGCCGAAAATTGACAAAGATTGACAAACAATATTTTCCATAAGTCCATAGCGTAAACAATTTGAAAATATCCAGAGTTGACTAAAAATATAAAGGTACACAGCAATGATATCTTGGAAGAGCACTAAAAATAAACGATTCCTCTAATTGAGCAAACTTTTGATTACGAACGATCTCCAAAATAATAGTGTACCTTAGTATAGATTAAACCAGTCCACCAGAATTGCAATCACTGCAAGTGAATCTATAAAAACGACTAAAAGCCCAGTTTTGATCGACTGTTGTAAAACTAGTTTACGAGAGCGCGATACTCGTAAGTATTGATACCAAAAGAGGCATAAAAACATTTAAAATATACTTTAGTGGATTCAGTCAAGCTGGATTAACCATTGAAACAAACAGTAATCTACGTTTGCGTTCAATTGAGTAAATTCCGGCGTTAAAAATGATATTCTCATTGGAATTTGTCGTGTGACAAATCAATTATCCGGAATGCAAATCGGTATGTACGATAAAAAATAATCACGAAACCTGAAATCAAAGTAGCTCTGTGCTATATAACGGTAAAACGGTACACTCACTTTTTCCATTTACTTGCATGCCAATGGCTGCTAAAAATACTCGCGGAACGTGTAAAAAACGTTGTCTCGTGAACACCAGGCGCGTTCACGCACTTCAATTTCGAGGGCCAAGGTGAACAAGTGAAGAAAAAGAAACCTATATGCTAATGGTAACGTCGATAAAAATTCACGCGCGAGGTCGTTCAACTGCGTATTCTATCGTTGATCATCGGCAAGATCTTGTTGACATTTGATTCTACCTCACTTTCAAAAGAAACCTTTTTGGTAATTTTGTTGTTATTTTGATAATATCAAGCGTACTGTTAATAATCCGTTTTGTTAACTTTCACGAATATTTATAGGTAAGGCTCATTCGAAAAGGGCGTGAAATTGCCTGTAGACGTTTAATCTTGAGAGTAATATCATTAATGCGTTGGATCATCGACTTGCAGTAGATCACTTTTTATTAAAATTATTCGTTCAACGAGCAGAAGAAACAAACGTCTGACTATGGGGAATAATTTGTTGAAAAAATGTAAAAACTGTTTTCCTCGGGATCTCAATCTTACCTTTAATCCTTCTTACATCTCGTATCTGTTCGCATCTTGGCTTCCCTGTGTCTACATACTCGCTTTTTTTCCCATGCACTTGATTTGCATTATGCATGCATGGTGGACGTTCTTGGAGATTTATTCACAATAAAGAAACGCAACTACATTTGTTTAGTCTTTACTAATTACGCAAGCAAGATTATTCAACGTCTATTATTGTGGAGACACATTTTTCCCTCGAGTATTAGATAAGCTGACACATCTAAATGAACGTCTATTGCCAAATTAAACGTTAATAATATTGCGAGAAGACGTCTGTTTTTGCCATTGATTTGAAACCAAACGATCGATGTTATATATATTTTGTAAATTTAAGTAAGAAAGTCGTTTGTTATCGAATAATCATTTCAATTGGAGAATACAAACGAGAAATAGAATACTAAAATACCCGTAAAATTTCAAGCCGGTTATTGTAATTGGCTCATTTCGTGCTAAAACGTACGAAAGAATGAATAATTATCCGCATGTACACTTGCACTTTGTACACGCGATGCTCTCCTTTGCTGTATTAACGTGAGAAGACATCTTTACAAGCTGTAATTACTAGATATTCCCAACGACTATTGATTCGAAAACTTATTTTTACCAAGAAACCCACGAATTATCAACCCTCTTCTTGCTATCCTTTCTCATTCGTATTAAGTCTAATGGAGCAGATCTTGTCCCGCATAATTCACTTCATTAAGGCGACTGACAAACACGCAAAAAATCAGGCTCTTAAAAACTGGCTACGCAAATTAAGCTGGAAAAAAAAGATATATCTCCCCACGGTATTTGTACAAGGTGCAATCCGAGTTGACGTACGCGAAGCCTGAGAAAGAGTAACTAACCAAGTTAATTATACGAGTATCGCATGCAGAAATGGCGCAGTAACAGTAAATGTAAGATGGCGTTCAGAGAGCTTTTAACAGGTAATAACGATGATCATTCGAAACTCGAAAGGGAGGGGGAAGGGGAAGAAGGGAAGTGGCATATAAAAAGATCGGGCGGCGTAACTAATGGCCAAGTGCGAACTAATTTATACATCTCCCTGGGCTGCGTATATACTTCACTTTCCAAACGCTCTAACGACTTCCTTGTGTACAAGAGCAGCCTTCGCGTGAATGATATATAAAAGCGTATAATAAAAGCGTTCAATTGAGAAATTGGAGGATGTAGTCGATGGAAAATCGACTGCTTCTCCTGCTGCTGTTACTCGTTTGCAATAAAAGTAACGGAAGCTTTAATCGACACCTGTCCTTTGATTTCTTAGGAATGAAGTCATGATACATTTACGAAGGTGTACGTTGTGCCTCGTCTGCTCGACTGTGCGGCTTACGTCTATTAGAAATATCAATACACGACAGAAATTTGAAACTTGTAGTTGCTCAAGATCAACATCACACTTTTATGCAAACAACGTCGTATTTCTGTCAATCGAATGACAAAAGATCGATTCGGTAGCTGTCTACGAGCGCGCATACAGCACAACGCAAACGATAACAACTTTTGCGTTGAGAGTCATATTTCAAAAAAGTAAAACGTTCTCTCGAACAATGCCAAAGTGTGTGTATATATATAAATATATATATATATATATGTAACGGGTATTTCGAGGTTGGAGCGTATTTACAAAATCAACGTTGAAAATCGAACCTCTGCATTTGTACCGCTATACTCAAGCAACGCATGATTTTCCATCGCATGCCGAAAATCGCTAACGGCATCTCATATCTCGTACACAACTGGCCGTTGTGTGGAATTTGCATAAATATTGCATTTAACCGTAATTGAAAAAGCAAGAGATACAACCGTCGATAATTAGCTCGTGCGTTTAAGCAGGTGTAAATATGACTTTGTGGCAGATAAATAATTTATTTTATGGATGCTTTTTATAGATATTTTTTTAGCGATCGGTGTTCACCTGTGAATTATGAACAACTTCGATTAATTGATAGTTTGGGTATGCCATTCGTACTTATTACACGGGATAACGTTATCCCATCCAAACATTTTATGGTTTATGAGCGTTTATTTGTATTTCATTGAATTCATGTTGCTACTGTTGCTGAGCTGAAACCTTACAGCGTAATTTCCCAGTGTCCATACGTAGTTTGATTGTTTCAAATTATTTTGGGTAGAGCGCACGGAAAATAAGTTGTTATATACTATTGTCGTATTATTATTTTTAAGACGAGGGATATGATTTGTTTTCACGTGTACAGACATACTTTAATGACATTGTTCTTCGTCAAAATTATTTTTGTCCGACGTTGGTTTGTTTCATTTATTTTGGCGAACATGAATTTTGAATAGTATTTGAATTAAAAAAATAATCATTTAAAATGTTAACTGAGTATACGTTAAATTAACTTGTAGTAGAGATTTGAAATATCGTTCAATATCGATATCGGCGTGTATTGGCAAAAATTTAATAAAATTGACAGAGGCTTTTATTCAAAAGATCCATGTTTCTATGAGATCAAATCAAAAACATTTCTTGCTTTTAATGAAACTTCCATAAACATCAAATGTATATCAGTTGTGTCTCGAATATTATTTATATAACAAACACAAATACAAATTTGCTTCGAAATGCAATCAACCATTACAATATGAGTAATGTATTTCACGATTGTAATTAAATGATTTCAATTAATTCACGTTCCACGTATACACCTAATTGCAAGGTTTATATATATATATGTTTTTGCAGAATGATTACTACCTGCCACCGAGGTCGGCCTGGTCGCGAGTACCACCACAGACGTCAAAATTCAGCCGTGGCAACTCGACATGGAAGGTCGGCAGCGCTATGCTCATCATCATTGCTATGCTCGTACTTGTTGCTGTACTTGCCGTTGCTGGGCTTGCGCTCTGGATGGGAGGTCAGTCATATATGACTCTTGTATGATTAATATTAAGATGCGAGTATGAATTAGTGTCAAGACCTCCAAGCAACGCTAAACTTTGTTTTATTTTTTTAGATAATCCGATTTTTTGTACGTATTTTTGCAAAGATAATTTAACGAATATATTTTTTTTAACTTTGAGATAAAGGATTTCTAGTCGTTATAACGCGAATGAACAAGTTTATTTACGTTAATATTATAGAAAGTTTTGTTAAATTAACTGATTATTAAATTTGAATAATCATGTTTTGTCTTCTACAGCTCTGCGCACGGACTCGAAGAACGGTAAGGAATTCAAATGTAAATTTGTTATAAACCAAACATTTTTACCCATCATTGAAAATATTATAACGTGAGTTTATTTGTTGCTGCAGCAATCGTAGGCTACATAGGCAGTTTTCGAATAACGAGAGGAGAAAAGTATAATCCTATGCTGAAGTTGAATACAAGCATGGTATTTCGAGAGAAGGAGCAAAAGTACAGAAACATTGTAAGTACTAAAATAGTCATAATACAAGAACCTGTCAATTAACATTGTTTATTTAATTTTCAGTTTGAACTATTGCTTAGGAGAAGTGTGTTAGGCGCTGCTTACAAACAAACAATCATTGACAAATTCGAAAACAACACCTTGAAAGTATTCTTCAGACTGTATTTAGACAGAAGGAAGATTCCTAGGTCCATAACCAACGTAGAGGATACGATAGAAGATATCATAGCAAAGGAGACGTATTCAACGTCATCTCTATTTAAGGATATGGAGCTCGATCTCACAAGTGTCATTGTCAAAAGTGAGTAATGCCGGCCCCTACATTTTATCCTTTCCAATATTATCTTCAACTGTTACAAAACGAATCGATGCAAAATCAACCTTATCAATTTTTTTTCTATACAGGAATAAACCTCGAAGCCAGCCAACCGCAAAAAGCAGCATCCTCCACGCAACAGCGCAACACGATGATAACGAAAAATGGTATTCTGCGTCCAAATCGCAACATCTCGATCATCACCAATCCAAAGACCAAATTCAAGCACGAGCCAACGGAGCCTACTGATCCCGATGCAGATATTGACTTTGGTAGCGCTCCAACGATTAGAGGCACTTACACAGCGACAAAACTCAATCATAGTGGATCGGTGCTGTCGAAAAAAGAGGAACCGTCAACAACGTCGACTACTTCATCGACGAGGACAACGACAACATCGTCGACGACGACGACTAAAAAATATACCACGACTATAACTACTACAACGGAATTGCCACGGAGTACCGCGAAGACTGTTGCCGAGACCCTGGGGAATGTTTTTCATAAACCTGAACTTGAAACTTCACCTTGGAGACCTATTGTTCCCCCGTATTTAAATACTGACGTTAGACGAGGTCCAAGTGTTGTTACCACGTCAAGTACTACGACGACCACAACGAGCACAACGGCAAAACCCAACGTTCAAAAACAAGTCGATAAATTCGGTAAGATTTGTACATTTTTATAAATTTATTCGATAAATATCAATATTCTATTATTACTGACTATTCTATCATCAGTAGACGTAAAAACACCACCAGTCGACACTCTTCCGACAACAAATACCTTCTTACCACCGATGTTAACAGCGATAGACGACGAAGACAGTGTATTCCCTCACGATCGTATCGTACCCGAGGAAATGATCAATTTCCGCGTGAACGGCAAGTACAAGAACAAGATTCCTGGCATCGCCGACGAGAACACTAACATCGAAATTGGTGTTGGTCAATTGCCACCAGACACATACGATCTGAGATTGAAAGTGAGTTCGTCCGAACCGGGGATCGAAGCGACGGATCGCACGAGTGCAACACCAGTGTTTCCCACTTTTGAAGTAGATGATGATCAGCCGGCTATTCTGACGGGCGTTGGTGTTGCCGAACCTGTACTCGACACGGAACTCGGTAACTTTTCAACAGTTTACTTTTCTTATACGGTCACTTTTTGAGTAGCACAACAGTTTTTTTATGTTATATTTATATGATCTTATTCTTCTCAAACAGACTTGGAAAGTCGAAACAAATACAGTGAAATCACGGCTGAAGACGTTGATGACAAACCCTTCAAAGCAATACTACAACCGGTTTACACCAGCTACAAGACTCCCGATTTGAACGGTGGCTCTAAACCTCCCTTAGTTCGTGTGCCAGGAACTTTGAAACCTTTTAGCCATACAATCCCTGTGGATAAGATCAGCCCGGTGATGGAAGAACAACAACCCGAAATGCCGAATAAACGGCCGATGCTTACTAAAGGTCAAGGCATGATACCCAATCTTGAACACATTGTCGAGATCGAAACGTTTGTTAAGGACGGAAACGAAAGTGCAACGAGTTCGCCCATAAAGACAGCAACTTCTGAAGTAAAGACTACAATGCCCGTGAGTGAAGTATATAAAGAAGAAAAAGTTGAAGAAACCGTAGTGGATCTGCCGAGAAATACAACTTTTATCAAGGTAAATGCACTCTTTTCTGGAAATTGTGGATGGATTAGTCATCTTCTTCTTTCATTTTCCAGGTTGATACGATAAAGCCTCTGATAAATCAAAGTGACGTCGAGGAGAATACAAATTCGACGAGTGAAATATCTAGTCAATCGATAAGTACACCTCCAACCACGAAAAAAATTTACAACGACACTTTAAAAGCAAACGTCGTGATAGATTTAGTAACTTTGGCACCTGCCAAAAGTAATTCTGGTGAGTTGTTTCAAGAACCGTCAAATATTTGAAAGTAATTTAAACTACCGTTGGCAATTTAAATTAATTAATTTCAAAATGACTGATTCTCAGGTGTCGGACGACCCATACGTCCTCGACCAAAACTCGATAAAGAGAAACAGAAGCCACCTATAGAGATTACGAGCACTACAGTAGCAAACATAAATACCACCGACGATTCGATTCTGCTTGAGCGACTTTTCGGCTTACAAAGCACCGAAGTGGAACCTCAACAGCAGCGAGAATTCAGCAAAAATCCTGTACTTGGTGGAACGGTCGAACAGATTATTGAAGTAGTAACGTCGATCAGTACAAAGGTGTCGTCGAGCATTAACGGCGATCAAATGATAATCAAATTAGGTAAGATTATATTTTTTACGTACTAATCGGGTGTATTGATTGCTCGCACACAGGTATTTTCCAAGTAACATTTCGTTTAGGAGTCGTGAATTATAAACGATATCTCGGTAGCGTTCTTACTAGGCCTTATTTCTTTTCTAATAAAACCAATAAAGGTATAATGGTTTATTTCTTTCCGTAATTACGATGGTACCTGTAATTTATTTTTGTTGTTGATAATTCTCCATAAAAATTGATAAAACACCGAAAATAAAATTACAGCAGCCCCCGCAACATCGACTACCAGTGCACCATCATCCTCATCATCATCACCGATAACATCCGAAGTTGATCAAAATTCAGATCGAAAAATCGCGAACATACAGGACAAGGATAATCTACTGGTAGACGGTTTACGCAAACTAGCCGAAGTAAGGACTGGAAACGATGCTGTTGCCGCGATGCAACCAATGGACGAAACGAGAACAAGCTCGTTCAATATAGCGACAAGATTCAAGCCCGACAATATTGTTGATTTGGAAAAGCTTAAGAAAATTGCCGACGTTGTAGCTAGAGAAAATCAAACCTTAATTCATCCGAAAGAGAAAACTTTGAATTATACGCTCAGCCGCGACGGCGTGCCGATCCTCACTAAAACATTGCACAAGGTCGATGAAAGGAGCGATAAAATGATGTCGACAACCGAGGAAAACCAAACTAGCCAAGCTCGTAAGTTTTTATTTCTTTGTAAAGTTTAGTAAATATTCTAGAGTACTGCACTACTTCAATCCACACGTTTGCCACACTCTTCTGCGGCATAAGCAATCGGCAATTGCAAATTATTTGG
The DNA here is from genome assembly GCA_030064505.1 of Chouioia cunea. Taxonomy (NCBI): domain Eukaryota; kingdom Metazoa; phylum Arthropoda; class Insecta; order Hymenoptera; family Eulophidae; genus Chouioia; species Chouioia cunea. The sequence continues at coordinate 25,284,066 of JAOPFQ010000002.1, forward strand.
AGTATGATTAAGCGTACGGATCGAAAGTCGATATACATTGTTATACCAAAAATGTATCAATACTTACAAACGTTTGAAAACAAAAAATTCTCGCAGAACCGTGCAAAGGTTTTCAATGTAACGACGGCAAATGTTTACCCGCAAGCGGCCGCTGTAACATGTTGGGCGAGTGTGCAGATTCGGCGGATGAGGCAAATTGTACGTGTGCAGACTTTCTAAGGACTCAGTTACTTAAAGAAAAAATCTGCGACGGTACTTTGGATTGTTGGGATTTTTCGGACGAATCTGATTGCGGTAAGCGATATTACGATATATCCAAATGTAAATTACAATTAGCATCTACAGCAATGTTATTATTCGTTCGTTAATCCAAAACATAATTGTCCAGCCTGGTGCCAAGAGGGTCAATTTGTTTGCGGTAACAATAGATACTGCGTCGACCAATCGCGTGTTTGCGATGGTATTCGAGACTGCCCACACGGCGAAGACGAACGCAAATGTGCGGCATTGATAGACGATGAACTACAGTCCAACTTCGACCAGACGTCGCAACATTTGTTCCTCGACGATCACTTTGAAACTTCGGTAATTGAGGATGAAAGAAATTTAACGGACGTCGTATCCGGTAGAGAAATTTCATCGTTGAAAGTTAGGAATGACTTGACCAGGGATAAAAGCTCGGTTAGAAAGGGACAAGTGGTGCAATTTCGAGATAGGATGGAGGTAAATAGTTACAACGACCGAGGATATTTGAACGTGAGGAAAAATGGCGAATGGGGTAAATTGTGTCTCAACGAAGCCGACGATTTACTGCAACAGAGACAACTGTCGTGGAGCATAGAGGATCTTGGAAGGGCTGTTTGCAAGGCTATTACTTATCAGTGAGTGGGATGTCTTCATATCCTTCGTTAATAGTTGACGGAATTTTGTTCTTGTCAATTGGTATCTTAAAAAAAGTCATCGTTCTATTGATAAAATATTATTTGTTTTCACAGAGATTTCGATAAAGTCGAAAAGATTCAAGAAGAGAGTCCAGTGCTAGACAAAACTTACTACAGTTTGTCTCTAAACGACGATAAATTGACGGATAGAACAAGTTTGACGTTTAAAAAGACAAAGTGTCATAGCGGCCAAGTCCTAAAAGTTAAATGCAAGAATTTTGAATGTGGAATCAGAACACAAGTGCCATCGAGTGGAAGGTACGTTTATACATGTTCGATTCGAACATTCATTGGCGCGACGAAAAAAGTTTGAAATGTAACTAAAAGTATTTTATTACGTCCAATGTTCCAAATGTATTTGTCTTGCACTTCTAAGCGCATCGCGTACACGCTCCTCGCGATAATTTAGTTACATTTTAAATTTGATTTGGTAAATCACTGAGGACATTTTAAGAAAATGGCCTCGAACGCGTTATTACAGAATTGTGGGAGGCGGTAGTTCATCCGCCGGTAGTTGGCCCTGGCAAGTGGCACTTTACAAAGAAGGTGACTATCAATGCGGAGGTGCAATCATTAACGATAGATGGATTATCTCGGCTGCACATTGCTTCTACAGGTACATTGTCGCACATTCCTTAAACTTAAACGAAAACCATGCCCTGATCCAGACGTATAATTGTACGATAATATCAAATTTATTCAAAGGACGATCTTCTGAAATGATCGTTCGTCACCTTTTTGAGATTGCTCAACGTCCCTTCATCTGTTGATTGCTTTTTTAAGTAGCTTTAATACTCGTCGGAAAATGATTAAGTATACGATGTACATTTTTTAACACAAGTACAACTGTCATCCGATGTTACCGTATTCGTTGTACAATTATTAGTTTATATCATTGCTATTGAAATGTGCGTTTTATTGATCACTATCGTTTACCCGTAATATCAATTTTACTCACTGATTTTCGTTCGTGCAAAATCTTCAAACTAATACCAGAGCTCAAGATGATTACTGGGTTGCGCGAATTGGAGCGACGCGTCGTGGAAGTTTCCCCAGCCCATACGAGCAAGTTATCAGATTGGACTATATAATACTACATCCGGAGTACGTGGACAACGGCTTTATCAACGATATTGCATTGCTGAGGCTTGAAAGACCACTGATTTTCAGTGACTATGTGAGGCCGGTCTGTTTACCAAATTCTGAGCCCAAGAGTGGCACTAGTTGCACTGTCACTGGCTGGGGACAACTTTTCGAGATCGGCAGGATATTCCGTAAGAATACAGCTATACTTTTTCCCACTGAACGAGTAAGTTTTAATAAAACAAGACTTTTATTTAAATACGACCTATTGCTTTTTTACAGCCGATACACTTCAAGAAGTTGAATTGCCACTGATATCGACGGAAGAATGCCGAAGAAAAACGCTGTTCTTACCTCTGTACAGAATAACCTCAGGTATGCTTTGCGCTGGAGTCAAAGATGGTGGCAGAGATGCGTGTCTTGGTGACAGCGGAGGTCCACTCGTCTGTTCTGATTCCAGTAACAAGTACACTCTTCATGGTAACGCTATTCGCGATTCGCTTCAAAACACTTTGCTTTAACGTTTGTTGTACGAATACGTTTGTTAATATCTTTAATTTACAGGTATAACTTCGAATGGTTACGGTTGTGGTAGACCAGGCCGTCCAGGTGTCTACACGAAAGTTTATCACTACGCGTCGTGGATCGAACGTGTAACATCTCGAGCTGATTTGCCATCCACGGTGACAAGTTGTAAAGGTCATCGATGCCCTCTAGGCGAGTGTCTACCGAAATCACGCGTTTGTAACGGCTTCCTAGAGTGCAGCGATGGCAGTGACGAGAAAAACTGCACAATGAGAACGCGATAATACATTGTAATTCTCATAATCTGCGAACCAAGACTGAATTACTTCCTTTTGTTTTATGGGTGTTTCAATAAAAATAAATTGCGTGATGATAGATTTTAGTATTGGCGTGTGCTTGACAAAGAACCCCGGTATAGGTGTTGATGACATCTAGTTGAGTCTTGATTAGCTCGCCTAGTTGTTATAATTTCAAACATAATTGAAAATATCGAGATAAGCTCGTGAATGATAGTTACGCAATATCGTATAGCGTATCGCACTTAGAATATGTACATAATTCAGCTTGTAATTTGACGAGTAACAATAATTTAAACATTTATTCATCGGTAGAATAGTATGTCTCGTGAATATTAAAAATAATCCTATGTATTTAGTCAAATCTAGGTATCCACTGTATATATGTTCTACGTGAAATGCGAAACTTTCAAAGCGTATTACTTGAGAAAATACAGTAATATTCCGTGTCAACGGTCCCCGATGTGAACAATTGAAATCCATCATAGAGTATTCACGTTGAATTTTATTTATTTTTTTTACATGCCAACGTATAATTTATAATAATACAATCCACTTTTTTTTATCAATATAAGGCTCAATTTTTCAAATGTTGTATGCAAAGTGAATCTTAATTATTGCTCAAACATTTTACAAGTATTTTAAGAAATGTATCATTTACACGATAACATCTCGGAAGGTTATCGACTTTCAATAGCCATAAAAAGAGTTGCTTCCTGGCAGAATTTTATCATAAAAATTATGTTGTTTATAGAAACGTTTATCGATAATTTTAAACTCGTAGTAATTCACTTTTTCAAATGTTGTATGCAAAGTGAATCCTAATTATTGCTCAAACATTTTACAATTCAATCGTATATTTGAAACAACTTTTCACAAATTAGCAGCGTGTGTTTCGCATGTTCAATATTTGATTGTGATGCAAAAAAGTGTTATATTACGTGGCGTGGTGCATGTTTCACGCAAGAGATAAAGATAAAACAATCAAGGACATACAATAAATCATATTCTTAAATGGTGTAATAGACAAATATATTTGTATGCGCTACTATAGACTATATAAGCGTAACTACCGATTCTATTACCGATTCTATTATTCTTCGCAAAGATTCGCAAATGATAGTTGTACTTAGATATCTTTTCAAAAATTTTCAATAAATATAACCAGTAACGATCATTACGACCCTAATTGTAATCTGTTACGTTGATTGTATCGAAACTATTTATTTGTATGCATCGCTAATAACTTATGCATTTTTTATCGTGTATTTTACGTTGATAAGGCTTATGTCGGGGTTCTTTGTAACAATAATCATACTCAAGCTTTCGAATTTCGGTTTTTTCAATTTTGAACGAGATTCGAGAAATATGAGACAAATTAGGCAAATCGATTTGAATGGCGATGACTATTGTAGTATTATTTCTTATTTTATTATAAAACAAAGTAGTTTTAAAATTAAATATTTGTAGCTATTAACTTATTATTAACGATTAGACATTCAAATAAAAAAATAAGCCAAGATGTTATTAATAAGTTTATATTCTTTTTTTAACGAGAAGAATATATATTGTACAAATAAATAAATAAATGAATTTGTAAAACATAGATAAAAAAATGTATATTCTTACGTTTTTACCTGCTACTGCTGATGATTTTACGTATCGTAACACTGATATACCAATATATATATATTAATACTTTGATCCTTGATAGATGCAGTGAAAAATCGAGTTTGAAACAGTGACGATAAAATAATACAATTTTATTTGATCGATCGTTATATGAAAATATAAGTTTCGTATATCTACAAAGAAGAAGCAGTTCGCAATGTTTTCACTAATTTTTCATCAGGAAGATTAGCGATTGAAAACGCGAATCGCGGACGATAGAGCAGCGAGCACCAACACCAGCCAGGTAAAAATATATTTTTTAAATGCCGTCGCGACAAATATCGCTATCCTATCGTAATGTCGAGCATACACATCGATACAGAAGATCCTTGCATAGCTGTCGCAGACAGTAATGGAGCTACATTGGCGTAAAATTGGATTTGCTCGTCCCCGTTCTTTGTAGCCAGTCAATAGAGAGGGAAAATTTTGAAAATAGCCAGCTGAGTGCTCATAGTTAAGTACGCTCCGAGCTGTCGAAGAACGTAATATAGGGCATCGTGAGGCCCCTTTCCTTTTTGCACAGCTTCAATAATACGTTTTGCCTTTGTATTTTTAACGGGTTCTAGAATACGGAATTTTGCAAATCCATCAACAATGGTTAATATTTCGTAATTCTTCTTTTTTTGGTACGTACAAATGGTCCTACATAGGCTAAATGCAGAGTATGAAATGGTACGGCTATCTTTTCGATTGGATGTAAAATCCGGGCTTACGTTCCGAACTTCCTTTGTAATATAGACAAATCAAACAAGCCATTACGCATTTGGGCACGAAGCGCCTCGTTACCCTTGAACCAGTAGTTTTCTCGAATTAGTTCGAGTACTTTCTTTAATGCAAAATGTCTTTGGTCGTCATAGCATAATTTTACTATATACCAGCGAGACGCTTTCGGCACTACCCATTTACTGCCTAAAGTAGTCCTTTGGAAAAGTTTCTTTTTTTAGATCATACTTTTCGAATAAATCTTTAACATCCGGTTATTTATCACCTGACTTTAAACCTTAACGCTCCACACGTTTTTGTACCATTGCCTACCAACAACTCCGGCACATTTTCGCACAATAACCAAAGTCAAGCCCTCGTCGTCGTGAAATGAAACAGTTGTAGGGTGTTTTATTTCTTATTGTCATTAAAACACTCTGAGTACAGAATATGTGTGATATTAAGATTAATATATGTCGGGTATGGATATAGAGGTTTAATAATTGATTACAAGAAGTGTTGATACAGACCACTATTTATTTAAAATTTGTCTCGTTAAGCAAGTCTAGCTGCTTCCTGACTGTACCGAGGTATCTTCTCAACTGCTCTTTCTTTTTATTCTTGCTACGCTAGTGCTTCGTTCTCTGGGTTTTCCCTCATTCCTGATGAACTTCTAACCATTGTCCCTTGTTAATGGTTAGCACGTGTTTGTCTAAACCCAAACATATTGAGACTTGCTTCCTATGCGTACTCTAATCATGAATAGGACTAGTCAACTATTCATATCCTACATTTACATAATTTGAACTTCTCGAATCCAAATTTTATAATATAATTTTTGTTAAACGATTTATTATTTATTTGAATTATACTTGGATTATTTTTACGACATATCTTGTAAGAAGGAAGGAGATCATAGTACTAAGAGAGCGGCACCGAGTGGCATTCCACATTATATATATGCCGAAACGGTATCAAAAGGACGACAGCTAGAACTTGTAGTCAAAACAGAAACAAAATAGTGGCTACAAGAAAAAGGCTCAAGGGGTAGT